>CM042176.1:23718387-23755887 GCA_023376005.1 Doryteuthis pealeii | reverse complement strand
TGTGTCTTTGTGTGTTTATCATGAGCGCATTCGGACGGAACGTAAACAGAAAGAAAATATTTAAAAAAAAAAATAGTTTTATGATCTGCGACTGTTTTTCGCATTTCCCATGAAAAGTGACAGCGGTAAGTATTGCTGCTCCCTTTCCATAAACAATGATATTGATATTTGATGTGGAAAACAACGCATCTTCCGAATCCTCCTCCCCTCTTCTCTCTCTCTCTCTCTCTCTCTCTCTCGCTGTCTCTCACTGTCTCTGTCTCTGTCTCTCCCATCCAATCTCTGGATCGTACGCATGATCGTCCCATTATATCTGTTTAAGGCCATAAAATGCTTTTTCCTGAACGATTTTGTTTCTTTTCTTTCTCTTTTTATAATATAAGAACAATGTTTTTGTGTGAATATAAATAATGATTCTATATATTATCGATTAGAGAGATAATTAGATATATTTGACCAGACTGTGATATATAGATATTAATAGAGTTCGATAGATATATAGATAGATATGAAAATACTGAGATAGAAAGATAGATTGATAGATAGATAGATAGATATATAGATGTGACCAGACACAGATAGATATGAACAGACTGTGATAGAGAAATATGAACATACTGAGATAGATAGATATGAACTGACTGAGATAGATAGATATGAACAGACTGAGATAGATAGATAGATAGATATATATGAACAGACTGAAATAGATAGATATGAACACACTGAGATAGATAGATAGATGGATACGAACATACTGAGATGGATAGATGGATACGAACATACTGAGATAGACAGATAGATACGAATAGACAGATAGATAGATAGATAGATAGATAGATAGATAGACTGTGATATATACATCTTAACAGAGTTCGATAGATATATAGATAGATATGAAAATACTGAGATAGAAAGATAGATTGATAGATAGATAGATAGATATATAGACATGACCAGACACACATAGATATGAACAGACTGTGATAGAGAGATATGAACATACTGAGATAGATAGAGAGATATGAACATACTGAGATAGATAGATAGATAGATAGATAGATAGATAGATAGGAACAGACTGAGAAAGATAGATAGATATGAACAGACTGAAATAGATAGATATGAACAGACTGAGATAGATAGATGTGAACTGACTGAGATAGATAGATATGAACAGACTGAGATAGATAGATAGATAGATAGATAATTAGATATGAACAGACTGAGATAGATAGATAGATGGATACGAACACACTGAGATAGATAGATGGATACGAACATACTGAGATAGATAGATAGATACGAACATCCTGAGATACACAGATAGATACGAATAGACAGATAGATAGATAGATAGATAGATAGATAGACTGTGATATATACATATTAACAGAGTTCGATAGATACATAGATAGATATGAAAATACTGAAATAGAAAGATAGATTGATAGATAGATAGATAGATATATAGATGTGACCAGACACAGATAGATATGAACAGACTGTGATAGAGAGATATGAACATACTGAGATAGATAGATAGATATGAACATACTGAGATAGATAGATAGATAGAAAGGAACAGACTGAGATGGATAGATAGATAGATAGAAAAATATGAACAGACTGAAATAGATAGATATGAACAGACTGAGATAGATAGATAGATATGAACTGAATGAGATAGATAGATATGAACAAACTGAGATAGATAGATAGATAGATAGATAGATAGATATGAACAGACTGGGATAGATAGATGGATACGAACACACTGAGATAGATAGATAGATAGATACAAACATACTGAGATAGATAGATACGAATAGACTGAGATAGATAGATAGATAGATACATAGATAGATAGATAGATACTGTGATAGATAGAGAGATATGAACATACTGAGATAGATAGATAGATAGATAGAAACAGACTGATATATATATATATATATATATATATATATATATATATGAACAGACTGAAATAGATAGATATGAACAGACTGAGATAGATAGATAGATAGATAGATAGATAGATAGATATGAACAGACTGAGATAGATAGATGGATACGAGCACACTGAGATAGATAGATGGATACAAACATACTGAGATAGATAGGTAGATACGAACATCCTGAGATAGACTGATAGATACGAATAGACTTAGATAGATAGATAGATAGATAAATAGATATGAACATAGGTTTTTTTTTCTAAAATATACATAAAAAACTCATTGTATCTAAACCTTCCTTGAATTTTTCATTTATTTCTAAACAAAATGAATTTTCAACTACCATAAATATTTATGTATGACACGCACCCCTAACTATGGACTACGAAATTCTGTGAAAAATATCAACCGTATAATAATAATAATAATAATAATAATAATAATAATAATAATGATACGTACTCACTTTTTAAAATTTGTAATACCTAAATTTTACCTAAATTTATCATTTGTCCAACTTTTATTGATTTAAAAAAAAAATTTTATTGGTTCGTACTGACGGAAAATAAGAATTTATGTAGTTTATATTATATCAAAATTGCCCAAAATTTGTTTGTTGTTTGATTTTAACGGCATATAAACCCGTCTGTGGTTATTTCATGCCTAACAGGAAGTAACATATGTTGTGTATTCATATTTATACTTTTTAGTAATAAGTTTTAACAATGTATTAGCACCATTGGGGATCATGTTGTATAGCATTGATTAAGTTCATGTCTATATTCTATGGTATAATTTTATTTCCCTAAAAAAGGACAGAATGTCCTCCATGTTGACATTTTCAAATAGATCTTTCATATTGTTTGCTTTAAGATAACGGTTTCTGATGTGAGCAAAAAACCTGCATTCCATGAGTAAGTGTTTAACAGTCAAAGGTGTTTGACATGTTTCACATTGTGGTTGTTGTTCTTGTTTGAGTATATAGGAGTGTGTTAGTCTTGTGTGACCAATGTGTAATCGGAACACAATGACTTGTTTCTTTATAGACTTTCTTAAAGTAAAATTTACAATTTAGTGCAAACATATGAACATGTTCACATAATAATTACTGTATAAAAGTTAAAATTTTAATACAGCAATTATATATATATATATATATATATATATATATATATATATATATATATATATGAGGTTAAGTAAACAAACAAATGTGTTTATTTTTATATGGCTTTAAGTCGACAATTTTTGGAGGATATGTGCTTAATTGAAGTCATACCTAATTTTGAAAATTAATTAGTTAATAATTAATGAATTTAGGCGGGCATATATGTTCAAATGTAAGGCTAAACAAATCGAGAAAATGTCAATCCCTGAATAGGTCGAAATGTACATTCAGGGATTGACATTTTTTCGATTTGTTTAGCCTTACATTTGAACATATATGCCCGCCTAAATTCATTAATTATTAACTAATTAATTTTCAAAATTAGGTATGACTTCAATTAAGCACATATCCTCCAATATATATATATATATATATATATATATATATATATATATATATATATGATTTTAAAAAAGAATTATTTAAAATATCACAGACCTGTTTAGAATAATATTTTCAATTTTTTTAGAACAAATTATTTAAAAAAACCAAAACAAATTGCCCTTCAGGTAGGATTTGACACAAGGTCAGAAGTATGAGACATCCAGCGAGGCTAGACGGGCGGTCGGAGAGGCCCCCTTCGATCAATCGGTTTGTCATGTCTAGCCCTTGCACCTATATGATTGCCCCAACCCTATTGCCCTTATGGCAAGCCCCATCCCTTTTTATCGTATGGGTGCTAGAAGGCGGTGTCTGACAGTCTCCATGTCCTGGGAATGACGTTAAACTCTATCTGATGGTGAGGTTCCAGTTCTGGAGGTTTGGGGAATGTGGAGCACCCCTTCATCACAATTGCTCCCTGGTCCACTCTGATCCGGAGTGGTAGTACCCGTTAGGGTCCCATCTATGGGTTAAATAGAAAAACATGAGTTTATAAACAAAAATGAGTATCCATTAAGAATGTATTTATTAAAAAACTTTGTTGGCATTAAATGATCCATCGAGGTTGATATGCCGTAAAACAATACCAACCAACCAACCAACCAACTTAACTCTTTGCCTACCAAATTCCCCCACGGCTGTATCAAATCATCTTGGTATTTTTTTTACATGTATCTATTTCACTGGTTCCCTATAGCAAAAGGTTCAAGTACCAATCACAGAGTTTGTTCACAGACAAAACAAAAGTTGGAAGGGGATCTGTGAGACCAACTTGCTAACCATTACACCACGACGGGACGCTAAACAAATTATTTTTCAAAATCATTTTTGTCCATTAGAATAAAAATATTTTCAAGACAATGGCTATATATATATATATATATATATATATATATATATATATATATAGGTTGACCAGCGAGATAACTGAACTCTTTGTGATTGTAGGTTCTCCCCAACCCCTCCATTATTGGTAAAAAGTTGGACTTATTGGCTTCTTTAACCTTGGTAAGGCAACCAGTCTAGGAGAAGGATAACTCTGAATTCAAATTAGCAGTACAAATCATTACTAGCTCATTTGGATGTTGTCTCTATATAACGGTTATCGTCGTAGGAAATTGAATCTTTGGAAAAGGCATGAACCAATCTGTTCCCTTCCTCCCAATATTGGTAGTTGGATTGACTGAGTTCTGTAGCTTTGGAAATGCAACCAGTATCATCATGTGGCGCTATTAGTACGGATATCCATGACAATCTCAGTTACTGACCTTATATTTTTGTCCAATGTTGCCACCATTGACCTACACGCGCAGTTTGAGACCTTGAATGTTGATCCGTTGCTGTAACCATTGAGCTACACACACAGTTATAAACCTTAAATGTTGGTCCGATGCTACAACCATTACCCTATACATGCAGTTATAGAGCTTGTTATGGTCCGATGCTACAACCATTGATCTACACACTCAGTTACAGACCTTAAGTTATGGTCCGATGCTACAACCATTGATCTACACAGTCAGTTACAGACCTTAAGTTATGGTCCGATGCTACAACCATTGATCTACACAGTCAGTTACAGACCTTAAGTTATGGTCCGATGCTACAACCATTGATCTACACAGTCAGTTACAGACCTTACCGATGCTAGATCTACACAGTCAGTTACAGACCTTAAGTTATGGTCCGATGCTACAACCATTGATCTACACAGTCAGTTACAGACCTTAAGTTATGGTCGATGCTACAACCATTGATCTACACAGTCAGTTACAGACCTTAAGTTATGGTCCGATGCTACAACCATTGATCTACACAGTCAGTTACAGACCTTAAGTTATGGTCCGATGCTACAACCATTGATCTACACAGTCAGTTACAGACCTTAAGTTATGGTCCGATGCTACAACCATTGATCTACACAGTCAGTTACAGACCTTAAGTTATGGTCCGATGCTACAACCATTGATCTACACAGTCAGTTACAGACCTTAAGTTATGGTCCGATGCTACAACCATTGATCTACACAGTCAGTTACAGACCTTAAGTTATGGTCCGATGCTACAACCATTGATCTACACAGTCAGTTACAGACCTTACCGATGCTACAACCATTGATCTACACAGTCAGTTACAGACCTTAAGTTATGGTCCGATGCTACAACCATTGATCTACACAGTCAGTTACAGACCTTAAGTTATGGTCCGATGCTACAACCATTGATCTACACAGTCAGTTACAGACCTTAAGTTATGGTCCGATGCTACAACCATTGATCTACACAGTCAGTTACAGACCTTAAGTTATGGTCTGATGCTACAACCATTGATCTACACACTCAGTTACAGACCTTAAGTTATGGTCCGATGCTGCAACCATTGATCTACACACGCATTTACAACCTTGAATTTTGGTCCGATGCTGCAACCATTGACCTACACACTCAGTTACAGATCTTAGATGTTGGTCCGATGCTACAACCATTGACCTACACACTCAGTTACAGATCTTAAATGTTGGTCCCATGCTACAACCATTGATCTACACACGCAGTTACAAACCTTAATTTATGGTCCGATGCCGCTACCATTAACCTACACAGGCAGTTACAAACGTTAAATGATAACTTACCGACTGCATATATACATATAGTTACTTATTAAGCTAAACTTACTTGTGGCACAAGGCCAGAAGTATGGAGCGCTCAATGAGAATCAAACTCACTAACATTAACAACGATCTGCAAATCTAGCTGGCTTACCATTACACCCTGTGAGGTACCCAACATATATACATATATATTAGGTACTGGCAAAATGAGCCTAAAATGCGTTTTTGACAAAATGACTTTAGCCTCCCCCCTACAGAAAATAATTTACCAAAAATCAGGGAATTATCGGATTTTAATGAAATTTTCAGTGTTTATTTATCAATGAATGATCTTTATAATGCATTATTCATTTTATTTCAAAACTTTCTCATTTTTTTCAGGTCACTTAATTTTGACACCCCTATGTTGGGGGCGTAACATTTTTTCGAGTTGGTCTTATACTGTACTAATTACAGTATAAATAATGAGATAAAAGACCGAAGTTATGAATAGAAACAAAAAAAATTACGGTGGCTTTTTTATGAGAAAATAAGTACCGAAAATTGAAAAATAAAATGTAAAATAATAATAAATAATTAATTTTTTTTGAGATTTCTTTTTTACTTATTTCGATAATTATTTAATTGGATATTATCTTATAAAAGAAAAAATTATACATTGATATTTTTTCTGCTTAAAAAAGGGGGGGGGAGTACATTTTCAATAGAGTTTTTCTTCAAAACTTATTACTTTATGTATCTAAAATAAGGTTTGCATTGAATAGATGTTTATTTCTAGAATCTAAAAATATAACATTCTAAACTTAACATCAGGATTTTCACATTTTGAATGAATTTTATATATTAATTTTTCATAGCAAAAATACTAAATTAAAGTTTTGAAATAAAATAACTGATGCATTATAAAATTCATTGATTGATAAATCAATACTGAAAATTTCATTAAAATCGGATAATTACCTAATTTTTGGTAATTTTTTTTGTAATCGCGAATGTTACATAAAAATTGTAAACAAGCCAATAAAACCACTTAAAAAGAACCAAAAATGGCGTCGGCGAACAAAATTGACCAAAACAAATCGTTTTGAATATATTAAAGATAAATTGCTAATGTAATGATATTTTTCTTTTTTAAATGATGGTCATTATGTTACTACTTATCGATTTAGACAAAGTTTGACCTTAAATAATAGATTTAATTATTCTTAATTCGCTTTTAAAACTCGTAGAAGAGGGTCATTTTGCCAGTACCTAATATATTATATATTTAACGCAATATACTGGAAAATCAGTAGGCGTTGCAAAAACTGTTCTGATTGGGCGCGTTTTTTTTTTTTTTTTTTTTTTTAGCCAATAGTAATTGAATAAGAAGTGACATGGGCGGAGCGAACATCTTTGCGAGTATCGTTACTCACTGAAGCAGAGAGTTACAAACTTATTGGCTTGAAATATAATAGACCCTATTACAGGAGTCTCCAATTCAAGGAGTCAAATGGGCCATGATGTTCCTGGTGGTGGGAGAGGCATAGCGACCCCTAAAGTGAGATATGGTTAGGGCGTGATTTTCACCAGTTATATTGTTAATCTGCAATACAAGCTGATAGGCCGACATTTTTTTATTCGTCAAAACGAATACGCGTGTTCCGGGTACGACAGTTAGCTGCATCTGTGTGCTATTCGCAGAATTGCGTCCCGGCCTCCTGCCTTAAAAAACACTAGGCGGTGATAGCTGAAAAAACAACCGGCTCTACGAATGAAGAAAATCTAAATATTTTGTTTATTTATTTGTAATAATTGTTGGAAATAAATATATTAAAATAAAATAAAAATACCGAAAAAAATGTTTTTATTTTTTTTATTTGTAACGGATTGTCGATAAAAAAAATTAAAATAAAATGAAAATACCGAAAAAAAAAAGAAAAAGAAAGATATTTCTTAAACGGATTGAAGGCATTTTTTTTTATCGACAAATTATCATTTTTTATCAACAAGTAAATGTAAATATTTATCCACCCGCTTAAAGTAGAGGGAGGGTTAAAATATTTACATTTACTTGTCGAAAAAAAGACTGAAATGGATAAAATATCGCATTAACTTTTCGGGAAAAACGCCTTAAGCGCTGGGTTTTTTTTTCAGCAGGCACCCAGTTGTGGACTTCATTTGTAGGGTGGGTTGTTTTTTCAGCTATCACCACCTAGCGTTTTTAAAGGCATGATGCTGGGACGCAATTCTGCGAATAGCACGCGCATCTGATAGTGAGGCTACACTTCTGGAGATAAAGGGAGTGTGGAATCCCCTTTCATTGCAATTACTCACTGGTTCACTCTGACTCAGAGTGGTAGTACCTGTTAGAGTCCCAACTATAGGTCAGGTAGCTCTGTTTAAAATAACTCTTATATCAGAAGATTTTTACAAGTCTCGGTGCGACAGCTTTTTAGTAAAAGAGCCATGAATACATAATTCTGTTAAAAATATCAATAGAGAAATTGACCGCGTTGTAAAAAAACAACCCCAAAACGGAATGTTTTACTTATTTTTCAAGATAACGGTGAGTAATTTTTCCCCAATCGGATAATTTGATCTTTGAATTAACCGTTTTTCTCTGTAACAACTTTTTAAGTTCGTTATTTCTTTTGTGCGAGATTTAAAAAAAAAGTTCAAAAATATTTACGTTTCTTCCGTCAATATGGTCAAAACTGACCACGTGACCTGTTTTGGTGGTACCTACTTTACTGAAATAGAGATGAGACCTTCAATTACATAATAAGCAAATGCAGAAAGTTGGCCAAGAGGATGAACAAAAATAAACTTTGACTGTGTAAGGAAAAAGGGACCCCCAGGGAATTCGGTAAACGATTGGAATCTAGCCAGTTGAACTAATGATATATGGCCAGAAGAAAATTTAAGGTCTGTAACTGCGTGTATCGTTCAATGGTTGTAACGTCGGACCAAAAGTTACGGTCTGTAACTGCTTGTGTAGGTCAATGGTTACAACATCGGACCAAATATCTCAATCACCAGAACAAGTTTTCAAAAAAAAAAAAAAAAAAAAAAAGAAAAGAAAGGCAACTTTTAAATTTTTTTGATATGTACGGTATGCCGACTCGTCTGGGATTATTTTATGCCGGGAGGTTAGAGAATCGCGTTCATTGAATGTTGATAAAGGACCGGGTTAGCTCAGTCGGTAGAGCGTTAAAAGGCAACTTTTAAACTCTTTTGATATGTACGGTATGCCGACTCGTCTGGGATTATTTTATGCCGGGAGGTTAGAGAATCGCGTTCATTGAATGTTGATAAAGGACCGTAGATAAAGTCGGTAGAGCGTTAAAAGGGGATAGACTTCCTCACTCTACCGACTGAGCTAACCCGGTCCTTTATCAACATTCAATGAACGCGATTCTCTAACCTCTCGGCATAAAATAATCCCAGACGAGTTGACTTTACTTTACTTACTTATATACATTTTGTTGTGTAGTTAATTTCTTAAGATTTTTTTTCGGTCCCATCGAATACGAATAAGTTTTAAACAAACGGATAACAATGAAGATGAGGACAATAGTCCGAATAACGCAGATAATACTTATCATCTAGCCTCATCTCAAACATTCAGAGAGCATTAAGAATTGATTAATAAATTGACTTTAAAAATTACCCATCAAGAATGAATAAAACAAAACATCTTTGGCATAAAATAACCCATTATATATTATTATTTACTAGCAAAATAAAAAACACCCTCCGGGTGATGTAAAAATAAATTTTTGAATGATATTGCTTGAGGAGGTGGAAGTTAAAAATTAAATGTCGGAGAGTTTGAACCATAAATCATGAAATCATCAAATTTATTAAAGGAGTACCCCCCCCCAAAAAAAAAACAAAAAAAAAAAAAACAAACAAAAACCAATTTGAAATCGAAACTAAGTTCTATTAACTTTGAATATCTATTAAAATAAAACAAACTATGTATAAATATATGATACCGGGGATGTATATATTAAAACTTGTTTTAAAAAAAACAATGAGGACTGTCTAATGTTGCATGCTCAAATTTAGAGTGTATTTATTCTATGTTATGACGATTTCGGGTATAGTGACGTAAGCACTGTTACAGACAAAAACCGGAAGCGAATCTCCATCATTAATAGAAATAGATTTACTTAAAAAAATTTAATTTTATCTTTTTTTAAGCAACGTATGGTTGAACCCACCCCCACCCAATAAAATATTCCTCATATTTAGCTACATGTTCATTAAGCTGTATTATATCGAACTCTTCAAGGTTTTGTTCAACCCGCTTCTAGTCTATTATTCCACCCCCAACCCCTCCCCCATCTCCTAAGTCGTCCATCAAAATATATCCTACTCACCCCTCCGATCCGATTCAGTGTATTTTTCAAGTGAGTATTAACCGTGAACAGATGTGAATGTAATCAGACACTTGCCCCTTCTGGACAACCGTGTTGCGGAAGAGCTGCGGAAAGTTCGGTTCACCCGACGGGGGTTCCGGGGCCCCCATCTCCCTATGCCCTTGATTTACAGCGATTTAGATTGTAATTTAATAGTGATCCTTCATTGACACCAATTCACGGAGACACTTGAATACGACTTTAAATGACGGACTATTCAGTCTTCTGGTCAGTTGACAAAACCGACGAATGAATACATAAAAACGAACTCTGATTACAATGCAATATGTGACTCTTTTTTACCCTTTTTTTTCCTTCCTTGTCTGTGTATGTACTGTGTATGTGTGTGTGTGTACTGTGTGTGTACTGTGTGTGTGTGTGTGTGTGTGTGTGTGTGTGTGCTATCATACCAGTCGTGCATTCGGACATTGGAAAAATTGTCGAATTTGTACTATGAAAATACTGTTAAATCCCACTTAAAAACTGACCTTTTGTTGTATCTTGCTCGTGTAGAGGGGTTGGGTAAACACACACACACGCACACACATACACGCACGCACACACACACACACACAGTACACACACACACACACACACGCAGTACACACACAGACAAGGAAAAAAATAATATATATGTAAGTATTTATTTTTATTTATTTATTTATTTTATTTTGAATTTAAATTATTAATAAATAGAATACAACGTGTACAAGGACAATCTCTCGGTCGAAACACGTGTAGACACTCCAAGGGATAATTTTTATCCATTCAACATTTTCTTTCCTTTATTTTTTCAAGAAACACACATCCTTCCTTGTGTTTGTGTGTGTGCTAACACAACAGTCGTGCATTGGAAAAAATGTCCAATTTGTACATAGCGACCACCAATTTTCCCTGTGAAATTTACCCCCTCCCTTATATTTAACACAATAAAACTTACATAAATGTTAATATCATCGTTAACAAAATTTGTTCATTCGAAAGAAGAAACATTAAACAAACTTCTGATGATTTAAAAAAAATTTTCAGCTTAGGGAAATAATGAAAATTATGAACAAAAAACACTGTTTACATTTTTGCACCGTTAAATCAATTGAAATTTAACGTAGCCCAAAATAAGTTATGACTAGAGGCATTTAAAAAAAATCTATGAAAAGTCAATTAATGGTTCGATTTTCATAAATTTCAATAATTACTTACCTTTTAATGAAAATATGTCTAAAATAGTTTTTTTCTAAAATATATTTGGGGGAAATATTTTTTTAATGAGGTCTACCCTCCCTATTTTATTTTATGAAATATGAAAAAATGAACCGATAAAAAAACAATTTTTACTTTTTTTCTATAAAGATAAGAATTCTGAATAATTAAATCAGGAGATTTTTATATGTGTCGATGCGAGAGGTTTTTAGTAACCATGAATACAGAATTCGGCTAAAAAATATCATTAAAGAAACTGACCGTGTTGTAAATAAACGGACTGTTTTACTTTTTTTTCACGATAACAATGAGTTATTTTTCCCCAATCGGATAATTTGCTCTTTGAATTAACAGTCTTCCTTTGTAACAACTCTTTATGTTCGTTATTTCTTTTTTGCAAGATTAAAAAAGTTCAAAAATATTTACGTTTCTTCCTTCAGTATGACCTAAATTGATCACGTGACCTATTTTGGTGGTACATATTGTAGTATCAAAATACTGTTAAAGCCCGTTTAAAAACTTACTTGCTCATACGAAGCGGTTGGGTAAACACACACACACACACACACACACACACACACACACACACACACACACACACACGTATCTCTTATGAAACAACTACACAAAAAGGCAAATATAAACGTTTAATGAAGGCAATTCTCTAACCTCTATGCATTAAATAACAGTAAAAAATTAAAATCAATCAATCAATCTTTAACTGATGGTTTTTCACTGATGTCTCAGTGACAGTAACTCTTCTCAGGTCTCCAGGACTCTCCTCAGTATTCGACTATAAATGACGGACTATTCAGTCTTTTGGTCCGAGAAATGAATACATAAAAACTAACACTGATTACGATGTAATATGTGACCATTTTTTACCCTTTTTTCCCTTCCTTGTCTGTGTGTCTGTGTGTGTACTGTGTGTGTCTGTGTGTGTGTACTGTGTGTGTGTGTACTCTGTGTGTGTGGGTGTGTGTGTGTGTGTGTGTACTGTGTGTGTGTGTGTGTGTGTGTGTGTGTGTGTGTGTGTGTGTGTGTGTGTGCGTGTGTGTGTGTGAGCTATCATACCAGTCGTGCATTGGAAAAATTTTCGAATTTGTACTATGAAAATACTGTTAAAGCCCACTTAAAAACTGACCTTTTGTTGTATCTTGCTCGTGTAGAGGGGTTGGGTAAACACACACACACGCGCGCGCACACACACACACACACACACACACACACATATATATATATATATATATGTAACTATTTATTTTTATTTATTTATTTATTTATTTTATTTTGAATTTAAATCATTAATAAATAGAATACAACGTGTACAAGGACAATCTCTCAATCGAAACACGTGTAGACACTCCAATAAATAATTTTTATCCATTCAACATTTTCTTTCCTTTATTTTTTCAAGACACACACACACACAAACATATATATGTATACATAAACCTTTTAAGAAACAACTACACTAAAAAGGTAAATATGAACGCGATTCTCTAACCTCTACGCATAAAATAACACTAGACGGATTGACAGGCCGTTAAAATCAATCGAAGCCTAACAAATCGTATCCCGAACTTGAAGCGAAATTAAATAAATCTCTGAGTAAGTTTTTTTCACGCCAGCTCTAAGTGATGGTTTTTCACTGAAGTCGGCAGGACTCTGCTGAGTATTCGAGTTTAAATGACGGTCTATTTAGACTTTTGGTCAGTTGAAAAACCGAGGAATGAACATAAAAACTAGCACTGATTTCACGTCAATATGTGACCGTTTTTTTAAGCCTTTTTTTTTATCCCTTGTGTGTGTGTGTGTGTGTGTGTGTGTGTGTGTGTGTGTGTGTATGTGTGTGTGTGTGTGTGTGTGTAAAGATTGTCGAACTCCTACTATAAAATACTGTTAAACCCCGCTTAAAAACTGGCCTTGTGTCACATCATGCTCATACGAAGGGGTTGGGTAAATACACACAAATACACACACACACACACATATATATTTTATATATATAAAGTCATCCACAGACACCGTGTTTCGACGTTTCACGTCTCTTCAGTGTGGCTAGACACTGCAACTACCACTGAGCAGGAGCGAAACCCGACTGATTTTCGTCAGCCCGATAAGTTAACCTCTCGGCAATCTGCCATTAAGGGACGGTGTTTGAACTATTAAATACATACATTTGTTTATATGTTTTACGATCATCAGAGAGATCCAGTCTGTAAACCACAGACGATCATTGCTTTATGCTGGCAGCGAAAGTTAATTTAAGTCGCCCCTAGAGAGCTCTACCGGGTTTTGGGAGCATATCAACCATACAAAGACACCGTGTTTCGACGTATCCCGTCTCTTCCATGTGGCTACAAACAGCAACTACCTACCTACCAATATATATATATATATATATATATATATATATATATATATATATATATATATATGATGTGCTATATTTATAAGTAAGAAGCCCTACCGTTTTTTATCCCACCAACATAAAAAATAATATATATATATATATATATATATATATATATATATATATATATACCAATCTATCGAAACATAAGTTTTACAATCTTATAACGAACCTGAAACAAATTTAAATCAATCTCAATGTACCGTTTTGACGCCGGCTCTAAGTGACGGAGTTTCAAATAAGTCTCCAGGACTCTACTCAGTATTCGAGTTCAAATGGCGGACTATTCAGTCTTTTGGTCATTTGAAACCGAGGAATGATCATAAAAACTAACACTGATTAAAATGCAATATATAACCATTTCCCCCTTTCTTCTATATTATGCGAACTAGCAAATATATGCACCCTCCGGGTGCAAGTATTTAAGTTTTAATGTAATAGAATATATTATATTAGAAAGGCTAATGAAACTAAATAAGAATGCAGATAAAAAGATTTGAAACAGAGGGGTGTATAATCGAAAAATAGAACAACTGAAATTTACTCTTCTATCACTCTCGTCTTTCATTACTAAATTTTCCTAATTTAATAACTTAGTTAAAATAGGAAGTAAAGAATAAAATAAGAATTATTTCTTCTCGTTAATCGATTTCTTTTAAGATTTATTGAAGAGATTTTTTATCATATTCATTAAGATAAAACCAAACAATTAAAAATCAATAATACTAAGCACATATTTATTAAGATCAAATCTTTAATTTCAATATGCAAATTAGCCTTCCGGTTCACACTGTAAACTGCTATTTTAGTGTATATATAAATACAATTGCATATTATTTATTTGTAGATATGATTACCAGTATTAATAATGTAAAACAATTTTATTAGAAATTGAGGTTTAAATAGAAATAAAATCATGGGGAATGTGATGTAAATAACTAAAGGGAATTGTGACGTGAGTAGTGATATAGTTTCGGTTACAGACAGAAAAGCACACAATCTCCATTATAATAAGATGTGTGTGTGAGGGGATTAAAATAAAACTAAAATAAACTTAGAATAAAAAACAACAACAAATACCCATGGGCCTTCACCGGATGAACCCTCCGCGCATGTACGACAAAAAAGGACTGTCTCCCGACCCCATATGTTGAATGGTCCCCATTACCGGAAATATATCACAACGAGACAATAAAACACTTTTCTTTACAAGATCATTATTTTGCTGTTATGGAAGATAAACAAGAATTTTTTTTGCTTTAAAACCCTCACAGGAACCAAAACCCCTCCAGTGTTTGGCTGTTCGTATTAGTGGTGCTGTATCGCTTCGCACATGTATAACCACATATATACAGGTTTTGTTATTTTTCTCCGTAGGTTGGAAGTATTGACGCACACTACACATTTAAAAGCTTGGACCCTTCTTCATTCATATACGAGATCACAGATAGAGTGAATGATTGGAACCCACCTGAATCACGGAAGAGAATAACTTGTATCATGGTGATCTGTGCCGGTCATCATAACGAGGGTAGCCAATGGTAGGCCATATGTATGGCAGCAGAATTCGGCCCCCTGCCACACCTCTGGGAAAAGTCAAAAGTGGATGTCGGCGAATTTTTACGACTACCCCAGTCCCAATATTTGGCCTCCGAACTCCCCAGATCTTAGCCCCATGGATTATTATGCATGTAGTGCTGTTGAGAAAGACACCAATCGCTGTGCCAGTATTACAAAATCCCAGTTAATCGACAGAATTAAGGTAGTATTTTTTAGACTTTTTCCAGGGAAAGTATAACATCAGCTTGCTCAGGTTCCGGAGCAGGATTGAGGCTGTGATCGACACTAATGGCGGTTATTTTTTAGTGAAACTTGTTGACAGTAGTGTAATTTCTGTGCCTGTCGAATTTCTTTACAATCCATTAAATTTTGTAGTTACCAAGCACTTTTTCTTTTTCCTTATGAAACTGTCAAATTTCTCCCGAACATCCTGTATGACTATAGAATATAGTCATACAGGGTGTTCGGGACTATAGAACACTTTACTATAGAATATATTTCTTTACAAGATCCTCATTTTGCTGACTGTAAAAAGTATTTTCGTTTTTTTCTCTTCAGTTTTCTTTTTTCTTCGTTTTCTTTTTTAAGATTGATATGTGAAAATAAAAAAGAAGGAAGATGCCCTAGGAGACATAACAAACAAATAAATAAATACAAGTAGATTACTATTCTGTCAGTTCATTTGCAGTTATACACCGAAAAATGCATGAATCCAAACTTCCCTACTCGATGCAAATTTTTAATGTAAACTGATAACCAACTTATTGCTTTTCAATGCATACAGACATTCGTTTGATTGATTTTAAACATACTAGCAAATATATGCACCCTCCGGGTGCAAGTATCTAAGTTTTAATGTAATAAAATATTGTATTAAATTAGAAAGGCGAATGAAACTAAATAAGAATACAGATAAAAAGATTTGAAACAGAGGGGGGGGGTATAATAAAAGATTTGAAACAGAGGGAGTATAATAAAAAATGGAACAACTGAAACTTACTCTTCCATCACTCCCGTCTTTCATTGTTATTTTTTCTAATTTAAGTATTTAGTTAAAAGAGGAAGTAAAGAATAAAATGACAGTTATTTTATCTTGTTAATGGATTTCATTTAAGATTCATTGAAGAGATTTTTGCTTATATTCATTAAAATAAAACCAAACAGAGAAATCAATAATACTAAGCACATATTTATTAAATTCGATTTTTTAATATTAATATGCAAATAAGCCTTCCTATTCACACTGTAAACCGCTATTTTTTGTAATATATAATATAATTGCATGTTGTCAGTATGTAGACATAGTTAACAGTATTAATAATGTAAGACAGTTTTATTAATAATTGAGGTTTAGATAAAAATAAAATCATGGAGAATGTGATGTCAATAACTAAGAGAATTGTGACTTGAGTGGAAATATAGTTTCGGTTACAGACAGAAAAACACACAATCTCCATTATAATAAGAGATGTCAACACGTCAAGGATTGTTTTATGTTTATAGGCTAAGCAATCACGTTAATTATACATCAATATTAACCCCTTTTGGTTGTTGTTTCGTAAAAGATATTTTTCGGATGGTCTAATCG
Source organism: Doryteuthis pealeii (assembly GCA_023376005.1). Lineage (NCBI taxonomy): Eukaryota > Metazoa > Mollusca > Cephalopoda > Myopsida > Loliginidae > Doryteuthis > Doryteuthis pealeii. The sequence goes on along the minus strand of CM042176.1, from coordinate 23,738,595 downwards.
ATTACGAATATTTTTAAACAGATCTATTTGATACATCGATGGGACCCTAACAGATACTATGACTCCGGTTCAGAGTGAACCTGGGAGTAATGACAATGAAGGGGTACTTCATACTCCCCATGGCTCCAGAACTGGAACCTCACAATCAGATGCCATTTAGTGCCATACCTGGTGAGGATCTGACCTCTCTGCATGGTCACAATCAGCGTATTCTAAGATGGATAACAGATTTGAATATTCCACTGACACAGACTTTTAAAACCTTATATAATCTAAAACATACACGTGTTGGAGGATCAATATTAGTGGTGTATTGCCTGGCACTTGTATAACTAGAAATATATAAGTATGTGACTATAAAACACTTTTCTTCACAAGATCATTATTTTGCTGAATGTAAAAAGTATTCTCATTTTTTTTCAGACCATCAAAATCTCAAATGATCTAAAGTCCACGAGTGTTCGATGGCCCGGATTAGGGGTGACATATATCTACGTGACCTTAAAACACCTTTCTTCACAAGATTATTGATTTCCCGTTAAGGAAGATAAAAATGTATTTCGTTTTTTTTCAGACCTGATACCGACAATAGACAACTCTGTCGATTTTACAGTTTTTCTACAAGGATTGCTTTGGTATTAAATAACCCACAAAGGTTGATATGCCATTAAACAAAGAAAGCAAAGCATACCAAATGTATCTATCTATTGATCTATCTATCTATGTATCTAAGGTAAAAATAATGGGTTGGTCTCAATATTTGGTTGGTATAAGTCTTACCCGGATAAGTTAGCGTTATAACAAATATAAAGTGCTCAATACGTAAGTAGAGCGGATTTATTATTATAGTGTGTACATAAAATAACCTACTCGAGTTTCACCATAAGGATCTTCAGGGTTAAATCCACTGAATTAATCAATATATTGATTAATTACAGCTAACTGCAGGAGTTCATGTAATTATGACAGTTGGAAACAGTTTATATATATATATATATATATATATATATATATATATATATATATATATATATATATATATATAGGCGTTCTCTAACCTTTGAAAGGCAGCCAGTCTAGTTGAAGGAAAACAGTGAACAATAAAACACTCCGACGATTTTACTGTTTTTTTTTTACAAGGATTGCTTTGGCATTAAATAACCCAAGAAGATTGATGTGCCATTAAAAAAACAAAAACATACCATGACAGGGCCGAGGGCATTTGGAAATTAAACCCATGTACACACTTGTAAATGCTCCTGTTTATGGGACTGACGCACTACAAACTGCGTCACCGAGCCAGTTTAGCTCAGCCGGCAGAGCGTCCGCCTAGGAATTACAAGGTTCCAGGTTCGATACCGGCCATCGCCAACTCAGCGTTTGAGTAACAGGAACCTGTACGGTAAAGTGTGGAGCTGATGGTAGGTGTGGCGCTCCAACTCAGACGCAAAAACAACCCCCTTGGTCTAGCGCTAGTGAAAAGAGTATAGACTTCCTCGCTGTCTGGCTGATACTGAGTTTATGTTTTTACATTTTTTACACACTTGTGCCTGTCGAGCATGTACAGAAAATACAATTAAGAGTCAGTTCTGTTTATCTGTGCTTCTCTACTGAACGGCCACAAACACGCCCCCAGAAGTGATTGTGCGTAACCCTTACCCACCCGATGTCCATACAATTCAAGAAAATCACTTTATATTTTTTCTATTCTCTTGCAATAATCATTGACATTAGAAGCGTTTAAATAACTGGCCACAAAATCTGTTTGAATTATTACGAGTCGTCTGCTTTAAGCAATTCCGGCAGGCAGATTGCCTGACCCTCTGTTTCCCGCTTCCCGCCTCGACTACCCCCGACACAAAATGGCGCACTTAATCGCGCCCGCCATCTTTGATCAGCCATTGTCACTAACGGTAGTGGTGGCCATTATTATTCTGCTGCGTCCCGTGTTGTGTGCATCGCTTGACTTTTCATGGGCAAATAATAAATTTATGTTTGTACAGCGAACAATGAACTTTTCTTTCAACACTTTCAGTTCATTTACTCTGTATTTTTCTCAATTTTGTCTTTCTCCTCCCAAATTCAATCATTCAAACAAATTTCCCGCCCTTTCTTTTGTTTGAGGGATCCGCCATCTTTCTTTTTGAATAAGCAAATGTTTATTCTGATTATTTCGTGTTTGTTCTTTTGAACGGGTGTTTTTTTATTCTCTCTCTCTCTCTCTCTCTCTCTCTTATCTCACTCTCTCTCTCTTATACTGACACCCCCCCTCTCTCTCTCTCTCTCTCTCTCTTTCGTGTTTGTTCTTTTGAACGGGTGTTTTTTTTAAAATTCTATTTCTTTCTTTCTTTCTTTCTTTCTTTCTTTCTTTCTTTCTTTCTTTCTGTCTGTCTCTATCTCCATCTCTGTCTCTGTCTCTCTGTCTGTCTGTCTGTCTCTTTCTTTCTCTCTCTCTCTCTCTCTCTCTCTCTCTCTCTCTCTCTCTCTCTCCCTCTCACACACACACACTTCTCTCTCACTCTTCTACTTTCTATCTCATTCTTCCGTGTTTGTTCTTTTGAACGGGTGTTTTTATTCTCTCTATTTCTCTTTCTCTCTTTCTCTCTTTCACTCACTCTGTCTTTCTCTCTCTCTCATACATCCCCACCTCTCTCTCTCTCTCTAACTTGTGCTTTCTTTGATTCTTCCGTGTTTGTTCTTTTGAGCGATGTTTATTTTAATTCTCCCCCCCCTCTCTCTCTCTCTCTCTCTCTCTCTCTCTCTCTCTCTCTCTCTCTCCTGTAGTTTTTTATGAACAGTTTTTATTCTCTCTCCCCTCTCTCTCTTCTCTTTTTCTATTTCTGATTCTTTCGTGTTTTTTCTTTTGAATGTTTTTTTAAAAAATTCTCTAACCCCCGCCCTCTTTCTACTACCCACTCTCTGTCTGTTAAAAACACCCTCTCTTTCTTGAGTCTTTCTCCCTCTCCCACCCCCTCTCTCTCTTTCACATACTCTCTCTATCTCACCGATTCTTCCGTCTTTGTTCACCAAAGTTGTAAAACTTATGCAAATACGTCTCAATACATATTGAACTATTTAGCAATAGCTCTTAAGTAAACATATCAAACGTTGTAATGATTAGATTATCATAGTGTAGTATATCCACAGACCCTGCTACTATATAATATACTAATATGATATCCAATATAACACTTAATATAATATACAAATATAATATCTTGTATAATATGCTAATATATTATATAATATACCAATATAATTTATAGTATACTAATGTGATATATAATATACTAATATAATTGATAAACTATATAGACGTTAGGCCAAGGAGGTTGTTTATTTTTGCGTCTTATATATAGCATGATATATTAACATAATATATGATATGGTATAATATATAAATTTATTAAGATATTATAATATAAAAGCAAGTGAACAAATAAAAATCTTTTTGACACAAATACATTCACAACTTTGAGCTTAGAACTTGCTTAAGTACAGACCAGCCAAACGATTAAGTCATTGAATTCCTATCTAATACGTTTCATACATATTGAACTATTTAGCAATAGCTCTTAATTAAACATATCAAACGTTGTAATAATCAATAATATATTAATATAATATGTTTGTTTGTTTGTTTTGTTTTACGGCATATCAACCTCAGTGGGTCATTTAATGCCGATAAGGTTTTGAAATAAATCAATTCTTAATGGATAATACATTTTTTTTTATAAATACATTTTTCTATTTAACCCATAGATGGGACCCTAACAGGTACTACCACTCCGGGTCAGAGTGGACCAGGGAGCAATGGTGATGAAGGGGTGCTCCACATTCCCCAAACCTCCAGAACTTTAACCTCACCATCAGATAGAGTTTAACGTCATTCCCAGGACATGTAGACCCGCAGCCACTGCCTTCTAACACCCATATGATAAAAAGGGTTGGGGCTTGCCATATGGGCAATAGGGTTGGGAAAATCATATAGGTGCTAGGGCTTGACGTCACCAGCCAATTGATCGGAGGGGGCCTCTCCGACCGCCCGTCTAGCCCAAGATAGGGCCAAAGTGGAGTATTGCATGTCATGAACTGCTCATCCACCTGGGCTCTATCCTTAAGCACCACGGGTCGCCACCCACGGCCAACAGGTGGCCCCATTGGGGGAGTCTTACCCCTCTGCAGAGGTGCAGTCGGTGCATTCTAACGCCCCAGTCGACAGAGCGGTCAATATAATATACAGAATAATATAATAATATAATATAATGAATAATATATTAATATAATATATTGAATAATATATCAATATAATATATTGAATAATATATTAATATGATATATAGAATAATATATTAATATAATATATAGAATAATATATTAATATAATATATTGAATAATATATTAATATAATATATGATATGATATAATATATAAATGTATTAATATATTATAATATACAAGCAATCACATAATATATGATATAATATATAAATTTAATATATTATAATATACAAGCAAGTGAACAAATAAAAATCTTATAGACACAAATAAACTCACTACCTTGAGCTTAAAACTTGCTTCAGTCCAGTCCAGCCAAATGGTTAGGTAATCGAATTCCCATCTAATACATCTAAGGTTCAATCCTTCCACCCTTTTCCCTTCTTTCGACCAGACAAAATGTCGCTGATTTATGAATTAGTAAACGTTATGTTCTTCATTCAAGTGGAAACAAAAGAAGGGCAAATTGAAAAAAGCGAAACACCGGGTGAATGACGGCGGAACGAAACTGTTTCTTTTTATAAGGGGGTAATAATATTATTTATAGAGCAACTGACTACAGATGGAGCTGGTGATGGTGACAACAGATAGTCACGTGACAGCATCGATGCAGATAATCGCTAACGAAAAAAAAAAAAAAAAAAAAAGCGGAAATATCACAACAAAACGCCATTTAAAGGTGACCATTTATAATCGGCCATGTTTTGATTGGCTGTTAAATAAAAAAATAAAAATAAATACTTTTTTTTATCAAAATGCAGGCGTTTTTGTTATTATCACTTTTTTTTTAATCCACAGAACAATCCCCCCAAATCGCCCGGTCAGTCTCTGTCTTTTGTTTATAACATTAATCTGTGTTTACTTTTGAAAAAAAAAGTTTCTTTCATATTGTATTTTGAGAAAAAAGTGGTTTTTGGCCAGATTGTAATACTGACCTCTGACCCGCTTATGAATTCGCTGGCGCCATTTTATCTGTTTATTTTTATTTTTGATAATTTCGTTTTTATTTATTTTCATACTGGTGCGAGTGTTCTTTTTTTTTAACACCTTTAAGTTCTGCTAATATTTAGTTCTCTAAGGTTCAAAGAGCTTTTGGGCTGGTGCTGAATAGCTAAAATAATCATTCGCGATACCCCCGAATAAATTTGACTATAAAGAGACATGATGTGTGAAATGACTTTGTCCATTACTGGAGCGTTGCGGTGTGATTCCGCCATTTTCAATATTTGAAAGTGTATGAAAACGATGAGGGTGGCGTAATGGCTAAAGTGCTGGACTACGACATTCATTTTCGGACTAATGCCCTTGGGAAAGGTATGACCTCCCCTAAAAGGAAAGCCTTGTTTTATGACACAAAACTTTGGCAACCTTTTCAACAAGATCTAACAAAACATAACCGAATACCTCCATAAAATCACTACTTTAAAGACTGAAATCCATAATAACCTTTTCTGGCATTAAATGACCCACAGAGGTTGATATGCCGTTAAATAAAAAATGAAATTATTTGAATGAGAATTGGCGAAGTTATTAGATTATTAAATGATATTAATTTTTCTGAAAGTAGCTTTATATGTATATATATATATATATATATATATATTGGTTTGGAGGTTGGTTTTGAAGGCTATCACAATGCAAGTGTAAAGAAAAATAAGATAACAATACTGTTGTTTGTTAACCTGTAATTTATTCTTACCTGAATAAATCACAGGTTAACAAACAACACCATAGTTACTTTATTTTTTCTTTAGACCTGCATTGTGATAACCTTCAAAAATAACCTCCAAACCAATATATACACAATGCTTCAAGCAAATTATAAACCCTTATATATATATATATAATAAATATAATATATATATATATATATATATATATATATAAGTATAGATAAAAGGATGAAAAACACACATGCTGTTAAAATTAAAATATTTTATATCATATTCATAGCTAATATTGAACAATATTTCGATTTATAAAAATCATCTTCAGAGCTTTTTTTATTATTCCGGACTCATCGAGGGAGAAGCTGAAAATATTTGAATTCAAAACAAAAACATTGATGTTCCAAAAAGCGTACAAGTCATGCGATCGTTTCGTCATTAGCACACCCGCTACGCGTTTCTCGTCAGCGACATATTGTATATCTTAGTGTAACAGTTTTTGAAAGAAGAAGACATATTTCAAATTCAAAATAGACAAATTCTCTTTTTCACACACCACACACACACACACACACACACACACACACACACACACACACACACACATATATATATATATATATATAATATATATATATATATATATACGTGGTCTGAAGAAGCTCGTGGGCCCTAGAAACCCACGAGTGGAAATGGTCCGTAACCACGATACCTATGGTATTTAAGGCCTTTTTATCCACTAACTTTACTCTGGTTACAATAATTAAACATTGAGCTCTCATACGAAACCTGAACTCTACCACAAACTACTGGTAGAGATAGGACCAGCCTAGAATCACCTTGTACCAAGAAACTTGGTACCACACCAAAGTATATATATATATATATATATATATATATATATATATATATATGTTACAATATATTAATAATTTGAAGGCAATTACAATGCGTATAAAAATAAAAACAAAAAGATGTTATTTTTGTCTTATCGATTTCGAAGTATAAACTTCATCATCAGATGTTCATTTCTGATATGAACTTCTGATGATGAAGTTTATACTTCGAAATCGATAAGACAAAAAAACAACATCTTTTTGTTTTTATTTTTTATACGCATTGTAATTACCTTCAAATTATTAATATATTATAACATACTTAACAATGCTTCAAGCAAATTACCAATTACTTTCTGATATAGAAATGTAAAAAAAAAAGAAAAAATTTTAACATTTAACAGAATTTTGAGACGTTTCTACACATGCTGTTAAAATCCGAAACCATTTGAATGAGAATTGATGAAGTTATTAGATTACAAAATTATATCAATTTTTATGAAAGGCCCTGTACATCTGAAATGATATCAAATTTTTGAAATGTTCTGTAGATCAAAATTTCCAGATTCAGGTCATGAAATATTATCGAAATAATTTAAGAAAGAAATAAAAGAATTGATTAAATTGAATAACATTTCTTTTTGATATTATGAATGTCTTGAAATTTGATTAAATCATTCAAAGAGATTCGTATATTAAAGATCAAATATGAACAGCAAGAGATTCAATATGAAGTTTAAAGGAAATGAGAATATTTTCACACACACACACACACACACACACACACACACACACACACACACACACATATATATATATATATATATATATATAATATATGAAAAGTAAATGGAAGTGAATCCGACAGTATGAATTTAACATTTTTTAGAAAAAAAAAAAATGATGTTATAGTTCGCTGACAGAAATCTGTTTCGACCTTTTATTAAAGCGGTCTTCATCAAGAGCGAAATATTTATGATAGAGTGACAGAATAAGTAAACCCTTACAAACAGGAGGGGTTCAAACGAACGTTCATGTTCGGAGCCGGAATTTTTTTTTTTTAATTTTGAAAATGCATATTCTGTTTTAAAAATAAAATAAATTTTATTTAAAAAAAATCAGAAGCATTATAATACACAAGAAAACTTAAAAGAGCTTGTTGTAAAAATATATTAAAAAATGTATAAAAAAGTATCAAAAATGTTCATGATTCCAGCCACAAAAAAGCAAGTTAAAAGTCCACAGCACAATTGAAGAAGGTGGAAAAATTTTCAAAGGATTTGTAATGTTGACAAAATCCGCTGATGAAGACCGCTTTAATAAAAGGTCGAAACAGATTTCTGTCAGCGAACTATAACATCGTTTGTTTTTTCTAAAAATGTTTATGATGGTAGACCTTTTTTAAAAAGGAGTAAAGCTGAAATAAATATTTATTATAGGCATTGTGACTGGATTTTAAGTTTTTCCTATTTCAAATTTACACCCCTCTGATTATATATATATATATATATATATATATATATATATATATATATATATATTGTGTGTGTGGTGTGTGTTGTGTGTGTGTGTGTGTATAAAAGGGTTTTATAATTTGTTTGAAGCATTGTGTATATATTGGTTTGGAGGTTGATTTTGAAGGCTATCACAATACAAGTGTAAAGAAAAAAATAAGGCAACAATGGTGTTGTTTGTTAACCTGTGATTTATTCTTAATATTAATATTTCGAGATAAAATCTCTTCTTCAGAAGAACACTGGAACTGAAGTAGTTGTCTTCTTTTATGGCATTTTTAGTTTAAAAAAAAGCAAGACGACAACTACTTCAGTTCCAGTGTTCTTCTGAAGAAGAGATTTTATCTCGAAATATTAATATTAAGAATAAATCACAGGTTAACAAACAACACCATTGTTACCTTATTTTTTCTTTACACCTGCATTGTGATAGCCTTCAAAACCAACCTCCAAACCAATATATATATATATATATATATATATATATATATATATATATTATATATATATATAAAATTATTGAAAGACAAGTCACGATCCACGAACAATTATAACGATGAACAAATACAGTTACACAACAAAAAAGATTTTATAAACATTTTCATCTCCTGTCATCTATAAAACATCCATCATTTTCTTCACCACAAGATACATCCTGATGAAGGTTTAAAGAAAACCGAAATGTTTAAACATCGATAATTAAATTCATCCTATTTTCGGAACTTTTGTTTTTTTCAAATTTCTTAATATTGTCGGATTAATTTCCATATTTACTCCCATATATATATATATATATATAATATATATATATATATATATATATATATATATATATAATGACGAACAAATCCGACAAACCATTCATAACATTAATCACAACGACAAAAAATCAATAGCTCCACTCACAACAAATATCATCGCAATCAGATGCACCGAAACTATAAACTTGACGAAACTGCGTCAAAAAATTAATATGTAATATTGTGTCTTCCACTGATCCCAACAACAAAGTTAAACTAATTATCTATTACCCAAAGTTTAGAACCACCAACCTTGCCACATGCAAAAACTCATCCCCCAAAACTACTCGTCTTTATGAGACCAATCTTGTGTATAAATTTAAATGTCCAGTAGGAAACTGTCTCTCCAAAATTGAAAGCACGTACATTGGTCACACAACGACGACATTGTCACGCTGGTTAACACTACATCTAACGGATACAAGCTACAATCTCTCTGAATGATTTAATCAAATTTCAAGACATTCATAATATCAAAAAGAAATGTTATTCAATTTAATCAATTCTTTTATTTCTTTCTTAAATTATTCCGATACTATTTCATGACCTGAATCTGGAAATTTTGATATACAGGACATTTCGAAAAGTTGATACCATTTCAGATGTACACGCGGATATTTAAAAAATAGAATAAATAAAATGAATACAAGCTCCATCATGCAACACTTAAAATCAAATTCATGGCCCCCTCTAATTACCGGAAGATTACCGAAAAAAACACCTTAAACAAGATCAACTTCGAAACCAGTCAACATGTTCTCAAATGCCTATAATTTCTCGCCAATTCTCCTCCCACCATTCCCCATAACGTGCTTATAAACTTGTGATCCCCTCCACTTACTTATTCCTACTGCTACTGTTTGTTTAAAAAGAAGCAATGGAAACATCTCAACAGTTCCACACCTGATGATGGCACTTAGTAGTGCAGAAAGTACTCGTGTTAAAACCTTTGGTGGATTCATACACCAATTCCACGCGGATATTTTTTTTAAATGCCCAGACAATTAGAAAAGACTGAACAAAAACATAACTCAATCCTAGAACTAAGGAATAATTTAGTATAATTTTTGTGTGATTAAACTAAACAGTAAAAAAGCCTTTAGGATGAAAAGATTGATTCTCCCAGCTATAATAATAATAATAATAATAATAATAATAATAATAATAATAATAATAATAATAATAATAATAATAGAAACCATTCAGAACACTGCACTGCTGCATTCTGCCAGAATACTCAGAAGAGTCCTGGAGACCTGAGGAGGCTTGCTGTCACTCAGACTCCAGTGAAAGACCATCAGCTAACGCTGATGTGAAAACTCAAAAGGAGTAAATAATAATAATAATAATAATGATAATAATAATAATAATAATAATAATAATAATTTTTTGATTAATTCAGTGGATTTAACCCTGAAGATCCTTATGGTGGAACTCGAATAGGTTATTTCTGTACACACTATAATAATAATAAATCCGCTCTTCTTACGTATTGAGCACTTTATATTTGTTATAACGCTGACTTATCCGAGTAAGACTTATACCAACCAAATATTGAGACCAACCCAATATTTTTACCGGTAAGTCATTCCTTTTACGCACACACACACACACACACACATATATATATATGTGTGTGTGTGTGTGTGTGTGTATATGTCTTTGTGTGTCAGTACATTGGACACTTTTACATTTGTTTTTATTCTACTAATGTTATTAAATCTTTTTCGGAGTTTTATTTTGGTTTTAATTGTGAGAAAATCGAATAAATCTAGCCGTCAAAATTTGCTAAACAAAGTAGCACTTTCGTTTACATAATTCATATTCAGGGCCACTAATTATTCCAATGAGAATTAATTAGACAATTGACTTGATTAAATTCTCCATTTCCTTTTCTTTTTCTAACGATTCAGATTTCATAAAAATGAACAAATCCTTATTTGTTAATACATTTTCTTATTTTTAGTTAAAGATCAATCATTATTATTAATTAACTTGTTTAACTAGCATTTTTCTTCATATTAAATCTTTGCCTATTTTTAACCGCTAACAGCGGCTCTCCCACATAACCGTGTGTACGCATGCCACACCTAAATAAATTATTCAAAAGAACTGATGGCTAGTTCATTATAATTGATTAAAAACACTAATTATCTATTTCCTTGTATCTAGAGTCTAGGACAGGGAAAACGAAGCTTTACACCGCTTAACTCTTTGCCGACTTCAAGCTGCTCGCAGCGGCGGGAGAGCCGCTGCGATCCTACCGTATACCACTGCTGGAGAAGTAAAGATGAACTCATAAGTGACGTCCTCCTGTGGAAACAATCACATGGACATGATAGGGCGGGTGGTCTAGCAAGGACCTACATAGACCAACTCTGTGCAAATAGTGGATGCCGCGCAGAGGACCTGCCCCAGTGACAATGAATGATATGGATGGTTGGTGAGAGATTGTCATGATAATCCGTACCGCCAACGCGACATGATGATGATGATGATGATGATGATGATGATGATGATGATGATGAGTCTCAGGGTTGGTTCACAGACAAAGATGGCAGGGGTTTCCACATAGTGATTCTTCAGTGCAAACAAGTGGATGCCACAAGTGGGAGAGCTACTGTAAGCGGCTTAAAGTACGCAAAGAATTATGTAACGGTACGTACTGTAAGCAACCCAAGTCCTTTGTTTATCAAACTGACTTGATTAGAATTAAATCACCCAAAAAGGGTTGATATGTCTTAAAACAAAACAACTAGCCATCATGTTGTAATAGTTGGCAAGCTCGTCTCGCAGATCTGTTACTACTTTAATAGCGAGTTCGATCCTCTGCTGGACTGTCCATACTTGTGACCTGTATCATGTCCTACCCGTGGCGAACGCATTGGCTAAATGCCCACTTTATTTATGTGGTAACTTTTATACGTCCAATGCAACTGTAAAATTACTTAGTGTTATCATTTTTGAAACATACTAATAAAATAGTCATTATTATAATTAATAAATTATAATCTTTCATCGATTATCGATATTTCTTTTGCTTTTATTTATTATAGTTTTTGTCATTATCATTATTATTATTACTATTATTATTATTATTATTATTATTATTATTATTATTGACTCATCGACCTGACCGCCCTGTCGGCTGGGGCGCTAGAATGCACCGAATGCACCTCTGCAGAGGGGTAAGACTCCCCCAATGGGGCCACCTGTTGGCCGTGGGTGGCGACCCGTGATGCTTAAGGATAGAGCCCAGGTGGATGATCAATTCATGACATGCAATACTCCACTTTGGCTCTATTTTGGGCTAGACGGGCGGTCGGAGAGGCCCCCTCCGATCAATTGGCTGGTCACGTCAAGCCCTAGCACCTATATGATTTTCCCAACCCTATTGCCCTTATGGCAAGCCCCAACCCCTTTTTATCACATGGGTGCTAGAAGGCGGTGCCTGAGGGTATACATGTCCTGGGAATGACGTTAAACTCTATCTGATGGTGAAGTTCCAGTTTTGGAGGTTTGGGGAATGTGGAGCACCCCTTCATCACCATTGCTCCCTGGTCCACTCTGACCCGGGGTGGTAGTACCTGATAGGGTCCCATCTATGGGTTAAATAGAAAAATGTATTTATAAAAAAATTTGTATTATCTATTAAGAATTGATTTATTTCAAAACTTTATCGGCATTAAATGACCCAGTGAGGTTGATATGCCATAAAACAAAACAAACAAACAAAAAAATTACTTAAATAGTGCTATCATTTTTGGGGCCGTACTAATAAATTAGTCATTATTATAATTAATAGGGGTACAAACGAACGTTGACGTTCGGGGCAGGAATTTAAAAAAAATAAATATTTTATTATCCATAAGAAAAACTCAAAAGAGTTTGAAGTAAAAATATATATAAAAAAAAAGGTATCAAAAATGTTCAGGATGTATTCCAGCTACAAAAGTTTAAAAAGTCCACAGCACAATTGAGGAAAGATGGAAAGTTTCTAGAATTTGTAATGTTGACAAATTCATAGTGTTGCAGTCCTTATCATATTCGAAAATTTAGCCTCCGGTGATGTTAAAATCCAGATATTTTGTTTTTTCAATAGACAATAATGGATAATAATGCTTCTGATTTTTAAAAATAAAATTTATTTTATTTTTAACACAGAATACGCATTTAAAAAAAAAATTCCGGCCCCAATCGTCAGCGTTCGTTTGTACCCCTCCTATTTAACTGTTTATTTATTCCGTCTTTCCTTCATAATATGTTGCTCTTGATGAAGACCGCTTTATTAAAAGGTCGAAACAGATCTGTCAGCAAAGTAATAACATCATTTGTTTTTTTCTAAAAATGTTCCCTTCATACTGTCGGATTCACTTCCATTTACTTTATATATATATATATGGGTAATTCCATGTTAAATCATCAAGAAAGAAAGCAGTAAAATTGTAACCCCCCTCCACCTTCAATTTTTTTGAAATTTTGTATAGGTGTGGACTAGGTTAAACTAATCCCCCAAATTTGAGGTTCCAATTCCAAAAATTGACTGAGTTATGTCGATTTTAAACTTGAAAAATTTGAGGGGGGGGGGCGAGAAAAATGGCGACATTTTGTAATATATTGTTTGTATATTATTTTAGATATATCCAACCAAGAACATAATCCTGATAATTTCTATCAAACTCTGACAGTTATTTTGCTCCATATTCAATGGCTGAACGGAAATACTCTAAACATAACAGTTCAAAATTTTAACTGATGTTGTAACTTCACTTGTGAGCAAAAACCAAACTCCATTTTTGGTACAAATAATGTTCAATATATGTAGAATAATAATTTAAAGAAAACTTTTGTTTATATGCAGTGCCACATTGCGATTTTTCCACTTATTGGTCTTGTTATGAAAAAAATTAGACATCATTTATAACTTAAAAAGGGTTTTATGCCTATTTTGATAATATCTTTTGTTTTCCCAGGCCCAAAAGCTTCTACAAACCAATTTTTAGGAGTAGGGAAGCTCTAGAACTCATTTTATAGACAGAAATAGATTACAAAATATCGCCATTTTTCTAACCCCTCTCAAACTTTTCAAGTTTAAAATCGACATAACTGAGCCAATTTTTGGAATTGGAAGCTCAAATTTGGGGGATTGTCTAAGTTTAACCTAGTCCACACATGTACAAAATTTCAAAAAAATTGAAGGGGTTGGGTGACATGGCCTGGATGAATTGACATGGAATTACCCATATATTACTTAAATAGTGCTATCATTTTTTGGACGACACTTATAAAATAGTCATTATTATAATTAACAACTATACAAATCATAATGCTTGATCCATTATCGATAATTTCTTTTTTTTTAGCTTTTATTAATTATAGTTTTTGCTATTATTATTATTATTATTATTATTATTATTATTATTATTATTATAAAGTGATCATTTTAATTCATTATATCTGTGTAATTAATTTTTCACCTTTTTTCGTGTGTATCAAGTTAGCCTACCTTTACGGGCCTTCGTCTTCGCAGAGGTGAAAATCTATGTGTTCCTGCCGACGAGTCTTAATTAGATCGCTAAGTTCTTCTTAGAGAACAATTTTCTTAAATCATATTAATATTTCACACCATTTTGTGGTGTTGGCCGGTCACACTTCGGCAGTTTTCGGTGCCGCCCGATTTTACGCCACGAAAAGGAATTAATCTTTTTTCTTCAAAACTTATTTTTTCGTGATTTTTTTTCTCTCCCTTGAGGCACGTCAGTATTTTATCTGTGAGAGTTATCTACTTGTCGTTTTCACCTCATCAATCCAACGAACGGATGGAGCACACACAGTCGACATTGACCATGGATGAATGGCCAAGAAATGTCTTTGTTTAATACTTGCTTTTTTTATTGTTATTTCTTCTTGTTCGTGTTCTTGTTCTTCTTGTTCTTGTTCTTGTTCTTATTCTATCCACTCCTCCTCTTTCTAGTTGTTGTTGTTGTTGTTGTTGTTGTTGTTGTTGTTCTTCTTCTTCTTCTTCTTCTTCTTCTAACCCCTCCTCCTCTTTCTAGTTCTTGTTCTTCTTCTTGTCCTTCTTGTTCTTTTTGTTCTTGTTCTAACCACTCCTCCTCTTTCTAGTTATTTTGTTGTTGTTATTGTTGTCGTCGTTCTTCTTCTTCTTCTTCTTCTTCTTCTTCTTCTTCTTCTTCTTCTTCTTCTAACCCCTCCTCCTCTTTCTAGTTCTTGTTCTTCTTGTTCTTGTTCTTGTTCTTGTTCTTTTTATTCTTATTCTTATTCTTCTTCTTCTTCTTCTATCCACTCCTTCCCTTTCTAGTTGTTGTTGTTATTGTTGTCGTTCTTCTTCTTCTTCTTCTTCTTCTTCTTCTTCTTCTTCTTCTTCTTCTTCTTCTTCTTCTAACCCCTCCTCCTCTTTCTAGTTCTTGTTCTTCTTGTTCTTGTCCTTCTTCTTGTTCTTTTTGTTCTTGTTCTTCTTCTCACGCTCTTCCTCCTCCTTTTCGTTGTTGTTCGTCTTCTTTTTCTTCTTCCTTTCCTCTACTCTCTTTCCTTCTTTCTTTCTTACATTTTTTCTGTGTAGCATACCCTTTTTTATTCCCTTTCTTTCTTTCTTTCTTTCTTTCTAATAAAAACGGAATGAGCCATTATTTAGCTGAGGTGGGGACATTCATAAGAAATAAAAATCAGTGGATAGGCAACATCAGATAATCAGGATTAAAATTTTTGCATTTCATCTTCGACGATTTGGACGGTCTCATTTCTAACCAAATGATAACGGAACACGTGTATTGATATATAGATAGTCTATGAAATCTCGTCGATCTGAGTTCAAACCCGGAACGAGAGTGTTTGCATTTCTTATAGTGGTAATACCCTTGGAAAAGGTATGAATCTTACTAACATCCCTCTAGCCATGGGGTTTATGGTGAAGTCAGGTTGAAAGCACCGATTCCCACTAGATCATCGAAATTAAGCAGCGATAAGCCTGTTCAATACTTAGATGGGTCAGCACTTAAGTAACAGCAGGTACTGTAATCAACCTGTTTCAAAATGACTTGATTCGGCATTAAATGACCCAAAAAGGGTTGATATGCCATAAAACAAACAACCAACCAACCAACCTGAGTTCTTTATTTATCAAAATGACTTTATTCAGCATTAAATGACCCCAAAAGGGTTGATATGCCATAAAACAAAACAACCAACCAGCCTGAGTCCTTTGTTTATCAAAATGACTTGATTCGGCATTAAGTGACCCAAAAAGGGTTGATATGCCATAAAATAAAATAAAACAACCAACCTGAGTCCTTTGTTTATCAAAATGACTTGATTCAGCATTAAATGATCCCAAAAAGGTTGATATGCCATAAAACAAAACAACCAACCAACCTGAGTTCTTTATTTATCAAAATGACTTGATTTGGCATTAAGTGACCCAAAAAGGGTTGATATGCCATTAAACAATAACAACCAACCAACCAGCTATGGGTAAAATAGTAAGACAGAATGGGCTCTTGAATCCTAGTGTGGCAACCGATCTAGGAGAAGAACTCTGAATTCAAACCAAAGGAATCCCCTTCTCGTTAGTCAAATCTACTTTGAGAGCTCCTCCTAATACATCAATCAGTTGGTCCCGTCAAATCTTAGCACCTATATGATTGTCCCAACCCAATTGCTCTTATGGCAACCCTTTTTATAATATATGTTATAGAAGGCAGTGGCTGAGGGTCTTAATGTCCTGAGTATCTGATGGTGAAGTTCCAGTTCTGGAGCTCTGGGGAATGTGGAGTAACCTTTCATTGCCATTACTCCCAGTTCCACTCTGACCCGGCGTGGTTGTCCCTGTTAAGGTTCATTCTGTTGGTTAAATAGGAAAAATGAGTATTAAAAATGTGTTTAAAAAATTGAGTGCCAATCAAGAATGAATATAACAAAACGTCTTGGGCATAAAATAACCCAACAAGGGTTGACATGCCGTAAAATCCAACCAACCAAACAATGTCCTCCTAATAAGCAAATAACTTAACGATGGATTAAAAATTGAATCTTTTTAAAAATGTTTTTAAAAAATTGAGAACCCATCAAGAATGAATAGAATAGAACAAAACGTATTTGGCATAGAATAACCCAACAAGGGTTGACATGCCGTAAAATCCAACCAACCAGCATCCTCCTAATACATCAAATAACTTAACAATAGATTAAAAATATTCGTTTTTTTAAATCGAATCGTTTCAAAATGTGTTTAAAAAAAAATTGAGAACCCATTATGAATGAATAGAATAGAACAAAACGTCTTCGGAATAAAATAACCCAACAAGGGTTGATGTGCCATAAAATCCACCAAACCAAACCAGAGACAGAAAAACATAACTTATGATTTCTTATTATTGTCCAATTGGACACATAGCATAGTGGATAAAGGTGTTTGGTTTAAGACAGTTCATGAACAGAATAGAACAAAACGTCTTTGGCAAAAAATAACCCAACAAGGGTTGACATGCCGTAAAATCCAACCATCCAACCAACCAACCAGCATCCTTCTAATTCATAAAATAACTTAACAATAGATTAAAAATATTGGTTCCTTTAAATTGAATCGTTTTAAAAGGATGATAGAATACATGACAATAATATTGAACTGAAAAAAAAAGGAAAAATAAACACGTTTTATTGTAATGGACAATTAAAAAAAAAACCCAACAAAAACCGTAAAACAAAAACAAAACAAAAAAGCAGTGGGAAAATTTAATGAACATGAAAATGAAATTAGGATTTAAAATAATTAGAAACTCCTCAGCCACAATGACTGTCCCCCCGGGGGTCGGCGGTGGTGGCGGCGAGGGGGTGGTGGTGTTGAATAAAGTCAAGAGGAGTGAGACATTGAAGCGGGTAAGACAGAAAGAGATGAAAGAAATACAAAAGTGACAGCCAAGTAAACTAATGAGAAATAAATAAAGTGGACTTAAAAATGATGTGTAAAAATGTTGGATAAAAATAAATAGTGTCTAATGAAAAGGAACAAAAAATATTACTTGAGATAATTAAAGGTTAAAATTAGGTTTTCAAAGTAAATATTTTCGTCAATAACCATTTTTTGGGTTATTTTATATGGAATCTGGAATTTTATTGTATGATTTTTGTATAATATTTTGTATGATTTTTTTATGTGATTTTTATAGAGAATCTTGAGTTTTTTGAATGATTTTTTAGAGAATAAATAACCATTTTTTTTGTAATTTTATATAGAATCTGGAGATTTTTGTATAATTTTTTTGTATGATTTTTATAGGGAATCTTGAATCTTTGCATAATTTTGGTATATTTTCTCTATGATTTTTATAGAGAATAAATAACCATTTTTTGGCAATTTTATATGGAATCTGGAGCTTTTTGCATGATTTTGGTATATTTTCTTTATGATTTATATGGAGAATAAATAACCATTTTTTTTGGTTATTTTATATGGAATCTTGAATTTTTTTGTATGATTTTTGTATAATATTTTGTATGATTTTTTTATGTGATTTTTATAGAGAATCTTGAGTTTTTGAAGGATTTTTTAGAGAATAAATAACCATTTCTTTGGTAATTTTATATAGAATCTGGAGATTTTTGTATAATTTTTTTGTATGATTTTATAGTGAATCTTGAGCTTTTTGCATAATTTTGGGATATTTTCTGTATGATTTTTATAGAGAATAAATAACCATTTTTTGGCAATTTTATATGGAATCTTGAATTTTTTGTATGATTTTTGTATAATATTTTGTATGATTTTTATGTGATTTTATAGGGAATCTTGAGTTTTTGAATGATTTTTTATAGAGAATAAATAACCATTTTTGGTAATTTTATATGGAATTATGAGCTTTTTGCATGATTTTGGTATATTTTCTGTATGATTTTTATAGAAAATTAAAAAAACTATCTTTTTGGTAATTTTACATGGAATTTTGATTTTTTGTATAATTTTTTGTATGATCTTATGGGTAATCTTGAGCTTTTTGCATAATTTTGGGATATTTTCTGTAGGATTTATATAGAGAATAAATAACCATTTTTTGGTTATTTTATATGGAATCATAACATTTTTTGTATGATTTTTGGATAAAATTTTGTATGATTTTTTATGTGATATTTATAGAGAATCTTGAGTTTTTGAATGATTTTTTTATAGAGAATAAAAAAACATTTTTTTTGGTAATTTTATATAGAATCTGGAGATTTTTGTATAATTTTTTTGTATGATTTTTATAGGGAATCTTGAGTTTTTGCATAATTTTTGTATGATTTTTATACGGAATCTTGAACTATTTGCATGATTCTGGGATATTTTCTGTATGATTTTTATAGAGAATAAATGACCATTTTTTGGTAATTTTATATGGAATCTTAAGTCTTTGTATGATTTTTGTATATTGTTTTAATGATTTTTAATATGGAATCGAGGTTTTCGTATGGTTTTGCCAAATATTGGGGAACGGTTAACATGAATTATGTTAGCGTAAATAAAGATTATTTAAAGACATGAGCATGAAGTAAAGAAAAACTTTGGAAATATCCCAACCACAACAAAAACAAAACAAAATAAAAAACAAAACAAAAACAAAAAAAATGACCGAACAAAACAAAACCTGTCAAAAACGAAAATAATAAATAAAAGTGATATGTATCTTTTTTAGTTCCGAATCTATGTATCTATAAGAAATTAATGAGTTAAAACATGTATGTATATATATATATATATATATATATATATATATATATATGAAAAAGAAAACAAGTATATATATATATATATATATATATATAATATAATTGGTGTGAAAAAGAAAACAAGTAGTATATATATATATATATATATATATTATATATATATATATATATATATATACTACTTGTTTTCTTTTTCATTAGAAGAAAGAAAAATATATATACTTTGGTATGGATGACCATGCCGATCCCCCCAGGCAACACCTTGCGCCTCAAGGAATGCCAAGGGGGTAAACGCATTTTTTAGCACTGGCCACGACATGAGCTTCGGTTTGTGCGTAGCTCTCCATGTAAATCGGACTTCATGTTCATTTGACATGGTGGGATGTCGAAAAA
>CM042176.1:23716553-23718344 GCA_023376005.1 Doryteuthis pealeii | reverse complement strand
TAACAACTTTATAAACGTTGAATATAACACTCATTACAAAATGAATAGGCTACCCATTCATTATGACTCTAATTAAATGATACACTACATTACAAATGAATAGGCTACCCATTCATTATGACTTTTAAATGTTAAATGATACACTTACATTTACAAATAATAATAGAATAATATATTAATATGATATAAGAATAATATATTATATAATATATTGATAATATATTAATATAATATATATAATAATATATTAATATATATATTAATATATAATATAAATATTGAATAATATATAATATATATATTGAATATATTAATAAATATTGAATAATATATTAATAAATATATTGATAATATATAATATAATATATAGAATAATATATTAATATAATATATAGAATAATATATTAATATATATATATTATATTATAATACATTAGAATGATATATCAATAGGATATATAGAATAATATATTAATATAATATATTGAATAATATATTAACATAAATATGATATGATATAATATATAAATTTATTAATATATTAAATACAAGCCATCACATATATAATAAATTTATCAATATATCATAATATACGAGCAATCACATAATATATAATATATAAATTTATTAATATATCATAATATACAAGCAATCACATAATATATAATATATAAATTTATTAATATATCATAATATACAAGCAATCACATAATATATAATATAATATATAAATTTAATATATTATAATATACGAGCAAGTGAACAAATAAAAATCTTATAGACACAAATAAACTCACTACCTTGAGCTTAAAACTTGCTTCAGTACAGTCCAGCCCAATGGTTAGGTAATCGAATTCCCATCTAATACATCTAAGGTTCAATCCTTTCTCTCTTTTCCCAATTTCCCTTCTTTCGACCAGACAAAATGTCGCTGATTTATGAATTAGTAAACGTTATGTTCTTCATTCAAGTGGAAACAAAAGAAGGGCAAATTGAAAAAAGCGAAACACCGGGTGAATGACGGCGGAACGAAACTGTTTCTTTTTATAAGGGGGTAATAATATTATTTATAGAGCAACTGACTACAGATGGAGCTGGTGATGGTGACAACAGATAGTCACGTGACAGCATCGATGCAGATAATCGCTAACGAAAAAAAAAAAAAAAAAAAAGCGGGAAATATCACAACAAAACGCCATTTAAAGGTGACCATTTATAATCGGCCATGTTTTGATTGGCTGTTAAATAAAAAAATAAAAATAAAAACTTTTTTTTATCAAAATGCAGGCGTTTTTGTTATTATCATTTTTTTTTAATCCACAGAACAATCCCCCCAAATCGCCCGGTCAGTCTCTGTCTTTTGTTTATAACATTAATCTGTGTTTACTTTTGAAAAAAAAAGTTTCTTTCATATTGTATTTTGAGGAAAAAGTGGTTTTTGGCCAGATTGTAATACTGACCTCTGACCCGCTTATGAATTCGCTGACGCCATTTTATCTGTTTATTTTCATTTTTGATAATTTTGTTTTTATTTATTTTCATACTGGTGCGAGTGTTCTTTTTTTTTAACACCTTTAAGTTCTGCTAATATTTAGTTCTCTAAGGTTCAAAGAGCTTTTGGGCTGATGCTGAATAGCTAAAATAATAATTCGCGATACCCCCGAATAAATTTGACTATAAAGAGACATGATGTGTGAAATGACTTTGTCCATTACTGGAGCGTTGCGGTGTGATTCCGCCATTTTCAATATTTGAAAGAGTATGAAAACGATGAGGGTGGCGTAATGGCTA
>CM042176.1:23686553-23711553 GCA_023376005.1 Doryteuthis pealeii | reverse complement strand
ATAATAATAATTTCTTGATTAATTCAGTGGATTTAACCCTGAACATCCTTATGGTGAAACTCGAGTAAGTTATTTCTGTACACACTCTAATAATAATAAATCCGCTCTACTTATGTATTGATCACTTTATATTTGTTATAACGCTGACTTATCCGGGTAAAACTTATACCAACCAAATATTGAGACCAACCCGATATTTTTACCTGTAAGTCATTCCTTTTACACACACAAAGACACACACACACACACACACACACACACATATATATATATGTGTGTGTGTGTGTCTTTGTGTGTCTTTGTGTGTCTGTACATTGGACACTTTTACATTTGTTTTTATTCTACTAATGTTATTAAATCTTTTTCGGAGTTTTATTTTGGTTTTAATTGTGAGAAAATCGAATAAATCTAGCCGTCAAAATTTGCTAAACAAAGTAGCACTTTCGTTTACATAATTCATATTCAGGGCCACTAATTATTCCAATGAGAATTAATTAGACAATTGACTTGATTAAATTCTCCATTTCCTTTTCTTTTTGTAACGATTCAGATTTCATAAAAATGAACAAATCCTTATTTGTTAATACATTTTCTTATTTTTAGTTAAAGATCAATCATTATTATTAATTAACTTGTTTAACTAGCATTTTTCTGCATATTAGATCTTTGCCTATTTTTAACCGCTAACAGCGGCTCTCCCATATAACTGTGTATACGCATGCCACACCTAAATAAATTATTTAAAAAAACTGATGGCTAGTTCATTATAATTGATCAGAAACACTAATTATCTATTTCCTTATAACTAGAGTCTAGGACAAGGAAAACGATGAATTCAAACCAGCTTTACACTGCTTAAGTCTTTGCCGACTTCAAGCTGCTCGCAGCGGCGGGAGAGCCTACCGTATACCACCGGCAGTGGCTCTAGTACGTGTCACTTGTCCTGACTGAAAAATCACAACGTGAACACCCCCCTGCCAACTTTTGCTTTGTCTGTGAACAAACTCTGTGATTGGTACTTGATCCTTTTGCTATAGGGAACCAGTTAAATAGATACATGTAAAAAAAAATGCCAAGATGATTAGGTACAGCCGTGGGGGAATTTGGTAAGTAATTTGGTAAGTAATCGCAATTATTGTATGCTCATAGTTACAATTTTTGTATACTGTAAATCCTCGAGTATAATCCGCACTTTTTCCCCAAAATTTAAAGGTAAAAATCCCTAGTGCGTATTATGTACGAGGTTAAAAAATGAAAAATATTTTCTTGGCAATGTCCGAGTCTCTATTTGCTGTCAGGCAATGTTTATTCTGACGAATATTTTCAGAGGTACAGCTCCCTAAAAATCCCCTTCGTATTATACTCAAGGGCGGACTATACTCGAGGATTTACGGTAATTGAAGTTTATCCAACTGAAAAGAAACAATCAGTGATCATAGTACTCAATAGTGCTCAATACTTTAAAAAATAGAGCTATATAAGTAAGTAGAGTCGACGGGGCGGCCTAAAGTCGGTATCAGCTAAACAGTGAGGGAGTCTATCCCCTTTTCAATATCGCTAGGTACCGTAAATCCTCGAGTATAATCCGCACATTTTTCCAAAAATTTAAAGGTCAAAATCCCTAGTGCGTACTATATACGAGGTTAAAAATGAAAAATATTTTCTAAGCAATGTCCGATTCTCTATTTGCTGTCTGGCAATGTTTATTCAGACGCATTTTTTTTCAGAAGTACAGCCCCCTAAATATCCCCTGCGTATTATATTCAAGGGCGGATTATACTAGAGGATTTACGGTAGTTGTTTCTTAAGAGGTTTTTCATTATTGCACAGGGTCCTATCACGCTGAAAGCAACGGTTCTTATCAGATCACAGGAATCAAGTAGTGATGAGCCTGTTCAATTCTTAACTGGGTGACTATTTAATTCTTTGCCTATCAAACTTCCTGCTTTATATGTGGCCATTTAAATCCTCAAGGGTGGCTTTACATATCGTTATCAAAAGACCAATGAAAATTGCGCACCTCCATTTTAAAACCTAACATCCCAATACTTCTTAAAAAAAAATACATAAATAAAAAAAATAAGTAAAATAAAATGAAATAAATGAATAAATAAACAATCTTGAAAGTCATTAAAAATCTATCATTTTTTAAAAGTATATTCAAAATTTGGTTAGTATAATTTAGTTTGGAATAATTTATTTGTAGCATAGAAATGGATTGTTCCATTAAATAATCCATACCGTGTGTTACGTCGGCCGTGGCCACGGCTATCCCGTCCAGTACGAGAGGAACCGCGGGATCGGAGCAACGGTTCGCGTGCTCGCTCGAACGAGCGGCGGTGCCAAGCTGCCTCCGCGCGATAACGGTTGAAAGCCTCTAAGCCGGAACCGCGACCGGTGTCGCCACGGTATTACGAAAGGTGTCTCTTTTCGTTCCGCTGGAGCCTGCCATAGTGGTCGTCTACAGGAAGCACTAAACTATACAAGTTACCTCCTCCAATAGTATATAAGAGCCTGACTTTTTAGAGGCTGGGAAACTTGCATTCATGCTACATACTGAAATGTAACTTAGTGTTAATACTGCTACTATAACTACCTCGTTGTTATATTATTGACTAAATGTTTAAACTTTTGATTTTTTTAAATACAAAAACTGTTAATTGTAGCCCTATTATCAAACTATAAATTTCAAACCATCTTTTAACCATGAAAAGCTGAATTTTGATCAGTGGTCCGTAAATCTCCCTGCTAACTTTTGTTTTGTCTGTGAACAAACTCTGTGACTGGTACTTGATCCTTTTGCTATAGGGAACCAGTTAAATAGATACATGTAAAAAAAAAAAAAAATACCAAGATGATTAGGTACAGCCGTGGGGGTATTTGGTAGGCAAAGAGTTAAGTTGGTTGGTTGGTTTTGTTTTACGGCATATCAACCTCGATTGGATCATTTAATGCCAACAAAGTTTTTAAATAAATACATTCTTAATGGATACTCATTTTTGTTTATAAACTCATGTTTTTCTATTTAACCCATAAATGGGATCCTAACAGGTACTACCACTCCGGGCCAGAGTGGACCAGGGAGGAATGGTGATGAAGGGGTGCTCCACATTCCCCAAACCTACAAAACTGGAACCTCACCATCAGATAGAGTTTAACGTCCTTCCCAGGACACCGCCTTCTAGCACCCATATGATAAAAAGGGATGGGTCTTGCCATAAGGGCAATAGGGTTGGGGCAATCATATAGGTGCTAGGGCTATACATGACCATGATCCGTAAATCTCAATGTCAGAGAATAAATCTAATTCCTTAACTTCTCGGCATAAAATGACCCTAGATGGGGTTAAAATAAAAGTCGTTAAAATCAATTACCAATCATTCAGGCTAACTGCTGCCACTGTTACCACAACCAAATCAGCAGTCAAGAGAAATATTTCACCATCCCCTTTCTCTTCTGTCATGGTAAAAATTGTCAATAGTATTTTTGTTGATTTAACTACCGAATAAATATAAAAACATTTTACTTTATAAATTTACTAATAAATTGCCGGATTATTTCATTCAACCGGTTCCCTATGACAAAACGATCAAGTACCAGTCTCGGGGAAATCACATCTCACAGACAAGTTAAAGCGACAATTCTTCCAGGATGTGGTGGTATCAGTGCTACTGTATGGCTGCACAACTAGGACCTTGACGAGGCACCGAGAGAATAGGCTAGGAGGGAGCTGCAAAAGAATGCCGCGTGCGATCTTGAATAAATCGTGGAAACAGTACCCCACAAGGAATCCCCAAAATTTGAGCTTCCAATTCCAAAAATTGACCGAGTTATGTCGATTTTAAACTTGAAAAATTTGAGGGGGTGGGGGCGAGAAAAATGGTGACATTTTGTAATATATTGTTTGTATATTATTTTAAATATATCCAACCAAGAACATAATCCTGATAATTTCTATCGAACTATGACATTTATTTTGCTCCATATAGTCATTCAATGGCTGAACGGAAACACTCAAAACATAACAGTGCAAAATTGTAACTAATTTTGTAACTTCGCTTGTGAGCAAAAACCAAACTCCATTTATGGTACAAATAATGTTCAATATATATAAAATGATAATTTAAAGAAATTTTTTTTATATGCTGTGCCTCATCGCGATTTTTCCACTTATTGATCTTACTATGAAAAAAATTAGACATCATTTATAACTTTAAAAGGGTTTTATGCCTATTTTGATAACATGTTTTTATTCCCCAGGCCCAAAATCTTCTACAAACCACTTTTTAGGAGTAGGGAAGCTCTAGAACTCATTTTATAGACAAAAATAGATAACAAAATATCGCCATTTTTCTCGCCCCTCTCAAATTTTTCAAGTTTAAAATCGACATAACTGAGCCAATTTTTGGAATTGGAAGCTCAAATTTTGGGGATTGTCTAAGTTTAACCTAGTCCACACATGTACAAAATTTCAGAAAAATTGAAGGGGTTGGGTGATTTGACATGGAATTACCCATATATTACTTAAATAGTGCTATCATTTTTTGGACGACACTTATAAAATAGTCATTATTATAATTAACAACTATACAAATCATAATGCTTGATCCATTATCGATAATTTCTTTTTTTTAGCTTTTATTAATTATATTTTTTGTTGTTGTTTTTATTATTATTATTATTATTATTATTATTATTATTAAAATGATCATTTTAATTCATTATATCTGTGTAATTAATTTTTCACCTTTTTTCGTGTGTATCAAGTTAGCCTACCTTTACGGGCCTTCGTCTTCGCAGAGGTGAAAAATCTATGTGTTCCTGCCGACGAGTCTTAATTAGATCGCTAAGTTCTTCTTAGAGAACAATTTTCTTAAATCATATTAATATTTCACACCATTTTGTGGTGTTGGCCGGTCACACTTCGGCAGTTTTCGGTGCCGCCCGATTTTACGCCACGAAAAGGAATTAATCTTTTTTCTTCAAACTTTTTTTTTTCGTGATTTTTTTTCTCTCCCTTGAGGCACGTCAGTATTTTATCTGTGAGAGTTATCTACTTGTCGTTTTCACCTCATCAATCCAACGAACGGATGGAGCACACACAGTCGACATTGACCATGGATGAATGGCCAAAAAATGTCTTTGTTTAATACTTTCTTTTTTTTATTGTTATTTCTTCTTGTTCGTGTTCTTGTTCTTCTTGTTCTTGTTCTATCCACTCCTTCCCTTTCTAGTTGTTGTTGTTGTTGTTGTTGTTGTTCTTCTTCTTCTTCTTCTTCCCTTTCTAGTTGTTGTTATTGTTGTCGTTCTTCTTCTTCTTCTTCTTCTTCTTCTTCTTCTTCTTCTTCTTCTTCTTCTTCTATCCACTCCTTCCCTTTCTAGGTGTTGTTGTTTATTGTTGTTTTGTTGTTGTTGTTGTTTGTTCTTCTTCTTCTTCTTCTTCTTCTTCTTCTTCTTCTTCTTCTTCTTCTATCCACTCCTTCCCTTTCTAGGTGTTGTTGTTGTTGTTGTTGTTGTTCTTCTTCTTCTTCTTCTTCTTCTTCTTCTTCTTCTTCCCTTCTGTTGTTGTTATTGTTGTCGTTCTTCTTCTTCTTCTTCTTCTTCTTCTTCTTCTTCTTCTTCTTCTTCTATCCACTCCTTCCCTTTCTAGGTGTTGTTGTTGTTATTGTTGTTGTTGTTGTTGTTGTTGTTGTTGTTGTTGTTTTGTTCTTCTTCTTCTTCTTCTTCTTCTTCTTCTATCCACTCCTTCCCTTTCTAGGTGTTGTTTGTTGTTATTGTTGTTGTTGTTGTTGTTGTTGTTGTTGTTGTTCTTCTTCTTCTTCTTCTTCTTCTTCTTCTATCCACTCCTTCCCTTTCTAGGTGTTGTTGTTGTTATTGTTGTGTTGTTGTTGTGTTGTCGTTCTTCTTCTTCTTCTTCTTTTCTTCTTCTTCTTCTTCTTCTTCTATCCACTCCTTCCCTTTCTAGGTGTTGTTGTTGTTTATTGTTGTTGTTGTTGTTGTTGTTGTTGTTGTTCTTCTTCTTCTTCTCTTCTATCCACTCCTTACATTTCTAGTTGTTGTTGTTGTTGTTGTTGTTGTTGTTGTTGTTCTTCTTCTTCTTCTTCTTCTTCTTCTTCTTCTTCTTCTTCTTCTTCTTCTTCTTCTAACCCCTCCTCCTCTTTCTAGTTCTTGTTCTTCTTCTTGCTCTTCTTCTTGTTCTTTTTGTTCTTGTTCTTCCTTACGCTCTTCCTCCTCCTTTTCGTTGTTGTTCGTCTTCTTTTTCTTCTTCCTTTCCTCTACTCTCTTTCCTTCTTTCTTTCTTTCTTTTTTACATTTTTTCTGTGTAGCATGCTCTTTTTATTCCCTTTCTTTCTTTCTTGCTTTCTTTCTAATAAAAACGGAATGAGCCATTATTTAGCTGAGGTGGGGACATTCATAAGAAATAAAAATCAAATGATAGGCAACATCAGATAATCAGAGATTAAAATGTTTGCATTTCATCTTCGACGATTTGGACGGTCTCATTTCTAACCAAACGATAACGGAACACATGTATTGAGATATATAGATAGTCTATATGAAATCTCGTCGATCTTGAGTTCAAACCCGGAACGAGAGTGTTTGCATTCTTAAGTGAGTAATACCCCTGGAAAAAGGTATGAATCTTACTAACCTCCCTCTAGCCATGGGGTTTATAGTGAAGTCAGGTTGAAAGCACCGATTCCCCACTAGATCACACGAAATTAAGCAGCGATAAGCCTGTTCAATACTTAGATGGGTCAGCACTTAAGTAACAGTAGGTACTGTAATCAACCTGTTTCAAAATTAAAACTTGATAATGCCATAAAAACAAACAACCAACCAACCAAACTGAGTATCTTTTATTTATCAAAATGACTTGATTTTTTGGCATTGAAAATGACCCCAAAAGGGTTGATATGCCATAAAACAACAACAACCAACCAATCTGAGTCCTTTGTTTATCAAAATGACTGACTTGATTCGGCATTAAGTGACCCCCAAAAGGGTTGATATGCCATAAAACAAAAAACAACCAAGTAACCACATCTGAGATCGCTTTGTTTAGTCGTAAAAATGACTTGATCGGCCAGATTAGTGACACAAATGATGGTTGATTATTTGCCAATAAAATAAAAACAAGACAACGGTCAAAACCTGAAGTTCTTTTGATTCTCTCAAAATGGACGACTTGCATTTGGGCATTAAATGACCCCAAAAAAGTAGGGTTGAATATGCCATAAAAAGACAAAAACAACCAACCAAACCCAGAGTCTCCTTTGTTTATCAAAATGAACCATTTATTCGGCCACTTAAAAATCGACCCAAAGGGTTGATATAGCCCGTTAAAAAGAACAAAACAACCAAATCCAACTTGAGTCCTTTTGTATTTTATCAGAAATGACTTTATTTTCGGCATTAATGAACCCAAAAAGGGTTGATATGCCGTAACAAAAACAACACGAACCCAACCTGGGGGTCCTTTTGTTTATCAAAAAATGGAGACTTTCAATTTCGGCATTAAATGAGCCAACCACGTATAAAGTTGATATGCCGGAGTACCAAGGAGTCTTGTCTAAAAGAAAACGCGTAAAGAGGGGAGAGATAATGCATAGTAGAAACCAATCTGTCCTTTTTTGATCAAAAAAAGTGAGGACCTTGATTTGGCAGTAAGGACCCAAGGGGTTTGTATGACTTCATGAACGAAAACAAACCCACTCTTTGAGTCTTATTTTTTTTTTTTTATCTGTGTGGCTTAATGCGGGTTTTGACTTTACCCCCAACCATCCAGTACGCAAATGGGTCGATAGAGAGCAGATGGCTCTTGGGATCCTTGCTGGCCGTCTAGGATAAGCCTCTGATCCCAAAGGAATTCTCTTCCGTTAAGGTCTATCCAAACTACCCTTTGTGAGAGCTCCTGTCCATTATACACACGATCAAACTCATTTGGTCCACATCATGCCCTGCACCGTATAGTGATTGATCCCATCCACAATTTGTCTTAATGGCAACCCCTTTTTATAATAATATGTTATAGAAGGCAAAGTGGCTGAGACGGGTCTTGTATGTCCTGAGGTAATCTGATGTGAAGTTCCAGTTTCTGGAGCTCTGGGGGAATTGAGTACCCCTTCATCGCCCATTACTCCCAGTTCACTGCTGACTCAGCGCGTGTTTAAGCCCCCTGTTAAGGTTACATTTTGTTGGTTACATAGAAAAAAAATTGAGTATTTACAAAAAAATGGTGTTTAAGTAAAAAAATTGGAAGCCCGTGAGAATCGCCAATCAACACGAAATGAATAGAACAAAGTCTTGCGGCATAGAATTAACCCCAACAAGGGGTTGACCATGCCGTTAAATCCCACCGAAACCGCAAACAACGGGTCCTCGATTCCGAGACTAATGAATAACGAGCAAATAACACACTTACGATAGGGAGATTAAAATTGAATCTTTTATAACCAAATATTAAAAAAAAATTGAGAACCCCATCGAAGAATGATAAATAGAACAAAACGTCTTTGGCATTAAAATATCCACAAAGGGTTGACATGGGCAGTAAATCCAACACACCAACATTCCTCGCACTAAAACTCACAGTCAAATAAATGAAAATATATCGGTTCTTTAAATCGAATCGTTTAATGTGTTTAAAAAAGATTGTAGACCATTAAAGGAAATGAATAAAAAACAAAACGTCCTTGGCAAAAAGATAAACCCAACAATCGGGTTGACATGCCGTAAAATATCCAAACCAACCAAACCAACCAGCATCCTCCAGTAATAAAATTCAATAACTTAACATAGATTAAAAAAAAAATATTTGTTTCTTTAAATCGAATCGTTTCAAAATGTGTTTAAAAAAAAATTGAGCAACCCATTAAGAATGAATAGAATAGAAAAAACGTCTTCCGGGCAATAAAATACCCCAACGAGGTTGATGTGCCATAAAAACCAACCAAACCAAAAACCCAGAGACAGAAACATAACTTAATGAATTTCTTATATTGTTCCAATTGACCAATACGCATAGGTGGATAAGGTGTTGGTTAAGAACAGGTATCCATTGAACAGATAGAAAACAAAACGTCTTGTGGCAAAAAATAAACCCAAGCAAGGGGATTGACAATGCCCGTAATATCCAAACCAACCAGACCAACCAGCTCTTCTAATTCAATTGAATAACTTAAACAATAGATTAAAAAAAATATGGTTCCTTTAAAAAATTGAATCGTTTAAGAAAAAGGATGATAAATACATGACAATAATATTGAACTGAAAAAAAAAAAAAAAGGGAAAAATAAACACTGTTTTATGTAATCGGACATAATTTAAAAAACCCACAAAACCGTAAAACAAAACCAAAAACAAAAAAGAGCAACGTGGGAAAATTCTAATGAAAGCATGAAATGAAAATAGGATTTTAAATAATTAGAAACTCCTCAGCCACAATGACTGTCCCCCCCGGGGGTCAGGCGGTGGTGGCGGCGAGGGGGGTGGTGTTTGAATAAAGTCACAAGAGGAGTGAGACATTGAAGCGGGTAAGACCAGAAAGAAAGATGAAAGAAATACAAAAGTGACAGCCAAGTAAAAACTAATGAGAAATAAATAAAGTGGACTTATAAAAATATGAGTTGTCAAAAATGTTGGATAAAAAATAATGTGTCTAATGAAAAGGAAAAGAACAAAAAATTACTTGAGATAATTAAAGGTTAAATTAGGTTTCAAGTAAATATTTTCGCAATAACCATTTTGGTTATTTTATATGGAATCTGAATTTATTGTATGATTTTTGTATAATATTTTGTATATTTTTTTATGGATTTTTATAGAGAATCTTGAGTTTTGATGATTTTTTTAGAGAAAAATAACCATTTTTTTTTGTAATTTTATATAGAATCTGGAGATTTTTTGTATAATTTTTTGTATGATTTTTATAGGAATCTTGAATCTTTTGCATAATTTGGTATATTTTCTCTATGATTATAGAGAATAAATAACCATTTTTTGGCAATTCTATATGGAATCTGAGCTTTTTGCCATGATTTTTGGTATATTTCTTTATTATATGGAGAATAAATAAACCATTTTTGTTATTTTATATGGAATCTTGAATTTTTTTTATATTTTGTATAATATTTTTGTATATTTTTTTATGTGATTTTATAAGAGAATCTTGTGTGTTGAGGATTTTTTAGAGTAAAAAACCATTCTTTGTTTATAATTTTATATAGAATCTGGAATTGTATAATTAAAAAATTTTTTTTGTATATTTATAGTGAATCTTAGCTTTTCTGCATTAATTTTGGGATATTTTCTGATGATTTTTATAGAGAATAAATAAACCATTTTGGCAATTTTATATGAAATCTTGAATTTTTTTATGAGTTTTTGGATAATATTTTGTATGTGATTTTTATGTATTTTAATAGGGAATCTGAGTTTTTGAATATTTTATAGAAATAAATAAAACCATTTTTGTAATTTATATGAATTATGAGCTTTTGCATGATTTGGTATCATTTTCTGTATGATTTTTATAGAAATTAAAAAAACTATGCTTTTGGGAATTTTACATGGAATTTTATTTTTGTATTAATTTTTGTATTGATCTTATGGTAATCTTGAGCTTTTTTGCCATAAATTTCTGGGATTTTTTCTGTTAGATTTATATAGATAAATAATAACATTTTGGTTATTATTTATATGAATCCATAACATTTTTGT
This sequence comes from Doryteuthis pealeii, assembly GCA_023376005.1. Lineage (NCBI taxonomy): Eukaryota > Metazoa > Mollusca > Cephalopoda > Myopsida > Loliginidae > Doryteuthis > Doryteuthis pealeii. The sequence continues at coordinate 23,700,831 of CM042176.1, read as the reverse complement.
ATGATTTTGGATAAAATTTTGTATGATTTTTATGTGATATTATAAGATCTTGATTTTGAATGATTTTTATAGAGAATAAAAAACATTTGTTTTGTAAGTTTAGTATAGAATCTGAGAGATTTTGATATAATTTTTTGTATATTTCATAGGGAATCTTAGTTTTGCATAATATTGTAGATTTTTATTACGATCTGAACCTATTGCTATAGTCTGGAATTTTCTGTATATTTTATAGATAATAAGATGACCATCTTTGCGTAATTTTATATGAATCTTAAGTCTTTTTAGATTTTTGTATATGTTTTAATGATTTTAATATGGAATCGAGGTTTTCGATGTTTTGCCCAAATATTGAGAACGTTAACATGAATTATGTTAGCGTAAATAAATTATTTAAAGACTATAGCATAAGTAAAGAAAAACTTTGAAATATCCAACGACAACAAAAACAAAACAAAATAAAAAAACAAACAAAAACAAAAAAATGACCAACAAAACAAAACCTGTTCAAAAACAATAATAATAAAATAAATGATAGTGTATCTTTTTTTTAGTTCCAATCTTGTATCTATAATGAAATTAATGAGTAAACATGTATGTATATAATAAATATAATATATATATATATATATATAGAAAAGAAAACAAGTATATATATATATATATATTATAATATTATATATATGTGTGTGAAAAAGAAAAACAGATATATATATATATATATTTATAATATATATATAGATATAATATACTACTTGTTTCTTTTTCATTAGAAGAAGAAAAAATAAATTATACTTTGGTATGGATGACCATGCCAGCCCCCCAGGCAACACCTGGCCCCAGGAATGCCAAGGTGAAACGCATTTTAGCATGGACCACACATGAGCTTCGGTTGTGCGTGCTCTCCATGTAAAATTCGGATTCATGTTCAATTTGACATGGTGGATGTCGAAAAATAACAAACTTTTAAAGTGAATATAACACTTCATTACAAGATGAATAGGCTTACCCATTCATTCATGACTTCTAAATTTAAATGATACACTACATTACAAAATGAATAGCGCTACCCATCATTATGACTTTTAATTAATATACACTACATTACAAAATGAATAGCTACCCATTCATTGTATAACACAGGGCTCAACGATTAGGCGAGTAAATACTTATATTAATAATAGAAAAAAAACACCCTTCGGGCGGTATAAGATTAGTTTTTTGAAAGATATTGCTTGTGAGGGGTCGGAGTTAAAAATTCAACTCGTTCGGAAGGGTTGGTAAATAGTATTGACCATGAATAAGTAAATATCTACCAATTCTTTATAAAAACGGGCCGGGTTAGCTCAGTCGGTAGAGTGTTCGGCTAGAAACCACAAGGTTTCTAGTTCGATACCGACCCTCGCCAACTCAGCGTATGAGTAGCACAGATATATGTGCGGTAAAGTAAGAAGCTGATGGTAGGTGTGGCGCTCCACCTCAGATGCTAAAATAATCTCCTTGGTCTAGCGCTAGTGAAAAGGGGTTAGACTCCCTCGCTGTGTGGCTGATACCGATATTAGGCCACCCCGACGACTTTACGTTTTACTTTATAAAAAATAATTTTCTTCTAAACCAAAGATACCAGAATTTCGTTATTTCTAATGGAGTATCATAAAATCAAACAGATATTATTATTTACTGAAAAAAAAGAAAGAAAAAAAAAAAGAAAAAAAAACTCCGAGCGGTGTAAAAGATATTGCTGAGCAGGGTGGGAGTTAAAAATTCAATATTAAAGGATTTGTATCATAAATAAGTAAAATCGCCAAATTTATTAAAGGAGTGAAAAAAAAAACAACAAAAAAACAAACAAAAAACGAAAAAAAACAATTTGTAAAAAATTATTTTTAGAAATATATTGCAGGTGCGAGTTAAAAATTGAATGTTAAGGGGTTTGTATCATTAATAAGTAAAATCACCGAATTTAAAAAATTAAAAAAACAAAAAACAAAAAAATTTGAAATGGAAACTTAGTTCTGTCCTCCTCAAATGAAATGTTGCGTGCATCTACTGATTATTAATTAAATAATTATTTTGAATATTAATATTTTGCACATAAAATTTACACAAAATCGTTGGTATTTATTAATTTGAAAACTTTTTAGTTAACTTCTTGTTACTGGAAATAGGCGCGCGCGCGAGAGAGAAAAAAACAATTTTTAAATTGTTCACTCAAACTTTGAGTATATATAACACAGGGTTGTTCTTTATTCTATACTAGCAAATATATGCACCCTCCGGGTGCAAGTATTTAAGTTTTAATATAATAAAATATCATGTTAAATTAGAAAGGCTAATGAAACTGAATAAGAATTCAGATTAAAATATTTGGAACAGAGGGGTATAATCGGAAATAGAACAACTTTGAAACTACTGTTCCAACCATTTTCCCTTACTCCCGTCTTTCAGTGGTAAATTTCCCTAATTTAACTATTTAGTTAAAATAGAGAAAAAGAATAAAATTACAGTTATTTCTTTATGTTAATAGATTTCTGTTAAGATTTATTCCCGAGATTTTGCTCATATTTATTAAGATAAACCAAACAATTAGAAATCAATAATACTAAGCATATATTTATTAAAATCAAATTTTTTAAGATCAATATGCAAATTAGCCTTCCCATTCACATTGTAAACCGCTATTTCGTTGAATATATAAATATAATTGCATGTTATTAGTATGTAGATATTGTTAACAGTCTTAATGGTGTAAAACAATTTTACTAATAATTGAGGTTTAAATAAAAATAAATCATGGAGAATGTGTGTAAATAACAAAGGGAATTGTGAATTGAATAGTAATATAGTTTCGGTTACAGACAGACAAACCCACAATCTCCATTATAATAAGATATTAACGATTTTGACTATAGATTAAATGCTCATTAATAATACGCTTGTTCCTAAATCTTCCGTCCGTTATCATCCTGCATTGCCCTCAGGCTAAAAATGAGACCGTCCAAATTGTTCAAGATGCAATGCAAAAATGTAAATCCAGATCATCTGATATTGCTTAATCATAGATTTGTTATTTGTTCCATCTTATTTCACCCAGGTCTAAAAAATGAAACATTCCAAATGGTCTTGCATCGCTTAAATGCCCAGCGTTACATATTTGTTTTAGTTGTAATATTGAAATTGTGAAGTATAGAAGATATTTTGGTAATTTTGATCTTATGTCGTCCCGGCATCCTACCTTAATTTACGCTATGTTTTAGAGATTCAGCGTCAGGCTAATTTTCGGCGTAACTTAGATAATTTCCGAGTTGAGTTTTTGTCACATTTTGTTGGCAAATTAATGTAGATATTTTAAACACCTTCCCATAGATTTTTTTTATCGGCAAATCAATGTAAATATTTTACAACCCCACTTTTAAGAAAGAGTGAGTGAGAGAGAGTTAAATCAAGATTATTATGATTTTTACATATTAAACTATTTCGCAATAGCTCTTAAGTAAACATATCAAACGCTGTAATAATTAAATCATCATACTGTGGTATATCCACAGGTCTTGCTAGTACTCATTAATAGACTTACACAATCATTGAGAGTGTTGTGACGAAAGCTGTGACGTAGTTTTGGTTACGGACAGAAAGGGACACCCAATCTCCATTATTAATAGATTAATTTTTCGATGCAGTAAGTAATTATTTATGAATATCAAATCATGTTTATTATGAAACAGTAGCAACAACAAAAAAAAGACCCTCCGGGCGGTGTAAAAATTAATTTTTGAAAGATATTACCTAAGGTGGGTGGGAGTTAAAAATTGAATGTTTAGAGGGTTTGTATTGTGGGGATTGTACGCCCTTGCTTGGCTGGGAGAGTTATCTTCCTTTGTGTTTAAGGTTTTCACCACCAGGCGTCACTGAATATTTAATCTGTGGAGCGCCAGATTTGAACCCTCTTTGGTCTCTGGACTCCACCAACACAAGATGGGTTAGACACTTATGTCTACACCCTTCTTGTGTGGGGATTTCATTCCCCCAACACTACGTCAGTAAGTGACTTTGCCTTATGAACTCTTCATATCTTCTATATGTACATTTATGTATCTCCTTTATACTTCTATTTTGTATCTTGTCTCCTATATGTGTTGCTTATATATCTACTATTTATCTTGTTTTGTTGAATAAAAAAATAATTCTGTGTTGAGGGGGGTCCACAATCAAGTCCGCCGCAAACTGGTTAAGTTCGTCACTATTTTTTGTCTGTTTCTCGCTAGTTTCAACTAAAGTCTTCTGTAGTTTAGTCTCTGCCTGTGCGCGCACCGCTCTGACTCTGTCGTCCTCCTTAGATTCCAGCTACTTATGGATGGGAGTAGCCTCCCAACATCCGGGCACCTGAACCGAACCTCGCGTCCGTGCAACGCCCAAGTCTCACTTTGTTGCATTCGAACGGACGCGGGTAGGCCCCCAACATCCGGGCACCCGAGTCGAACCTCGCGTCCGTGCAACGACTAAGTCTCACTTTCTTGCAGTCGGGAGGACACGGGTTCGACTCCTGTTACATAATCTATGAATAGATTATTGTCAACCCCCTGTATTTCTGAAGGGATGGCCCCTTTTCATATCTCGGGCGGGACTTTCCATGGAATATTACAGAAAGCCCGCGAAATACGTGAAGTCACGTGGGACCTGGTTGGCTCTCAGTTTCAGCTTGGACGTCAGGCCGATAAGATATATCTGCTTTAGCTGGGGCTCACTGCACACGCGCGATGTGATTAGTTAGAGAAATATGTTTAGTTAAGAAAGAAAAGTTTAAATAGATAATATGGTTTTGTGGTTGATGAATGTCTTGGCAACAAGACTGACCGTAGAAGAAGAAAGGAATCAAGGACGACCAACCACCAAGACTAGGTCCAGACGCTGGAAGAAGAACGAGAAGAATAATAGAATAGAAGTAAGAAAGGAAAGAAGGGTATACAACACTCCGGCAGGCAAGACAATGTCTTGCTCTTTTACTTAATGCATTCGGCAGTTCTCGTTCTCCAACACACTTGTATATGTATCTCTTGTTATGAATGCTTCTCCACGTTCTGATATATATTAAACTCCATTGTCGGAATATTGTTTGTTTATGTGTGTACCACGTTGGGAGGACAACCAACTAATTATAATTAACTTTATTACCTTTTGCATCCAACAGTATCATAAGTAAGTAAGATCATTAAATTTATCAAAGGAGTAAAAAAATAAAAATAAATCAATAAATGGTACTCTTCGCGGAGAACCGTCCCGACCTTCTGCCTAAAAAAATCGCTACCCTGTGGCAGCTTAAAAAAAACACCAGCTACGATTGAAGTCCGTAGCCGAAGCGGTGTCACTTTCAACCCCCCACCAACCAAAAACCCCAACCAACTTAGGGCGTTTTTCCCGAAAACCACCCAACCCTAACCCCTAACCCTAACCCTAAACCCCCCTAGTTAAAATTAACAGTGGGTCACCCTGTATACAGGTTGACCCAGAAAAAACAGAGTCCAAATTAGTTATTTATTTTCCCATTAAACTAACCCTAAACCCCAACCCTAGTTTTTTTGCAAGTGACACCGCTTCGGCTACGGACTTCAATCGTTGCTGGTGTTTTTTTTTCAGCAGCCACCGGGTAGCGATTTTTGAGACAGGAGGCCGGGACGGTTCTCCGCGAAGAGTACCAAATAAATAAATAATAAATAAATAAATAAAATGGAACGATTTGAAATGGAAACTTAGTTCTGTCCACCTCAAATAAAATGTTGCGCACATCTGTTAATTATTTATCAAATAATTATTTTGAATATTTTGCACATAAATGTTACACAAAATCATAGGTATATATTTATTTGTAAACTTTTTAGTTAACCTCTTAATACTGAAAAAAAAAGACTCAAAAAAGCCCCCCCCCAAAAAAAACAAACAAAAAAACAAAAAAAAACGCGAGAGTTAAAAGAAAAAAAATTTTAAATTGTTAACTCAAACTTTGAGTGTATATAACACAGGGCTGTTCTTTATTCTATGTATTAAAGATTTTGACTATAAATTAAATACTCATTAATAGACTTATGCAATCATTTAGAATATTGTGACGTAAGCTGTGACGTAGTTTTGGTTACAGACAGAAAGACATCCAATCTCCATCTATACATCTATAAAGGGCAGTTGTGTGTATGTGTATATCCGGAGGAAACTTCGAAAATAAATTAAATAACGACAAAGTAAATACATATACACATTAAATATCACCAGGGCTTGGTTTTTGAGCAAAAATAATAGAGATTTGATTTATATTCGTGAAGATAATTAAAAAATAAAATTTAAATGATAACAGAATGGATTTTTTTTTCATTTAATATTTTAGATAGTAGACATTAACGTTTCTTTTCAGAATAGTTGGATCAATGCAAGGTCTATTTTATTTTACATAGGGATTAAATGGGGCATCCCACGAGGATTCAACTCACGATTCAGTAATAATGGATCTGCGGGACTAACTTTAGAAAATCCCCATCTATCTAGGCGACGCCGGGTAGCTGCTGCTAGTTATTAATAGATTGATTTTTTCGACGAAATAATTATTTATGAATATCAAGTTGTGTTTATTATGAAACACTAGCACCAAAACACACCCTCCGGGCGGTGTAAAAATATCAAGTTGTGTTTATTATTAAACATGTAGAGATGAGAAGTTCAACCGAGGAACTGTCATGAACTTATACACTGCAAAAAAAAAAAAAAAAAAAAAAGAAAAAGTTATTTGTCACCATTTAGCAATTTTTTTTCTCGCGACGAGACTTTAACGAGACTTTAACTTCGGAAAATGTTCGTCCTTTTTACCTATAGGTTCAGTGACGTATGACAAAGCCGGGGCGGAAAGAAAAACGACAGTTGTAAAAATAAATCTCTCTCTGTCTCTCTCTGTCTCTCTGTCTCTCTCTCTCTCTCTCTGTCTCTCACTCTCTCTCTCTCTCTCTCTCAAACACACACACTCTCTCTCTCACTCACTCTCTCTCTCTTTCTCTTCCTCTCTTTCTCTCGCTCTTTCTCTCCTTCTCTCTCCCCAAGCGCGTCCAGCACAGATTACGCATGCTCACATATTCGCGCCATAATTATCTCGTGTGAAAATGATCGATTTGCGCATGCGTAAACGAATTAGCCAGGCAAAATAGTCGCTAAATGAAATTAGGTAGCGAAACAGTGACAAGAAATCAAAGCGGCTGTATTCCAGATTTGACAAGATTTTTAAAATCTATTCGATCTAATCACACGGCGTGTATTCCCTCTGAAGCCTCTGTAAATGGGACCCCAAACGACCACGTAAGAAGGGAGAGGTGAGTGCGTGTGTATGGGCTGGTGGGGCGAGGGTGTAGATCGACGGGTGAGAAAAAAGTTAAGCCTATGCGGAAGTGGTTGCGGAGGTAGAAAGTTCGACAGAGGACAGCCGGGAATTTGTAGGAAAATTATTATTAAAAATAGGAAAGCGGAAAAATGAGTAGATTGAAAAACTGTACATACACCGAACATTTCCCACGAGGGGAGTCCTCTATATTTGAAGAAAAATATTAATGGAGAATGTTATCACAACATTCATTGATTTGTTTGGTCGGTGTTTTTTTTTTTTTGTTTTATTTTTATTTCATTTCATTTATTTATCTATTTGTTTATTTTTTATTCATTGATGTTTTTTTTTTTTGTTTTAATTTTTTTTTTTTAGAAATATTTAATGTTGTGGTGTTAGAAGAAAGAAAGAAAGAAAGAAAGAAAGAAGAAGGAAAACAAAGAAGCTTTTACTGGTTAGCTCAGTCGGTAGAACGTCAGCCTAGCAAAGTACAACGTTCCAGGTTCGATACCGGCCCTCGCCAACTCAGCGGATGAGTAGCACATTTTTTGTTCATTGACGTCTTTTTAAACAAATGTTGCGGTGTTGATAGAAGAAAGAATGAAAGAAAGAAAGGCCTAGAAGTTTACATTGATTAGCTCAGTTGGTACAGCGTCCGCCTAGCAACCAACAAGTTCCGGGTTCGATACCAGTCTTCGCCAACTCATCGGTTAAGTAGCGCATTTCTTATTCATTGACGTCTTTAAAAAAAGAAAAGAAAGAAAGACATAGAAGTTTTTATTGATTAGCTCAGTCGGTAGAGCGTCAGCCTAGCAAAATACAACGTTCCAGGTTCGATACCGGCCCTCGCCAACTCAGCGGATGAGTAGTACATTTTTTGTTCATTGACGTCTTTTTAAAACAAATGTTGCGGTGTTGATAGAAGAAAGAAAGAAAGAAAGACATAGAAGTTTTCATTAATTAACTCAGTTGATAGACGTCCGCCTCGCGACCAACAAGTTCCGGGTTCGATACCAGCCTTCGCTAACTCATCGGCTAAGTAGCACATTTTTTTTATTCATTGACGTCTTTAAAAAAGAAAGAAAGAAAGACATAGACGTTTTTATTGATTAGCTCAGCCGGTAGAGCATTCACCTAAGAACCGCAACGTTCCAGGTTCGATACCGGCCCTTGCCAACTCAGCGGATGAGTAGCACTTTTTTGTTCATTGACGTCTTTTTCAAACAAATGTTGCGGTGTTGATAGAAGAAAGAAAGAAAGAAAGACATAGAAGTTTTCATTGATTAACTCAGTTGGTAGAGCGTCCGCCTAGCAACCAACAAGTTCCGGGTTCGATACTAGCCTTCGCCAACTCATCGGCTAAGTAGCACATTTTTTATTCATTGACGTCTTTAAAAAAAATTGATGTTGCAAGTGTTGATAGAATAAATAAATAAATAAAAACAAAGTTTTTTTTGATTAGCTCAGTCGGTAGAGCATTCGCCTAATGAACCGCAACGTTCCAGGTTCGATACCGGCCCTTGCCAACTCAGCGAATGAGTAGCACATTTTTTGTTCATTGACGTCTTAAAAAAAAAGTTTAATGTTGCGGTGTTGATAGAAGAAAGAAAGAAGGAAAAACAAAGCTTTTACTGATTAGCTCAAACCACTAGATTCCAGGTTCGATACCGGCACTCACCAACTCAGTGGATAGGTAGCACATTTTCTGTTCATTGACGTTTTTTTTTTAAGTTTAATTTTGCGGTGTTAATAAAAGAAAGAAAAAAAAAAAGCAAAGATGTTCTTATTGCTTAGCTCAGTCGGTAGAGTGTTCGCCTAAGATCCACAAGGTTCTAGGTTCGATATCACCGGATAAGTAGCACATTTTTATTCATTGATGTCTTTTTTTTTTAAGTTTAATTTTGCGGTGTTGATAGAATAAATAAATAAAGAAAAACAAAGTTTTTTTTTTTTATTGATTAGCTCAGTCGGTAGAGCATTCGCCTAATGAACCACAACGTTCCAGGTTCGATACCGGCCCTTGCCAACTCAGCAGAGGAGTAGCACATTTTTGTTCATTGACGTCTTTCTTTAAAAATGTTTAATGTTGCAGTGTTGATAGAAGAAAGAAAGAAAGAAAGCAAAACAATTTTTTTTATTAGCTCAGTCGGTAGAGCATTTGCCTAAGAACCGCAACGTTCTAGGTTCGATAACGACCCTTTCCAACTCATCAGTTTTTTTGTTCTCTGGTTTGTTTTTCAGTGGATTTTGAAATTTTCAATGTTTCTCCAAGGTTCTGCTAACTATACTGGTTGATTTTAACACTGCTGTGGTCTGGATAGGTTATGTGGCCATAGGGATTAAATTGTTAATCATGTGATAAATGAATGCAGAAAACTGAAAAAAAAATGAAGAATACAAGACTGGGTGGAAAGGTGATTCACTGGAAATTGTGCAATTGATGTCTTTTAAAAATGTTTTTAATGCTGCTGTGTTGATAGATGAAAAGAAAGGAGAACAATGAAGATTAGTGATTAGATGGGCAGAATCCTATTGTTTATGTGGAAGTGTTTTGATGAAAAAATAACAGGAGATAGAGAGAGAGAAAGACAGAGAGAGAGAGAGAGAGAGAGAGAGAGAGGGAGAGAGAGAGAGAGAGAGAGAGAGAGAGAGAGAGAGAGAGAGAGAGAGAGAGAGAAGGGGAGTGAAATAAACCGAATGAAGTGGGTAGAGTAAGAGAGGAAGAACGAGACAGATATATACAAAAGAATAAAAAAATATACAGAGAGAGAGAGAGAGAGAGAGAGAGAGAGAGAGAGAGAGAGAGAGAGAGAGAGAATGGTATGAGAAGAATTGAGGAGAAAGAGAAATAAAAAGAAAGAGAGAGAGAGAGGTGGGTATAAGACTAATTCATAATAGAGATAGATATATAGATATAGAGTGAGTGAGTGAGTGGGAGGGAGGGAGGGAGGGAGAGGCGGGTTAAAGTACAAAAAAGGAAGTTGAGAATTTTAAAATAAATAAAAGGCGGGAAAAAGAAGCGGGAGGAAAAAAGAAAGAAAGAAATCGAAGTTTAAAAAAAAAAGAAAAGAAAAAAAACAGTGTTGAGTTTTTGACTCGAAGAAATAATTACATTCTTTTCTCTATTTTTTTTAATAGAACAAAATTCTTTTTGTTGCGAATTCAAAATGCAGAGCGTTAAAAAAATCCTAAATTAGATCAATTCTGTTAATCAAAATCAATAGTGTGATTTCCAAATCGGGAAGTTCGATGAGGGACAGCGAGGTTCTTCAGGGTTGAGGTTGTGTGTGTGTGGGGGGGGGGCAGGTGTCTAAGTAACGAGACCTGCTCGTTTTTTCTGATTGGAAAGAGGTTGCTCGGATGCTTGACGGACGCAAGGGGCGAGCGACAATGTTGCCAAATTTCACGCGGATTGGACAGAAAATAGCATAAATCATCCGAAGGGGAGGGTGGGGTGGCGATTGGGGAGTATGGGGGAGGGTATTCAAAGAGACATCAGTAGGGAGAGAATGAGCTAGAAGGGGAGGGGAAGAAAAAGAAAAAGACGTATTTGAAGAAGATGAAGATAAAGATGAAGTAATTTACTATGAAGAAGAAAGAGAAGAAATTGAAAAAGGTAAAATACAAACAATCATCATCACTACTATTACACTTTTTGCGACTACTATTATTATTATTATATTACTAGTACAAAATAAAAAACGCCCTCCGGGCGATGTAAAAATAGATTTTTGATATATATTGCCTGAGGGGTGGGAGTAAAAAATTCAATGTCAGCGAGTTTGTACCCTAAGTAAGTAAAATCATCAAATTCATTAAAGGATTAAAAAATAAAACAATTTGAAATGTAAACATTAAATATGTATTAAAAATAAAACAAACTATATATAGATATATAATACCAGTCATGTATTTATTAAAATTTTTTTAAAAAGCAATGAGCGGGGGGGGGGGGGTAAAAAAGATAAAGATGAAGAAATTTACTATGAAGAAGAAAGAAAAGAAAATGAAAAAGGTAAAAATACAAAACAATCATCATCACTATTATTACTGCTTTTTGCAATTATATATATCATCATCATCATCATCATGTCGCGCGCGCAGCACGGATATCCATGACAATCTTTCGCCAAACTTCCCTATTACTCATGGCCCCTGGGAGGTCCTCTGTGCAGCATCCCGAGTCCTCGTATAGTTGGTCAGTGTAGGTCCTTAGCGGGCATCCTACGTTAGCATGTCCATGAGTTGGCTTCCACAGGAGAACGTCGCTTATGAGCTCATCCCCGCTTCTCCAGCAGTGTCCTTCATGTCTAGTCCGTCCTCAAAGGGGGGGGGTGCGAGTGGGGATGGGGAGGGTATTCAAAGAGACATCAGTAGGGAGAGAATGAGCTAGGAGGGCGTCAGTAAATAATCCAAAGGTGCTCAATATATTAAAAACATAGAACAGTAATAATAATATCAGCGAAGGATTAAAGTTAAGGGTCTACCATGGTTTCAATCTAAATGATTTCATCAGGACCCTACCTTACGCTTAACTAAGTCGAAATAATATATATATATATATATATATATATATATATATATATATATGATTCTTCTCACACTATCAGCCCGAGCGTTTTCGACTGTTTCTTTATTATTAATAACTAATACACTAATCACAACAATCCTCTAAAAATAATAGACTCTTCTAACTTAAAAAAAATCTGTATATATATATATATATATATATATATATATATATATGTATATACATTATGTATATATATATATGTTTTTTTTGGAGAATATGTGCTTAATTGAAGTCGTACCTAATTTTGAAAATTAATTGATTAATAATTAATTAATTAGGCGGGAATGCCTATTAAAATGTAAGGCTAAACAAATCGAGAAAAACCAATCTCTGTATGTACATTTCGGCCTATTAGGCCTCATCAGCAGAGCTATAGATAGGAAGACCGCCCTGTACATACAGAGATTGATTTTTCTCGATTTGTTTAGCCTTACATTTAAATAGGCATTCCCGCCTAATTAATTAATTATTAATCAATTAATTTTCAAAATTAGGTACGACTTTAATTAAGCACATATTCTCCCAAAAATTGTCGGCAAAAAAAGCCATATCCAAACACATCGTGTTTACATTCCTATCATATATATATATATATATATATATATATTTATTTAATTTTGTGTATATGGATATATATATATATATATATATATATATATATGAATTCATATGCGTATATATGTGTGTGTGTCTGTGTATATATGTATTTATATATATGAAATTAATATGCGTATATAGTGTGTGTGTGTGTGTGTGTGTATGTATATATATGTATATGAATTCATATGCGTATACATATATATGTGAATTCATATGCGTATACATATATATGTATATATTATATATATTATATATATATAATATAATTATATATATATGAAATTAATATTTAGAAAAAACAAACACATGATGTTAAAATTCGCTGACAGAAATCTGTTTCGACCCTTTATTGAAGTGGTCTTCATCAAGAGCGATGTGTGTATATTAGTGGACCGTTATAAGACGAAAGTGGTACAGATGAAACGTTCTAGTTCATAGCCGGAATTATATATATATATATATATATATATATATATATATTATATATAATATATATAGAGAGAGAGAGAGAGAGAGAGAGAGAGAATTATTAGTTAATTTCATGTCATGTTTGGGTTTTGTTTATTTTATATTTTTTGTTTAACTTAGATAAAATTTGTTAATTTAACCAACTACTAATTCTAATATATGTTATAGGCGAGAGTATGTTTAATTTAATGTGATTTATCTTCGTGCGTTCGGAATAGGCCCCTCTTTTTGTTAGATTGATAGATAGATATGAACAGAGGTAGATAGATTGATAGATAGATATGAACAGATATTGATAGATAGATTGATAGGTATGAACAGATAGATAGATAGATATGAACAGATAAAGATATTTCCTTGGTGCTCCTCAGTATTACAAGTCCTTCGTCAATGATTACAAATGGACGTCTCTCAGTATCAGTGATTAAGTAGTCAACCAGCCACGTATTCGGGCTGTTGATTGGCAGAGGTTTAAACCACGTGACCTCGCTTAGTCTATAAATTTAAGTGGTGTATTGTAGCAAGGCTTATATACGCAAAATAATCCAACAATTTCACCATCTCCCGATCAGAAACACAACGACCCCCTAAAAAGATGAACTGAAACCCGATTTCACAGGGTTACAAATATTATATATATATATATATATATATATATATATATATATATATATAAAGCCTCATGAATTATCTGAGTACAATTTTCAATAAAGTTAGCGGTCCGATCAAACTCCTAGGTATACTCAGATACCTGTGGGCAGAAATAGATATATAACCGCAAAATGGCCGATTTTTAAGCCTTTTTCTTTACCAATTATATTGCTCTGTTCAATTAAATTGAGCATCGAGCTCTCTACATGGACCTGAACTACTCTAACATTCCGCCATTGAAAGAAAGGGCCAGCTTAGAATCATCCTAATACCAACTTACCTGGTAACTCATCAACGAATATAGATATATAATATATAGATATATAGATTGATAGATAGATATGAACGTATATAGATAGATTAATTTGAACAGATATAGATAGATTGATAGATAGATATGAACAGAATAGATTAATAAGATAATATAACTAGATAGATAGATTGATAGATAGATATGAACTGAGTAGATTAGATTGATAGATAGATATGACAAGGTAATAGATTATAGATAGATATGACGGATAGATAATATAACAGATTTTGTGATTGATAGATATAGAACAGCATAGATTAATATGAACAGAGATTAGATAATAGATAATAAGAACAGAGAGATAATATAGAATCCTCTC
>CM042176.1:23670102-23682602 GCA_023376005.1 Doryteuthis pealeii | reverse complement strand
AAGGTGGAAATTTACTACGGGCGTTTTGAACGTGACAGACCTGATGGCTAATGTAGAAGAGTGCCGAAGAGATGCGGAGAGAGATAAGAAGATGGGGGTAGGGGAAGTACTGTCGCTTATGTAGTTTAACCGGAAGTGGTTCTGGTGTAAGCACGAAGCAAAAAAATGGGGGGGGGTTAGAGCGCGCCCGGTGGGGGCGAGGGGGCTCACAAGTCGGGCTTTGAGCGGAGGGGGCCAGCCTGCGGGGGGTAGAGAGGGCAAATCTGGCGCCGCGGTGCAGTTTGAAGGACGAACAACTCGAAAGATGCGAAGGTGGAGAATGTGGTGATGCTGCGAGGAGAAAAGAGGAAACAAAGCCGTGAAAAGATGGAAATGGGTGGGGGGTGAGAGTAGGAGGGGAGGGGTTGGGTGGATGCCTTGAAGCTGGAAGATGAAGAGATGAAATGGGACATTAATTAAAAAATTCATAGGGAACACGTTGATCAATGGAAACAAAAACAAAACAAACAAAAAAAAACAAAAAACGACTTTGCACAAAAAAAAGATTTTAAAGTCATTAAGTGTTTCCCAATGATTGATTGATTGATTATTTTTAATGGCATATCAACCCTCTAGGGTTATTTTTTCTTAGAGGTTAGAGAATCGCGTTAATTTTACGTTCTTTTTTGTGTTGTCTTGGATTTGCATTAAATGACCCCAAAAAGGGTTGATATGCCATAAACAAAAACAACCAAACCAACCTGAGTCCTTTGTTTATCAAAATGGACTAGATTCGGAATTAAATGACCCAAAAAGGGTTCATATGCCATAAAACAAAACCAACCATCCCAACCGAGTCCTTTGTTTATCAGAAAACTTAATGGGAGACCTCTTAAGAATAGCAGGTACCGTAAGCAATCTGAATCTTTTTATCAAAATGACTTGATTTGCATAAATGACCCAAAAAGAAGTTGACATGCCATAAACAAAACAACCAACCCAACCTGAGTCCTTTGTTAATCAAAATGAAACTTGATTCGGCATTAAATGGACCAAAAAGGTTGATATGCCATACAACAAAACAACCAACCAGCCTGAGTCCTTTGTTTATCCAAATGACTTGATGGCATTAAAATGCACCCAAAAAGGTTTGATATGCCATAAAACAAAACAAACAACCAACCTGAGCCTTTGTTTATTAAAATTGACTTGATTCAGATTAATGACCCAAAAAGGGTTGAATATTGCCTTAAAACAAAACAACCAACCAACCTATCCTTTGTTTTATCAAAAATGACTTGATCGGCATTTAAATGACCCAAAAAAGGGTGATTATGCCATAAAACAAATCCACCAACCAACCTGATCCTTTGTTTATCAAAATTGGACTTGATTCAGCATTAAATGACCCAAAAGAGTGTTTGCATATGCCGGGAAACCCACCAATCAACCAATTCTGTTTGTTTCCTGACTCTCCTTAAGCCCCGCTTGTTTACCGTGTTTCCCCGAAAATTAAGACAGGGCTTATATCAATTTTCACTCCGAAATATAACACTAGGGCTTATTTTCGGGGGATATCTTATGCTTTCATATATCGAAAAACGACATTAAGGAAGTAGAAAACAATGAAATTTCTAAATTCAGAAATAAGAAAACGATTCTTACATTATTTACCATTAACATGTTCTTTTATCTAAAAATGAATTTAACGACAACTCATTAAAAAATAATCATACATCCTTCTCTTCGAATGTATTGTTCTGCTAGTAACTAGATTCAAAATTCGCGCTCTCAACTAGGACTTATTTTAAGGTTGTATAGGTGATTAACCCTATAGACTTAATGGAATGCGCCGACGGTACGTATAAGTAACGGGACAATTTATGGCTTTGAAGAAGTAAGCCAATGCGAGTCAGCTCATAAACTGTATTGTCGACGTAATTCCAACTTCTCCTGTACTGTAATTGCCTACTCTTTTGCTTAATTACATTTTCCTACATTTGTTACCCGTCGTTTTGTTTTTATTTGACCCCTTAAAACCCCACAACAAAGAGTGCTTATATTAAAAATCATCCTGAAAAAATCACGCTTTGTCTTTATTTTTGCCGGGGGTTAAGCGGGGGGGGCTTCCTTTTTTTTTTTTTTTTTTCCGGGGGGGGGGGTTGGTTGGTTGGTTGGTTGGTTGTGTCTGGTGGTTGATTTTACAAATGTCGTCCAAATTTACAGTGGTAAAAAATGTCACGAAAACACTTATAATTCATAGGACGCTACTGTTGAATTTGTGTGATATAATTATTTACGAAGCTTAGCTAGATATGGCACAAGGCCAGAAATATGGGGCCAACCCAGCTGAGAATCGAACTCACTAACAATGGTCTGCAAATCTAGCATGCTAACCATTACACCACTCGAGGTAGCCCAATTTGTGTGGATATAAGGCATGAGGCAAATGGTCACTTCTAACTTATAGATCGTCGACTACACTGTGACCAGCCTTCTTATCCAATCACTGGCAGTGCTGCGCTGCTGTTGTGTATTATACTACCCGATCTAATCTTAGCTCACTTGCTACTTGGATCATCTTGGACGTCGGACCTTAAAGGACACTATACCACAGGACTTATTGACTTACTTACTTATTTACTTTAAGTTCTTTTACAACTGGCCAAGGATGGCGCTAGAATACTCAACATATAATGTTAATTATTTCAAGTAAATATATTGGTCAAGTTTGGTAGATTTTACGGATGTCAACCCTTTGGATTATTTTATAATCGAGACGTTTTGCTTTATTCATTGTGATGGTATTCAATATGTTTTAAAACTCAATTTAAACACCCATTTTTAAAACTTCATTTTCTTTTATTAATAGATGAGACCCTAACAGTAACTACCCTCCGGGTCAGAGTGGACCTAGATAATGGGATGAAAGGGTACTCACCCCCCCCCCCCCCCCCCCCCCCCCCCCCCCCCCCCCCCCCCCCTCACCACTCCACAATCAAAAGACCCTCAGCCACACTCTAGCACATGATGATAAAAAAAAGGTTGTGAATATTGCCATAAAGACAATAGGTTGGGACTAGATTGTAAACCCCGGGAGATTTAGTAGCAGTGGCTGGTCGGTTAGTTGTTCGCTTTATTACGGCATACAACCCTTATTGGGTCAAATTTTTATCGCCGAAAACGTTTTTATTTTATTCTTCTTGATGGGTAGTCAATGTGTATTTAAACAATGTTTTTTCTTCTATTTAACCTATAGAGGGTACTACCATTGCGGTTCAGAGTGGAACTGGCATGGTGATAAAAGGGTGCTCACACTTCCCCAGATCTCCAGACGAACCTCACCATCAGATAGAGTTTAACGTAGGACATGAAGACCCTCACCACACCTTCTAGCAGCCATATGATTAAAAGATTGGGCTGCCATAAGGGCAATCATGTAAGTGCTAGGGCTTGACGCGACCAGCGATTGATCGGTAGCGTTCTATTCCAAACCGCCCATCAAGCCCCAAAGTAGAGTGGATGTCATGAACTGCTCATCCACCTGGGTTCTATCTTTAAGCATCATGGGTCGCCACCCACGGCCAACAAGATAGCCCCATTGAATGGAGGGTCTTAACCCCTCTCAGAGTGTACTTGGTGTATTAAACTAAAGCCCCAACCGACAGGGGCTGGTAGCAGTTTGTGTAATGTGATAGAAGGTTCCGGAGTTTGGGGAGGACTGCCCTATAGAAGAGAGGAAGAAGAAATAAGAGAAAGTAAAGGTTTAAAAAAAAAAAGTAGTGGACACACAACGGGTTGACCGGTAAATTTGACCGAGGATGACCCCCGGATGAGGAATTAGAAGCCACCGAATTTCGGGTGTCGATCGGAAGCGGAAGTCACGTGTGACGAGGAAACGAGAAACACAGATCGGCCCTTAATGCTTTCCGGCGGCGTTAGAGTCGGAGGGCCTTCTGGTCCTTAGTGTGGGATACAATAATCTAAGCGTCCTCTTCTCTTTCTCTCTGCCTTTTCCTCCTCTCCGAAACAACCCACGAGACGAGCCCGAAAAATAAAAGCTAAGACCTTGTGACGATATAATCTTCAAGTGTTGTACCTTTTTTAATCGACAATGACGACCGCCCGTAAACAAATACCTTTGTGCGTAATTTGGAGGCACGTTGACGGAGACCGCTACGTTACAAGTTGTCTTCCTAAAACTTAACCATCCATCACGATAGGTCGCACTTTTATTCACTAAGCTTTGTTTAAGTTGTGGCACAAGGCCATAATTTATGGGGCACCCAGTGAGACTCTACCTCAAAGTAATTGTTCCGCTAGTCTAGCTTCTAATCATTACAGTACACAAGGGATCTAGTATGTATCTACTAAGCTTATTTAGTTGTTGACAATGCCAGATGTTATGAAGCCACTCAGTGAGAATCTACCTCAATGTAGTTTGCTGGTCTAGCTTCCAACCATTACAATACACAAGGCTGTCATTATTTATTCACTAACCTTAGTTTAGTGTGGCACAAGCGTCAGAATTACGGGGCACCCAGTGAGAATCTAACCTCAATTGTAATGATTTGCTGCGTCTAGCTTGCTAACCATTACAATACACAAGGCATACAGTATTTATTTACTAAGCTTAATTTAGTTGTGGCACAAGGTCAGAATTACAGGGCAACCCAGTGAGACTCGAACCCCACTAGTAAGGTGCAGTCCTGGCTGCTAACCAAGGCGCTCAAAGGAAAAGAAAGAGGTTCTCAAATAGGAGATTCAACGGGAAGCGAAATGTGTTGAAAAGAGCGTGACAGGAACCTCAATAGCGCACTGGACGAGGGGTGGCTGGTACTTGGTGGGGGGCGGCGGTGGCTCGCTGACATTAAAAATTTAGAATATAGTTATCACGTTGAAGTGGAAAAGGCTGAATTAGAAAATGGAGTGTATTGAAAATGGCGGGAAAAAGGGTCAAAATCGTTGATTCATTCATCAGACTGATCGGAAGATATACTCTCTCTCTCTCTCTCTCTCTCTCTACTCGTCTCCTCTCTCTCTCTCTCTCTCTCTCTCTACCCGAGCCTATCGCTTATCACCCAAAACAGATTTCTCCAACAGCATCTAGAGCTGATCAGTGTAATTTTGATGGTCACCTACACTGATTATCATGTGTAGGTTGTCCACAGGAGAACGCCACTTATTGAGTTCGTCTTTGCTTCTCCAGCGTATCCAGCATGTCTTTTCGTCTTAGTAATAGAATTCAAAATTATTGCACGTACGTAGCAGTGTTTGAAAGTCTCGAAGAAGTGTCCTTTTATTTGCAAGTACCATATAAGTGATCCTTTCAATTCCAAGTACCAATATAAGTGTCCTTTCAATTCAAGTACCAAATAAGTGTCCTTTGCAATTCCATACCAAATAAGTTCCTTTCAATTGCAAGTACAATAAGTTTCCATTCAATTCCAAGTTACACAAAATAAGGTGTCCTTTCAATTCCCAAGTACAATAAGTCTTTAATTCCAAGTACCATATAAAAGTGTCCTTTTAATTCCAAGTTACAATATAAGTGTTCCTTCAATTGCAAGTACCAAATAAGTGTCCCTTTTATTGGCAAGCTACCAAATAAGTGTCCTTTCAATTCCAAGTACCAAATAAGTGTCCTTCCAATTCCAAGTATTTTATAAGGGCCTTTCAATTCCAAGTACCAAATAAGTGCCTTTCAATTCCAAATACCAAAACAGTTCCTTACAATTTCAATTATAAAATAAGTGTCCTTTCAATTTCAAGCCACCGAACTAATGTCACTAAATATACTAACAAGAGAAAACGTGAGTCAAACTTGTATAATCTAGTGCAGACAGCGTCAATATCAACAATTTTAGCCAAATCCTTTTTCCAACGGTTTAATATTACAGCTGCTATCAACGACCATTCCAGCTCTTAACAACAGAAATCTTTTTTCCCTCTCGAAATGCCTCGTAGAGGTGGTGTTATTGTTTCCCGGCCGAACCACGAAATTCGCGGCTGGTGGCAACCAAATCAACTCTTATCTATCAATGACTTTATCTGCAACTCGCTTGTCCATTCAATTCTCTTCCCGCTTCCCCAATCTGCCATCTTCCTCTGCTTACTCCCAGTCCGTTGTCAGGGGAATCTTCTCCAAATTCCTTCTTCCAAATGGATTTTTCCGACAAAGGTGTAACGCACCCATCCTTTCCCAACTGACAACCCTCCCTTCCTCTTCTCTGCCAGTCAACCTTTCGATAAGAAACATCCGGCAAAAATGGCCGATTGGGAATCGGCGGGAAAATCGATTGCCGCCAAATGATAATGGCGCCGCACCGAAATCAAAAAACGCGGAGGAGATTCCCCCTGACAACGGAACTGGAGTAAGCAGAGGAAGATTGGCAGATTGGGGAGCGGGAAGAGAATTGATGGACAGCGAGTTGCAGATAAGTCATTGAATAGATTAAGAGTTGATTTGGTCCACAGCCGCGAATTTCGTGGTTTCGCCGGGAAACAATAAACACCACCTCTTACGAGGCATTTCGAGAGAGGGAAAAAGATTCGTTGTTAAGAGTGGAATGGTCGTGATAGCAGCTGTAATATTAAACCGTTGGAAAAGGATTGGCTAAAATTTGTTGATATTGGACGCGTCTGCACTAGATTATACAAGTTTGACCTCACGTTTTCTCTTGTTTAGTATATTTAGTGACATTAGTTCGGTGCTTGAAATTGAAAAGGAACACATTATTTTATAATTGAAATTTGTAAGGACACTGTTTTGTATTTGGGATGAAAGGACAAACTTATTTTGGTACTTGGATTGAAAGCGGGACAACTTATAAAATACTTGGGAATTTGAAAGGACACTTATTTGGTACTTGGAATTGAAAAGGACACTTATGGTACTTCAAATAAAAGGACATTATTTGGGTACTTTGCCAATTGAAAGGACACTTATTGGTACTTGGAATTTAAAAGGACACTTTATGGTACTTGAATTAAAGGACACTTATTTGGTAAACTTGGAATTGCAAAGGACACTTTATTTGTATTGGAATTGAATGGACACTTATTTGGACTGCAAGTTGAAGGACACTTATTTTGGTACTTTGGAATTGAAGGAATTATTTGGTACTTGAAATTGAAAGGACACTTATATGGTACTTGGAATTGAAAGGACACTTATATGGACTTGCAATAAAAGGACACTTCTTCGAGCTTTTCAAATCAACTGCTACGTACGTGCAATAGTTTTGATTCTATTACTAAGACGAACAAGACATGCTGGATACTGCTGGAGAAGCAAAGACGAACTCATAAGTGGCGTTCTCCTGTGGACACCTACACATGGATACATCAGTGTAGGTCGACCATCAAAGAATTACACTGATCAGCTCTAGATGCTGTTTGGAGAATCTGTTATGGGTTGATAAGCGATAGGCTCGGTAGTAGAGAGAGAGAGAGAGAGAGAGAGAGAGAGAGAGAGAGAGAGAGAAGGGAGAGAGGAGGGAGAAGTATATCTTCGATCAGTCTGATGAATGAAAATCAACGATTTTGACCCATTTTTATTCCCGCCATTTTCAATCACTCCATTTTCTAATTCAGCCTTTTCCACTTCACGTGATTAACTATATTCTAAATTTTTAATGTCAGCGAGCCACCCCGCCCCCACCAAGTACAGCCACCCCTCGTCCAGTGCGCTATTGAGGTTTCCTGTCACCTCTTTTTTTCGGTTGAATCCTCCCTATTATGAGAACCTCTTTCTTTTCCTTTGAGCGCCTTGGTTAGCATGCCAGACTAGCAAACCATTACTAGTGGGTTCGAGTCTCACTGGGTGCCCTGTAATTCTGACCTTGTGCCACAACTAAATTAAGCTTAGTAAATAAATACTGTATGCCTTGTGTATTGTAATGGTTAGCAAGCTAGACCAGCAAATCATTACTATTGAGGTAGATTCTCACTGGGTGCCCCGTAATTCTGACCTTGTGCCACAACTAAACTAAGCTTAGTGAATAAATAATGACAGCCTTGTGTATTGTAATGGTTAGGAAGCTAGACCAGCAAACTACTATTGAGGTAGATTCTCACTGAGTGCTTCATACATCTGGCATTGTGCCACAACTAAACTAAGCTTAGTAGATACATACTAGATGCCTTGTGTATTGTAATGATTAGCAAGCTAGACTAGCGAACAATTACTATTGAGGTAGATTCTCACTGGGGTGCCCCATAATTATGGCCTTGTGCCACAACTAAACAAGCTTAGTGAATAAAAGTGCGACCTATCGTGATGGAATGGTTAGTTTAGGAAGACACTTGTAACGTAGCGGGTCTCGTCAACGTGCCTCCAAATTCACGGCACTAAAAAGGTATTTGTTACGCGGCGGTCGTCATTGTCGATAAAAAAGGTACAACACGTGAGATATATCGTCACAAGGTCTTAGCTTTTATTTTCGGGCTCGTGTCGTGGCTGTTTCGGAGAGGAGGAAAGCAGAGAGAAAGAGAGAGAGGACGCTTAATTATTGTAATCCCACACTAGGGACCAGAGGCCCGTCCGAACTCTACGCCGCCGGAAAGCATTAAGAGGCCGATCTTGTTGTTCCTCGTTCCTCGTCACCACGTGACTTCCGCTTCCGATCGACACCCGAATTCCGGTTGGCTTCTAATTCCTCATCCGGGGGTCATACCTCGGTCAAATTACCGGCAACCCGTTGTGTGTCCACTACTTTTTTTTAACCTTTACTTTCTCTTATTTCTTCTTCCTCTCTTTCTATAGCAGTCCTCCCCAAAAACCTCCGGACCTTCATAATCACATTACACACTGCTACTCAGCCCTGTCGGTTGGGGCTTTAGAATACACCAAGTACACCTCTGCAGTGGGGTAAGACCCCCCCCATTCAATGGGGCTATCTGTTGGCCGTGGGTGGCGACCCATGATGCTTAAAGATAGAACCCAGGTGGATGAGCAGTTCATGACATGCAACACTCTACTTGGGCTTGATGGGCGGTTGGATAGACGCCTACCGATCAATCGGCTGGTCGCGTCAAGCCCTAGCACTTACATGATTGCCCTTATGGCAAGCCCCAAATCTTTTTATCATATGGCTGCTAGAAGGTTGTGGCTGAGGGTCTTCATGTCCTACGTTTAAACTCTATCTGATGGTGAGGTTTCAGTTCTGGAGATCTGGGGAATGTGGAGCACCCTTTTATCACCATTGCTCCCAGTCCACTCTGAACCGCAATGGTAGTACCCTCTATAGGTTAAATAGAAGAAAAAAACATTCTTTAAAACACATTGACTACCATCAAGAATGAATAAAATAAAAACGTTTTCGGCATAAAATGACCCAATAAGGGTTGATATGCCGTAAAAGCGAACCAACTAACCGACCAGCCACTGCTACTAATCTGCCGGGTTACAATCTTGTCCCAACCCTATTGTCTTTATGGCATATTCCCAACCTTTTTTTATCATACATGTGCTAGAAGGTGGTGGCTGAGGGTCTTTTGGAGTTGTGGAGTGTGTGGGAGTACCCCTTCATCCCCATTACTCTCAGGCCACTCTGACCCGGAGTGGTAGTACCTGTTAGGGTCTCATCTATTAAATAAGAAAATGAGTTTTAAAAATGTGTTTAAAAATTGAGTTTTAAAACATATTGAATACCCATCACAATGAATAAAGCAAAACGTCTTCGATATAAAATAATCCAACAAGGGTTGACATGCCGTAAAATCTAACCAACTTGAAACCATATATTTACTTGAAATAATTAACATTAATATGTTGAGTATCTAGCCGCCATCCTTGGCCAGTTGTAAAAGAACTTAAAGTAAATAAGTAAGTAAGTCAATAAGTCCTGTGGTATAGTGTCCTTTAGGTCCGACGTCCAAGATGATCCAAGTAGCAGTGAGCTAAGATTAGAATCGGGTAGTATAAATACACCAACAGCAGCAGCAGCACTGCCAGTGATTGGATAAGAAGGCTGGTCACATTGTAGTCGACGAGTCTATAAGTAGAAGTGACCATTTGCCTCATGCCTTATATCCACACAAATTGGGCACCTCGCGTGGTGTAATGGTTAGCATGCTAGATTTGCAGACCATTGTTAGTGAGTTCGATTCTCACTGGGTGCCCCATATTTCTGGCCTTGTGCCATATCTAAGCTAAGCTTCGTAAATAATTATATCCACACAAATTCCAACAGTAAGCGTCTATGATTATAGTGTTTTCGTGACATTATTTTACCCATCTGTAATTTGGACGACATGTTGTAAAATCCAACCAACCAGACACCAACCAACCAACCAACCAACCAACCGAAAAAAAAGAGCTACCGGCAAAATAAGACAAAGCGTGATTTTTCAGGATGATTTTAATATAAGCACTACCTTTGTTGTGGGGTTTTAAGGGGTCAAATAAAAACAAAACGACGGGTAACAAATGTAGGAAAATGTATTAACAAAAGAGTAGGCAATTACAGTACAGAGAAGTGGGAATTACGTCCGACAATACAGTTATGAGCTGACTCGCATTGGCTTACTCTTCAAGCCATAATTGTCCCTGTTACTTATAGTAACCGTCGGCGCATTCCATTAGTCTATAGGGTAGATCACCTATAACAACCTTTAAAATAAGTCCTAGTTGAGAGCGGCAGAATTTTGAAATCTAGTTACTTAGCAGAACAATAACATTTCGAGAGAAGGATGATATGATTATTTTTAATGAGTTGTCGTTAATTCATTTTTAGATAAAAGAACATGTTAATGGTAAATAAATGTAGATCGTTTTTCTTAATTTCTGTTAATTTAGAAATTTCATGTTTTTCTACTTCTTAATGTCGTTTTTCGATATATGAAGAATAAGATATCCCCCGAAAATAAGCCCTAGTGTTATATTTCGGAGTGAAAATTGATATAAGCCCTGTCTTATTTTCGGGGAAACACGGTAACAAGCGGGGCTTAAGGAGAGTCAGGACCAGAACAGATTGGTTGATTGGTGGTTTCCCGGCATATCAACACTCTTTTGGGTCATTTAATGCTGAATCAAGTCATTTTGATAAACAAAGGACTCAGGTTGGTTGGTGGATTTGTTTTATGGCATATCAACCCTTTTTGGGTCATTTAATGCCGAATCAAGTCATTTTGATAAACAAAGGACTCAGGTTGGTTGGTTGTTGTTTTATGGCATATCAACCCTTTGGTCATTTAATGCTGAATCAAGTCATTTAATAAAACAAAGACTCAGGTTGGTTGGTTGTTTTGTTTTATGGCATATCAACTCTTTTTGGGTCATTTAATGCCAAATCAAGTCATTTTGATAAACAAAGGACTCAGGCTGGTTGGTTGTTTTGTTGTATGGCATATCAACCCTTTTTGGGTCATTTAATGCCGAAATCAAGTCATTTTGATAAACAAAGGACTCAGGTTGGTTGGTTGTTTTGTTTATGGCAATCAACTCTTTTTTTGGGTCATTAATGCCAAATCAAGTCATTTTGATAAAAAAGATTCAGATTGCTTACGGTACCTGCTATTGCTTAAGAGGTCTCCCAATTAAGTTATTCTGATAAACAAAGGACTCGGGTTGGATGGTTGTTTTGTTTTATGGCATATCAACCCTTTTTGGGTCATTTAATTCCGAATCTAGTCATTTTGATAAACAAAGGACTCAGGTTGGTTGGTTGTTTTGTTTTATGGCATATCAACCCTTTTTGGGTCATTTAATGCCAAATCAAGACAACACAAAAAAAGAACGTAAAATTAACGCGATTCTCTAACCTCTAAGCAAAAAATAACCCTAGATGGGTTGATATGCCATTAAAATCAATCAATCAATCAATCATTGGGAAACACTTAATGACTTTAAATCTCTTTTTTTGTGCAAAGTCGTTTTTTGTTTTTTTTTGTTTTGTTTTGTTTTTGTTTCCATCTGACTCAACGTGTCCCTATGAATTTTATGTCCCATTTCATCTCTTCATCTTCCGCTCTCACCCACCCCCCCCTCCTACTCTCACCCCCACCCTATTCTCCATCTTTTCACGGCTTTGTTTCCTCTTTTCTCTCGCAGCCATCACCATCATTCTCACCTTCGCATCTTTCGAGTTGTTCGTCCTTCAAACTGCCCACCGCGCGGCGCAGATTGTCCCTCTCTAGCCACCCCCCCCCATTTTTTTTTGCTTCGTGCTTACACCCAGAACCACTTCCGGTAAACTACCAAAGCGACAGTACTTCCCCTACCCCCATCCTTCTTATCTCTCTCCGCATCTCTTCGGCACCTTCTACATTAGCCATCAGTCTGTCACGTTCAAAAACGCCCGTAGTAAATTTCCACCTTCTTTCCCATTTCTTATCCTTCGGCTTCGCTCGGCGAATAAACGCCGGCCGAAGACGCAGCTAAATTACTGGGAAGTGACCAGTAAGGTCAGGGGTCACCAGTCTCGGCACAGCCATAAGGTCTACCTGATCGATTGGTACGTGGACAAGGAGCGACATTTGTCGCATTTATCTGATTCGTTATTCGTTGGGCGACGCCG
>CM042176.1:23637602-23665102 GCA_023376005.1 Doryteuthis pealeii | reverse complement strand
TCTCTCCTCTCTCTCTGCACTCTCTCTCCACTCATCTCCCTCTCCACTCTCTCTCTCTCTAACTCTCTCTCTCTCCACTCTCTCTCTCTACACTCTCTCTCTCTGTCTCTCTGCACTCTCTCTCTCCACTCCCTCTCTGTGCACTCTCTTTCTCTCCACTCTCTCTCTCTCTCCACTCTCTCTCTCTGTCTCTCTCTCTCTCTTCTCTCTCTCCACTCTCTCTCTCTCTCCACTCTCTCTCTCTTCCCTCTCTCATCTCTCTCTCTCTCTCTCCACTCTCTCTCTCTCTCCACTCTCTCTCTCCCCTCTCTCTCTGTTGATTTTTTTCTTGTCTGTCTTTCTTTTTATCCTCCTTTATCTCTTTTCATTTTTATTTTTTATTTATTTGTTTATTCATTTTTTCATCCAATCATTTTTCTCTCTTTCTGGCACACCTATTTTCCCCTTTCTTTACGTGTAGTTGTTAACCACTGTTTCTCGGCGATTCTCTGTATATTCCCCCCTCCCTTTCTTTGCAATGAAAGAAAACAGGTTTTTTTTTACCGGGTCTTTTGAGACGTCTTAAATGTCAAATAAACTATGTCATATTAAAAGGGTTAAAAGCGATGATGAAGAGAAAATAATTGATATACCATAAAACAAAACAACCAACCTGAGTCCTTTGTTTATCAAAATGACTTGATTCGGCATTAAATGACCCAAAAGGGTGATATGCCATAAAATAAACAACCAACCTGAGTCTTTGTTTATCAAAAATGACTTTGATTTGGCATTGAATGACCCCAAAAGGGTTGATATGCCATAAAACAAAACAACCAGTCAGCCTGAGTCCTTTGTTTATCAGAATAACTTAATCGGGAGAACTCTTAAGCAACAGCAGGTACTGTAAGCAACCTGAATCTTTTTAAAAAAAATCAAAATGACTTTGATTTAGCATTAAATGACCCCAAAAGAGTTGATATGCTATAAAACAAAACAGCCAAACATTATTACCAATGAATATTTTCGGGTGTATCAACTTAGCTGAATGTCACATTGACCCCCAAACAAATGGAGGTAAACGGTCACCGTCTTTAGTTTGTACAAGTCAGCAATATCTCCACGGACTCAGCGGGCTCCACCGTCTCAGCTCTAGCGTTACCCAAGATGGAGGTTCAACATCTGAGGGTTTTCCCAACTTTTATCTCCAGCTGATGTTGAGGTGTCGATGTCAGGTGTGAGAGGCAATGGAGGTGAGAAATAATTGCCTAAGGTTTTACTGGCCGCTGCTTAGCTTTTCAAATGGGAACTACATGAACTCAAGGACTACCGATATATATATATATATATATATATATATATATATATATATATATCGGTAGTCCTTGAGTTCATGTAGTAGCATTAGTTTATTTTTTTCACCTGGAAAGTTTTTGTTCTCAACCACTATCCACCATAAAAAGAATTTAGAATAAACCAAAGCACCAACACACGCGTACCCACACACGCATATATATATATATATATATATATATATATATATATATTATAATAGTATACACAGGAATAACTTACTCGAGTTTCACCATAAGGATCTTCAGGGTTAAATCCACTGAATTAATCAAGATATTGGTTAATTCCAGCCGATTGTATTTAGTGGTTATAACCACTAAATTTTATTGGTTATAACCACTAACTTTTTAGTGGTTGTATTATAACCACTAAATTTTTAGTGGTTGTATTTAGTGGTTTATAACCCCTAAATACACGCGTACAATTAAGATCTTGATTAGTACAATTAATATCTTGATTAATTCAGTGGATTTAACCCTGAAAATCCTTATAGTTAAATTCCTGTGTATACCATTATAATAATAAATTTGCTCTACTCACGTATTCAGCATTTATATTTGTTATATCGATGTCTTATCATTGTGAAACTTGCATCAACTAACCATTGTGACCAAATTCATCGGTAAATCACCATTTTCCTATATAAAATTATATATATATATATATATATATATATATATATATATATATATATAAGATTTTTTTGGATGTTTGTTTATTTTTAGAAGCATTGTCGATAATATTTATATATTTGCTTGAAGGCAACTACAATGCGAATATCGCATAAATTCGATAATTATAGAAGATAATAATAATGACAAGTGAATCCCGCAAAGAATCACTCGGTGTGTAGAATATCGTACAGACTGTTTCTGTTATTCTACACACCGAGTGATTCTTTGCGGGATTCACTTGTCATTATTATTATCTTCTATAATTATCGAATTTATGCGATATTCGCATTGTAGTTGCCTTCAAGCAAAATTATATATTATATATATATATATATATATATATATATATATATATATTATGGTCGATATTGGCCGAGAACGAAAATTTTCCAGGTAAAAATAATAAACTAATGCTATGTGTGTTAGAATATGTATGCTGATATACGTGCACGTTCAATATAAGTAAGTAGAGTCGACGGGGCGGCCTTAAGTCGGTATCAGCTAGACAGTGAGGGGGTTTATCCCCTTTTCAGTATCGTGATACTCCTGGTATTTAAGGCCTTTTTATTCACAAATAATTTTGCACTGTTTATAAAAATTAAGCATTGAGCTCTTATCGTAACCTGTACTCTACAACAAACTACTGGTAGAGAATAGGACCAGCCTAGAATCACCTTGTATCAAGAAACTTGGTACCCCATCAAAGTATATATATATATATATATATATATATATATATATATATATATATGCTTGTTTTTTATTCTATGTATTAATGATTGTGACTATACATTAAATACTCATTGATACACACACACACACACACACACACATACACACGCGCGCACACACACACACACACACACACACACACACACCACATATATTATATATATATATATATATATATATATGCAGAAAAAATGAAATGTTGATTTTCACTTGATCTACATGTGTTTTCTACCACGCTATCATGAGAGAGAGAGAGAGAGAGAGAGAGAGAGAGAGAGAGAGAGAGAGAGAGAGAGAGAGAGAGAGAGGGGGGGGGGCTGGATTGAGTGATCTCACTTAATTTAGACGCACACACATACACACAGGGGCTGGATCGAGTGACCTTACTTACTTTACACATACACACACACACACACACACACACACACACACACACACACACACACACACACACACACACAGAGGCTGGATCGAGTGACCTTACTTAATTTAGACACACACATAAACACACACTCATATATATATATATATATATATATATATATATATGTGTGTGTGTGTGTGTGTGTGTGTGTGTGTGTGTGTATATATATGCAGGGTGCTGCCTCGAGGAATATGACTCTGTATCCTGCTTCCTAGCCATCGGTGACCTTGTGTCGCGCGTGTGTAGGGTAGAAATTACAGAGCACTCGGCACCTCCATGACCTGTCACGGTCACTTCAAGCAAACATCGCCTTTGGACTTGATAATATCAGAGGAATATAAGTCTCAAAGAAAAATGCGCAAAAGAAAATACCAAAGTGCTCGAGGGTCAGGGCATGACACCAGGTGACCTATTTTGCCCCGTGTGTCCCGAGTACGAAGGCCCGAGGAACCCCAAATGCAACGATGTAATTGTAGAATCTTGTTAGTACTACACTTACTGGTCGCAGTCTGTGTGTAGGTCAGTTTCTTTAAAACAATTTTTAAAACTCATTTAACCGCCCTGTCGGCTGGGGCGTTAGAATGCACCCACTGCACCTCTGCAACACTCCCCTAATGGGGCCACCTGTTGGCCGTGGGTGGCGACCCGTGATGCTTAAGGATAGAGCCCAGGTGGATGAGCAGTTCATGACATGCAATACTCCACTTTGGCCCTATCTTGGGCTAGACGGGCGGTCGGAGAGGCCCCCTTCCGATCAATCGGCTGGTCACGTCAAGCCCTAGCACCTATATGATTTTCCCAACCCTATTGCCCTTATAGCAAGCCCCAACCCTGTTTTATCATAAGATGCTAGAAGGCGGTGGCTGCGGGTCTACATGTCCTGGGAATGACGTTAAACTCTATCTGATGGTGAGGTTCCAGTTTTGGAGGTTTGGGGAATGTGGAGCACCCCTTCATCGCCATTGCTCCCTGGTCCACTCTGACCCGGAGTGGTAGTACCTGTTAGGGTCCCATCTATGGGTTAAATAGAAAAACATGAGTTTATAAACAAAATTGTATTATCCATTAAGAAGTGATTTATTTCAAAACTTTATCGGCATTAAATGACCCACTGAGGTTGATATGACGTAAAACAAAACAAACCAAACCAAACCAAAACTCATTTAAAAAAATCTATTTAACCCATGGATGGGATCCTGACAAATA
Source organism: Doryteuthis pealeii (assembly GCA_023376005.1). NCBI lineage: Eukaryota > Metazoa > Mollusca > Cephalopoda > Myopsida > Loliginidae > Doryteuthis > Doryteuthis pealeii. The sequence continues at coordinate 23,660,734 of CM042176.1, read as the reverse complement.
CTATTAATCTGGCTCATGGGTGGATCCGGGAGTAATGGCGATGAAGGGTGTAGAGTAGCTAGCACCCCTTCACTACTCTACCAGACCGCCTGGCTGATAGCCTTAAATAGTCTACGATTAGATAGTTCAATAGTTGATTAATAATAAATATTCGAAGAAATTCGAAGTTCTGCTGCTTCAAACTTAGTAAAAAAAACATTCAGATTTTGCACAGTTCTAAACTCTCTGAATTTCTGAATCCAGTAAAAAAACTCCCTCTTTTTGATGGAACACGGCGACATCGAAACTTTTCTCCGAAAATTGGCTTGCACTACAGTGTATGATTTTCTGGTGAAATAGGCCTAAAAGCAAAAAGATTTTCCCTGGCTGACCATGACATATCGAGAGAAATTATTTTTACAATATTTTAAGCAGCAAGTTGACTGTATATTCTGAAAGAAAAAGAAAAGAAAATTAACAGTTTTATAACAAAATTTGTGGGTTCAGTTTTTTTTATTTTTTTAATTTTTATTTATTTATTTATTTATTTTCACCCTGCGCATGTATCTTTCACTGAACTGTAAAAAGCATTTTTTAAATTTTTACTGCTCGTAAACTTAGTTAAAAAAACCCAAATGCAAACGTGAATTTCTCATCTCACTTCATTTCTTCCTTCGTTAGTCCATTGAAAAACCAAGCCCGACCGTGCATTTTCTCGCATCGCCAGTTCACTCAGTAATCCTTTGGCCGCTCTGTAAGACAGCCGTTCACACTATTCAGATTCCTCTTTTAATCAAAATTTTGATCAACGGAAATTTGAATAAGTTTTGTCTCGTCAGTTTTGAATACAGAGTTTCCTTTTTCCTAGACCAGTTGCCATACCAAGGTTGTTATAATTAATACATTCATAGGACAATCTGAACAGGATCATATATATATATATATATATTATATATATATATATATATATATATTGAATTTTTGATTTTTGATTTTTGATAGAGGAATTATATATATAATTGATAATTTTGAATCATATTACCACGACCAGACAACTCGGCAAACACCATTTGCGACATCCGGAGCACTGGACAGCTGTTTCGACCTCCTTTGGTCTCATCAGCAGTGCATACCACAATCTCCGCCACTAGAGATTGAACCAGTGGACCACAGCGTGAAGAGCAGGGACTTAACACACTGGGCCACCAGCCCATGCCACAAACGGAGAATGCCAAATTATCTAGTCAATGGTAACATTAATTTAGGTTAAGTGACTGCGCATTTGAATTAATGTTACCATTGACTAGATGATTTGGCATTCTCCGTTTGTGGCATGGGCTGGTGGCCCAGTGTGTTAAGTCCCTGCTCTTCACGCTGTGGTCCACTGGTTCAATCTCTAGTGGCGGAGATTGTGGTATGCACTACTGATGAGACCAAAGGAGGTCGAAACAGCTGTCCAGTGTCCGGATGTCGCAAATGGTGTTTGCCGAGTTGTCTGGTCGTGGTAATATGATTCAAAATGATCAATATATATATATATATTATATATATATATATATATATATATGTGTGTGTGTGTGTGTGTGTGTGTGTGTGTATTTGGGCAGCATTCTTTCATTTATACATGTGGAATTAAACAATTATTCGGACTGATCTTACTGCATTTGGCTATACTGCATTTTACCCTCCTCTATTTTTTCTACGTTTTTTTTTTAAACTTATTGTTCTGTATTTTGTATTTATCCGTCAGCACCGGGTACTGATGATGAATAAATATATTAAGCACCCAATTTCTTCTGTGTATCATTTCATAATTATCGACCCAGAGCTCAATAGGTGACCCAATGGGTCAAGTTTTTTCTAGTTGCATATGGTTCTCATTTTTTTTGTCTTTTTTTAAACAATTGTTAGGCTGTTGTAGAGTAGCTAACACCCCCTCAGCACACTACCATATGGACTGGCTCATAACCATAAATAGTCTTCGATTAAGGACTTCAACAGTGGATTAATAAGCTGATTGATATTCGCACTGTGATTGGCCATACAGCATTTGACCCTCCTCTATTTCTTGTAAGTTGTCTTGTGAATTATTTTCTTTTTAACTTATTGTTCTGTGTTTTGTATGTATCCGTTAGCACCGGATACTGGTGCTGAATAGATATATTAAGCGCTCAATTTCTTCTGTGTATCATTTCACCTCGACGATGCAACAAAGAGGTATTCCACATTCTCTAGAGCTTCAGATGCAATTTAACATTATATCCAGGATACTTAGACCCTCAACCACCGCCTTCTAGCACTCCTATGTGGCCACCTACAGCCAACAGTTAACTCTAATGGGGTATTTTACTCCTTCACAGAGGTGCCGTCGATGTATTCTGCTGCCTCAGCCAACAGGGTGGTTTGTTAAAATGACTTGATTTAGCATTTGGCCAAAAAGGGTTGATATGCCATAAAACAACCAACCAACCCGAGTCCTTTGTTTATCAAAATGACTTGATTCGGCATTAAATGACCCAAAAAGGGTTGATATGCCATAAAACAAAACAACCAACCAACCCGAGTCCTTTGTTTATCAAAATGACTTGATTTGACATTTGGCCAAAAAGGGTTGATATGCCATAAAACAAAACAACCAACCAGCCTGAGTCCTTTGTTTATCAAAATGACTTGATTTGGCATTAAATGACCCAAAAAGGGTTGATATGCCATAAAACAAAACGACCAACCAGCTTGAATCCTTTGTTTATCAAACTGACAAATAGATAAAAAAAAAGGCTCTAGTCATAACTTTTTTTTTGCTACATTAAATTTCAATTGATTTAACGGTGCAAAAATGTAAACATTGTTTTTCGTTTATAATTTTCATTATTTCCTTAAGCTGAAAATTAAAAAAAAATATCATCAGTTTTTTTAAAGTGTTTCTTCTTTTGAATAGACAAAAATGTTTGTCTGTGTCCGTGTTCGTGTATGCGTGTGTGTGTGTCCGTGTGTGTTTGTGTGTGTGTGTGTGTGTGTGTCAATGTCTGTGTCTGTATGTCTGTATGTCTGTGTCTGTGTCTGTGTGTGTGTACATGATTGTGTATGCATCTGTGTATGTGTATGTGTGTGTGTGTGTGTTGTGACTCTGTGTGCGCCTGTATGTTTTTGTGTCTGCGTGTGTATGTCAATTTATGTGCCTGTATATTTGTGTGTGTGTGTGTGTGTGTGTGTGTGTGTGTATCTGTCTGTATCTGTGCCTCTGTGTGTGCATATGTATGTATCTGTATCTGTAATATATAATATATATAATAATATATATATATATATATATATATATATATATATATGTGTGGTGTGTGTGTGTGTGTGTCTGTGTGTCTGTGTCTGTGCGTGCGCGCGTGTGTGTCTGTGTATGTGTGTCTGCCTGCGCTTGTGCGAATGGACATTCGAGCATGCCCCGTTGCATTTTCACTCTTTCTTTTATTTTTCAATTTATTTTTATATTTTTTGTCTTTCTCGGTACGTTCGTAGAATATCTACCCTATCCTCGCCCAGCTAAAAAAAAAAACAAAACAAAAACAAATCTACATCTTCTTCCATTGAAGGTATCCTGGCACCGCCATTTACCATAAAGAGGCACCGACAGAAGAAGAAGAAGAAGAAGAAAGAAGAACTGTGCCCTTACCATCTGGTAAAAGCCCCGTCTTGAAAAATCAAAAACTGGTTATCGGTGATACAAAATAATACTCGACTTATCTCCCTTTCATCTTTTTTTTGCTAATGGCTTCTCACTCTCCAGTATTAGGAGTCCGATAATCTTTCACCTTCCCCGGAACATTTTTCTCACATTTTTCCGAATATGGAAAAAGGACGAATTTATAACAACAACAACAACAACAACAACAATAATGATGTCACCGACCCTGATAATTGTTATTGCTGTTGTTAATGATGGTATTGCTATTAATATTCTTTCCACTTCCTCCTCCCGCCATTTTTTTTTATCATCATGATTCCCACTCTTGCAGTATTTATTATCGGTGATATTAACAGTTTAAAAATAGCCTTTTTCTTTTATCAATATGAATTTCATTTTGACGTTATTATCATTTCATTAATAATAATAATAATGATAATAATATTCATATCTTTAATAATAATAATAATATTTGTATCTTTAATAATAATGATGATAATAGTCATATCTTTAATGATAATAATAATAGTTATATCTTTAATAATAATAATAATAATAATAATAATAATAATAATAATAATAACAGTGATATCTTTAATAATAATAACAATAGTCATATCTTTAATAATAATAATTATTATAATAATAGTCATATCTTTAATAATAATAATAATAATAATAATAATAATAATAACAGTCATATCTTTAATAATAATGCTAATAATGATAATAATAATAACAATAACAGTCATATCTAGTTTTGGTTACAGACAATTTGAGACCGAATCTCCATTATTAATAGAGTTAATAGCAAAAATATGTGCTCTCCGGGCACAAGTATTTAAGTTTTAATATAATTAAGTATTATTTTGAATTAGAATGGGCCGGGTTAGCTCAGTCAGTAGAGCGTTCAGCTAGAAACCACAAGGTTCCTAGTTCGGTACCGGCTCTCGCCAACTCAGCATATGAGTAGCATAGGGAACTGTGCGGTAAAGTAGGGCGCTGATGGTAGGTGTGGCGCTCCATCTCAGACGCAAAAACAATCTCCTTGGTCTAGCGCTAGTGAAAAGATGATAGACTCCCTCACTGATTGGCTGATACCGACTTCAGGCCACCCCGACGACTTTTTGAATTAGAAAGACTAGTAAAATTAAATAAGAACACAAAAATGATTGCACTTATTTTTACTTTATTTTAAAAAAATCAGAGAATTAGTTTTCGTTTGGTTTGGTTTGTTTTGTTTTACGGCATATCAACCTCAGTGGGTCATTTAATGCCGACAAAGTTTTAAATTAAATCAATTCTTAATGGATAATACAATTTTTTATAAATACATTTTTCTATTTAACCCATAGATGGGACCCTAACAGGTACTACCACTCCGGGTCAGAGTGGACCAGGAAGCAATGGTGATGAAGGGGTGCTCCACATTCCCCAAACCTCCAAAACTGGAACCTCACCATCAGATAGAGTTTAACGTCATTCCCGGGACATGTAGACCCGCAGCCACCGCCTTCTAGCACCCATATGATAAAAAGGGGTTGGGGCTTGCCATAAGGGCAATAGGGTTGGGAAAATCATATAGGTGCTAGGGCTTGACGTGACCAGCCGATTGATCGGAGGGGGACTCTCCGACCGCCCGTCTAGCCCAAGATAGGGCCAAAGTGGAGTATTGCATGTCATGAACAGCTCATCCACCTGGGCTCTATCCTTAAGGATCATGGGTCGCCACCCACGCCAACAGGTGGCCCCATTGGAGGAGTCTTACCCCTCTACAGAGGTGCAGTGGGTGCATTCTAACGCCCCAGCCGACAGGGCGGGAATTAGTTTTCCTTCCCAATAAAGCATAATCATTTACGATTTCTTTAACTTTTGATACAATTCATTAACCCTTTTTATCGGCGAAAAATATATTTTTTGTTGTTGTTATCTGAAATGGCTATGGGGGTGCACGACAAAAAGAGGAAAAGAGGTCGATGGATGAAAAAAGGTTGACAACTATTGAAAAATGAATGGAAGTGAATCCGACAGTGTGAAATAAATATTTTAGAAAAAATTTTAACATCATGTGTTTGTTTTTTTCTAAAATATTTATTTCATATATATATACTAGCAAATATATGCACCCTCCGGGTGCAAGTATTTATGTTTTAATGTAATAAAATATTGTATTAAATTAGAAAGGCTAATGAAACTAAATAAGAATACAAATAAAAAGATTTGAAACAGAGGGAGTATAATAAAAAAATTTGAAACAGAGGGGGTATAATAAAAAATGGAACAATTGAAACTTACTCTTCCATCACTCTCGTCTTTCATTGTTATTTTTTCTAATTTAAGTATTTAGTTATAAGAGGAAGTAAAGAATAAAATGACAGTTATTTTATCTTGTTAATGGATTTCATTTAAGATTCATTGAAGAGATTTTTGCTTATATTCATTAAAATAAAACCAAACAGTTAGAAATCAATAATACTAAGTACATATTTATTAAATTCGATTTTTTAATATTAATATGCAAATTAGCCTTCCCGTTCACACTGTAAACCGCTATTTTGTTGTATATATAAATATAATTGCATGTTGTCAGTATGTAGACATAGTTAACAGTATTAATAATGTAAGACAATTTTATTAATAATTGAGGTTTAGATAAAAATAAAATCATGGAGAATATGATGTCAATAACTAAGAGAATTGTGACTTGAGTAGGAATATAGTTTCGGTTACAGACAGAAAAACACACAATCTCCATTATAATAAGATATATATATATATATATATATATATATATGTAATATAGTAATGAATTAAAAAAACACAAGTTCATAAAACAAGTGATGTCTATTTCGGCAATGCTGCAGTGTTTCGATTTGTTTCAGTAGATCTTCATCAGGACTTACAGATCGAAACACTGCAGCGTTGGCGAAATAAACATCACTAGTTTTATGAACTTGTGTTTTTACAATTTTTCACTATATTACATAGTCGGATTCACTTCCATTTTCTCTTCACACACACACATCTTCTNATATATATATTATCTATATATCTATATAGGTCTAATATCACTAAAATGATATCAATTTAAAAAAAATTGTTATACGTATGGTGTGTGAGGTGTTGTTGTTTAATATAATGTGTGTGTGTGTGTGGTGTTGTATATATGTGTATATGTGTGTGTGTGTATATATATGCTGGTGTGTGTGTGTGTATATATATATAAGTGTGTGTGTGTTATATATATATATGTGTGTGTGGTGGTGTATATATATAGTGTGCTGTATGTGTATATATGTTATATTGTGTATGTGGTGTGTGTGTATATATAATATGTGTGTGTGTGTGCTGATATAATATATGTGTGTGTGTGTGTGTGTATATCATATATGTGTGTGTGTGTGGTTGTATATTATATATGTGTGTGTGTGTGTATATATATATATGTGCTGTGTGTTGTGTATATATATATACTTTGTGTGTGTTGTATATATATATATATTGTGTGTGTGTGTGTTGTATATATATATGTGTGTGTGGGTTTTATATATTATAATATGGTGTGTATATATATATTGTGTATGTGTTTATATAATATATATATGTGTGTGTGTGTATAATATATATATATGTGATGGTGTGTATATATAGTATATATATATAATATATATATATATATGATGTGTGTGATGTGTGTGGTGGTGTAGTAGTATGTGTGTGTGTGTGTGTTTATCAACATCTATGTGGTTACTTTTTACTGATAATCGTTAGTATCTTTTAATGCAGGTGGGCGCCACCGTCCGATCAAAGTTTGATGGTTATTATAGAGCGGTATTATTTTATTATTCATTTTCCTAATGTTCATTCACTTTATCTTTCATTTTTTCTAGATGGCGAAAAAAACAGAGAATGAACTATCTTCGTATCAGGACCAGATTAATGCTAACCACATTTTCATTCGAGGGCCTGGTGTCAGGGTCGGGCTACAAAACACCCTCCCCAAAACAAAAAAAAAACCAAAGATAGATTTCGCACTTTTTCTTGAGGCGGAAAATTCAGACGTTATAAGCCAATCTTAAAACGTACGGGTCGTTCTCCCGGGTTCTTTGAAATCAATTCGCGATTCTTTTGCCTGGACTAAGATCGGGGCTATAAAATGTACGGTGTCTCCATTGACTGAAATAGATTAATTTAGATATGGTTTATTATCTATCTCTACATATATAAAGGGAGTTGGGTGTGTATGTATGAATGGGTGAATGTTTGGATGATACTACGAAAATGAAAACAACGACAAAGTAAATATATACATCTATATAAATATATATATATATAGTATATATTATATATAAACCGATATGCACGCCTAATTCATTTAGTATAATTAATTAATTAACAAAATTAGGTATGACTTTAATTAAGCACAAATCTCCCACAAATTGTCGAACCTTCGCCATTTTTTTCAAACACATTGTTTGACTACTTCATAATATATATATATATACTAATAATATAGTATATATATATATATAATGATAAAGGTACACGGCAATAACCTACTCGAGTTTCACCATAAGGATCTTCAGGTAAAATTCACTGGATTAATCAAGATATTGATTAATAGCATACATTAACAAAACCCATTTCCTACCACCGTAAATAATATAACAACCTATTTTTTCTTTAATAACAAGACCATTGAAATTGTAAAACTCCACCTCCAAGTGGGTATTCATATAAAATACATTCTATATTATTTAATTAAAATAAATAAAGTTTAACATATATTGATAAAACCTACATTAATCGCTACAGACTTTTAATAATAGAGTGAACCTCATCATTGTCATAAACCATTAAAACAATAGCACAAAGCGGATTTCTAACAATGTTTATATTTTGATCTTGAGAAAATGCAACTTCCGCTCTTTTCGAATTTTTTGAATTTTCGAATCTTGAATCGGCGTTCTTTGACTGCGGTCTGTAAATCAACCGTTTATCGCAAAAAAAAAAAAAAAATAAATACCACACGTGCAATCAACTGCAATTAATCAATATCTTGAATAATCTAGTAGATTTAACCCTGAGTCCTTATGGTGAAACTCGAGACTCGAGTAGTTATTACCGTGTACCTTTATCATAATAAATTTGCGCTTACTAACGTATTGAGCACTTTATATTTTTATATCGCCTGCCTTATCATTGTGAATCTTGCATCAACTAACCATTGTGACCGTTTTCACCGGTAAGTCACCTTTTCCACAAATACCATATATATATATATAAGTTAAGAGAAAGAAATGAATCCGACGGTATGATGTATAGATAAAAGGATATGAAAAAACACCACAAAAAATCCGTTGCAGGCCTGTCTCAACGGGTTAACATCATGCTGTTTGAAAAGAGAATTTGTCTATCATCGAGTTTGGAAATGTCTTCTTTTTCAAAAACTGTTACAATAAGAGATACATGACTGTCGTTGACCGAGAAAAAGCGTTGGTGGATGTGCTTATATTTGAAACTTTTTTGCAACATCAATGTTTCGTTTTGAATTTCATATTTTTTGCTCTCCGCTATTGATAAGTCCGGAGTATAAACAAGCTCTGAAGATGATTTTTACAATCGAAATATTGTTCAATATTAGCTTATGAATATGATATAAAATATTTCAGTTTTAACAGCATTTGTGTTGTTTTCATATCCTTTATCTATACTCAAACGTATAGAAATAGCCTTGAAATTATACTTAAAAATGTCCAGCATTTGTAAAATTCAAAAGTAAAACAAATCAATTCACCAGGGTTTCTTCCTCCTCAACCCAGTCGATGCTGGGTAGCCGCATATTTATTAATAAATAGGGAATAGTTACTTGAAACCATATAACTGTGTGAGGAATTATTGTATTAGGAATATTATTTGAAACTACTAGAATTATTATTAGTTACTTGAAACCATATAACTTGAAAGCAAGCAAATGATTATCAGTGAAATGTTAGTTTAAACATATAATTATGTATAAATTGTTACTGTTAGATAGAATATCTTGAAACCACATAATTGGGGCAATTCATTTGTATTAGATAGGATACTTGAAACTGTTGAAAAATGATTGTATTAGATAGAATACTAAGAATCGTATAACTGACAACAAGCAAATGTGTCATTGAATAATGCTAGTTTAAAACATACAATTGTGTATAAATTGTTAGATAGATTAGATAGAAATAGCACTTGAAATATTAGTATTAGATAGGAATACTTGCAACCATGCTATCGTCCAAAAAATAAAGCGATCCCTCCTCTCAAAATTATTGTATTAGATAGAATACTTGAAACCACATAATTGTGGGTAAATTTATTTGTATTAATAATAGTTATTTGAATCTATAATTGTTTATCAAGGTGTTATTATTATTAGTTAAGTAAAACAACTGATTTCAAATTATTGTGTTAGATAAGAATTCTTGAAACCATTCAACTGATACGGCTACGGCTTGGAAAAATTTTCGCTTTAACTTATCACTAAGATCAGATTTTCATCTTTATATACAATAATGGAGATTCGCTTCCGGTTTTTGTCTGTAACAAAAATTACGTCACTGCTTACGTCACATACCCAATATCGTCATAACATAGAATAATACACTCAAAATTTGAACATGCAACATTAGACAGTCCTCATTGTTTTTTTAAAACAAGTTTTAATAAATACATGACTCACTATATATATCTATAATAGTTGTTTTATTTTAACTACATATTTAAAGTTTACATTTCAAATTGTTTTATTTTTAATTCTTTAATGAATTTGATGATTTACTTACTTAGGGTACAAACCTCATTGACATTGAATTTTTACTCCCACCCCTCAGGCAATATGTTTCAAAAATCTATTTTTTTTATTATTGTAAAGTATATCTAATCTAATCAAATATTGTTAAGAGTAAATTTAGACCAGTTCTAAGAATTTATATACCCAACAAGCGTTGACATACCGTAAACAACCAACCAACCAACCTACCAACCAACCAACCAACCAACCCAGCCAGCAACCAACAACTGAGTATACATTGTATTTAGTAGTAGGTTGTAGGACTGAGAAAGACAATCACACACAAGAGAGCCGTAAGCGGCGATAGAATGAAAAAAATGCTGGATGATGTAGATAGTTGTTTACATAAAAGACAGATACAACGTTATCAATATTTGAAATAATTGATTACGCGGGAAGAGTGTCTTTCGTAGGACGCGTATATATTAAAAGGAATATCGTCTTTGTGAAAAAACGAAAAAAAATAACGAGAATATATGAGGAGATGGGGCTATAATATTTGTTAATAAAAGATGATAAAGAATAAGAAACTAGGAAAGGATATTGGGGAAAATAAGACAACAATAATAGTCACAAAGAATAATAATAAAATAAAAAACACGAAAAAAACAAAAAACAAAAGCAGAACAAAAAAGAGAAAAAAGAAAAAGAACAATTTACCTACAGTTGACTAATTTTATCTTGGCACTATTTTCTCAGCCTTCATATTTTTCGCTTTAATCATCTAGTTGTAATATCTATCTATCTATCTATCTATTCTATCTATGTGTTTCAGGCATTTCCTTATGTATGATATGTATTATGTACCAATTAACGGAAGGGAAGTCTTTTTCAATGATCATTTTTGCATCAAACTTTGGTCTGCACAGGTTTAAATGAGTCATTGAGGGCTTCATGCAGGAAGGGTTCTTGGTGGTGAGTTTGTGGGATTGTTGAGGGACGGCAATGATCTAAGAAATTATGCTATTACAAGTATGATGTATCTATTATTAGAGTCAGTCGTACTATCCTCTGGACCATTCGTTCATATCTATCTATCTATCTATCTTCACTATCTATCGATTATCTATCTATCTATCTATTCTACTGTGTCTCAGTTAGTTCCTATGTATGTATGATATGTATTGTATCTATCTATCTACTCTATCTATTATTAGAGTAGTCCGTATCTATCCATCTGGACCATTCTGTTCATATCTACTATCTAATCATATCTCTATCTATGTGTCTCAGGTTATTCTTATGTAGTATATATGTATCTATCAAAATCTATTATATCTATCTATCTTGTCTGTTTCCTATCTATCTACTCTACTACTAATCTATCTATGCTTCTATCTAATCTTATGTGTCTCAGCAATTCCTAGTATGTATTTGGTTCAATGGTAATGTATGTTATTGTGTAAGTTTATGTATCTATCTTATCTATCGTATCTTATTAGATCAGTCGCCGTATCTATCCATCTGGACCATTCTGTTCATTCCTTGTAATCATCTATCCTATCTATCTATCTATAGAGTCGGCCGTATCTATCCATCTGACCATTTCTGTTCAATTATATCTATTAATCTATCTATCTGATCTACATCTATCTCCATGCCAATTCCTTATGTTATGTATGTATGTATGTATGTATGTATGGTATCTATCTATCTATCTACTCTATCTATAGAGTCGGTCCGTACTAATCCATCTGGGACCATTTGTTTCATATATCCCTATCTATACTATTCTTATTCTAGACTATCTATTTTATCTATGGTGTCTCAGCATTCATTACTTAAGTTAGTTATGTAATGTAAGTATGATGTATCTTCTAGCTATCGTACTATCATATTAGAATCAGTCTACTATCCATCTGGACATTTCTGTTCATTATATTCTATCTATCATCTATCTATCTCGGCAATTCCTATGTATGATCTTCTATCTACATCTCTCGCTCTCTCTCTCTCTCTCTCTCTCTCTCCTCTTCTCTCTCTTCTCAGGCTATTCCTTGTGTATGTATGTATTATGTATGTATGTATCAATCTATTTATTTATTATCAGCTGTTCTATCTATCTAACCTATGTCCTCAGGCTTATTCCATATATATGTATTATGTTGTATGTATCTATCTATTATCTCTATCCTCAGCATCCTTATGAATGTATGGTATGATGATGCATGTATTAATCTACTATCTCTATCTCTTCTATATATATATCTATCCTCAACTAGTCCTTATAATATATACTATATAATAAAATATATTATATAATATATATATATATATGTCTCAGGCTATTCTATGTATGCATGCATGTATTGCATTATGTTATCTATGTCAGGCTGTTCATTACAGCTATCTATTCTATCTATTCTATCTATCTATCTCAGGTGTTAATCTATCTATCTCTTTCACCGAAGTTGACAACCAACGTGTGATGTGAGATTTCGGGCAGCCTGAACTCTCCCGAGTATTACTCGCCGACTTCCCCAATTGTTTAAGCACACCCCAAAGCACGGTCCCGAATGTTTTTAGGCCTACCTGACTAGCCTAATCATTCAAATTCGTTTGTAACCCGAACAAAATTCTTCAACCATCTGTTATTACTTGACCAACTTGCCTGTTACATATATGTGGTAGCAATAAATTGTTGATGACCCTTAGCAAGAATTCAAAGGTAGCATATGTTTGCAATCAGGAGAATGAAACTACCGGGACGTTATAACCGCAACCGACCCCGAAAGCGCAAATCTCCGCGTCACGTATTTAGTAGATTAGATTCTTTAGTTTCAACCTGAGATGACGCAGAGTAGACTGCTACTGCGTGGTTATTCTCACCACGCGGCCAAATAAAAATGGTTAAATAAACTGTTCAGAAAAAAAAAATCTTGTGGTTTAATTAGTTGTATGACTAAAAAAGTTAGCCCTTAAAGAAGCCCTTAGTTAAGACGAACACTAGACACAGGACGTGAAAGAATTTGAGGAACAGCCAACAAGAAGTAGCAGAAGTAGTAAAGAAGAAATGAATTAACAAGAAGCTTGTCTGCTTCTGTCTCTCTGTCTCTCTCTCTGTCACCCAAGCTCAATTAATACCAGTGAACTACTCCTCTCATCTCGTCTTTCATGTATTTTTCTAAATTTAAGTAGTTTTAGTTAAAGAGGAAGTACAGAATAAATATGACAGTTTATTTTAGTCTTGTTTAATTGGATTTCATGTTAAAGATCATTTGAAGAGATTTGTTTGCTTTATAGTTCATTAAAATAAAACCAACAGTTAGAAACAATAAGTGACTGAAGTTACATATTTAATTAAATTCGATTTTAATATTTATTATGGCAAATTAGCCTTCGCCGGTTCACACGTAAACCCGTTATTTTTGTTGTATATATAAATAGATATTTGCATGTTGTAGTTATGTAGATCATAGTTAACAGTTTAATAATGTAAGAACAATTTAGTTAATAATTTGCAGGTTAGATAAAATAAAATCTATGGAGAAATATGATTCAATAACTAAGGGAATTGTGACTTGAGTAGAATAGTAGTTTCGGTTACAGACAGAAACACAACTACAATGCTTCCATTATGAATAAGATATATATACTATATATGATATATATATATATGTAATATAGTAATGAATAAAATAAAAACCACAAGTTCATGAACAAGTGAATGTCTATTTCGGCAATGCCTGCAAGTGTTTGATTTGTTTCAGTAGATTTCATCAATGGACTTACAGAATCGAAGCAGCTGCAGCGTGGCGAAATAAACATCACTAGTTTTATGAACTTGGTGTTTTTTACACTTTTCACTATATTTCATTAGTCGGAATTCACTTCCATTTTCTCTTCACACACACACCATCAACCATATATATATATCTATAATCTTATAGTCTAATATCACTAAAATGATATCAATTTAAAAACATTGTATATATGTGTGTGTGGTGTGTGTGTGTATATATTTGTGTGTGTGTGTGGTGTGTGTTGTAGTATGTGTATATTGTGTGTGTGTGTATATATATGTGTGTGTGTGTGTGTATATTATATATATAATGTGTGTTGTGTGTGTATATTATATATATGTGTGTGGTGTCGTGTGTATATATATATGTGGTGTGTGTGTAATATATATATATGTGTGTATTGTGTGTGTGTGATAATTATAGTGTGCTGTGTGGTGATATTATGTGGTGTGTGTGTGTGTGGTGATATATTATGTGTGTGTGTGTGTGTATATATATAGAATGTGTGTGTGTGTGTATATATAGTATGTGTGTGTGGTGTGTAATATATATAGTATATGTTGTGTGTGTATATATTATGATATGTGTTGTGTGTGTTTGTATATATATTAGTTGTGTGTGTTATATATAATATATATATATGTGTGTGTGTATATATATATGTGTGTGGTGTGCTATATTATATATATATATGTGTGTGTGTGTATATATATATAATATGTGTGTGTGTGTATAAATATAATATTATATAGTATATATATATATATATATGCTGTGTGTGTGTGTGTGTGTGTTGGTATATAGTGTGTGTGTGTGTGTGTTTATCAAACATCATTGTTGTTACTTTTACTGATATATCGTTTAGTATTTTTAATGCAGGGGCGCCACCGTCCGATCAAAGTTTGATGGTTATTATAAGAGCGGTAGTTATTTATTTATTCATTTTCCTAATGTTCATTCACTTTATCTTTCATTTTTTCTAGATGGCGAAAAAAACAGAGAATGAACTTATCTTCGTATCAGGACCAGATTAATGCTAACCACATTTTCATTCGAGGGCCTGGTGTCAGGGTCGGGGCTACAAACACCCTCCCCAAAAAACAACAAAAAACTCAAAGATAGATTTCGCACTTTTTCTTGAGGCGGAAAAATTCAGACGTTATAAGCCAATCTTAAAGACGGTACGGGTCGTCTCCCGGGTTTCTTTGAAATCAATCGCGATTTCTTTTGCCTGGACTAAGAATCGGGGCTATAAAATGTACGGTGTCTCCATTGACTGAAATAGATTAATTTAGATATGGTTTTATTATCTATCTCTACATATATAAAAGGCAGTTGGTGTGTATGTATGAATGGGTGAATGTTTGGATGATACTACGAAAATGAAACAACGACAAAGTAAATATATACATCTATATATATATATATATATATATATAATATATATATAAACCGATATGCACGCCTAATTCATTTAGTTATAATTAATTAATTAACAAAATTAGGTATGACTTTAATTAAGCACATAATCTCCCACAAATTGTCGACCTTCGCCATTTTTCAAACACATTGTTTGACTACTTCATATATATATATATTATATATATATATATATATATATAATATATATATAATGATAAAGGTACACGGCAATAACCTACTCGAGTTTCACCATAAGGATCTTCAGGGTAAATTCACTGGATTAATCAAGATATTGATTAATAGCATACATTAACAAAACCCCATTTCCTACCACCGTAAGTAATTATAACAACCTATTTTTTTTCTTTAATAACAAGACCATTGAAATTGTAAAACTCCACCTCCAAGTGGGTATTCATATAAATACATTCTATTGATTTTAATTAAAATAAATAAAGTTTAACATATATTGATAAAACCACATTTAATCGCTACAGACTCTTTAATAATAGAGTGAAACCTCATCATTGTCATAAACCATTAAAACAATAGCACAAAGCGGATTTCTAACAATGTTTATATTTTGATCTTGAGAAAATGCAACTTCCGCTCTTTTCGAATTTTTTGAATTTTCGAATCTTGAATCGGCGTTCTTTGACTGCGGTCCTGTAATCAACCGTTTATCGCAAAAAAAAAAAAAAAAATACACACGTGCAATCAACTGCAATTAATCAATATCTTGAATAATCTAGTAGATTTAACCCTGAAGATCCTTATGGTGAAACTCGAGACTCGAGTAGGTTATTACCGTGTACCTTTATCATAATAAATTTGCTCTACTAACGTATTGAGCACTTTATATTTGTTATATCGCTGCCTTATCATTGTGAATCTTGCATCAACTAACCATTGTGACCTGTTTCACCGGTAAGTCACCTTTTCCACAAATACCATATATATATATATAAGTTAAGAGAAAGGAAATGAATCCGACGGTATGAGTATAGATAAAAGGATATGAAAACAACACAAAAAATCCGTTGCAGGCCTGTCGTCAACGGGTTAATACTCATCCTGTTTGAAAAAGAGAATTTGTCTATCATCGAGTTTGGAATATGTCTTCTTTTTTCAAAAACTGTTACAATAAGAGATACATGACTGTCGTTGACCGAGAAAAGCGTTGGTGGATGTGCTTATATTTGAAACTTTTTTGCAACATCAATGTTTTCGTTTTGAATTCATATTATTTTTGTCTCCGCTATTGATAAGTCCGGAGTATAAACAAGCTCTGAAGATGATTTTTACAAATCGAAATATTGTTCAATATTAGCTATGAATATGATATAAAATATTTTCATTTTAACAGCATATTGTGTTGTTTTCATATCCTTTTATCTATACTCATAACGTATAGAAATAGCCTTGAAATTATACTTAAAAATGTCCAGCATTTGTAAAATTCAAAAGTAAACAAATCAATTCACCAGGGTTTCTTCCTCCTCAACCCAGTCGATGCTGGGTAGCCGCATATTTATTAATAAATAGGAATAGTTACTTGAAACCATATAACTGTGTGGAAGAATTATTTGTATTAGGAATAGTTATTTGAAACTACTAAGAATTATTATTAGTTACTTGAAACCATATAACTGAAAGCAAGCAAATGATTATCAGTGAAATGTTAGTTTAAACATATAATTATGTATAAATTGTTACTGTTAGATAGGAATACTTGAAACCACATAATTGTGGGCAATTCATTTGTATTAGATAGGAATACTTGAAACTGTTGAAAAATGATTTGTATTAGATAGAAATACTAAGAATCGTATAACTGACAACAAGCAAATGATTGTCATTGAATAAATGCTAGTTTAAAACATACAATTGTGTATAAATTGTTAGATAGATTAGATAGAAATGATCACTTGAAATTATTAGTATTAGATAGGAATACTTGCAACCATGCTATTGGTCGCAAAAAATAAAGCGATCCCTCCTCTCAAAATTATTGTATTAGATAGGAATACTTGAAACCACATAATTGTGGGTAAATTATTTGTATTAATAATAGTTATTTGAATCTATAATTGTTTACAAGGTGTTATTATTATTAGTTAAGTAAAACAACTGATTTCAAATTATTGGTGTTAGATAAGAATTCTTGAAACCATTCAACTGATACGGCTACGGCTTGGAAAAATTTTCGCTTTAACTTATCACTAAGATCAGATTTTCATCTTTTATATCAATAATGGAGATTCGCTTCCGGTTTTTGTCTGTAACAAAAATTACGTCACTGCTTACGTCACATTACCCAATATCGTCATAACATAGAATAAATACACTCAAAATTGAACATGCAACATTAGACAGTCCTCATTGTTTTTTAAACAAGTTTTAATAAATACATGACTGCTATTTATATATCTATATATAGTTTGTTTTATTTTAATACATATTTAAAGTTTACATTTCAAATTGTTTTATTTTTAATCCTTTAATGAATTTGATGATTTTACTTACTTAGGGTACAAACTCATTGACATTGAATTTTTTACTCCCACCCCTCAGGCAATATGTTTCAAAAATCTATTTTATTATTTTGTAATAGTATATCTAATCTAATCAAATATTTTAAGAGTAAATTTTAAGACCAGTTCTAGAATTTATATAACCCAACAAGCGTTGACATACCGTAAAACCAACCAACCAACCAACCTACCAACCAACCAACCAACCAACCAGCCAGCCAACCAACCAACTGAGTATACATTTGTATTTATTAGTAGGTTGTAGGACTGAGAAAGACAATCACACAAAGAGGTAGCCGTAAGCGGCGATAAGAATGAAAAATGCTGGATTGATTGTAGATAGTGTTTACATAAAAGACAGATACAGACGTTATCAATATTTGAAATAATTGATTACGCGGGAAGAGTGTCTTTTCGTAGGACGACGTATATATTAAAAAGGAATATCGTCTTTGAAAAAAACGAAAAAAAATAACGAAATATATGAGGGAGATGGGGCTATAAATATTTTTGTTAATAAAGATGATAAAGAGATAAAGAAAACTAGAAAAGGATATTGGGGAAAATAAGACAACAAAATAGTCACAAAGAAATAAAAATAAATAAAAAACAACCGAAAAAAACAAAAAACAAAAAACAAAAGCAGAAACAAAAAGAGAAGAAAAAAAAAAAAGAAAATTGTTACCTACAGTTTGACTAATTTTTATCTTGGCACTATTTTTCCTCAGCCTCATATTTTCTCTTTATCTATCATAGTTTGTTAATATCTATCTATCTATCTATCTATCTATCTATGTGTCTCAGGCATTTCCTTATGTATGTATGTATGTATGTATCTCATTTAACGGGAAGGAAGTCTTTTCAATGTCATTTTTGCATCAAACTTTGTGGGTCTGCAGCAGGTTTAATGAGTCATTTGAGGGCTCATGCAAGGAAGGGTTCTGGTGGTGGAGTTGTGGGATTGTTGAGGGACGGCAATGATCTGTAAAAATTATGCTATTACAATGTATGTATGTATCTATCTATTAGAGTCAGTCCGTATCTATCCATCTGGACCATTCTGTTCATATCTATCTATCTATCTATCTAATCTATCTATATATCTATCTATCTACTATCTATGTGTCTCAGGTTATTCCTTATGTATGTTTATGTATGTACTATCTATTATCTATCTATCTATTAGAGTAGGTCCGTATCTATCCATCTGGACCATTCTGTTCATATCTATCTATCTATCTATATATCTATGTGTCTCAGGTTATTTCTTATGTATGTATGTATGTATCTATCAATCTATTTATCTATCTATCTGTCTGTTCTATCTATCTATCATCTACTATCTATCTATCTATCTATCTATCTATGTCTCAGGCAATTCCTTATGTATGTATGTATGTATGTATGTATGTATCTATCTATCTATCTATCTATTAGAGTCAGTCCGTATCTATCCATCTGGACCATTCTGTTCATTCTATCTATCTATCTATCTATCTATCTATTAGAGTCGGTCCGTATCTATCCATCTGGACCATTCTGTTCATTATATCTATCTATCTATCTATCTATCTATCTATCTATCTCAGGCAATTATGTATGTATGTATGTATGTATGTATGTATATCTATCTATCTATCTATCGGTCCGTATCTCCATCTGGACCATTCTGTTCATTATATCTATCTATCTATCTATCTATCTATCTATCTATGTGTCTCAGGCAATTACTTAAGTATGTATGTATGTATGTATGTATGTATCTATCTAGCTATCTATCTATCTATTAGAATCAGTCCGTATCTATCCATCTGGACCATTCTGTTCATTATATCTATCTATCTATCTATCTATCTCAGGCAATTCCTTATGTATGTATCTTCTATCTACATTCTCTCTCTCTCTCTCTCTCTCTCTCTCTCTCTCTCTCTCTCTCTCTCAGGCTATTCCTTGTGTATGTATGTATGTATGTATGTATGTATCAATCTATTTATTTATCTATCAGCCTGTTTCTATCTATCTACCTATGTCTCAGGCTATTCCATATATATGTATGTATGTATGTATGTATCTATCTATCTATCTCTATCTCTCAGGCTATTCCTTATGAATGTATGTATGTATGTATGCATGTATTAATCTATCTATCTCTATCTCTCTCTATATATATATCTATGCCTCAGACTAGTCCTTATATATATATATATATATATATATATATATATATATATATATATATATATGTCTCAGGCTATTCCTTATGTATGCATGCATGTATGCATGTATGTATCTATGTCAGGCTGTTCATTACAGCTATCTATCTATCTATCTATCTATCTATCTCAGTGTGTTTATATCTATCTATCTTTCACCGAAGTTGACGAACCACGTGGTGATGTGAGATTTCGGGCGAGCCTGATACTCTCCGAGTATTACTCGCCAGACTTCCCCCAATTGTTTAAAGCACGACCCCAGAAAGCACGGTCCCGGAATGGTTTTAGGCCTACCTGACTTAGCCTAATCATTCAAATTCGTGTAACCCGAACAAAATTTCTTCAACCATCTGGTTTATCGTACTGTGACCAACTTTGCCTTTGTTACATATTATGTGGTAGCATAAATTGTTGATGGACCCTTTAGCAAGAATTCAAAGGGGTCATATGTTTGCAGATCAGGGAATGGAAAACTACCGGGACGTTATAACCGCAACCGACCCCGGAGGCGCAAATCTCGCGCGTCACGTGATTTAGTTAGTTTAGATTTTAGTTTCAACCTGAGATGGACGCAGAGTAGACGTGCTACTGCGTGGTTGATTCTCACCACGCGGCAAATAAAAATGGGTTAAATAAATCTTGTTCAAGAAGAAAAAAAGTCTTGTGGTTTAATTAGTTGTATGACTAAAAAGTTAGCCCTTAAAAAGAAGCCCTTAGTAAGACGACAGCTAGACGACAGGGTGACGGTGAAAGAATTTGAGGAAACAGCCAGACAAGAAGTTAGCAGAAGTAGTAAAGAAGAAATGAATTAACAAGTAAGTCTCTGTCTGTCTGTCTGTCTCTCTGTCTCTCTCTCTGTCACCCAAGTCTCCTCTCTCAATTATATACCCGATGTATGATGTACGATGTTGGGTATATATGGCTATACAACACCTTCACATTCGCACAACAAATAATTTTTCATTATCTGCGTTATTCGTACTATTGTCCCCATCTTTATTGTTATTTGTACAATGTTTCGGCCGATATGCCCTCCGGCCTTCTTCAGGTATTTCTTGTCGGACTCGGGAACCTTCTCGGTTTTTTTTGGGGGGGATTTTACCCCTCCGCAGGGAGGCAGTCGGCGTATTCTACAGCCCACACCGACAGGGCGTAATCGGAAACCTTCTTGTCGTAATCGGGAGCCATCACGGAACTTTGAACCTAACCCTTTATTCAGTCCACGGGGGTATCCTGTTCTCATTCCGCTAACCATAGCTGCGGTAGGAGTTGTGTTAATTATTTTTCTATGTTACTGCCGCCACTCAGGATTGAACCTGGAATCCAGAGATAACTGTTACTTTTGAACTGTCTTAACCTAACTATCTTATCCACTAGGCTATGTGCCCAATTGGACAATTCAGTGTGAATAACGCAGATAATACTAATCATCAAGCCTCATCTCAAACATTCAGAGAAATAGTGTAGATAACAATGAAGATGAGGACAATAGTCCGAATAACGCAGATAATACTAATCATCAAGCCTCATCTCAAAAATTCAGTGAAATAAATAATTTTTCGTTGCTTCCATGGTGTTATGGTTCGCATAACCAGAAAAATTAAAAAGAAATACAATACAGAAATACAAGGGGGGGAAATAGAGGGGGAAAATAGATATTTGCTTCAACAAGTTCCTGCTGAGGGGGGGGGCAAAAAGAAGCGAGTTCACTGTCTTCTCGCAGGCCAAACTTTCTTTTGGTCAACACAGTCTTCGACCAGCAGCTGAAAATCCGTCGCCGTCGTCGAAATAATATTTTCTGACTGCCGTCTCACGTAAGCCGAAAGCTTCTCTGCTTGTCACTCGCTTTGGTTATTTTATGGGTATATTACCCAAACATCCGGGCACATCAGTCGAACCTCGCGCCCGTCCAGTGCCTAAATCGCATTTATTTTTGCATGCGGGAGGACGCGGGTTCGATCCCGGCTGGCAAGACAATGTCTTGCTCTTTTTCCTTTCTCGTTCTCCGTCATAAAATACAATACAGAAATACAGTAAGTGATTTTAGTAATTTAGTTTTGGCTAGTTTAATGTCTTGCCAAAGACATCGGTTTTGGTGGGGGATTTTACCCCTCTGCAGGGAGGCAGTCGGCGTATTCTACAGCCCACACCGACAGGGCGAAATTACTAGCTTATTTAACATTGGGTCCCTATGATATTATTTTTAAGAGCATTCCACAGTGTTATGGTTCAAACTCGTAAAGTATAACTTCCCACATTAGACTACGTTGCGGCTTTCAAACCCCACACGAAATGAAGCAATACACAACGTGTCAACACACCAACTAACACAATACTAGCAAACACAGTGGGTACTTAAAATAATAAATAATAAATTTATTTATCAATAGTAGGTACAAGTTATAAAGAATAAGTAAAAGAAAAACTTTATTTTTGTTAAACTACTATTGAAGGGAGGCCATGTCTAATAGCGTGAAGCTAAGCCCATGGACATGACCACCCTTGGACACTCACAGGAAACGATACAAGACACACCAGACAACACAAACATATAGATATATATCATGAGACAAATTAGCCGTGTGAGAATCTAAATGCAAATCTGTTGTTTATAAGAGGCAATAAAATGCTTTTTCAAAAGTTTTTTAAGGACAAAACAGCATGAGGGCGTCAGTCGCGTAATGGTTATCGTTGTTAGAAATGGACACGGTGGTACGAGTTCATATCCTT
>CM042176.1:23630102-23632602 GCA_023376005.1 Doryteuthis pealeii | reverse complement strand
ATATAAGTTATTATGTTGATAAAATTTTTGCCTGAGAGTTCAAAATGGTTCGGCAGCAAAAAAGGCGCGAAGAGGAACAGGAGGAGGAGGAGGGGAATGAGAAGGAGGACAGACTTATTGATTTTAGCCGGAAGAATTTAAAAAAAAAAAAGAAGAAGAATTCTGTATTTTTAAATCTACATTGGCGTCTGGATATTTAATGTATGTACTTTATGAATAAACTAAGAAATAAATAAGTAAGTAAAGTAAAGTAAGTAAAGTCGATAAAGTCGGTATCAGCCAGTCAGCGAGGGAGTGCGCTAGACCAAGGAGATTGTTTTTAGCATCTGAGGTGGAGCGCCACACCTACCATCAGCTCCTTACTTTACCGCACAGATCCATGTGCTACTCATACGCTGAGTTGGCGGGGACCGGTATCGAACTAGGAACCTTGTGGTTTCTAGCCGAACGCTCTACCGACTGAGCTAACAATTTTAGCTAATGTTATATAACGTCTTATGTTATGTACTCATATACCCTCGTTGGGTATAAATAAAACAATTAACAACAAAGTATATATATATACACATTAAATATCACCAGGGCTTGGTTTTCTATCCCTATATAAAGGGCAGTTGTGTGTATATGTATGTCCGGAGGAAACTTCGAAAATAAAACAATTAACGACAAAGTAAATATATATACACATTAAATATCACCAGGGCTTGGTTTTTATCCATATATAAAGGGCAGTTGTGTGAATCTGTATGTCCGGAGGAAACTTCGAAAATAAAATAATTAACGACAAAGTATATATATATACACATTAAATATCACCAGGGCTTGGTTTTTTTAGCAAAAATGATAGAGATTTGATTTATATTAGTCATACAAATCTTATTATAATCGAGATTGTGAGTTTTTTTTATCTGTAACCGAAACTATATTACTACTCAATTCACAGTTCCCTTAGTTATTTACGTCACATTCTCCATGATTTTCATTTTATCTTAAACCTCAATTATTAATAAAATTGTTTGACATTATTAATACTGTTGACCATATCTACATATTGATAACATTCAATTGTATTCATATACAACAAAATAGCGGTTTACAATGTGAACAGGAAAGCTAATTTGCATATTGATATTGAAAATTTGATTTTAACAAATATGTGTTTAGTATTATTGATTTCTAATTGTTTGATTTTATCTTAATGAATATGAGCAAAAATCTCTTCAATAAATCTTAAAAGAAATCCATTAACAAAAAGAAATAACTGTAATTTTATTCTTTACTTCCTATTTTAACTAAATAGTTAAATTAGAAAAAATTAGCAATGAAAGACGGAAGTGATGGACGAGTAAGTTTCAGTTGTTCTATGTTCAAATCTTTTTATCTGCATTCTTATTTAGTTTCATTAGCCTTTCTAATTTGATATAATATTTCATTAAATTAAAACTTAAATACTTGCATATATTTGCTATAATGATCCTAATGATTCAATAAAGGCCGAAGAAGCGGAATTTAACATTCCAGTGAAATATACTACAAATTTTTGTCTGAGATTTTGTTCTTTCATTCCTTATATATATATATATATATATTATATATATATAGTTGTGCATCAATATATTGTTCTCGTGAACATTTTCGGTTATATTTGAAGCATAGGAAATATATAAAAACTGAACAAAAACCAGAGTTCTAAGGTCCGTTGTTTTGTCCTTAGTCCGCTTTTTAAATATTTCGGTATTCAGTGGTCAAAAAAAAAAAAAAAAAAAAAAAAAAAAACTTGACAAAGGGTGGAGGCCACCCGAAATATTGGAATAATAAAGCGGACCACGGACAAAACAACGGTTATATATTAGAACTCTTTTTTTTGTTCTGTTAGTGTTCACTTAATATATACTAGCAAATATATGCACCCTCCGGGTGCAAGTATTAATGTCATAAAATATCATATTAAATTAGAAAGTCTAAATGAACTAAATAAGAATGCAGATAAAATGATTTGAAACAGAGAGGGGTATAATCGAAAAATAAAACAGCTGTAGCTTCCTCTTCCACCACCCCCGTCTTTCCTTGCTAAACTTTTCTAATTTAACTATTCAGTTAAATAAGAAAGTAAAGAATAAAATTACAGTTATTTCTTTTTGTTAATTGATTTCTTTTAAGATTTATCTCCGAGATTTTTGCTCATATTCATTAAGATAAAATCAAATAATTAGAAATCAACAATACCAAGCACATATTTATTAAAATCAAATTTTAAATATCAATATGCAAATTAGCCTTCCCGTTCACACAGTAAACCGCTTTTTGTTGTACATATGAATACAATTGCATGTTATTAGTACGTAGATATGACCAGCAGTATTAATAATGAAAAACAATTTTATTAATAATTGAGGCTTTAATAAAAATGATTCATGGAGAATGTGATGTTTAATAACTAAATGAATAGTGACTTAAGTTGTGATATAGTTCCCGTTACTAGACAAACAAACACATAATC
>CM042176.1:23622602-23625102 GCA_023376005.1 Doryteuthis pealeii | reverse complement strand
TCAAATATTCAGTGTCTTTTTCTTCTTCCTTTTATCAAAATGTCTTCTTTCTTTCTTATCTCTTCTTTCTTTCTTTCTTTCTTCTCTCTTATTGTCTTTTCTTTTCTGATACTGTGTCATCCTTCTTTCCTTCATCTTTCTTCTTCATTACTTTCTTTCATATCCAGTACTTCCTTCTGTCTTTTTGTCTTTCTTCTCTTACTCTTTAATTGATACATTTATCATTAAACAGAAACTGTGAACTAGTTTTCGGGGTTATTTTGGTAACACTTACCACAGCTATAGATACCCGAAAAGAGCTGGATACTAAAACACACTGTGACCTCGCCTGTCAAAACTCTTGCCCAATTCTACCATACAGTGACAACTGAAACAAATAATGATATAATAAATAAACTTGAATAATAATAATAATAAATAATAATAATAATAATAATGGTTAAGAAAGGGAAAACCTCAAAAAGAGAAACAGAATCACTTATAATTGCTGCACAAAATATGCCATAAGGCAAACTACATCAAAGCGAAAATTGATAAACCCAACTGAATAGTAAGTGTAGACTTTGCGGAATTAGAAATGAGACTGTTAACCCATATACTCTGCGAATGTAGCAAACTAGCACAACGAGAATACAAAGCTAGACACGACTGGGTTGGAAGTTGATCCACTGGGAATTATGCAAAAATTAAATTTTGACCACACAACAAAAATAGCGTATTATGCATAAACCAGAATCGTTCTTTGAGAACGAAACGCCACAAAAATTCTCTGGGACTTTGAGATAAAAAACGGATCACCTATATCCAGCAAGAAGGCCAGACCTAGTGTTGATAAACAAAAAAAAGAACTTGTCAACTGGTGGATTTTGCAGTACCAGCAGATCACAGGGTGAAGCTAAAGAAAATTAAAAAATGGACAAATACCTGGACCTTGCCAGGGAGAACTGAAAAGTTATGGAATATGAAAGTCAAAGTGAACCAGTTGTAGTTGGTGCACTTGGAACGGTCCCAAAAGGATTGGAAAAGGGTTGGAAAGTTCTGGAAATCAGAGGAAGGATTGATATCATCCAGAACACTGCACTGCTGCAAATCTGCCAGAATACTCAGAAGAGTCCTGGGAACCTGAGGAGACTTGCTGTCACTCAGACTCCAGTGAAAGACCAATGCCTGATGTGAAACTCAAATTAATAATAATAATAATAATAATATGGGGATTAGAATAAATATACACCAAACTGTATTCCTGGGGCTCGTGGGTTCACACGATCGCTGATACTAACTTCAGCTCCTCCTCGACCGGAGTGGTAGTACCTGTTAGGGTACCATCTAGGACAAATAAGATCTGTGTGAAAATTATTTGTACTAGCAAAACAAAAAAAAACAAAAAAAACCCCCAAAAAAAACCCACCCTATTATCTCTCTCTCTCTCTCTCTCTCTCTCTCTCTCTCTCTCTCTCTCTTCTCTCCTCTATATATATTTAGTATATATATATGATAAAATGAAAAAAAACAAAGGATGTATACAACTGCATCCTTTTGTTTTTTCATTATCAGGATTCATTACTGTCGGATTAATTTCCATTTATTTTCACACACACGAATATTATATATATATATATATATATATACATATATATATATATATGTGTGTGTTTGTATTTGGCAGCAAGTTATTTTCTAGGCATGTGCTATTGAAACAACACGGTTTGTATTCTTTCTTCATTTTGTATTGTATTTTCTCCAGTCATCTGGCGATTCTTTCTTGTTTGCGGATCCAATTGGCTTAATAATTTCCCATACTACTATATCCTGAGCGCTTTCTGACTATTTCGCCAGTCTCATCATGGAGTACATAATTTGGTTTTTTAGTTCATCATTTTTAGTTCGTGATCTACGTTTTTCTTAAATTGAGAGTTTATATATATATAGGGTCATCCACAGACACGTGTTCGACTTATCAGTCTCTCAGTGTGGCTAGACATTTTGTAAGCTACCCTACAGCCGGATTGAAATCCGATCGGTTGGGTGTCTGCCCGATACCTTAACCATTAGCTGTCATCACTTACAGAATGGGAATTGGATTTTTAAAACTGTTTTTTAATACACACATCGCTTTGTATGTAAAAGCCGCCACAGACTGCCCCATCCTTATATAATAGAAGAGCGTCGCGTAATATATATATATATATATATATATATATATATATGTAGTAAATGAAGGAAAAAACTCTAAACTTGCTTCATTACAATAATTATTTCAACAATGAAGCAAGTTTAAATTTTTTCCTCATTTACTGAATATCGACTTCAATTAAGCACATATTCTCCACAATATATATATAATAATATATATATATATATATATATATATATATATTATATATAATAAGTAAAAGAAATAACAAAAACTTGAGATTAGCTTTATAGTCTATTTCAGGAGCTAGACAAAAGTGTCAACTCTTCCCCGACTTCATCTGATGATCGATCTCCTGCCACTCCC
>CM042176.1:23613343-23615843 GCA_023376005.1 Doryteuthis pealeii | reverse complement strand
TGACAAGTAAACTCGGCAAATAACGCACGCGACGTGGAACACTGTACAGCTGTTTCACGGTGTTCCACGTCGCGCGCGTTATTTGCCGAGTTTACTTGTCATGATTATTTTCTATAATTATTGAATTTTATATACGATATACACATTGTAATTGCCTTCAAAAAATATAAACAATAATATATATATATATATATATATATATATATATATATGAAAGATTGAGACCATCCAAAAACTGCACTGCTGCAATCTGCCAGAATACCTAGAAGAGTCGTAAGACCTGAGGAGACTTTCTGTCACTCAGACTCCAGTGAA
This sequence comes from Doryteuthis pealeii, assembly GCA_023376005.1. NCBI lineage: Eukaryota > Metazoa > Mollusca > Cephalopoda > Myopsida > Loliginidae > Doryteuthis > Doryteuthis pealeii. The sequence continues at coordinate 23,615,528 of CM042176.1, read as the reverse complement.
AGACTGTCAGCTAACGCTGATGTGAAAAACACAAAAGGAGTGAATACTAATAATATTTTATTTGAATAGAATGAGTTTTGAGATGAACAGATAGTGAATTTTGAAATATCCCATCATACAGGTAAAAAATCCCAAAAGAATTTGGAAGAACCGTGGGAAAAAATTGGTACGCAAAGAATTAACTCTTTGCCTACTTTAAACTGCTCACGGCGGCTCTATCAAGCAAAGTACAAAAACTGATGGTTATATTATTATTAGGGGGAATATTCTTTTAGTAGGTCGACCCCCACCCCAGACACACCTCTTAATTTCATTTTATGAAATCCGAACAAAATATATTTCACTCGTACTATTTTTAAATTTTACTATAAAGATAAGAATCTAAACAATTAAATCAGATTTTTTTAGACGTTTTGGAGACTGTCGTAAAACAAAACAAACATCTCAGTGGAGTGGAGTAATTATAATGCTTTTTAAGTAAGTAATTAATTTTCTTAAATATTAAAAGTTTTATCTTAATTAATTAATTTTTCTTGTCCACCTCAGACAATATCTTTCAAAATTTTATTTTACACCGCCCGGAGGTCATTTTTTTTTTTTTTTTTTTGCCTTATGTATAATGAACGAGAAAGATAGCCTCTGATTTTTCTTTAATATCATATCTCTCTCTCTCTCTCTCTCTCTCTCTCTCTCTCTCTCTCTCTCTCTCTCTCTCTCTCTCTCTCTCTCTCTCTCATGATAGCGTGGTGGAAAACACATAAGTGGATCAAGTGAAAATCAACATTTCATTTTTTCGGCGTGTATATATATATATATATATATATATATTATATATATATATATATATACTTTGTTGGGGTACCAAGTTTCTTGGTAACAAGGTGATTCTAGGCTGGTCCTATTCTCTACCAGTAGTTTGTTGTAGAGTTCAGGTTACGATGAGAGCTCAATGCTTAATTTTTATAAACAGACCAAAAATTATTTGTGAATAAAAAGGCCTTAAATACCAGGGGCATCGTGATTATGGACCACGAGTGGAAATGGTCCATTATCACGATACCCATGGTATCTAAGGCCTTTTTATTCACAAATATATATAATATATATATATATATATATATATATATAACTCTCTCGACTCAATCAGATGAGTCGGGAGAGTTTAGACACTTTGTCTAAGCTCCCTGAAATAGACTATAAAGCTAAATCTCTAAGTCTTTTGTTATTTCTTTACTTATATATATATATATATATATATATATATATAATATATATATATATATATATATATATTTGGGAGAATATGTGCTTAATTGAAGTCGATATTCAGTAAATGAAGGAAAAAACTTTAAACTTGCTTCATTGTTGAAATAAATTATTGTAATGAAGCAAGTTTAGAGTTTTTCCTTCATTTACTACATATATATATATATATATATATATATATATATATATAAACGCGACGCTCTTCTATATATAAGGAATGGGGCAGTCTGTGGCGGCTTTTACATACAAAGCGATGTGTGTATTAAAACAGTTAAAATCCAATTCCCATTCTGTAAGTGATGACAGCCTAATGGTTAAGGTATCGGGCAGACACCCAACCGATCGGATTTCAATCCCGGCTGTAGGTAGCTTACAAAATGTCTAGCCACACTGAAGAGACTTGATAAGTCGAAACACGTGTCTGTGGATGACCCTATATATATATAAACTCTCCAAATTTAAGAAAAACGTAGATAAAGAACTAAAATGATGAACTAAAAACCAAATTATGTACTCCATGATGACGACTGGCGAAATAGTCAAAAGCGCTCAGGATATAAGTATGGGAAATATTATATACCAATTGGATCCAAACACAAGAAAGATCGCCAGATGACTGGAAAAATACAAATAAAAAAAATGAAGAAAGAATACACCGTGTTGTTCAATAGCACATGCCTAGAAAATAACTTGCTGCCAAAATACACAACACAACCACATATATATATATATATATAATATATATATATATATATATATATATGCGTGTGTGTGAAAATAAAATGGAAATTAAATCCGACAGTATGAATATGATAAAATGAAAAAACACAAGGATGCCAGTTGTATACATCCTTTGTTTTTTTTCATTTTATCATATATATATATATATATATAGAGAGAGAGAGAGAGAGAGAAGAGA
>CM042176.1:23580843-23598343 GCA_023376005.1 Doryteuthis pealeii | reverse complement strand
CCCTAACAAAGAACCAAATGTTGACGATGCAAAGCGAAACATGTCCTTCTGAATCCAGGTCGTCCCTGGGGTGCTTAAAGTTAACTTGGTCCCTTCTTCCTATGTCTTTTGTTCAATAGGGAGTGGTCCACGTTGACTGTGGGCATGTTCTTAGCTGACAAGGTTAATGCGGTACTGTCGCAGCGGCTGCAACTGAAAGCTTGGTCAGGTTTTGATGGCAGCGTGTTGTGGGTCTTCCTCCTATGCCTTTTGTTCTTGAGGGGGTAGTCCACGTTGACTGCGGGCATGATCGTAGCTGATAAGGCCAATGCGGGACGGTCGCAGGAGCTTCAGCGGAAGGTCTGGTCAGGGACTGATGTCATTGTGTTGTGGGTCTTCTTCCTATGTCTTTTGTTCTTGAAGGGGTGGTCCACGTTGACTGCGGGCATATTTGTAGCTGGTAAGGCCAATGAGTATTCACCACCTCCTCTGCAGAGTTGGATAATACACAAAGTTAATTTTTAGCGGAGTTTATCTGTTTTAATTCAGAGTTTTCCTTCTTCTTGTCTGTTTGTCATACCAAGGTTAAAGAGCCCAGTCTGCCCTACTATATATTCAGAGCTGGAGGAATAATAGTTCCTCAAGGGTATTAGCTCTATGGAAATGTAACCAGCCTCGTCAAGGATTTAAACTTGAGTTACTGTATCAATTTCTTACGAAGATAACCAATACACCAATGGGCACCTCCCCAATGATTATACTGGATAGAGTTGGTATTTATAGGTTTAACTAATTTTGATTCTTTTTTTGTAAATAATGTTTTTAAAATGCATTTTATTAAGTTGGTTGGATTTTATGGCATATCAACACTTGTTGGGTTATTTTATGCTGATGACATTTTTTATTCATTCTTGATGGTAATTGTAATTTTTAAAAAACTCAATTTTTTTAAACACACATTTTGTTAACTCATTTTCTTCTATTTAACCCACAGATGGGACCCTAATAGGTATTACCACTCCCGGTCAGAGTAGACCTAGGAGTAATAACGATAAAAAGGTACTCCACATTCCCCAGAGTGTTTCACTTGATGCAGTTTAACGTCATACCATGGACACGAAAAACCTCAGTCACCAGCACATATATGATAAAAAGGGTTGGGCCTGGCCATAAAGGCAATAGGCTCGGGGCAATCATATAGGTGCTAGCGCTTGACGTGACAATATATATATATATATATATATATATATGTGTGTGTGTGTGTGTGTGTGTGTGTGTGTGTGTGTGTGTATTTCGTTGAACAACGCAGCCATTTTTGTCTGCAAATCTTGTTCTGCATCCTTTAATTAAATAAAATAAACACATGACTTATATGAATAGAATAGTGGAATGGGACAACCCATTGTTGTATGGTTTATGAACTACCCCTGAAGATGGCCCACGATAGGGCGGAAAGTACTCTGGAAATAAGTTATGGCAAATATATCAGCCAATTTTCGCCAGATATAATTAGATCAATCCGGTAATTTGAAAGGACACAGAACAAATGAAAAGGGGATAGATTCCCTCGCTGTCTGGCCGACATTAGGTCGACCCTATGGCGACTACTTTTTACATTATATATATATATATAATATATATATATATATATATATATATATATATAAAATCATACTTTTGAATTAATATATATATATATATGAATATATATATATATATATATATATATATACAATATATATATATATGCATAAATATATATATATATATATATATATATATATATATATATATGTGTGTGTGTGTGTGTGTGTTGTGTGATAAAATTTAGAAGAAGGAAAACACTAAATTCAAACCAGTTACTCCACTTAAAAAATTAGCCCCGAAGGCTTAAATTCCGGTCATATTAGCAGTTATAAATTTATGTTCATCCGGCTTTATATATATATATATATATATATATATATATATATATATATAACTATAGTCTGGGATAGTCGATCAACGTCACCTGATGAATGCATGCGATTTTGCATGTATGAAACCTAAGGTTGTGACTGTTCTATTGCCATCAAATAAATAGATATGTAATACCTTTATATATTATATTTATCTTATTATATATATATATATATATATATATATATATATATATATATATATATATATATATATTTATATATCAGTCAGATTTTTGCCCTGATGAGCAACTAAGCGAAACTATTAGTAGTTATATCTGACTCATTATATTTAACTTTATTATTTGCTCTACTTAGGTATTGAGCACAAATTTGTTTTCTTTTGGCCAAGTGTTATAGTATTAACCGATTATTTTCGGTTGGTATGACCATCTTGTTCTTTTCTTTTTTTTCATTTTTTCCCAGGTGATGTTTGGTAGTATATTTTTACAATCAAACTATTTGCCGGGTTTCTTTTCTTACTGCAAGGGTTTACCAACAAATTTAGTATATATATATATATCATCACACCACCTTTAGGGGCCTCCGGCGGCTCCCGATTTGTTTTCGGTGTTTACTCGTTGAAAGGCAGCAGAGGTTTTGTGTCAAACTTTTCCTGGGCTTTGATGGGTTGCCGACCAAGGCTAAAGAGCCCCTTTTAACCCATTTGGGGATCCATGCGAGTAGCTATTGGTGTTCCTGAGAAAAGAAGTGTGATTAGGGATATGGTATACTTTGCATTTGTGTATCAGATAAGCAACAGTGACCTTTAGGTCAGTTTTTTTTTGGGGGGGAGTATGGGTAAGTCCACTAAAGGCATTAAGATGGTTTTAATGTTTGCTGTATTTATACACACATATGCACATGTATGCGAGAAACACACTCATTCATGTACACGTGTGGATTTTAATATCAAATGGCATGTGGACTTACTCTAAGTCGTAACTTAGAGAATTCAACAACACTGGTATATATAATATATATATATATATATATATATATATATATATATATATATAAAGAGATTTATCCAAAACTTGGTGGTAAAGGATGATTCTATATGTGATTTCTAAGACACACTGTATTATTATTGTATGATCCAGTATGTATAAATACAGCGAATCTTTAAATAACTAAAGAGAGCTCAATGTATAATAAACTTTTTAGATTATATACAGAGCAATATTTATCATAGAAAGGATAAATTTATTTCGACCAAAATTGGGGCCTATATAAATCTAAGTTGATTTAATATAGCTCTCCAAAATTCAGTCTCATCAGACGGGGATCAATTTACTTTTGAATTGCACTGCTCGAAAAACAAAAAGTAGAATTTTAAAAATAAATTCAAACAAAAACAAAAACAAAAAAAATTTTTTTTTTAATTTTATTTATTAAAAAATTTTAAAAAATTTTTTTTGTTTTTCAATAAACTATTCACCCTATATATATATATAATATATATATATATATATATATATGGTGAAAAGTTTATTGTCATTTCTCATAGATTGTGATGTATAGAAGTCATTGATGCAGAAAAAAGTGCTCAATTCGGAGATTTAGCTGAGATTTGAGGCCTGATAACCTCCCCTGAGAGTGCCTGAAAAAGACCAATTTCGTGTAAAATTAAAGTGCCAATATTATATAATTTTCTGATAGATTTCGATGCGCAGAATAACATAATAAAAGATGGATGAATTCTGTAGAGAATTTGGGGGAAAAGGCAGATACTACATTACAACTTAAAAAGCAAAGTGATCCTAATTTGTCAATAGATAAGATAGTTGTATACTGGATTGCAAAAAAAGCAACACAAATCAGCCCTGTGCGGATTCTGCGCGGAGGACCTGGCAGAAGAAATGACCGATAGGGATGGTTGGCGAGAGAGTGTCATGGGTATCCGTGCTGTCAGCGCGACCTGATGATGACGATCAGAAAGAACTTAAAGTACATTTTTTCTTTCAAATTAGCGTCTATCTTTTACGATTAAATAAATGTTTTTCATCTACCTCTTTCATTTTTTATTATATGAAATGTGATTCCCTGTCTCCCTGTTTTAGTTGTCGATTTTAATCTCCAGTTATATATAATATATATATTATATATATATATATATATATATATATATGTGTGTGTGTGTGTGTGTGTGTGTATATATATATATATATATATATATACCCAAGTTTTGCAAATCGAGATACGTTAATAGATATGAAGATTATATATATATATATATATATATATATATATATATGTGTGTGTGTGTGTGTGTATATATGTGTGTGTGGGTGTGTTTATATATATATATATATACACATATGCATGTATATGCATATGTATATATACATATATATACATATACATATATGTAAATGTATGTATATATATGCATATATATGTATATATACCCAAGTTTTGCAAATTGAGATACGTTAATAGATATGAAGATTATATATCTATCAATCTATCTATCTATCTATCAATCTATATATATATATATATATATAATATATATATATATGTGTGTGTGTGTGTGTGTGGTGTGTTGTGTATGTGTGTGTGTGTGTATATATGTTTATATATATGTATATATATGTATATATACATATGCATATATACATATATACACACACACACAGGTGCGCACAAACACGCGTGCACACACACAACAATAACACACACACACACTCACACACACACACACACACACACACACACATATATATATATATATATATATATATAATATATATATATATATAATCTTCATATCTATTTACGTATCTCGATTTGCAAAACTTGGGTATGTAGATATTTATCAAGCCCAAAATTCTTTATCAAGTTGCGCGTATATTCCAACGAATAGATATAACGTTTTTTTCTAGACAAAAATTTCAACTACAAGTACTAATATGTTAGTTCTAACTTAAAAAAATGATTCCATTTATACGAAGGCTTTCTAGACTGCACGCAGAATAAATATCACCCTGTCGGCGGGGCTTAAAATACGCCGACTGTATCCCCTGCCGAGAGGTAAGACCCCACAATCTCTAAAAAGAAAAGGGTGTATCGTGGGTTTGGTACTAAACTGGATTTAATTTGGAGATCTGGGAAGTTGTAAACTTCCCCTTAATTGCCCTTGTTCTTAGAACCACTCGGACCAGGAGTGGTCGTACATGTTAGAGTCAAATGTATGGTTCATGCCGTTAAAATCAATTAATCAATCAATCCGAATATATATATAATATATATATATATATATATATATATATATATATATATATATGAAAGTACGTAAATAAACACTGTTTATTTGATATGGCTTTTAGCCGACAATTTTTGGAGGATATGTGCTTAATTGAAGTCATACCTAATTCTTGAAAATTAATTAGTTAATAATTAATGAATTTATGCGGGCATATATGTTCAAATGTAAGGCTAAACAGATCGAGAAAATGTCAATCCCTGAATGTACATTTCGACCTTTTGCGACCTTTATTTACGTACTTTCATATATATATATATATATATATATATATATATATATATATATATATATATATATAGTTAGAGGATTCTAGTGAATTCATTTCCACTAAGAAATGTATCAATTAAATATTCTCCTATATTTGACAGCCGCTACTGGCTGCATGGGTAAGAGACTTGGCGGACAAAAATTCATTCAGGTCTCAAATCCGGCGAGGGGTAGCTGTTAAGGTATAACCACACTAATGAGAGGTGAAACCTCGAAACACGTTTGTGTGGATTACTTATTTATTAATATATATACTCCCACTTTGGTTAAGTTCTCTAAATAGGGATTTAATTGTAAAATTCACCGTTCTGGCGTATAGCTAACCCTCACTTTGGTTAGAAAGTTAGAGAACTCTAGTGAATTCATTCCCGCTTAGAAATTTTTCAATTAAATATTCTCCTATATTTGACAGCTGCTACTGCCTGCATGGGTAAGAGACTTGGCGGACAAAAATTCATTCAGGTCTCAAACCCGGCCAGGGGTAACTGTTAAAGTATAACCACACTGATGAGAGGTGAAACCTCGAAACACGTGTCTGTGGATTACTTATTTATTAATATATATATATATATATATATATATATATATATATATATAGAATACGCATTTTGAAATTTTTTTTGAAAATTCCGGCCCTGATCGAGGGAATTTTGTTCCTCGTGATTAACGATGAATTTATTTCGTCTTTCCTATTATACATAGTTGCTTTGATAAAGAGTGCTTTATATGGTCGAAACAGATTTCTGTCAGCAAAACTATTAACATCTTGTTTTTTCTACAAACTTTCTACACATACTGTCGGATTCATATCCATTTTACTTCTCATATATATATATATATATATATATATATATATATATATCCATCAGTCTCTTCATGTCTATCTATCTATCTATCTATCTATCTACATATCTCAGTCTCTTCATTATCTATCTATCTATCTATCTATCTATAATAAAGGATGTATCCTGCATTTGATGTTGAGGTTTCAGTTCTGGAGATCTGGTAAGTTGTGGTTAGTCGGTTGGTTTTCCGGCATATCAACCCTTTCTGGGTCATTTAATGCCAAATCAAATCATTTTTATAAACAAAGGACTCGGGCTCGCTGGTTGTTTTGTTTTATGGCATACCAACCGTTTTCGGGTCATTTAATGCCGAATTAAGTCATTTTGATAAACAAAGGACTCGGGTTAGTTGGTTGTTTTATTTTATGGCATATCAACCCTTTTGGGGTCATTTAATGCCAAATCAAGTCATTTTGATAAACAAAGGACTCAGGTTGGTTGGTTGTTTTGTTTTATGGCATATCAACCCTTTTGGGGTCATTTAATGCCAAATCATTTTGATAAACAAAGGACTCAGGTTGGTTGGTTGTTTTGTTTTATGGCATATCAACCCTTTTGGAGTCATTTAATGCCAAATCATTTTGATAAACAAAGGACTCAGGTTGGTTGGTCGGTTGGTTTTCCGGCATATCAACCTCTTACGGATTATTTAATGCCAAATCAAGTTATTTTGATGTGTTTACTTACATTACCTGCAGTTGCTCAAATGGTCACCCATCTAAGTATTGAACAAGCTAATCGCGGCTTAACTTCGGTGATCTAGCGGTAACCGGGGCTTTAAACGGGACTTGACCTTAAACGGGATGTGGTAGAGTACCCCTTAATTGTCATTACTCTCAGAACCACTCTGACCCGGAGTGGTCGTGCCTGTGAGAGTCACATGTATGGTTCAAATAGATCTGCCTAAAATATTTGTTTTTGATAAGATCGTGTTGTCATGTTGTTAAAATCAATCAATCAATCCGAATAAGTATACAGTATTCTAGAATAGAGTGCAACTCGACATAGAATCTATCTATCTATCTATCTATCTATCTATCTATCTATTTATCTCTCTCAGTTTCTTCATATCTATCTCTCTATCTATCTTACACTCTTCATATCTATCTATCCATACATCTATCTATTAGTCTCTTCATATCTATCTATCTATCTATCTATCTATTAGTCTCTTCATATCTATCTATCTATCTATCTATCTATCTATCTATCTATCTATCTACTAGTCTCTTCATATCTATCTATCTATCTATCTATCTATCTACTAGTCTCTTCATATCTATCTATCTATCTATCTATCTATCTATCTGCATGCATGTATGTATGTATGTATGTATGTATGTATGTATGTATGTATATCTGTCTATTCAATCTATCTATCTATCTATCTATCTCAGTTTCTTCATATCTATCTATCTAAGTTTCTTCATATCTATCTATCTATCTATCTATCTATCTATCTATCTATCTCTCTCTCTCTATATATATATATATATTTCACACTCTTTATATCTATCTATCTATCTATCTATTAGTTTCTTCATATCTATCTATCTATCTATCTATCCATCTATCTCAGCCTGTTCATTATCTATCTATCTATCTATCTATCTATCTATCTCAGTCTCTTCATATCTATCTATCTATCGATTGATCTATCTATCTATGTCTAATCATCCCCCTCTCCCCCTCTCTCTTCCTCTCTCTCTCTATATATATATATATACACATTTCATATATGTATATTAGTCTCTTCATATCTATCTATATTAAGAATAATTACTTGAAGCTATAATTATTTCTCAAGGATCGTTATTATTGCTAGTTACTTGAAAACATAATTGCTAGCAAATTATTGGGAATTAGCAATACTTGACACAATATCATTAAATAGGAATAGTTACTTTAAACCATATAATTGTGTATAAATTATTAGTTTTTGCTATTATATAAAAATGCGCAAACGAAAGATTATAGTAAAAAATTATTATTAAAATTACAATGGAACCTTGAAAATATAGTTATTACAATGAAACATTTACAAATTTTAGCATTTTTTTAAGGAATTGATATGCCATTAAACAATAAACGAAACTAATCATTATCTATCTATCTATCTATCTATCTATCTGCATGTATGTATGTATGTATGTATGTATGTATGTATGTATATCTGTCTATCCAATCTATCTATCTATCTATCTATCTATCTATCTATCCCAGTCACATCAATATATCTATCTATCAATTTATCTATCTCAGTCTTTTCATATCTATCTATCTATCTATCTATCTATCTATCTATCTGCCTGTATGTATATCTATCTGCCTCTCCAGTCTATTCATATCTATCTATCTATCTATCTATATATGCCAGTCATATCTAAATATCTATTTATTTATCTATATATCCCAGCTTTTTTCATATCTGTATATCCCAGTCTCTTCATATCTAATCTATCTATCTATCTATCTATCTCAGTCACATATATCTATTCTCTCCATATATAATATAATATATATATATATATATATATATATATATATATATATATATATAGGTAGTCAAACAATGTGTTTGAAATGGCGGAAGGCCGACAATTTGTGGAGATTATGTGCTTAATTAAGTCATACCTAATTTGTGTTAATTAATTAATTATAATTAAATGAATTAGGCGTGCATATCGGTTTAAATGTAAAGCGTAAACAAATGCATAAACTGATGAGGCCTAATAGGCTGAAATGTACATACAGTGATCGACTTTTTCTCGATTTGTTTACGCTTAACATTTAAACCGATATGCACGCCTAATTCATTTAATTATAATTAATTAATTAACAAAAATTAGGTATGACTTTAATTAAGCACATAATCTCCACCCCCCATATATATATATATACATATATATATATATATATATATTCCAGTCTTTTCATGTCTGTATATCCCAGTCTCTTCATATCTATCTATCTATCTATCTATCTAATCTCATTACAGGAATACATAACCATCTACTTGCGCTAACTTTTCATAGTAGTCTCGGTTTTTTTTAAATATAATTTTTCAGATTTGATTCTATATATTTTCAGTGAATACAATTCTATCGTAGCAAAGTGCTAGTCTCGTTGGTGAGCAAACGTGGAAGAAACACAAACGAGATTAGAGGGGGAAATCCCGTTGCAAATCTCGTTCAAGTCCCACCAAAATATTTGTACATATAACGGTTTAAGCTTTCACACTTTGTGTATGAATGAATGTATCTGTGCATGTATGCGTGCGTATGTGTGCGTGCGTGTGTGTGTGTGTATGTGTGTGTGACTTTGAATTTTTTTAGGGATTTTTTAATGAAGCTCTTCATTTTGGAGATAAAATTTAGATAAACGTTTCGCGCCACGTGCCAATGTGGCTGCGGCGGCGGTTGGCACATGAAAAATTCGACAGCCTTTCATGTTTTTGCCCGCTGCCTTTCCACGCCTTTTTGGTTGTGCGTTCGCTCTCAAAAGGCTGCCGATTCACCACCCCAACCAAATACAAGAAGGGGTCTTTTAATAGATATCAGTTAATTAATTTCTATCTATCTATCTATCTATCTATCTATTTATCTATCTAAGTCTCTTCATATCTAGCTAGCTATCTTTATATCTACTGATCGGTCAGTCTTTGTTCTTTCTCTTAATGAATATATCTTTCAGCCTCTCAGCTATCTATCTATCTATCTATCTATCTATATATATATATATATATATATATATTATATTATATATATTATATATATATATATAACGTTTTGTGTGTGTGTGTTGTGTGTGTGTGTGTGTGTGGTGTGAATCTGGTGAAGTCTTTTTGACAGTATATTTAAAAGATATATATGTAGGTATTAATATCTTTTTCTATCTATCTATCTATCTATCTATCTATCTATCTGTCTGTCTGTCTGTTTGTCTGTTCTATTTTCCTCATATCTATCTATCTATATCTATTTAGCTATCTCATTTTCCTCATCTCTCTCTCTCTTTTCTCTCCCCTCCTCTTCTCTATCTATCTATCACAGTCTGTTCATATCTATCTATCTATCTATCTATATCTATCTATTCATCTATCTATCTCTCTTCATATCAAAGTCTAGTCAAATCTATTTGACAATATATTTCAAATATGTGTATGTAGGGATTCACATCTATCTATCTATCTATCTTATCTATCATCTATCTATCTATCTAAGTCTCTTCATATCTAGCTATCTATTTTGTGTCTACTGATCGGTCAGTCTTTGTTTCTCTTAAATGAATATATCTTTCAGCCTCTCAGTCTATCTATCTATCTATCTATCTATCTATCTTCTATCTATCTGTGTGGTGTGTGTGTGTGTGTGTGTGTGTGTGTGTGTGTGTGTGTGCGTGCGAATCTGGTGAAGTCTTTTTTTGACAATATATTTAAAGATATATATGTAGGTATAATATCCTTTTCCTATCTATCTATCTATCTATCTATCTATCTATCTATCTATCTATCTATCTATCTAACTGTCTGTCTGTCTGTCTGTCTGTTTGTCTGTTTCATGTTCCTCATATCTATCTATCTATATCTATCTATCTATCTATCTGTTTGTCTATCTCATTTTCTCATCTCTCTCTTCTCTCCTCTCTCTCTTCTCTCTCTCTCTCTATCTATCTATCTATCTATCTATCTATCTATCACGTCTGTTCACATCTATCTATCTATATCTATATACTCATCTATCTATCTCTCTTCATATCTAAGTCTAGTTAAATCTATTTGACAATATATTCAAATATGTTCAAAGATGTCTATGTAGGGATCACATTATCTATCTATCTATCTATCTATCTATCTATCTATCTATCCCAGTGTCTTCATATATCTATCTATCTATCTATCTATCTATCCCAGTCTCTTCATATCTATCTATCTATCTATCTATCTATCCAGTCATCTTCATATCTATCTATCTATCTATCTATCTATCTATCTATCTATCCCAGTCTCTATCATATCTATCTATCTATCTATCTATCTATCCCAGACTTATCTATCTATCTATCTATCTATCAATCCCAGACTCTTATATATCTATCTATCTATCTATCTATCTATCTCTCCCAACTCTTCTCATCATCTTTCATATCTATATTCTAATCTATCATCTATCTATCTATCCCAGTCTCTTCTATCTATCTATATCTATCTATCTATCTATCTATTCTATCTATATATTATTATATATATATATATATATATATATATATTATATATATATATCCCACTCTCTTCATTTCTCACTCATATTGTGATTTTTTAAATGATAATCTAATCTAGCGCCTTTTTATTTACTGGTTCCCATATTGTGTTCATCTCTAAACCTAGTCTACTCAAGGGGTTCCTATAGCCTAACATATGGACCGCTTCTTTGGGTCGTTTTCTTCTTCAATATCTTAACTCTCTATCTTAATTTCATCCCACGGGGAAGATGTTTCCATTTTCCTTTCATATATGATCAGCCATACCCGACTTTTCTATTTTCCCTCGCACCACTGCTTTTCGTATTTCCTCTAGTCTTACTTTCAGTGGACGGCACATCACAACTTTGTATATTTTGGCACAGCTGCATGGGGTGGAATATACACAATTCTTGGTCATCTATTCTGTTAGGAGCTTGACTCGGAGGAGATGTTTACTTTCTTACTTTTGGATTTTACGCCATGTCAACTATTGTTGGGTTATTTTATGCTGAAGACGTTTCGTTCTATTTTTCATATCAGCATTAGCTGATGGTCTTTCACTGGAGTCTGAGTAACAGCAAGTCTCCTTAGGTTTCCAGGACTCTTCTGAGTATTCTGGCAGATTTCAACAGTGCAGTGTTCCGAATAGTTTCAACCCTTCCTCTGATTTCTAAACACTCCAGACCATTTCCAATCCTTTTGGGACTGTTCCAAGTGCACCACCTATAATTGGTATCACCTTCACTTTCATATTCCATAACTTTTTTAGTTCTCTGGCAAGGTCCAGATATTTGTCCATTTTTTCATTTTCCTTTAGCTTCACCCTGTGATCTGCTGGCACTGCAAAATCCACCAGTTGACAAGTTTTTTTCTTTTTTGTTTATCAACATGGTTTATGCTATATACCATTTTTTTGCATGTCGAAATTTAATTTTTGCATAATTCCCAGTGGATCACCTTCCCAACCAGTCGTGTCAAGTTTTGTATTCTCGTTGTGCTAGTTTGCTACATTCGCAGAGTATATGGTTTACAGTCTCATCTCTATTCCCGCAAAGTCTACATTTACTATTTTTTGGTCCTATCAATTTTCGCTTTGATGTAGTTTTCCCTTATGGCATTATTTGTGCAGCAATTATAGTGATTCCGTTTCTCTTTGAGGTTTCCTTTTCTTAACCATGTCCAAGACTTTTCATGGGCAACCTCTTCAATTTGTCGTTTTGAAGCGTCCATATAATTGTTTTTCTTCCCATTTTGTTTTCTAGTCTTTGTTGTTTTTCTGATTGTCCACTGTCGCTTCTACTATTGTTGGCCGCCATAAGTGTTTGCCTTTGCTCTTTCTTGTGTAATCCTTCAAGTTGGTTGGATTGTGGTTTCTACGCATTCCTCTATGTTGCAAAGACCTCTTTCCCTGTTCTTTCTTGACACATTATCTATCTCTATCATCTTCTAGGGTGGAGAGCCTTATGCATGGTCATTAAGTTCTCGTCCTTTGGTTAATCTGTCTGAGTTCTTCTTTTTGTCCATTTTAAGAATGGACCCGAGTATCTTATAATATGGGGAAGCCCAGGTATTGATTCCTTTAATCAGATTTCTGCTGTTAAGTTTGGTTTCTAGAAGTTTTCTAGTTCTCCTGAGATATTCTTTTTAACTTTTCCTTTCATTTCTGCTTGCATGATATTGTCCGCTTCTAAATTCCTAAGTATTTGTAGCTTTCATTTTCATCAAGTGATTTTATAGTTTCCTGATTTGGCAGTTGTATTCCATGCATTAGTTTTCTTTCGCCCCGGTTTTATTACTAGCATAGCACATTTTCAAAAAATTCCATCCTATATTCCTGGCTATATATTTTAATAGTTTGTATTAGGCTTCCATTCTTTTTTCATTTTTTGCAAAATTTTTTTGTGTCATCCATACATTAGTGGTTTATCTTTTCTTGTGGGTTAGTGAATTTGTATCCCCTGTACAATTTTTTAAGTATATGATTGAGTGGCCTCATTGCTATAATAAAGAGTAGTGGTGATAACGAGTCTCCTATTCTTCTTCTTCTTCTTCTTCTCTTCTTCTTCTTCTTCTTATTATTAGTATTATTTTATATTTTATTATTATTATTATTATTATTATTTATTATTATTATTTATATTCTTTCCTTTATTTTCTTTCTTTATTTATTTATCCTTTCAACATATATCTCCTCTTTCTCTCTCTCTCTCTCTCTTCTCTCTCTCTCTCTCTCTCTATATATATTATATATATATTATATATATATATATATATATTATATATTTATGTATATGTATAGAGTATTAACTTACATGGATATAAGAACGATCGTTGAAGCGCACAATATCCAGAGGTTAAGTTGAGAAAAAAAATACAAAAGTGTTCAATACAATGTAGAGCATAAATTTTTTTCCATTGTTAATATATATATATTATTATATATATATATATATAATATATATATATATATATATATATTGGGGAGAAAAGAAAATGAAATAAAATAAAAAAACTAGGGATAGATTCCGATCCTAAATAATGGAAAAATAATAAAGAAATGTAAATACAAATAAAGGAGACAAGTTTTTCCGGACTTTGCACGGCGGATAAATCATGCTATAAGCTAAACTACAAAAAAAACAAAAAAAACAAAGGAAATTATTAAACCAAAACTTGAAAAATCCTAAATGGCCATTGTAGGACATAAAAAAAAAAAGACATGAATATATGTTTGTAAAAAACACCCAACTCCTTTCAGTTCAGGAATTATTCTGAAGAAACCATTTTCGAGGTGGAAAAAAAAAAACCCCCTAGGTTTAAGATTTTCATGGGTCTTGGGCCATTTTTTAAGGTTCCTTTTAATATATTACTTAGCCCAAAAAAAAAAAAAAAAATAATATTTGGGGCCCCACCCCTCTGGGTTGCCAAAGTATTTTTTAGTTTAAAAAATTTTTTATTAATTAAAAAAAAATTAATTCATTATTAAATTAAAAAAAGAAAAGCTTAAATTTGGAAAAAAAAACTGAATAAAGGATGTAAGATAAAAAGATTTGAACAGAGAGGTATGATGAAAAATAGATAGAAACAAACTTTTGAAACTTAACTCTTCCATCATTTTCGTTACTCCGTCTTCATTGGTAAATTTTTCTAATTAAACTTTTACGTATCTCTCTCTNGATAAGATACCTCGAGAATCAGTTAGAGAAATGAGAAAGAAGGTTTCTTCCGGTTTAGATTAAAAGAGTTAGTTTAGTTAGTATTGGCCAAACCACGGAGAGAGACAAGTCGCGTTTAAGTGCGCTGCCGTACTCAATCTGCGCAAGTAGTCTGGATGGAAATTTCGGAATAAAAATATGATATAAGAAAAATCGAAGTATTGGGTTATTTATCCAAAAACTACCAATGGCCCAGGGCTTCTGATAGAGAGAAAATCCCCAATGGAGAACAGGCACGAAGTCCTCAAATGAAAAGTTCCAGACGCTAGAAGAAAAACATAAGAAACAAAGATGATCAGAGGAATAAGAGAGTATATAACAGTGTGTGTGTGTGTGTGTGTGTGTGTGTGTTGGTGGCAAAATATGGAAATAAATCCGATCGTATTTAAAAATAAGTCTAATTTCGGAACTTATTATTTACGAGATTCGCCCAGGGCGATAACACCATCACGGAAAGCCCCCCTAAATAATTTGTTGTGTGAAAGGTGAAGGCCCAGTTGATCACAGTACAGTAACCAGATGGTACAAGAAATTTTCGCACCGGTTGCAAGGACCTTAAGGCTTAGGCAATGTCAGGTAAGCCAAAAACCGTGGATTTCGATGTCGTGTTCCAAGCCAGAGAGACAAATCCGACGAGTACGCTCGAGAATATCAGGTCTATCTCAATGTCCAGCGTGGTTCGTAACTCTTCACGACCTCAACAAAAGTATCTGGGGCTGCCAATTATGCCCCATGGTTCTAAAATATTGCAAAACTTTTGACTCAACCACGCTCCTCTAATAATATTATATTCTTCCATGATAAAAAAAAAGTGGAAAGAGTAATAAAACTTAATGGATTCATAGGGAAAGTGGAAGAAAGAGAATGAAAATAAAGTAAGAAATGGAAGAATGGGTGGGGGAAGAGAGAGGGAGACAGAGAGAGAGAGAAAGAAAGAGATATATATATAGATATATATAGAGAGAGAGAGAGAGGGAAGAGAGAGAGAGAGATAGAACGAAAATAAAAGTAAGAAAATGGAAGAATGGGGGGGGGGAAGAAAGAGAGAGGGAGACAGACAGAGAGAAAGAAATATATATATATATATAGATATATATATAGAGAGAGGGGGAAGAGAGAGAGAGAGAGAATGAAAATAAAAATTAAAAAAATGAAAGAATGGAGAGAGAGAGAGAGAGTGAGAGAGAGAGAAGAGAGAGATTAAGAAGGAGAGAGAGGGGGAGAGAGGGGGGAGAATGAAAATAAAAGTATGAAAAATGAAAGAATGGTGAGAGAGAGCAAGAGAGAGTCATAGTGAAAATAAATGTAAGAAAAACTAAAAATGGAGAGAGAGAGAGAGAGAGAGAGAGAGAGAGAGAGAGAGAGAGAGAGAGAGAGAGAGAGGGGGGGGCGATGAGAAATAGAGAATAAAAATACAATTAAAGAAAATAAAAGAATGGAGAAAGAGAGAGAGAGAGAGAGGGGGAGAGAGAGAAAAAGAAAGAAAGAATGAAAATAAAAGTAAGAAAAACTAAAGAGAGAGAGAGAGAGAGAGAGAGAGAGAGAGAGAGAGAGAGAGAGAGAGAGAGAGAGAGAGAGAGAGATACTTACATATGTATGAGAAAAATAGCAATAAGTAAAATAAACTGCACAGTTTTCTAATAAACTATAGTTTGTCTCTCAAAAACTTGCTCACAACAGTGCTTTCTATTTAAATATATTAATTATTATTATTATTATTATTATTATTATTATTATTATTATTATTATCTCCTTTTGAGTTTTCACATCAGCATCAGCTGATGGTCTTTCTCTGGAGTCTGAGTGACAGCAAGTCTCAGGTCTCCAGGACTCTTCTGAGTATTCTGGCAGATTGCAGCAGTGCAGTGTTCTGAATGGTTTCAATCCTTCCTTTGATTTCCAAACTTTCCAAACCCTTTTCCAATCCCTTTGGGACTGTTCCAAGTGCACCAACTACAATTGGTATCACTTTCACTTTCATATTCCATAACATTTTCAGTTCTCTGGCAAGGTCTAGATATTTGTCCATTTTTCATTTTCCTTTAGCTTCACCCTGTGATCTGCTGGCACTGCAAAATCCACCAGTTAACAAGTTCTTTCTTTTTTGTTCACCAACACTAGGTCTGGTCTTCTTGCTGGGATAAGGCGATCCGTTTTTATTTCAAAGTCGCAGATTATTATTATTATTATTATTATTATTATTATTATTATTATTATTATTATTATTTTCACTCCTTTTGAGTTTTTCACATCAGCATTAGCTGATGGTATTTCACTGGAGGCTGAGTGACAAAAAGTCTCTTCAGGTCTCCAGGTCTCTACTGAGTATGCTAGTCGATTGCAGCAGTGCAGTTTTCTGGATGGTCTCAATTCTTCCTCCAATTTCCAGACCCCCCAGTCTTTTTTCCAAGTTTATTGGGACCGTTCCAAGTGCCCCAATTACAATTGGTATCACTTTTACTCTCATATTCCACAGCTTTTTCAGTTCTCTGGTAAGGTCCAGGTATTTATCTATCTTTTCATTTTCCTTCAGCTTCACCCTGTGATCTGCTGGAACTGCAAAATCCACCAGTTGACAAGTTCTTTCTTCTTTGTTAATCAACACTAGATCTGGTCTCCTTGTGGGATAAGGTGATCCGTCTTTATCTCAAAGTCTCAGAGAATCTTATGCATTTCATTCTCAAGAACAGATTCTGGTTTATGCATATACCATTTTGCTGTACG
>CM042176.1:23570843-23575843 GCA_023376005.1 Doryteuthis pealeii | reverse complement strand
TCATCAATAGTGAATGCCCCATCTCTAAACTTCTTCAAGGCAATGTTAGATAATCTGTGGAAAGATTATAAATATTCTGTGGAATTAAGATGAATATTTATAAGGAATAGCTGACAGGTCTCAGACCTAATATACTAGCTGAAAAGATATTATTATTATTATTATTATTATTATTATTATTATTATTATTATTATTATTATTATTATTTACTTCTTTTGAGTTTTCACATCAGCATTAGCTGATGGTCTTTCACTGGAGTCTGAGTGACAGCAAGTCTCCCCAGGTCTCCAAGACTCTTCGGAGTATTCTGGCAGATTGCTGCAGTGCAGTGTTCTGAATGGTTTCAATCCTTCCTCTGATTTCCAAACTTTCCAAACCCTTTTCCAATCCTTTTGTGACTGTTCCAAGTGCACCAACCACAATTGGTATCACTTTCACTTTCATATTCCATAACTTTTTCAGTTCTCTGGCAAGATCCAGATATTTGTCCATTTTTTCATTTTCCTTTAGCTTCACCCTGTGATCTGCTGGCACTGCAAAACTTTTCACATCAGCGTTAGCTGATGATCTTACACTGGAGTCTGAGTGACAGCAAGTCTCGTCAGGTCTCCAGGACTCTTCTGAGTATTCTAGCAGATTGCAGCAGTGCAGTGTTCTGAATGGTTTCAATCCTTCCTCTGATTTCCAAACTTTCCAAACCCTTTTCTAATCCTTTTGTGACCGTTCCAAGTGCACCAATTACAATTGGTATCACTTTGACTTTCATATTCCATAACTTTTTCAGTTCTCTGGCAAAGTCCAGGTATTTATCCATTTTTTAAAATCCTTTTTTTTTCCATTTTAAAAAATTATTATTAAGTTCATTATTGAAATCTGATAGTTGAATTTTAGTTCGTGTTTGTGGTTTTTCATATCCATGGAAATCAATCTGTACAAAATTTCAAACACATGTTTTACTGATAGCGCTGTGCAAAAGCATCAAGAAAAAAGAAAAGAAAAAAGAAACATTTTCCTGTTTAGTTTTTAAATATTGTTTACACTAGTTTCTACCGATCACTCTACTTACCTCTACTCAATTAGACATCACCAACCCAGTCCTTCGAGGCGGGGGTCCGGTGTGCTTCGGCCCCTGGACCGGTGTGTTAAATTAACAACGTCGATCCCAGGGGGCTATCCCTCCAGGCAATACCTGTCCCCTTGATTTAAAGGGACAGGGCTGAGTTTATTGCCCAGTGCCTGAGGGGGAATGCCGACGGGGTCGACGCAATTTTTGTGCTTACCACCCATGAGCTTCGGCTTGTGGGTGGGCCAACGTTAAAACGAGGCCTTGTGTCCAGCGCTCATAAGTGGAATGAGAGGCAAATAAACACTCTACTTATCTCTACTTACCTCTGCTATGTGTCATTCTTTTCATGCTCTTCAAAATTATATTGACTTGACTCTCATAAATGACCTTATTTGGTTTATTCGGACTATTGTCCTTATTTTTACTGTTATCTGTACAACGTTTCGGTCAATGTGCTCTCTTGCCTTCTTCAGGTATTTCTTGTCCGACTAGGGAACCTTCTCTTGGAACTGGGGAACTTTCACTTGGAACTGGGAACCTTCTCGTCATAATTGGGAGCATTCACGGAACTCTGAACCCAACCCTTTATTCAATCCACGGGGTTATACTGTTCTCATTCCGCTAACCATGACTGGGCACAAGTGTTAAGCTGTGTTAACTATTATTCTATGTTACAGTCGCCCTTGACTAAGTTTGAACCGGCAGCCCAGAGATAACTGTCACTTAGAACCCAGCGCCTATACCCACTACACCATGTGTCCAATAGGATAATAAAGATGAGGACAATAGTCCGAATAATCCAAATAATCCAAGTTTTAAAAAAAACTTTCCCTCCTGAATCCAGTTTATACTGGTTTATATTCACCTAGAAGGTAACTTTAATTTTGTTTGGTTTGGTTTGTTTTGTTTTACGGCATATCAACCTCGGTGGGTCATTTAATGCCGACAAAGTTGTGAAATAAATTCATTCTCAATGCATAATACACTTTTGTTTATAAACTCATGTTTTTCCATTCAACCCATAGATGAGACCCTAACAGGTACTACCACTCTGAGTCAGAGTGGACCAGGGAGCAATGGTGATGAAGGGGTGCTCCACATTCCCCAAACCTCCAAAACTGGAACATGACTGGTGATTTTCTGGCTGCAGGTTGTTCTTTTTATGTTGGTTGCTGATTGGTTCGTTGGTGATTAATGAGTTTCTACTGTAATAGGGGTCATGGAGTAGGTTTGTCTGACTCATTAGATTTATCTTTATTATTTGCTCTACATAGGCATTGAGCACTTTTTACTTATTAGCTTTAGTTTCCTGTCGGTTCTGTATGAATATATATATATATAATATATAATATATATATATATATATATATGTTTTTCTTTGGTCAAATATTGTACTAATAGATTATTTTTGGTTGGTACGATTATCTTAGTCTTTTCTTTTTTTTCTCCCCCAGGTTGTTTGGTAGTATATTTTTACAATCAAACTATTTGCTGTTTTTTTTCTCACCGCGAGGATTTACCAACAAGTTTGGTATATTAAATATACTAGCAAATATATGCACCCTCCGGGTGCAAGTATTTAAGTTTAAGCCATCCCCCCAGGCAACACCTGTCCCCGTGATTTAAAGGGGCAGGGCTGGGTTTATTGACCAGTGCCTGAGGCGCCCCCCTTGAGGGGGAATGCCGACGGGATCGACGCAATTTTTCACCTGCCACTCCATGAGTCTCGGCTTGTGGGTGGTCCCACATAAATAGGGCCTTCGTGCCTGACCCGTACAAGTGGGGTACGTGGAAAATATCATGTAGATATGGGAAACAGTCTTAATTATGTATAACAATTTTATCAATAATTGAGGTTTAAATCAAAATGAAATCATGGAGAATGTGATGTAAATAACAAAGGGAATTGTGACTTGAATAGTAATATAGTTTCGGTTACAGACAGATAAACCCACAATCTCCATTATAATAATAATAATAATAATAATAATAATATATATATATATATATATATATATATGGTGATTGCCACTTCTTCACATAATAAGGCAATTTCTACATGTTCGGTTGTGAGCACTCGGGCCCAGGCGTCCAAATTTGTTTTTATTCACTGTCATACTTATGAACCCCTTTCCCCGGTTTCCTCTCGTAACTGAGAAACACAGCCTTCGACAGGCAGGTCCTGCCACACACGTCACATATATAGTCCGGCTTAAATGTAGAAAATGTGTCCATAAACAAGCCTTCTCTAAGCCATAGGATTCGTAGCTATTCTCTCCCACTCATGAACGTTTATATTGAGAATTTTGATATATATATATATATATATATATATATATATATATATATATATATATATATATAGGGAAATAGTAGGTATACACCACTGATGAGACTTAATAAAGTTGAAACAGCTGTACGGTGTTCCTGTGGCGCATTTTATTCGCCGGGTTTGCTTGTTATGATTATTTTCAATAATTATCGAATTTTATACGATATACGCATTGTAATTGCCTTCAATATATATATATATATATATATGTGTTTAAAATATGTATATATATATATATATATATATATAGATAGATAAAAGGTGGCTTACCGGTGAATATGGGCACGGTCGTTGGAGGTGCACAAAATCCAGGGGTTAGCCAGTGATATAACAAATACAAACTGCTCAAAACAAAGTAGACCAAATTTATTAAAGAAATTGATACAAAAGAAAGCCACTCGAGTTTCACCATTAGGATCTTCAGTGTTAAATCCACTGAATTAATCGAGGTACCGATTAATTACAGCCGATTACACGTGTGTTCATTGAATAAGATGTTACGTTATAACGGTACCTCGATTAATTCAGTGGATTTAACACTGAAGATCCTTATGGTAAAACTCGAGTGGCTTTCTATTGTATCAATTTCTTTAAAAATATATATATATATATTATATTTAAGGCCTGGTTTGTTGTTATTATTCACTCAACGTCCCCTTAACTATTATGGTAGACGCGTGTAAGTATCATTTGACAAGGTTAATTTCGCAGGGATTGTTGGCTGTGTACTGTGGCCGAGGCGATATAGTCTTTGACTATGCCTGCTGAGGTCCCAGTTTCGATTTCTGTCGGAGGGAGTCGTTAGTATACATCACTGATGAGACTTAATAAAGTCGAAACAGTCTGTACGATGTTCTACACACCGAGCGATCCTTTGCAGGGATTACACTTGTCAAGTTCATTTTCTACAAAAAAAAGTATCGAATTTTATGCGATACATGAATTGTAATTGTCTTCAAGCAAAAATATAATATATACTTTATCAACAATGCTTCTAAAAAACAAACATCCAAAAATCTTATATATATATATATATATATATATTCCTATTTTTCTGTTAATCTATATTTGTCTTATAGTTAGATTGTATACACTTCAACTTTAACACATAAGTATGCAGCGGATACGTGCAGCACAGAATTCACTGCGACTCCTCATATGTCAAAGTACCATTGTATAAATATTAAGAAATTCATTTTTAACTTTTTAAATCCCGGACAACGCCTCGTAGCCTTGCTAGTCTGGTACATTTTCCTTTTTCAAATGTTATATACATATTCACAGTACTAATGTTAACACTATAATTTCATACACACACACACACACACACACACCACACACACACACACACACACACATATATATATATATATATATATATATATATATATATATATATATATATATATATCTTTTTAAAAATTCCAGCATCGAACACTAGCGTTCGTTGTACCTCGTATTCTAACGGTTATTTTTTCCGTCCTTCATTCATATGTTGCTCTTGATGAAGACCGCTCTATTAAAACGGTCGAAACAGACTTTGTTTAAACTATCAAAACCATTTGTTTAAAAACAAAAATTAAATTCATATATATATATAT
>CM042176.1:23565843-23568343 GCA_023376005.1 Doryteuthis pealeii | reverse complement strand
TTAGTATCTAATTACAGCAAGCTACTAATTTTCTCAATTGTAATTGCAAAGCTTTGTTTTATTAGTAATTTCACTGGACCCATCAAAGTTAAGCAAAAACTAATTCAATAACACATTCACTAGCCGCCTTTTTAACATTACTCGATGCTCGTTATGGCCTGGCTTCGGAAATGTTGTTGAAGCGGGTGGTCCACGTTGACTACAGGTATGTTTGTAGCTGATAAAACCATTGCAGGACGGTCGCAGCGGCTTTAGCAGAGGGTCTGGTTGTTTGTTACCAGACCATTTTTAGACGCATTTGTTTAAATTATAAAACTAACTGCTAACCCTAACCCTAACCCTAACAAAGAACCGGATGTTGACGCTGCAAAGCGAAACATGTCCTTCTGAATCCAGGTCGTCCCTGGGGTGCTTAAAGTTAACTTGGTCCCTTCTTCCTGTGTCTTTTGTTCTTGAGAGGCTGGTACACGTTAACTGCGGGCATGTTCGTAGGTGATAAGGTCAATACGGGACCGTCGCAGCGGCTGCAACTGAAGGTTTGGTCGGGGATTGGTGTCATTGTGTTGTGGGTCTTCTTCCTATATCTTTTGTTCTTGAGGGGGTGGTCCACGTTGACTGCGGACATGTTTGTAGCTGATAAAGCCAATGCGGGACGGTCGCAGCGGCTTCAGCAGAAGGTTTAGTCAGGGATTGATGGCATTCTTCTTCATTGTGGGTCTTCTTCCGGACCAAGTTACCTTTAAGCACCCCAGCGGCGACCTGGATTCAGAAGGACATGTTTCGTTTTGCACCATCAATATCCGGTTGTTTGTTACCAGACGATTTTTAGACGTATTTTTTTTAAATTATAAAACTAACTGCTAACCCTAACCCCAACCCTAACAAAGAACTGGATGTTGACGGTGCAAAGCTAAACATGTCCTTCTGAATCTAGGTCGTCCCTGGGGTGCTTAAATGTAACTTGGTCCCTTCTTCAATGTGTTTTGTTCTAGAGGGGGTGGTCCACGTTGACTGCGGGCATGTTCGTAGCTGATAAGGCCAATGCGGTACTGTCGCAGCGACTGCAACTGAAGGCCGGGTCAGAGTTTGATGGCAATGGGTTGTGCGTTTTCTTCCTATGTGTTTTGTTCTTGAGGGGGTGGGTCACCTTGACTGCGGGCATGTGCTTAGCTGATAAGGCCAATGCGGGACTGTCGCAGCGGCTGCAACTGAAAGCTTGGTCAGGGTTTGATGGCAGCGTGCTGTGGGTCTTCCTCCTATGCCTTTTATTCTAGAGGTGGTGGTCCATATTGACTGCGGGCATGTTCGTAGCTGATAATGCTAATGTGGGACGGTTGCAGCGACTGTAGCTGAATGCCTGGTCAGGGTTTAATGGCATTGTGTCGTCGTTTTAATTCTCCTATATTTCTTTGTACTTAAGGTGGCCCTGCAGACAGGTTTTCAAAGAAGGAAACATGGTTAGTGGTGAAAGACTAGACATCATGGAAGATTAAGGAGGTTGTCTATGTTGAATGCAGGTATGTTCATGACTGTTAAGGCCAATGCAAGACAGGTAGGCACAGCTGCAGGGGTTACAGGTGAGGGTCTGGTCAGGGTTTGATGGCATTGTTTTGTTGTTCTTCTTGTTGTCGAGTCGGGAAGAGCGTAAGCTCCCACTGTCTGTCTCTCCGGTCTTTCAGCTAAAAAGGGTCTTTTTATAATAATTTTTTGTAATTGTCTACGTGATCATTAAGCTAAAATATTCATCAAATATCAGGTGATTTGCAATGATGCAATATCGAATGATTTTGGTATCTGTAGAATTCTGGTGACATAAATTATCGGATGAATTTAAACCATTGTTTCTATTGTTCCTAAAATATTTCTAAACTAATATTCATTCGATTATCTTTTGTTTACCTAATTCTAAATTCATGACATACCATTGTAAAACTAGTTATTTAAGAAAACTTAATTATTTTAATTTGGTCAATTCAACATGCCGTAAAAATATAGGGGCCGATCCCTATAGTTTAAATAATACTACTCCTATCACGATCGTTGCAGATGGCCCTGTAGCTGTTTCTAAAAGAGGATACAACATTATTAGTGGTGAAACGTCAGGCGTTATTGAATATAAAGGTAGTGGGGTCCACATTGACTGCGTGCATGTTCGTGGCTGATAAGGCCAAGACAGGACGGTCGCAGCGGCTGCAGTTGAAGGTCTGGTCAGGATTTGATTGCATTGTGTTTTAGTTCTTCCTTCTGTGCCTTTTTTCCTTGTGAGTAGGTCTGCGGGTATTTTCAAAGGAGGAAACAGCAAGGCTGATGGTGAATTCCGATTTCAGTGTCTAAGTTCTAGTATCTAGCTTCGTGAACTATGATTCAGAGGGTGGTCCACGTTGACTGCGGACATGTTCGTAGCTGATAAGGCCAATATTGGACGGTCGCAGCGGCTTCAGTTGAAGGTCTGTTCAGGGTTTGATGGCATTGTATTGTAGTCCTTCCATATGAGCTTGAG
>CM042176.1:23538343-23553343 GCA_023376005.1 Doryteuthis pealeii | reverse complement strand
CCTTTCATTTCTGTTTGCATGATATTGTCCGCTTCTAAAATTCCTAAGTATTTGTAGCTTCCATTTTCATCAAGTGATTTTATAGTTTCCTGATTTGGCAGTTGTATTCCATGCATTAGTTTTCTTTCGCCCCATTTTATTACTAGCATAGCACATTTTTCAATTCCAAATTCCATCCCTATATCCTGGCTATATATTCTAATAGTTTGTACTAGGCTCTCCAGTTCTTTTTCATTTTTTTTGCAAAATTTTTTGTGTCATCCATGTACATAAGGTGGTTTATCTTTTCTTGTGGGGTTAGTGAATGTGTATCCCCCTGTACAATTTTTAAGTATATGATTAAGCGGCATCATTGCTATAATAAAGAGTAGTGGTGATAACGAGTCTCCTATTATTATTATTATTATTATTATTATTATTATTATTATTATTATTATTTACTCCTTTTGAGTTTTCACATCAGTGTTAGCTGATGGTCTTTCACTGGAGTCTGAGTGACAACAAGTCTCCTCATGTCTCCAGGACTCTTCTAAGTATTATGGCAGATTGCAGCAATGCAGTGTTCTGAATGGTTTCAATCCTTCCTTTGATATCCAAACTTTCCAAACCCTTTTCCAATCCCTTTGGGACTGTTCCAAGTGTACCAACTACAATTGGTATAACTATTATTATTATTATTTTTTTTTCTTTCCTTTTTTTTTATCCTTTCAACATCTCTCTCTCTCTCTCTCTCTCTCTCTCTCTCTCTCTCTCTATATATATATATATATATATATATATATATATATATATATATATATATTGGGGAGAAAAGAAATGAAATGTAAATATAAATGAGGAGACAAATTTTTCCGACTTTGCAGGGAGGATAAAATCGCTAACTACAAAAAAACTAAAAAAACAAGGGAATTATTAAAACAAACTGAAATCCTAAATGCATTTAGACATAAAAAGACATCAATATATGTTTGTAACAAACTCCTTCAGTCAGAATTATTCTGAAGAACCATTCGAGTGAAACCTAGGTAGATATTGTCTGGCCATTTTAGGTCCTTATATATACTAGCAAATATATGCACCCTCCGGGTGCAAGTATTTTAGTTAAATTTTATAATAAAATATCATATTAAATTAGAAAGGCTAATGAAACTGAATAAGAATGTAGATAAAAAGATTTTGAACAGAGGGGGTATGATTGAAAAATAGAACAACTTTGAAACTAACTCTTCCATCATTTTCCGTTACTCCCGTCTTTCATTGGTAAATTTTCCTAATTAAACTGTTTAGTTAAAATAGGAAGGAAAAATAATATTACAGTTATTTCTTCTTGTTAATGGATTTCTTTTAAGATTTATTAAAGAGATTTTTGCTTATATTCATTAAAATAAAACCAAACAGTTAGAAACCAATAATACTAAGCATATATTTATTAAAATTACATTTTTAATATCAATATGCAAATTAGCCTTCCCATTCACACTGTAAACCGCTATTTTGTTGTATATATAAATACAATTGCATGTTATTAGTATGTAGATATGGTCAACAGTCTTAATAATGTAAAACAATTTTATTATTTATTGAGGTTTAAATAAAAATAAAATCATGGAGAATGTGATGTAAATAACTAAGGGAACTGTGAATTGAGTAGTAATATAGTTTCGGTTACAGACAGACAAACACACATTATAATAACTAGCAAATATATGAACCCTCCGGGTGCAAGTATTTGAATTTTAATGTAATGAAATATGTTAAATTTGAAATACTTTTGAAACTAAATAAAAATCCAAATAAAATGATTTGAAACAAAGGGGGTATAATCGAAGAATAGAACAGCTTTGAAACTAAGTCTTCCATCATTTTCCATCACTCCCTCCTTTTATTGCTGAATTTTCCTAATTTAAACTATTTAGTTAAATTAGGAGGTAAAGAATAAAATTACTGTTATTTCTTTATATTAAAGGATTTCTTTTAAGATTTATCCCCGAGTTTTTTTGCTCATATTCATTAAGAAAAAACAAACAATTAGAAATCAATAATACCAAGCGCATATTTATATAAAATTAAACTTTTAATATCAATATGCAAATTAGCTTTCCTGTTCACACTGTAACCCGCTATTTTGTTGCATATATAAATACAATTGCATGTTATTAGAATGTAGATAAAGTCAAAAGTATTAATAAGGTATAACAATTTTATCAATAACTGAGGTTTAAATAAAAATAAATTCATGGTGAATGTGACGTCAATGACTAAGGGAATTGTGAATTGAGTAGTGATTTAGTTTCGGCTTCAGACAGACAAACACACAATCTCCATTATAATAAGATATATATATATATATATATATATATATATATACACGCATATATATATATAGGGTATTTTAGGGTTTTAAGGGCATCTTTGATGTGTTTGTATTCTTCATCTAAGTATTGGGGGCTGCATATGCTTAGTGCTCTTAGATATAAGCCTATTATAAGGCCATATTTGATTTTGTTGTTGTGATGGGAGTAGAAATGTATGTAGTCGTTTTTGTAGGTGAGTTTGTTTCCGGATTTTATTAGTAGGGTGTCGAGAAATGGTAAGGAGTTGTTGGACTCTTTTTCATAGCTGAATTTTATGGTGGGTTCTACGGAATTTAGTTTGCTGGCGATGTGTTCTATTTCGGTATATATATATATATATATATATATATATATATATATATAATATATATATATATATATATATGTGTGTGTGTGTGTGTGTGTGTGTGTATGAGAAAGTAATGGATTGGGCGAAATCCGACAAAATGTGATTAAAATTTAGAATTAAAATCTCTGATAAAGCTTCTTTACACACAGTTTTATATTAATTGATTGTAATTGTTTGAGCTGTTTTAATCATTCAATATATATATATATATATATTATATATATATATATATATATATATAGTGTGTGAACAAAAACTATTAAGACAATCAGGAATATTTCTTGTATGTTGTTTTATTCTCAACTAGTTTCGACCTTAGGTCATCGTCAGGAGAAAATTTCTTATTTGAAGAAATTGTTGATAGATTATTAAAAAGGGAGCATTATAGAAGAATTATAAAAGCTGAAGTGTTTTTGTGGGTTTGAGATGCTGTTAAAATCCGGGTAGACGAGTGTGTTAATAGTAGCATGTCCATTTGTTCCGTGAAGAACCTCTATAAGGTAGGTTATTTTTTTGATGCTTTTATATATGTGAGGGAGGGGGTTCATGGGAGTTGTGTGTATGACTGTATGTGTATATATATATATGTATGTGTGTGTTTACATATACGTGTGTGAGTGTGAGCGTGTGTCTGTATCACGGTACTGTGCGCGTGACTATATATATATATATATATATATATATATATATATATATATATATAGTGTATGTGTGTGGTATATATATATATGTGTGTGTATATATATATGTGTGTGTGTATATATATATATATATATATATATATATATATATCAGTCACAGCATCCACCCCTGTGTACACAAGAAAGTGTAAATTCAAGAAACAAAGACAATAGAACACTCCAAATATGTGCGGGGCATGGGACAAAAGAAAGTGCTTTTGTCTTTTTAAAAATTGAAAACTGTAAAAAAAGCCAAATTTATCCGTTAATAAATTGAAGGAAAAAATCTCTCAGTGGCAGACGCCATCTTCTATCTCTCAATCAATCGCACTTTGGCCAGAGATAGACAACAATCTCTCACCCAAATCTGTCAACGGGGACACTGGCACCCTCTGGTGGGAAGAGGGTTTTGTCGCAAGAACGGTAACCCAGTCGATACTCAGATTTTGTTAGACGATAAGGCCCTCACTGCGCGTGCGCAGGGGATTAGAGCCCGCAAAGTTTGCTACTTCCCGATTTAGCAAACTACAAACGCATCCCCGGTCCTTTCTGCAGGGGGTAAAAGTTTTGTGGTAGGGTCTTGGGTGTTGTATAGCAAGGGAAAGAAAAGAAGAGGCGATTTGATATATAATTAAGGGATGGGGTAGTTTTCTTTTTTTGGTGGTTGTGGGGTGGGGTTTCAGCTTGATCTTCTGTGAAGATATTTCGGGTCGGTTTTTGAAGACTACACTACTTTGAATCTGAGCAATGAAATATGATGAAAGAAGATAAAAAAGAAAATGAGTGTGTGTGTGGGGGGGGGGAAGAAGAAGGAAAGAAAGAGTGAAAGAACGAAAGTAAAGAAAAAATAGAGAAAAGAAAGAAGATGGATTAAAAGAAGAAATTAAGAACAAAGAGGGGAAGAGAGAGAGAGAGAGAGAGAGAGAGAGAGAGAGAGAGAGAGAGAGAGAGAGAGAGAGAGAGAGGGGGGGGAGAAAAAAGAAGAAAGAGAGTAATAAAAAAGAAATGTGGCATAATACAAAGAAAGAAAGAAAGAAAGAAATTAAAGAAAGAGAAAGAAGAAGAGAGAAGAGAGAGAGAGAGAGAGAGAGAGAGAGAGAGAGGAGGGGGGAAGAAAGAAAGAAAGAAACAAAGAGTGTAATAAAAAAGAAATATGGCATAATACAAAGAAAGAAAGAAAGAAAAAAAGGAAGTAAGAAAGAAAGAAAGAATAGTGTGTTAAAAGAAAACGAGAAAGAAAGAAAGTTACATTAAAGCAAAGGAAGAAAAAAGAAAGAGAGATTAAAAGAAAGACAGAAATAAATAAATATAAAGAGGGATAAAAAGTAAGAAAGAAAGAAAGAGAGAAAGAAGAAGAAAGAAAGAAAGAAAGTGAGAAATATGGATTAAAAGAAAGAAAAAGAGATTGAGAAAGAATAGAAGTTACATCAAAAAAAGGAAGAAAGAGAGAAAAAGAGATTAAGAAAAAAAAAAAGAGAAGAAAGGAAAAGAAAGAAAAAAGAGGAAGGATGGATTAAGAAAAAAGAAAAAAAAAAAAGAAAGAAAAAGAAAAAAGAAAAAGAAAGAGGAATAAAGAAAAAAAAGGATAAAAAAGAAAAAAAAAATAAATAAAAAGAAAGGAAAAGGAAAAAATTGTTGAAAAATATTGAATAGAAGAATGAAAAAATTTTATACAGTTAACATATATAGTAATTAAAAATATATTACACAATCACAAATTAAGTAGATAATATATAAACAAATGAAATATAGTGTAAATTTATTAAAATAATCTTAAATTATAAAAAAAAAAAACAATGAGGACTGTCTACATGAGGTGTCTAATGTTGCATGTTCAATTTTGAGTGTTTTTATTCTATGTTATGACGATTTTGGGTAATGTGACGTAGGCAGTGACGTATTTTTGTTAAAATTTAATTCTTAAAATCTTGGAATAGATAATAGCAGGAAATAATTCTTAAGTAAAAAGAAAGAACAATGGTAGAGATAAAGAAAGAAAGAAAGAAAGAAAGAAAGAAAGACACGAAGCTCAGAAGATGAAGAGAGAAAAGGAAAGATAGAAGAGAAGAGAAGGAGAAAGAGAAAAGAATAGTGAGAATCAGGAGAAGAAGGAAGAATAAAAAGAAAAGAAAGAAAGAAAAGAAGAAAGAAGAGAAGAAGAAGGATTGAAAAAATGTTGAAAAAATTAAAGAAAAAGAAAAGAAAATTGCATAATACAAAGAATGAAAAAAAGAAAGAACAATTCTAGATTAAAAGAAAGAAAGAAAGAGTATGAATAAAAGAAAAGATTGGATTAAAAGAAAGAAGAAAGAAAGGGAGAAGAGAAAGAAGAAAAGGGTACCATAAAATAAATAAATATGGCATAATACAAAGAAAGAAAGAAAGAAAGAAGAAAGAAGAAAAATCGTGGATTAAGAAAGAAAGAAGAAGAAAAAGAAGAAAATTCGAATAGAAGAAAGAAAAGAAAAAAGAAGGAAAAACGAAGAAGTAAAAAGAAAAAATAGTCAGAAAAAGAAAACGAAAAAAGAAAGTTAAGTTGAAACCAATTTCTATTAAAAATAAACGAAGGAAAGAAAGAAAAAAGAAAGAAAGAAAGATGATTATAAACATATATATATAATATATATATTATATATATATATATATATATTATATATATATATATAGAGAGAGAGAGGAGAGAGAGAGAGAGAGAGAGAGAGTAAAAAACAGGAAGCATGGCAAAGAAGAAAGAAAGAAAGAAAGAAAGAAGCAGAATAATGAAAGAAATCGATTGAAAGAAAGGAAGGCAAAAGAAAGAAATGTGGCATAATACAAAGAAAGAAAAAGAAAGAAGAAGAAAGAAAGAAAAATCTAAAAAAGAAAGACAGAAAGAAAGGAAAAAATAAACAAAAGTAATATTTAACTATAAAGAAAAAAGGGAAAAATATGTTAAAAAAAGAAATACAGGAAAGAACAGGAAACAAAACAAAAAACAAAAAAAAAAAAAACGACAACAAAAAAAAAAGATTTTTGGAGAAGGAAAAGATCGACAAATAAATAGAATTAAATAGATTGATTGAAATAAAAAAAAGAGGCAAAGATAAAATGCGAAGAAAATTAATTGAAATTTAAAAGAAATAATTCCAGTATAGATCAGATCATTATGAACATGTATTTTTGAAAGCTGGAGTAAAAAAATAGGAGAGAGAGAGAGAGAGAGAGAGAGAGAGAGAGAGAGAGAGAGAGAGAGAGAGAGAGAGAGAGAGAGAGAGAGAGAGAGAATGATAATAAAAATGTGGAAAAATGAAAAATGGGGAGACAGATAGATAGATAGATAGATAGATAGATAGATATAGACAGACAGACAGACAGACAGGAGAAGA
Source organism: Doryteuthis pealeii (assembly GCA_023376005.1). NCBI lineage: Eukaryota > Metazoa > Mollusca > Cephalopoda > Myopsida > Loliginidae > Doryteuthis > Doryteuthis pealeii. Next base: position 23,546,595 of record CM042176.1, on the reverse strand, counting down.
ATGAGAGAGAATGAAAATAAAAGTAAAAAATGAAAGATTGGGGAGAGAGAGAGAGAGAGAGAGAGAGAGAGAGAGAGAGAGAGAGAGAGAGAGAGAGATAAAAATAAAGTTAAAATAAAAGAATGGAAAGGGAGAGAGAGAGAAAAGAGGGAAAGAAAGAATGATAATAAAAGTATGGGAAAATGAAAAAATGGGGAGAGAGAGAGAGATAGATATAAACAGACAGAGGGGAGAAGACAGGATGAGAGAATGAAAATAAAGTTTAAAAAATGAAAGAATGGAGAGAGAGAGAGAGAGAGAGAGAGAGAGAGAGAGAGAGAGAGAGGGGGAGTATAAAACAATATTACAAGAAGAAGAAGAAAGAAGAAGAAGAAGAAGAAGAAGAAGAAGAAGAAGAAAGAGGGTGAGTGTTTAGCGAGCTAATAATAAATAATAATAATAATAATAATAATGAGAGAAGCGAGCAAAGAAGAAGAAGAAGAAGGAGAAGAAGGAAAGATGAGGCTAAGAAGAAGAAGAAGACGAAGAAGAAGAAGAAGAAGAAGAAGAAGAAGAAGAAGAAGAAAGTGGGTGAGTGTTTAGCGAATAATAATAATAATAATAATAATAAGAGATGCGAAAAGAAGAAGAAGAAGGAAAGAGGAGGCTAAAGAAGAAGAAGAAGAAGAAGAAGAAGAAGAAGAAGAAGAAGAAGAAGAAATAAAGTTGTGAAGGTAAAGAAAATGGCTGACGCTTTTTTTTTTTGTTCACTTTTTGATTTTTGTTGGAAAATTTCATTGGCACTCTTCTCGAGTGTTTGCGGCTTCCAATCGACTCGCCTCTGATGGCGGATTCGCTAACCAAGTTCAGAAAAAAACAAAAAACAAAGACGAAATAAAATAAACGCAAAGAAAGTCGAAATATGAAAAGAGGGGGGGGTGCAAAAAAAGGGGCTGGGTAGGGGGACACATCGGTATGTTTTAGTGGCTCAGCCGTTGCCACTGACGGTGTTTTTGGTGGGCTCATGGCTCAAGGCTACAAAAAGGGGGCGCGTTGCGGCTACAGATTGCTGTCATTTTTCAAGATGAATCGTGATAGGTACGTGAGAAAAATGATGGAATGAAGAAAAAACCCAACATGTCTATGTAGAATTACTGAAGTGTTTGAGAATGTGTCTGTTTTTAGGATTCTTCGTATATGTGTGATCTGTGGGTTAGCGTGTGTAGGTGTACGTGTGGGTCTGTCTGTTTCTGTGCTTATGTGTGTCCCTGTGTTGGTATGTGTGTGTACATGCCACTGTGTCTGTCTCCGTGAGAATGTCTAAGTGTATCTGTGTGTAATCTTGTGTGTCCCTGTGTTGGTATATGTGTACATGTCACCGTGTCTCTGTTAGAATGTCTAAGTGTATCTGTGTGTCTCTGTGTTAGTATGTGTGTACATGCTACTGTGTCTGTCTCCGTGAGGATGTCTAAGTGTATCTCCGCGTACTTCTGTGTGTCCCTGTGTTGGCATATGTGTAAATGACACTGTGTCTGTCTCCGTGAGAATGTCTAAGTGTATCTGTGTGTAATTCTGTGTGTCCCTGTGTTAGTATGTGTGTGTACATGTCACTGTGTCTCCGTGAGAATGTCTAATTATATCTGTGTATACTTCTGTGTGTCCCTGTGTGGTTAAGGGTGTAACGTTACCGTCTGTCTCCGTGAGAATGCCTAAGTGTATCTGTGCGTACTTCTTTGTGTCCCTGTGTTAGTGTGTATACATGTGTGTAGATGTATCGGCCTCTCTGAGCTTGTGTAAGTGCGTATGTTTTTTATTTCTGTGTGTCCCTGTGTTGGTATGTGTGTACATGCCACTTTGTCAGTCTCCGTGAGAATGTCTAGGTGTCTCTGTGTGTCTCTGTGTTAGTATGTGTGTGTACATGTCACTGTGTCTCCGTGAGAATGTCTAATTATATCTGTGTGTACTTCTGTGTGTCTCTGTATTGGTATGTGTGTACATGCCATTGTGTCTGTCTCCGTGAGGATGTCTAAGTGTATCTGTGTGCACTACTGTGTGTCCATTTGTTAGTATGTATACCTGTATGTATATGCCACTGTGTCTGTCTCCGTGAGGAAGTCTAAGTGTATCTGTGTGTAATTCTGTGTGTCCCTGTGTTAGTATGTGTGTGTACATGTCACTGTGTCTCCGTGAGAATGTCTAATTGTATCTGTGTGTACTTCTGTGTGTCCCTGTGTTGGTATGTGTGTGTATATGCCACTGTGTCTGTCTGCGTGAGGATGTCTAAGTGTATCTGTGTGTAATTCTGTGTGTCACTGTGTTAGTATGTGTGTGTACATGTCACTGTGTCTCCGTGAGAATGTCTAATTATATCTGTGTGTACTTCTGTGTGTCCCTGTGTTGGTATGTGTGTACATGCCACTGTGTCTGTCTCCGTGAGGATGTCTAATTATATCTGTGTGTACTACTGTATGTCCATTTGTTAGTATGTATACCTGTATGTATATGCCAATGTGTCTGTCTACACGAGAATGTCTAAGTGTATCTCCGCGTACTTCTGTGTGTCCCTGTGTTGGCATATGTGTAAATACCACTGTGTCTGTCTCCGTGAGAATGTCTAATTGTATCTGTATGTACTTCTGTGTGTCCCTGTGTTGGTATGTGTGTACATCTCACTGTGTCTTCGTGAGAATGTCTAAGTGTATATGTGTCTACTTCTGTGTGTCCCTGTGTTGGTATGTGTGTACATGTCACTGTGTCTGTCTCCGTGAGAAAGTCTAATTGTATCTCCGCGTACTCCTGTGTATCCCTGTGTTGGTATGTGTGTACATGTCACCGTGTCTCCGTGAGAATGTGTAATTGTATCTGTGTGTACTTCTGTGTGTCTCTATGTTGGTATGTGTGTACATGCCACTGTGTCTGTCTCCGTGAGGATGTCTAAGTATATCTGTGTCTACTTCTATGTGTCCCTGTGTTAGTATGTGTGTACATGTCACTGTTTCTGTCTCTGTCTTCGTGAACGTGTTAACCTGTGTGTGTCTGTGTGTATTTCTGTGTATCTGTGTGTCTGTGTTAATATGTATATACATGTCTCCGTGAATGTGTGAAAGTGAGTATTTCTGTGTGTCTCTGTGTTATTATGTGTGCACACGTCACTGTCTCTGTCTCCATGAGCATGTGTGTGTCTGTGAGTACTTCTGTGTGTCTGTGTGTACATGTCACTGTCTCTATCTCCGTAAACGTGTGTAAGCGTATATGTGTGTACATTTGTGTGTTTATGTATTTTTGTGTTAGTATGTGTATACACTGTCTCTGTCTCTGTGAGCGTGTGTAAATGTGTATGTGTCTCTGTGATAGTATGTATGTATGTATGTATGTACCCCTATCTCTATCTCTGTGTGGTTTGGTTTGGTTTGGTCTATCTGTTTAATGGCATATCAACCTTCGTAGGTTATCTAATGCCAAAGCCTTCTGCACGTCATTGACTGCACAGCCACCATGATTCCATCCTTAAGCATCACTTGAGATGTACCGGGTGTTTCAGAAAAAAATCATATAATTTCGTAATCAAATAACTTGACCAATTTCCGTTCAAATGACATCAGTTTTTAACTCTTTGCCTACAGGATTCCTCCCCAGCTATACACAATTTTCTTGGTATTTTTTACCTGTGCAATGGAAAATTTCGAAGTTCACTATCTATTCACCACAGAACCCATTCTTTTTAAATAAAGTCCTATTATTATTGCAATCTGAGTCTTTCTGCTTAATTATTATGAATTAAACAGTATATTTTGTACTTTGCTTGTGTGTTGTGAGAGAGTCACTGTGAGCGGTTTAAAGTAGTGTTGTAGCTTGCTTATCGAAATGAATAACACAAGTAGTCCAGCTGACGTTAACCAACGAGAAGTAATCACTTCCGCCTTTTATTCACAATAACAAAAGATGGCCGAAACGGTGCTTCCGTTTCTTAACAAAACAATGGCCGAAACGGTGCTTCCGTTTCTTATTAACCAATATACCACAAGTAGGCAAAGAGTTAACAGCATGGGAAATCGAACTTAACGGACCTAAATTTTACCATCGTATGTCACCCCGCCGAAAGAAAAAAATACCAAAAATCAGTAACATCGAGCAACAATTTAATAATATTAGTGATAGTAGTAGAGGAAAAGAGTTAAGGGTCTACCATGGTTTCAATCCAAATGATTTCATCAGGACCCTACTCTATGATTAACTAAGTCAATGTAATTCTTTAGTTAAACTGAGATACACTATATATATATATATATATATATTATATATATATATATATATACACACACACACAAAACAATCCTTGAATTTACTGTTACTCGGATCCAACAACCACTCCTCCAACAATAATATTGTTGATAATAACTCTGCCTGTTCTCACAACTTTGCTACGTAATATATATATTATATATATATATTATTATATATATATATATATATATATTTACTTCCACATCAAACATCGTACAAACATTAGTGTCACGGTATACTTCTCTGATGAGACGTGACCGAAAAAAAGATATCTTTTTCAGAAGGAAAAAAAAAAATTTGTGAAATTGTATTTATTATAACATCTCACAATGCACACGCTTTTTAAAACCATTTTCAAATTTTGCTCGTACCACAATCTATTCACACACACACACACACACACACACACACATATATATATATATATATATATATATATATATATATATATAACTATAGCCTGGGATAGTCACCGATTTCACTGGAATGGTGCGCCAAATTGCAGTAGTATTAGGAGAGTGCTCTATATAAAGAATAGAGATATTATATGATATAATAAAATAAATACATAAAGGTATTACATATCTATTTATTTGATAGCAATAGAACAGTCACAACCTTAGGTTGAAACCTAAGGTTGTGACTGTTCTATTGCCATCAAATAATATATATATATATATATATATATATATATATATATATATATTATATATATATAAGGTGTGTCATAAAAGTATCGAGATTCATGCTGTATTTACCAAGATAGAAATGAACAATGAATGGAACTTAAATTTTTTCAGAATACAATGTGTATCAAAAAGTACAAAAAATATGTATATATATATAAATATATATATATATATATATATATATATATATATAGGTATTCATTCATATACATATATTCATATATATATATTCATTTATATATATTCATATATATATATATATTCATTTACAAATGTAAATATAATTTCATTTAGATATATAAATTCACACACACATATATATATATATATATATATTCTATATGTACGACATTTTAGAATACAAGGTGTGTCAAAAAGTACAAAAAATCTCTTTACTTTTTTGACACACCTTGTATAAATAAAGTTCATTTATATATATATATATATATATATATATATATATATATATTCATTTATATATATATATATTCATTTATATACGTATGTATATATATATATATATTCATTTTTATATGTAAATATATATCATATATATATTCATTATATATATATATATTCATTTATATATATATATATATATATATATATATATATATATAAGTTATAATGAATATATATATATATATATATATATATATATATATATATATACACACATTCTATCTGTACGACATTCCATACAGGAGCAAAATCTGATGAAGTAAAAGTGTTTTTTTTCTAAGGGAAATGAGCGCAACTGGTTTCAATACCAAAAAGTGTCATGTTCTAGAGAACTCCTAAGATTGTATTAGATTAGAGAGAAACGTTCAAAGACGCATTAATTACCAACGTTGTTTAATTAATGAATTTTCTTTTTCCCATTTTGTAAGTTTTTGATAAGCAATTAATGATAGTAGATTACCAGGTGCCCTATAAACATTTCACGTTCCTCTTATTGTTACTACCTTAATTAAGATATTAGAAACAAAAGTTTGCTGCAGGTAATTTAGAACGATTTAACAAAGAAAAGAAGAAGAAGAAAAAAGGTAACGCATTGTGTTTGCCTGAAAATAAGACCCACACACAAAATAAGACCTAGCGTGATTTTCAGGATGATTTTTATATATATATTTACCAACCCCTCCACACGAGCAGGATGCGACACAAGGTCAATTTATGAAGCGGAGTTTACCAGGCTTGAATTCAGAGCTTTCCTTCTCCTAGACTGGTCAACTAGCCAAGATTAAAGAGCCCAGTCTATCCTGCTATTTACCCATAGCTGGAGGGAGAATATGATTAATACCTTTTTTCCTTCTCCTAGACTGGTTGACTTACCAAGGTTAAAGAGCATAGTCTGTTCTACTATGTGCCCAAAGCTGCTGGTGTGGCCAGAAGGACCCATGCCTTTTCCAAAGACATTACTTAATTGGGTGACCATTTAAATAACAGCGGGTACGGTAAGCAACCTTAGTCCTTAAGCAAAAGGACTTTGTTTGGCGTTAAAGGACCTGAAAAGGGTTGATTTGTTGTAAAATAAAACAAAGAAAACAATAATTTATGGAGTTTGTTGTATTACATAAAGGTCTCATCAATACGCTAGGAACACTGTATAGCGGGTGTGTCAAACAGGTGTGATTTTCAGGTGACAGGTCAAAGTTCGTATCTACTGAAGTAAATCCGGTGAAGGAATCGTGTACTCGCTTCGAGAACGATTATCCCGAATTGAGTACCACTGATAGAAATTTGTTTAAAAAAAGGGACCATATGACCTTTAGGCACCCCTTCCGCGATCTCGACTCACAAGGACACTTTTCTCATTTACACCGTCAAAATCCGGTTGTTTGTTCGGGGTTAGGGTTAGGGGTTAGGGTTAGGGGTTAGTTTTATAATTTAAAAAAGAAACTCTAAAAATCGTCTGTTAACAATTAACCAGATGTTGACGGTGTAAATGGAAAAAATGTCCCCACGAATCGAGATCGCAAAAGGGGTGCCTAAAAGTTATATGGTCCAAAAATGGGTAATTTATGAGGAAGACCGTCCTGGTCTCCTGCCTCAAAACTTGCTACCGGTGATTGCTGAAAAACCAACCCAGCTACGATTGAAGTCTGTAGCCGAAGCAGTGTCACTTGAAAGTAAACAACCAACTTGGGGCATTTTGTTTTTGTTTTTTTTCGACATTCACTTACATATAAAAAATCCAAAACGTTTATTTTTTTTCGGTATTTTCATTTTATTTTAATATATTTATTTTCAACAATCAATTACAAGTAAAAAAAAAATCCAAATATTTAGATATTCTTGTTTATTTAAAGACATTAAACAAACATGAATAAAAGAAAATCTGAGTATTTAGATATTCTTTTATATTTTAATAAAATAAAAAAAACTATTTATCTATCTAGTCATCTTTATATCTATCTATTGCTTCGGCTACGGACTTCAATCATAGCTGGGGTTGGTTTTTCACCACTCACCGTTAGCAAGTTTTGAAGCAGGAGACCGAGACGGTCTTCCTCATAAATTACCCAAAAATGGTAAAAAAAAAAAAAAAATGAACAATTACAGAATACTAGAAAGGGGAGATAATCGAAAAAAATTGGGAAAAATCGAAGAATCAAGGCAATTTTTAAGATCTAAAACGAAAAACAAATACCGTATTTCCCCGAAAATAAGACAGGTCTTCTATTAATTTTCACTCCGAAATATAACACTAGGGCTTATTTTCGGGGGATATCTTACTCTTCGTGCACTGAAAAACGACATGACCAAGTAGAAATATCGAAGTTTCTAAATGAACAGAAATTACGAAAAACGATCTACATTTGATCATTAACGAAGACGAGTATTTGCTTGTTTGTTTTGTTTTATGGCATATCAACCTCGGTGGGTCATTTAATGCTGACAAAGTTTTGAAATAAATTCTTGATTCTCAGATTTTCTATAAACATATTTTTTTATTCAAACCATAGATGGGACCCTAACAGGTACTACCACTTCTATATAATAAAAAAAACTCTGAATTCAAAACCAGGTTTGTGTCTAGCTACTCAGCCCCATAAAACCTATGTAACTGCTGAAGTAGGGAGAGGAAAACAGCCAAATACTACCTTCATCGCCCCACTATATCTGCCCGCCCTGTCGGTTGGGACAGTAATATACACTGACTGCACCTTTGCAAAGAGGTAAAATCCTCCCAATGGAGCAACCTGTTGGCCGTGGATGGCGAGCCGTGATGCTTAAGAGCGGAATCCTGGTGGCTTAGTAGTCAATGACATGCAACACTCTACTTTGGTCTTCCTC
>CM042176.1:23533343-23535843 GCA_023376005.1 Doryteuthis pealeii | reverse complement strand
AGTTTAACCGTAGTGATACAAGTAAACCGTAGTGAGAGCTCAATGTGCCTAGTGCCATAGCTATAATTAAGCATATATATATATATATATATATATATATATATATATATATATATATATATATATATATATTTACTAACTTGTTAGTAGTGCACCTAACATTTTCTACATGATACTCTGTGTATATTTTCTATGTGGCTACAAAGTATACAACTTTTCTTCCTATTAGTATTATTTGGATTATTCGGACTATTGTACTCATCTTTATTGCTATCTGTAAAACGTTTCGGCCGATGTGCCCTCCGGCCTTCTTCAGTTAATCCTAATAATACTAATTATCAATCCTTATCTCAAAAATTCAGAGTAGTAGTTTTCTTCCTATACATACAGTATATAAAACATTTCTCAAATAGTTGTATAACATTACCCAAGTGCATACACTGTGTATAACATTCCCCAAGTATTTGTGGTGTGTATAACATTTTCAAAGTACATACAGTGTGTATAACATATCTCTAAAGTATTCAAAGTATATATAATCTTTTACATGCATACAGTGTACATAATATTTCCTACATGCCTACAGTGGTGGCAAAAGCTTTTTCTGTGCCTTGCAATATGCATAGCGTCTCCTGTGTGACATGGCACAAAATTATTTTCCTTATAAAACTGAATTGCTTTGCTGTTACAAGTTATTTGACAATTCATTAAAAGATCAGTGTAGTATCTGTGCACTCTGCATAAATGAAGGAAAAAAACTTTAAATTTGCTTCATTGTAATAATTTATTTCAACTGCATTACGGCAGCATCTCAGAAATTTCTGGGGTATTTTTTCAGTAATATCCATGTTTTTTGTTCATGTCTGAAGATGCTGCACTAATGCAGTTGAAATAATTTCTGGGGTATTTTTCCAGTAATATCCATGTTTTTTGTTCATGTCTGAAGATGCTGCACTAATGCAGTTGAAATAATTTCTGGGGTATTTTTCCAGTAATATCTATGTTTTTTGTTCATGTCTGAAGATGCTGCACTAATGCAGTTGAAATAAATTTTTACAATGAAGCAAATTTAAAGTTTTTTTTCCTACATATTATATATATAGTTAATTTTTTGTTATTATTATTGGAGAAATGATTATAAAGTGCTCAATTATTTCTTTAAGAGCTGTATTTATATTTATTTATTTATTTATTAATAGTCACCAATACAAAGTTCGTCTTACCAATGGTTTCGGATGTTTATCCGTCATCAGAGACGTTGACTATTGTCCCCATCTTCATTGTTATATGCACAATGGTGATTTAACACTAATAATCTATACACAATTATATGGTTTCAAGTAAATATTCTTATTTGATAATTATTTCTTTGCACACACACACACACACAACACACACACACACACACACACACACATATATATATATATATATATATATATATATATAAAATGTTGTTCTGGTTCCAACGGGAGAAAATTTAATATTTTATAAAAAAGAAGAAGGTCCGCAAAATGTATTATGTTCTCAGAAAATTTAAAACATTTTTTTTTATCTTACATATGCGACACGTGTTTGTGATCTGTTCTCTTCTTCAGGCATTGAGTTATTATTTTGGCAGAATATGTCCGATATTTAATAGGTTGTGTGTGTTTCTGCAACTTTTCTATTATAATGGCTGTTATATATAATATACCGTCGGATTCGCTTCCATTTTCAACTTACACACACACACACACACACACACACACACACATATATATATATATATATATATATGTGTGTGTGTGTGTGTGAAGTTGAAAATGGAAGCGAATCCGACGGTATGTTGAAATGAAAAATAAAGAAAAGAAAATGTTTAATGAATAAAATAGGATTTATTTTATGTTCTAACGCGATGGAGAAAACAGTTATGTTGACGTCATCGTCGCATGCGACGGATTTTGAAACGGACAGAAGATATCTGGAGAATATAAGTCAGGTGGAATTTTAATTTTCAAAGCATCGCGTTTGAACACTTTCTTCAAGCGATTTCAAAAAAAGTTCTTTATTCGAACCTCTCGGAAATTCTCCGTATTTCAACCGATTTCATTTAAAACAATAAGAATTTACTCTGACGAAGGCCGCTATTTCTTTGAATATTAAAAAAATGTTTGTAGTTTTTTCTATTATTGATACTAGCAAATATATGCACCCTCCGGGTGCAAGTATTTAAGTTTTAATGTAATAAAATATCGTATTAAATTAGAAAGTCTAATAAGAATGCAGATAAAAAGATTTGAAACAGAGTGGGGGTATAATAGAAAAATAGAAATGAAACTTACTCTTCCATCACTGCCGTCTTTCATTGCTGAATTTTACTTATTTAACTATTTAGTTAAATTAGGAAATAAATAATAAAATTACACTTATTTTTTCTTGTTAATGGATTTCATTTAAGATTCATTGGAGAGATTTTTGCTTATATTCATTAAAATAAAACCAAACAGTTAGAAATCAA
>CM042176.1:23508343-23530843 GCA_023376005.1 Doryteuthis pealeii | reverse complement strand
GGCGGTTAAGTCTTTAACATATTTTTTTTTAAATTTGGTTATTTCCTAGTTGAGTAACATGAGTGACCCAGAAAAAACAGAACCCAAATTATTTATTTATCCTCCCATTAAACTAACCCTAAAAACCTAACCCTAACCTAACCCTAACCCTTGTTGGACTTAAACTAAAAAAAAAAATTAAAATCAAAATTAACAGTTTTATTACAAAGTTTATGGGTTCTGTTTTTTCTGGGTCAGTCTGCAATATTATGTTACTCAACTGGGGGAGGGGGTTAGTGTTAGGGTTTAGGATTAAGGTTAGGGTTAGTTTAATGGGAAAATAAATAATTTGGGTTCTGTTTTTTCTGGGTCACTCTGTAATATCATGTTATTCAACTAGGGGGGTTAGGGTTGGGGTTTAGGGTTAGTTTAATGGAAAAATAAATAATTTGGGTCTGTTTTTTTTTTTTTTTTTGGTCACCCTGTAATATCATGTTACTTAACTAGGAAATAATTAAAGAATTCTTTACTAAGTAAGACAGAAAAAAGGTAGCTTTCTTACTAGGATTCGAGCCCAAATGAATTAATTTAAAATCTGGAATTTTTACGTTCCGATTATTATTACCGATCATAATTCATTTATTTGTCTGAATTTTTTTAGATCGTCGGGGCGGACTAATGTCGGTATCAGCCAGACAGTGAGGGAGTCTATCCCCTTTTCAATAGCGTTAGACCAAGGAGATTATTTTAGCATCTGAGGTGGAGCGCCACACCTACCATTAGCTCCCACTTTATCGCACAGATCCCTGTGCTACTCATTCGCTGAGTTGGCGAGGGCCGGTATCGAACCAAGAACCTTGTGATTACCTAGCCGAACACTACCGACTGGGCTAAACCGGTCTCTTGATAATTTGTATTATATAGGGTTTTGGGCTGTTGTCCTCGTGACAACGTTTCGGCCGATCTGCCCTCCTGCCTTCTTCAGATACTCCTTGTCGAACTCGATAGTAACATAGAATACTTAACATATCTTAACATTTATACTCGGCAATGGTTAACGGAATGAGAACAGTCTATCCCGGTGGATTGAATAAAGGATTCGGCTTGAAGTACCGTGAAGGCTCCCAATAACGATATGAAGGCTCCCAAGTTCCATGAGAAGGTTCCCGGGTTCGATGATAAGGTTCCTGCGTTCCACAAAAAAAGGGCTGATACACGGACCAACCGACAAGCATTATAAGATTCTACTTAAAACGGATCAAACTTAATAATAGCCACTCGAATCGTAACAAGACTCACTCTCGTAAAAACTAAACCTCACGGCCCTTTGTTTTAACCACTAAGCTACACTCATTTTTACAAGTAAACCTGTTCCTTGAGGACAAAACTCACCCTGGTAAGAACTGAAACTCGCGGTCCTTTGTTTTAACCACTACGATCATAGGATTCAAGATACACGGACCAACCGACAAGCATTATAAGATTCTACTTAAAACGGATCAAACTTAATGCCACAAGGGATCTCCACTGTAAAGTGCCCTTACCTGCAGCCTAAAAATGGCCACACGAATCGTAACAAAACTCGCCCTAGTAAAAAAATACAACAATACTAAAACTCGTGGCCTTTGTTTTAATCACTAAGCTACACTTTTTTTTTTACAAGTAAACCTGTTCATTGAGGAGATACACAGCGGTACTTCAAATACCGTAGCTGATTTTGAGATTTAAAAAAAATAGCCACTCGCCCTTGTAAAAACTAAACCTAACGGCCCTTTGTTTTAACCACAAAGCTACACTTTTTTTTAACTAGTAAACCTATTTCTTGAGGAGACAAACAGGAGTACTTCAAATACCTTAGCTGATTTTGAGATTTAAAAAAAATAGCCACTCGAATCGTAACAAGACTCGCCCTGGTAAAAATTGAAACCCTTTGTTTTAACCATTATGATCATAGGATTCAAGATACACGGACCAACCGACAAGCATTATAAGATTCTACTTAAAACAGATCAAACTTAATGCCACAAGGGATCTCCACTGTAAAGTGCCCTTACCTGCAGCCTAAAAATGGACACACGAATCGTAACAAAACTCGCCTTAGTAAAAAAAAAAAACAAAAAAAAAACAACAAAAACAACACTAAAACTCTCGGCCCTTTGTTTTAACCACTAAGCTACACTTTTTGTTACAAGTAAACCTGTTCCTTGAGGAGACAAACAGCGCTACTTCAAATACCTTAGCTGATTTTAAGTTCAAAATCTGGTTATTGATTTTAAACACGGAACTAAATCCGGCGGGAACCGAAGATCTTCACAGATTTCTTTGCCAAAATGTCCCCAGTCATTTGGAAAAATTGAGATACAGAGAAAAGAAGAAAGAAAAAAATCATTTTTTTAACAATGTGTTACTTTTTAAAGAATCAATAAATAAAGTTGAAAATTCTTACCCCACCGCCCACCCACCCGTCTTTTATCTTCATTTTTTTGTTTTTTTTGTTTTTATTATTAAGGAAGAGATTTTATTTCTTTGTCCATCGACTTTTTGTTGTCTTGCATCAAATACTCTTATTTTACAAGAAACGGGTCCTTTCTTATTTCATATACTTTTTCAAACTTTTTTCTCTGACTCCCTTATTCTCTTTCTCTTTCTCTCTCTCTCTCTTCACACACACACACACACACACACACACACACACACACACACTCTCTCTCTCTCTTCACACACACACACACACACACACACACAGAGTCTCTCTCTCTCTCTCACACACACACACACACACCACACACACACACACAGAGTCTCTCTCTCTCTTCTTCAACACACACACACACACACACACACACACACACACAACAACACACAGAGTCTCTCTCTCTTTCTCTCTCTCTCTTTTCTTTCCTCTCATTTTAATGTAATCCCCCCTCTCTCTCTCTTTCATATACACACGCTCTCATCTAATACGTGTCTCTCTCCCTTTCTCAATCGATCTATCTATCTTTTTATCTTTTTCTTTCTCTCTCTGACATGGATTCTTTTCTCATGGCTTCTTTTCTCGAACATCACATCTCCCCACCTCTCTCTCTCTCTATTTTATATATATATATGTGTGTGTGTATGTGTGTGTGTGTGCGTGTGTCTCATATGACTTTTTTTCGGACATCGCATCTCTCTCTCTCTCTCTCTCTCATACATACGCTCTCATCTAATATGTATCTCTCTCCCCCTTTCCCCATCTATCTATCTATTTCTCTTTTTCTTTCTCTCTGCCAATATTTCTTTTTCTCATGACTTCTTTTCTCGAACATCACATCTCACCCACCTCTCTCTCTCTCTTTCTTTCTCTCTCTCTCATATGACTTTTTCCGGACACATCCCATCTCTCTCTCTCTCTCTCTCTCTCTCTCATATACACACGCTCTCATCTAATATGTATCACCCCCCCTTTCCCATCTATCTATCTATCTATCTATCTATCTTTTTCTCTTTTTCTCTCTCTCTCGGCCACAATTTCTTTTCTCATGGCTTCTTTTCTTAAACATCACATCTCCCCCTCTTTCTCTTTCTCTCTCTCTCTCTTTCTCTCTCCCCCTATCTCTCCTCTCCTCTTTCTCTTTTTCTCTCTCTTTTCTCCTCTCCTCCCCGCTCTCTCTCTCCCTCCTCCCCTCTCTCTTTCTCTCTCTCTCTTGCTCTCTCTCTCTCTCCTCCCTCTCTCTCCTCTCCCCGCCCTCTCCCTACGTGCAGTCGGTGTATTCTAACGCCCCACTGACAGGACAGCTTAAGAGCTATTGCTAAATAGTTCAATATGTAAAAAGTATTATAATCTTGATTGAACCCCTTCTCCCACTCTTTTTTTCCTTATTTCATTCTTTTCTTATCATTCTGTTCGATTGAAACAAATTAGCGTTATCGCTTCCGCGCGTTCCCCTCCTCATTTTATCTTTCCTCTACTCCATTTCTTTCTCTCTTATTATATTTTTTCTGTGTATCATGTCCTTTTTCTTCCCTTTCTCTATAATAAAAACGGAATGGTCCATTATTTAGCTGAGGTTACGACACTCATTTTTAACCAGAGGGTGTTTCCATATGATAACGATCATATTTTGTAGGAACACCAGTATTGTTATATAAATGGATCAGCGAGACTATCTGGTTAACCATTGTACCATGACGTGACGGACAAATATCTGTTCAATTGGATGAGAAACAGTACGAGTTTTGTTTACAACTAAATGTAGCAGTTTTTTAGTATTATTTGTATTACTCGGACTATTGTCCTCATCTTCATCTTCTAACCAAGGTAAGTATTCAAATCGCTATTCATGTTGCATACTGGCCTCGAATTCACGCCGCTAAATTCGTGTATGTTAGTAGCGGATATCGTCACTAACCCACTAGCCATGTATGCTAGTAGTCAGCTATTGAACTTCAATAACAACAGATACGCGTATACAAAAGATGACTCTTCTTTATTTCTTCGGTGTGTGGTAGGTGAGTGGCGGGCATGGATAATGACACTACGACTACTTATGTGGGGAAGGTGGTGGCCGAGCCTCACTGCTCGCTAGCAGCGCCCGACCGTATCGACGGTCAGACACCTTCTGCTCTGTTCGCCGTCTCTCTTGGTCTCTCCTCTGGGCTGGCCTGATAAACCGCTTAAGTACTGACGACCCCCACACATTCTTTTGTTCCTTGACCGGAAGTTCCTCCTTTGTTCAAATTCGCGTTTGTCCAGATGAGTCCTTTGTCACACCTCTTTTGTTATACTAAGATTTCTGTCTCGCCTATCTATTGTTTCCTTGTTCAATTTTCCTTTGTCTTTTCGACTTCCCGCGCAAAACAAACAGTCAATCTGCAACATTCAGTAGTAAGAGATCTGGCGAAACTAGCTGACTAACAATTACACCACAATAACACGGACCAATCCCGAGTCAAAGTAATGAAGTTTGGGTAAAAAACAATACGAGTTTCGTTTACTACTAAATGCTACAGTTTTTTATTGTTATGCTCAGTAGGTACCACCAAAATTCTCTGTGATAATTCCACCCCCTATATTTAACACAAGGAAACTTTCATAAAGGTTAATATTATCTTGAAACTTTTTTTCCACTCGAAAGAAGAAACATTAAACAAACTCCTGATGATTTAAAAAAAAAATCAGCTCGCGGAAATAATGAAAATCATGAACAAAAAACAATGTTTACATTTTTTCACCGTTAAATCAATTGAAATTTAACGTAGCCAAAAACAAGTTATGACTAGAGGCTTTTTTAAAAAACATTCTATGAAAAATCAATTAATGGTCCGATTTTCACGAACATTTCCATAATTACTTAGCTTTTGATGAAAATATGTCTGAAATTTTTTTTTCTTCAATATGGCCTAAACTGATCACGTGACATATTTTGGTGGTACCTAACAATTACACTACGATGAGACAGATCAATCTCGGGTCAAAGTAACGAAAAATTGTACGAGTTTTGTTTATAACTAAAATGCTAGATTGTTTTATTCTTACGCTCAGATACGAAACGAATGTCATTTTCTTTGCAACATTAAAATGCAAATAAAACCGACCTTCATTTGTGGATTGAATTAAAAAGAAACAACAAAATATCTGTCACTGACTGCAGACGGGGGTTGTTGTAGCTTAACAAAACGTCAGTCCGAATCACATAATTTAATATCCCAACAGTGTATCATATTCAATTTTCCCCGGCACAGACGACATTTTGTTTTTGTGTCTTTTAAAGCGATCGTCAAAAGCGGTATATGTTTCTTTACTAACAGATCGGCTTTTGCCGATTTGTTATGGAGGCGGGAACAGGGCAATATCTTGGGCTAGCCACCGACACATGGCCAATGTCTATTTAATTTTTACTTTATTTTATTTATTCATTTTGTGAGGGTCGGGTATAGAAGAAGGAGAGGGATTGTAATGGCGGTAAAGAAGATGTCTGGCCATATGCCCGGCTTGGAGACGGGTGGTATCGGATTTCGACTTCGTCGGGATAAGTTAAACAGAAAAATAGGGGCCAAAAAAATAAAAAATAAAAAAAGAAAGAGAAAAGAAAGAAAGAAAGAGACAACGTGGTTCTATAATACGTGATATACCCGAGGGAGCCTTTTAGGGGTCACTACGTGGTAATAGGTGTAAACTGATCGCTAAATTGGAATTGTAGCAATAATCTCTGCAGATTTGGTAAAATCAAAATACAACAATGCCTTGATTTAATTCGTTCTGATCGTAACTTTATTTCCTCGTATATCAAATCAATTTTCCCCATTGAAATAAACTGAAACGCCATTAATCCGTTCGAACCCTCCCAGTGGTACCTTGACTTATGAGTTTAATTCATTCCGTTCGTAACTCCAATTTCCTCGTATATCAAATCAATTTTCCACATTGAAATAAACTGAAATACCATTAATCCGTTCCCAACCCTCCCATGGTACCTTGACTTATGAGTTTAATTCATTCCGTTCGTAACTCAAATTCTCTCGTATTATCAAATCAATTTTCCCTATTGAAATAAACTGAAATGCATTAATCCGTTTCAGTCCCAACTCAATTTCCTCGTATATCAAATCAATTTTCCTCATTGAAATAAACTGAAATGCCATTAATCCGTTCGAACCCTCCCAGTGGTACCTTGACTTATGAGTTTAATTCATTCCGTTCGTAACTCAATTTCCTCGTATATCAAATCAATTTTCCACATTGAAATAAACTGAAATACCATTAATCCGTTCCAACCCTCCCAGTGGTACCTTGACTTATGAGTTTAATTCATTCCGTTCGTAACTCAATTTCCTCGTATATCAAATCAATTTTCCTCATTGAAATAAACTGAAATGCCCATTAATCCGTTCCAACCCTCCCCAGCGGTACCTTGACTTACGAGTTTAATTCATTCCGTTCGTAACTCAATTTCCTCGTATATCAAATCAATTTTCCCATTGAAAATAAACTGAATGCCATTAATCCGTTCTAGCCCCCCTTCACCAAAAGTAAAAAGTAATGTATTAAAATAAATTACATATGTAATATTATTTTGCTTTAATTTACTCATGCACATTATGTTACTACTTTTCGACTTAGACAAAGATTTTACTTTAAATAATCGATTTAATTAATTTTAATTCGTTTTTAAAATGAAAATGAACGAACATATTGGCAGTGCCTAAATTTTTCTTTGCTCTAATAAGTATGAAAATTAAGTATTTTTTTTAGTGAACTTATTAACTTAAATGTATCTGAAGCTCGCTGGTACCTCAAATTTTAGCTCTCAACTCAAAGCAAAAACTCGACCGAGTAACAGCTCGTAACTCGGAAACTCGTAAGTGAGACACTCGTAAGTTGAGACACTCGTAAGTCAAAACACTACTGTATTACATTCCCAGTGATGCTGATAGCTTTTTGATTTAGTGCGTCCTGGGACGCATATATTTGCTTTGAATGAGTCCCCAGGGAAATGAATAGGTCCCAATTAAAGTTTCTTGATAATTGTAGGGTTTTTATTTATGATCTCGGAAAACAACTAAAGCCGTCTAACTCCTACCTTGTAACCTATACTCTGTAATTCCGTTCTAAGAAACTATTGCGCCCCAACCCCTTTTTATCATATGGGTGCTAGAAAGCGGTGGCTGCGGGTCTACATGTCCTGGGAATGACGTTAAACTCTATCTGATGGTGAGGTTCCAGTTTTGGAGGTTTGGGAAATGTGGAGCACCCCTTCATCACCATTGCTCCCTGGTCCACTCTGACCTGGAGTGGTAGTACCTGTTAGGGTCCCATCTATGGGTTAAATAGAAAAATGTATTTATAAAAAAATTGTATTATCAATTAAGAATTGATTTATTTCAAAACTTTATCGGCATTAAATGACCCACTGAGGTTGATATGCCGTAAAACAAAACAAACCAAACCAAACCAAACAATGTAAGTGTAAAGAAAAAATAAGGTAACAATGGTGTTGTTTGTTAACCTGTGACT
Source organism: Doryteuthis pealeii (assembly GCA_023376005.1). NCBI lineage: Eukaryota > Metazoa > Mollusca > Cephalopoda > Myopsida > Loliginidae > Doryteuthis > Doryteuthis pealeii. The sequence goes on along the minus strand of CM042176.1, from coordinate 23,522,868 downwards.
ATTCCGAGATAAAATCTCTTCTTCAAAAGAACACTGGAACTGAAGTAGTTGTCGTCTTGCTATGGCATTTTTTAGGTAAAAATAAATTTCAACACATTTATATAGTAAAATAAGTTTTCAATATCAATTACATTTAGTATAAGTAAAATAATAGTTTACATTCAATTTACATTATATAGTAAAATAAGTTTCAATACATTTATATAGTAACAATAAGTTTACAATACAATACATTTATAAGTAAAATAAGTTTCAATACATTTATATAGTAAAATAAGTTCAATACATTTTATAGTAAAATAAGTTTCAAACATTTATATAGTAAAATAAGTTCAATACATTTATATAGTAAAATAAGGTAAAATAAACAATACATTTATATATATAAAATAAGTTTCAATACATTTATCAATACAGTCAAGTTTCAATACATTTATATAGTCAATACATTTATATAGTAAAATAAGTTTCAATACATTTATATAGTAAAATAAATTTCAATACATTTATACAGTAAATGAATTTCAATACATTTTATAGTAAAAATAAGTTCAATACATTTATATAGTAAAATTTCAATACATTTATATAGTAAAATAAACTGAAGGTTTAAAGCCATTCAACGTATTCTGAGGGTTAAACTGAGCTTCCTATTTTGTTAATAGATTCCACGAATAATGACAGTCACCAGCCATATTTGATGATATAAAAACAACAAGCACAATATATATATATATATCTTATCATTTCAACAGGGAATATCAAAACAACAACGAAGACATTACGTACCCCATCCCTGTCCTTTCTACGCCTATCCAATGTACCTTTCCTAATATCTAATAATTACTCGAGCGTGACTTTGGCCGATCGTCTTCATTAGACATTGATATCACGTGGTATAAATACAGTTCCTCTTACACTGCCAGTAAAATAATTCTCAAAGGATTTATGTTAGTAAAATCAGTTTCAATACATTTATATAGTTTGTTTGTTTGTTTGTTTGTTTTGTTTTACGGCATATCAACCTCAGTGGGTCATTTAATGCCGATAAAGTTTTGAAATAAATCAATTCTTAATTGATATTACAAAAACAAAACAAAACAAAACAAACATAAGAAACTATTGAAATCTATTTACATTTAGACTGAAATGGCGAGGAAAGAAAAAAGAAAAACCCTGGGACGCATGGAAATGATTTTACTGCGTCCTTTTAGACTTTTGTGCGTCCGGGACGCAGGACGCGCACTATCAGCATCCCTAAATTCCTATATGATTTTTTTTACACATTTTCGAGGATATTTCTACAGTGGGACATTTCTGGACAAGAATCCTAAACAGATAGATACATATGAAACAAACAGGGATAGATACGAATGAAAATGATAAGATTTATAAAAACTAGATTCTATCATGAGTTCCCCAAGAGGGGGGGCGGAGAGAGAGAGAAAGATAGATACACAGGTGTGTGATGACGCGTGTGTGATTCAAGACACATACAATGCGATTCTACAGTGAGATAATTTAAAGTGTTGATATTTCATTCGCCGTCGGCCACACAGGTGACGTTCACTGCACAGTTGACTTACGAGTCAACGCGTTACTTTGATTTTTCGTTTGCAAGGGAATTCACTGCGATCAGCACAGTTGACACGGTTGCACGGAGGACTTTGATTCTATGGAGGAGGGGTGTTAGTTGTGTGTGAGAAAGAGCAAGAGAAAATAGAAGGAGACGAACGAAGGAGAAAAGCGTTAACGAATGCATTATGTATTGTATGTGTAATGGCATATCCTGTGCTCGCTGTACTGAATGTGTGTGGTGGGAGGAGTCTCGTGTCGTACGAGAAGGAGACGGAGATAGTAGAAGAGAAGGAAAGGATGGAGAACAGAGAGAGGGCGAGATACCTAGAGACATGATGCATGCGGTTCGATATGTTTTTTTGCTTTGTTATGTTCTGCTCCCAGCCGTGTGCGGATATCAAATGGAAATTAAGAGGAAAAATCGTGGTGCGTCGTCCCCACAGTATGGACTTGATGATTGATCGGACAGAGAGATATAAGATAGGGGAGAGAGATAAGGATAGCGAGGGAAAAAGAGAGAAAGAGAGAGAGAGGGAGAGAGAGAAAGGGCGTTACGAAAATTATGTAACTGAAAATGGTATGATCAGTGTATGGGATTGCTTGCGGATTCCTGACCTATGGCTGGCAGGTGTGTTTTTGGCGGGGCGAGAGTGTCGTCTTGTATGAGGCTGAGATGATATTTAGGGAGATGCGAGAAGAGATGATAGGTTGTCGTAGAGAAGAGAGAGATCGAGATGAGAGAGAGAGAGACAGAGAGACAGAATATCAAATGAGAGCAGGAAATTAGTATTCGGGATGAGAGGTGGTCCGGAATCTTGCCTCGCGCGTTTCTATCACGTTCCGTCTGGGGTCGGTACGTCGCTTACCGGCGGGCGTGAAGGCTTGACTATGCATCGTTTCACCGATCGAGGATTTTCAAGGTACTGGTTGTCCTATCTGCCATACGACCGGCACGACTCGGTCGATGCCGACGCAGTACGGGCATACGTATCATAACAGATACCCAAGGCCGAGTGCGCGCGAGTTGTGTCGCGGGCCCGTTTGTGAATAGGACTGCGCTCCCATGCCACCCTCACTCCTACATGTGTATATATGTGATGATTGCGCTGTTGTATAATTTTGACACACAGAGAGAGATGAGGAGAGGATGAGAAGAGAGAGAGATTATCGAATGTGAGAGAAAAGCTACTGAACGTATGTCCCATATGTGAGAGAAAAGAAATATGCCTGCTGATGTCTTATGGCTGGGTTTGTGGAGAGAGAGAGAGAAGAGAGACGAGAGAGAGAAGTTCAATATCAAATGGAAGAGGAAATAGGTATCTGCGTGTCCACCAGCGTGGACGAGTGGGACGGTTGAGAGAATAAGACGAGAGAGAGAGATAGTAGATAAGGAAAGCTGCGTACATGTTGATATGTGGTGTGGGTGTGTATTTGTTGAAAGAGAGAAGAGGAGAGAGAGAGAGAGAGATAGGGAAGAGATGAGATGTTGAGAGAGACTGTGATGAGAGAGCAGTGTGAGGAGATGAAGAGAGGAATAGAAGAGAGAGAGCGCGTACGCTTTTGTAATGTGCACCTTTTAGACTTCCCTGTGTACGACGCGACTCTGTATCGATCTCGTGCTAGTACTGGGTAGGTCGCCATCCTCAGCACTAACGCGCTGGACGTACTATCCATAGGCGTCGAGAATAGCATATCCTACCCATTATAATCCAGTATGCTCCGGGACTATGACTACCTGCGATATTACCCTGTTCAATATACTCAAAATCAACGCAACACTCTGCCTGGCGCTATGACGACCTGCACTCCATCTCATCTATCATGCATCCTAACGTCGCTCAGACGATCATCGCAGCTCATCCAATACCAAGCATAGTCTCACAGTGCAGAGTCATCTGTCACTAGTTCATCCATCGGTACGCGCAATCTATCTATCTATATCGACTGGAGATTTCTCGAGACACCGTGTCCAGCCAGTTCTCACAGAAACGTCAGATTTAGTCATGGCAAATGCTCACGGCAGATATGCTGTATGACGACACAATGTCGCTCAGATGCCCAACTAGACCCATATCTGCTCCTCAAGCGTATCTAGCGTGCTGCGCACCGCTCCCCTGCCTATATCGTCCGCCATACTCAGCCGACGACGCTAGAATGGAGATCTCTCGAACATAACTCTAATATACTCGCGCACGCTCAGTACTATCACGAAAGCCTGCTATCCACGATACTGAATGTGCAACGACGCTCCTAAGCATATCAATGGCGAGAGGGAAAAATACCTCTGCGCGTGTGCGTCAGCTCTCGTCACTATATGCATCTGATTACATTAGTGACAATACCTCATTGATCCGACATCGCTTGGACTGCTGCCGTCTACTCATACTTGGTAACATCCTACATATATTACGCTCAGTACGTAATGTGTGCGATCGTCTCCTGTGTGATGCGTCCTGCGTCTTCGCTGTGTTTGATGCCTATATCTCTAATCGACTGATCAGACCCAGTGACCTCGCAATAAGCTGACATCAATCTATCCGCAACGCTCAATATATATTATATACATATCCTATATACGTTATATATATGAGAGGATAGAGGTAGACCCTTGAAGAAAGAGATCGAACAAGCGGTACAGTGTGCGTATGGTGTGTTGGATGAGAGAGATAAACCATGAGAGAAAAAATAATTGTGTATAAAATGAGTGTTGCGTGTGTGTGTGTGTGAAGAGATAGATAGAAGATAGATAGAGAAGAGAGAGAGGAGAGAAGGAGAGACAGTGGAAGCAGAGAAAAAGAGCAGAGGAGAGTAAGAGAGAGGGAGAGAGAGAGGAACCAGAATTAAATAGAGAGAACGGAATATAATGAGAAAAGTAAATAGTGTGTGTGGTGTGATAGAGAGAAGAGAGAGACAGACAGACAGACAGAGAGAGAGAGAGAGAGAGAGAAGAGAGAGATGAGAGAGAGAGAGAGAGAGAGAAAGAGAAATTAAATAGGAGAGAACGGAAAGTAATGAGAAAATAAATCGTGTGTGTGTGTGTGTGTGTGAGAGAGAGAGAGAGACAGACAGACAGACAGAGAGAGAGAGAGAGATAGAGAGAGAGAGAGAGAGAGAGAGAGAGAGAGAGAGAGAGAGAAGAGAGAACTCTTTATGAAATATCTAACCTTTCCCTGCACGTCTTACTTCATCCCTCTCCCATGATTATATCTCCTATATCCAACAACAGAGAAAAGTTTCAGAAAAAAAAAACCTCAGAAGAAAAATCTTCAATTGACCTGGGAATTCTATTTTGAAAAATAAAAATAAACTCAAAATCTGTGAACATCACCAAGTGTAATGAAATAAATTATGCATAGGCAGTTATCTCCCTTTAGATTAATTATTTGCATACGTAAAACCTTTCTCTCGCTATCTTTGTTTCATTTTATTATTGAACCTGTACTTTTTCGCAACTTTGGTTAAAAGTGGGGATATTAGTAATTATTTCTTAGTCTATGCACGAAAAAACATTTAGGAAGTACTAATATGTTTTAACTTTGAAGGTTGGGTTAATTTGGTTGGTTTAGGTGTGGCGCCCCACCTCAGACGCTAAAATAATCTCCTTGGTCTAGCGCTAGTGAAAAGGGGATAGACTCACTCGCTGTATGGCTCATACCGAAATTAGGCCGCCCCGACGACTTTTTTACTTACAGCATGTCAACTCTTGTTAGGCTATATGGTACTGAAGTTAGTCTTTTATAAAAAGAAAGTTTGATTTGTATCAAAATACCAGAGAATACTATGGGTCTCATTTTACATTCGCTTATTGAATGCAAAATTGAATAAAAAATATAGAGCTCTCAAGAAAAACATCGTCTTGTGTTCGTTAATATAAAAATATTTTATGGGTCTCATTTTCTAGGACTGATTCTGGTTTGTTCATATATCATGTGTACTCTACACTCCCTAGATCTTCAGAACTCGAGCCTCACCACCAGATGCAGTTTATTGTCATACCTCATTTTTTAGTAGTGTACCCCTTTGCCCCGATGACATGACTATATATGGATTCAAGTATTCTCATCTAATACTAATAATTTTCCAACATATCTATTTGACTCATAGATGCTCCCTAACAGGTACTACCCCTCCGGTTGGGTGTTTGGTTGGTTGGTTGGTTGGTTGGTTGGATTTTACGGCATGTCAACCCTTGTTGGGTTATTTTATGCTGAAGACATTTTGTTTTACTCATTCTTGTTAGGTATTAACTCAATTTTTTAAAAAACAAATCTTAAACTCGTTTTTAAAAAAAATCTATTTAACCCATAGATATGACACTAACAGGTACTATCACTCCGGGTTAGAGTGGACCTGGGAGTAATGGCGATGAAGAGGTACTCCACACTCCCCAGAGCTCCAGAATTAGAGCTAAGCCACTAGATGTAGTTTAATGTCATACCTAGAACACAAAGGCCCTCAGCCACCGCCTTCTAACACATATATTTATTCATTCTTGATGGTTATTCAAAATTCTATTCTAAACTCAATTTTTTTAAAAGCTTTAAAAAATCATTTTGCTCTATTTACCCATGGATGAGACACTAACAGATACTACCACTCCGGGTCAGAGTGGACCAGGGAGCAATGACAATAAAGGGGTACTCCACATTCCCCAGAGCTCCAGAATTGGAACTTCATCTATGACAAACTCCAAGACACCACCTTCTAGCACATATAAGAAGTGTTGGGGCTTGACATAAGGGCAATAGAGTTTGGACAATTATATAAGTGCTAGAGCTTCATGTAACCAGCCAATTGATCGGAGGGGGCCTTTCCGAATGCCTGTCTAGCAAGAAAGATTAAATCGGACCAAAGAATTTATAGTTTGTAGGAATGAACGGGTACTCCACATTCCCCAGAGTCGGTTGGGGTTGTAGAAAAACCGACTGCACCTCTGCAGAGTGGATCGAATAATACATGCTTCTTGATAAAGATCACACATTCTTCTTTAAATTTCACATGGTTTGTACTTCTCAGCCACCAAACATTTGATGACAGACCTCTGCTCAAACCTGAAGAACTGTTGTTTAATTTACCGTTATTTTGAATAGCATGAAAACAAATATATTTTGCGAGATTAAAATAAACTAGCAGGACCTGTGGATATACCACTGTATGATAATTATTACAACGTTTGATACGTTTACTTAAGAGCTATTGAAAATAGTTCAATGTGTAAAAAGTATAATAATTTTGATTTAACTCTCTCTCTCACTCATTTTTTTCTTTCTTTCCTTCTTTTCATCTTTTAATTATATTTGATTGAAACAGATTAGCGTTATCGCTTCCGCACGCTCACCCTACTTTCTTTCGTTCTTTTTTCTTATATTTTTTCTGTGTACTATGTCTCTTTCTCTCCCTTTCTTTCTTTATAGTAAAAACGAAATGGTCCATTATTTAGCTGAAGTGACGACACTCATAATAAATAAGAATTTGACGGATAAGCAACACTAGATAATCAGGCTTTACATTTTTGCATTTCATTTTGAACGATTTGGACGGCATCATTTTTAACCAGAGGGTGTTGCAAGATGATAATGGCCATGCAATTAAGGAACAAGAACATTACTGTTATTTACCGCGCACGCATGAACCCTTCCAACTATAAATAGCATCAGGTTCTGCACTTAAGGGAGAGTCAATATTTCAGCGGACAGCTGATAAGACCGCCTCGCGATTTACCTTCTCATTTGTATATACTGTTCTTTGTTAATATATTTGTTAAACTGATTTCCTCTCTTGTGTCTTTATTCTGGTCCCTAACAAGGCCACAACAACTTGGCGACGAGGACTCTTAAGGATCCTTCTCATTTGTATATGTTTGTACTACTATTCTTTATCAATATATTTGTTTAACCCATTTCCTCTCTTGTGTCTTTATTTTGACCCCTAACCAGGGTACAACAATTATTGAGCTCGGCTTCATGTCGTTTATTTGATCATTAAAGCATCATACATGTGTTTTATAGAAGAGAAAGTGGACGGGAGAGGGGTGGATTTCCTTCTGACCAATCAAATTTCCTCACAAACGCTATCCCATCCACCAAACTTCATCCCCAAATCCACCCCTAAATGTACTTCTCAGCCACCAAACATAATCTTAGCGCAAGTGAAAAGGGGATGAACTCCTTCGCTATCTGGCTGATACAGACTTTAGGCCACCCCGACGACTTTAATACCCTTACAAACTAAGACCCCCCCAAGATTTAGATATTTAAATCCTTGTATTCTGAGCAATTCCTTCAGTAATAACCATTTTGGTCATGACTGAAGATGATGTGATTACACAGTTGAAAATAATTATTACAATGAAGCAAATTTAAAGTATTTTTCTTAATATATATATATATATATATATATATATATATATATACATATTAAAGGCAAGTACAATGCGTATAACGTTGTATCCACAACGTGTAGTTGTATCCACAACATGTGGATACAGCTATACGTTATACGCATAGTAATTGCCTTTGAAATATAAATAATAATATACTTTACTTAACAAATGCTTCAAAGCAAATTATCAAAATACTATTATATATATATATATATATATATATATATATATATATATATATATATATACTTGGGACATGAACATTGGTGGACTTATCCACGAATTCCAACCAAATATTAAAAAGTTGGCCAGAAAACTTGAAAAGTTCACAAAAAAAATTGTTAAACAGGAGATGTGTCTTTTGTTTAATTCAACATGCATAAATTAAAAAATGCTGCCCAAAGACACACACACACACACACACACACACACCACACACACACACACACACACACACTCATATATATATATATATATATTTATTTAAGAATGGAAATGAGTAACCTACTCGAGTTTCATCGATAGATTCTTCAGGGTTACTTTTAAATTAATCGAGTTTACGATTAATCGAGTTTAAGATTAATCGTAAACTCGATTAATTTAAAAGTAACCCTGAAGAATCTATCGATGAAACTCGAGTAGGTTACTCATTTCCATTCTTAAATAAATTTATGCCTTACATTGTATTGAGCACTTTGTATTTGTTTTTTCTCAACCTTAACCTCTGGATATTGTGCGCTTCCAACGATCGTTCTTATACCCACCGGTAAGTTAATACTTATACATATACAAATATATATGTATATATATATATATATATATAATATATATATAGAGAGAGAGAGAGAGAGAGAGAGAGAGAGAGAGGGGGATAAAAATGTTAAAAATAAATTCATTGAAATAATCAAAGCAGAAAAAATCATTTTTGTTGGGCATCGGAAAGAATTACTTACGAGTTTCATCGGACCATATTACCTTTAGGTACCCCTTTTTGATCTCGATTAAGAAAGGAGATGTTTTTCATTTGCACCGTCAATATCCGGTTGTTTGTTAGGGGTTAGGGTTAGGGATTAGTTTTATAATTAAAAAATATCTAAAAATCGTCTGTTAAAACAACCGGATATTGACGGTATAAATGAAAAACATGTCCTTTCTTAATCGAGATAAAAAAGGGGTGCCTAAAGGTAATATGGTCCGTTTCATCTTCAATCGTTGTTTTTTCTTTTCTTTTCAAAGTTCTCTACGTAAAGATTGAACTTTTTTTCATTTTCTTCCTTTCAGCGTTTTGCATGTGCCCGTGCGTGCGCGTACGTGTACATGTGTGTGTGTGCATGTGTGTGTGTGTGTGTGTGTGTGTGTGTGTGTGTGTGTGTGTGTGTGTGTGTGTGTGTGTGTGTGTGTGTGTGTGTGTGTGTCCGCTCTGTTAATCAAATAATAACATAGAGCCTACCATTTCATTGGACAAGAAGACAGAACGAATTTTAAGATCACAAAATGATTTCCATTTTGAAAAAAAAAAAAAAAAAAAAAAGAATGTCATTTTTTTTTTTCTTTTTTTATTTACGTTTCCAGTTTTTTTGTTTTTGACAAAAAAAAACGAGACTGGCAAAAGTATACTGTGAAACTGAAAATTAGAAATGTTGATTGACATAGATAAGGGATGCATACTCGGTGTGTAGGGGGTTAAGGTTGGGTATGATGGGGGAGCGGCAAGGGTTGATTTAAAGTTCAAAATGAGAAGCTCATGTAGTAAGTAAATTAGGATTGAGAATAAGGGAAGGGGGTGTCATTTGGTCCGGATGGAAAGGGGTTAAAACTAGAAATCGATAAAGAAAGTAGGAAAAAAGAAGAAGAAGAAGTGAGGAGCGAAGAAGAAAAAAGAAAGGAAAAGGGAGAAGGAAAGAAAAGAGAGAAAGTAAGAAATGAAGAAGGAATGAAAAGAATGAAAGAAAGAAACAGGGATAGAAAAAAAGAAAGAAATGAAGAATACATGAAAAGAAGGAAAGAAGAAAGGAAGAAGGAAGAAAAAGAAAGAAAGAAAGGAAGACGGAAGGAAAAGAAGGACAGAAAGAAAGAAAGAAAGAAATGAAGAAGGAAGGAAAATAAGGAAAGAAACGGGGAAGGAACAAACTCTCGGTCGAAACACGTGTTGGTACTTCATTAAACCAATTTTATCCATTCAACATTTTATTTATTTATTTTTTCAAAATATTTCCTTTTTTCAACTTATACACACACACACACACACACACACACATATATATATATATACATATATATTGGAGGATATGTACTAAATTGAAGTCATACCTAATTTTGAAAATTAATTAGTTAATAATTCATGAATTTAGGCGGGCATATATGTTCAAATGTAAGGCTAAACGAATCGAGAAAATATCAATCCCTGAATATACATTTCGACCTATTAGGTCTCATCAGCAAATAGGTCGAAATGTACATTCAGGGATTGACATTTTCTCGATTCGTTTAGCCTTACATTTGAACATATATGCCCGCCTAAATTCATTAATTATTAACTAATTAATTTTCAAAATTAGATATGACTTCAATTAAGCACATATCCTCCAAAAGTTGTCGGCTTAAAGCCATATAAAAATAAACACATTTGTTTGTTTACTTAACCTTATATATATATATATATATATATATGTGTGATATTATGGTACTATATTACAGTTAGTCAAGTTTAATGTTTATAACACATTAGATTGAGTAACGGTAATATACTCCCATAATCTTATCTCTTAAGTTCTAAACATCTTCTGCTATTATAGCATTGAGCACTTTTCTTTGCAAACACATTTCTTATATATATATATATATATATATATATATATATATATATAGTTGCATGTGAATTTTATGCAATATTTCTTTTGGTGAGGTGTGTAGATGACGAAATCAGATATAAGAAGGACGGAAGAGATTGAAACTGGGACATAGAAATCAAATCAATTAAGATCAATTAGGTTAGATAAGTAAATGGATAAGTAAAAGAGAGTGTATATAACAATAACTATATATATATATATAATATATAATATATATAATATATATATATAAAGTGATTCGCTAAATAATAGAATAAAATTAAATTGAATCAGAAAAGTCAAAAACAAGACTCCAGCCCCTCTCCCCCCAAAATGAAGGAAGCTTATGATAATCTCTCTCTCTCTCTCTCTCACAACACACACACACACACACACACATATATATATGTATATAATATATATATATATATATATATATATATATATATATATATATATATATATATATATAATATATGGGAATAAATATGGAAATAAATCCGACAATATTAAGAAATTTGAAAAAAAAATGAGATGAATTTATTTATCGACGCTTAAAAGTTTCGGTTTCTTTAAACCTTCATCAGGATGTATTGAGGGGTGAAGAAATTGATGGATGTTTTATAGATGACAGGAGATAAAAAAATCTCGTCTTTCAAAAATATAACGCTGAAAAAATACAGTTATACAACAACAAAAAAATTATAAAGATTTTTTTATCTCCTTTTATCTATAAAACATCCATCAATTTCTTCACCCCATAATACATCCTGATGAAGGTTTAAAGAAACCGAAACATTTAAGCGTCGATAAATTCATCTCATTTTTGGAACACTTGTTTTTTCAAATTTCTTAATATATATATATATATATATATATATATATAAAGATAGATGGATAGATACACACACACACACACACACACATACACACAAATATATATAAATGTAAGGTAATCCAAATGACTGGTAGTAAGGGATGATTCTATTTGGAATCTTCAAAATCTCACTGTATGACCATACTGTATGCTCTTGTGGGTGCAAACATACAAGGATTTTTATGAATTCCTAAAGAGAGCTCAATGTATAATAATCAATAAATTAGATTATATTCAGAGCAATATTTAACTTTTAAGTTTTCTTTCTTTGAAAGTTTATATATATAATATATATATATATATATATATATATATATATATATATATATATATATATACATACATATATATGTGTGTGTGTGTGTGTGTGTGTGTGTGTAAAAAATGGAAATTGGAAATGAATCCGACAATATGAGGAAGAATGAATAAAGAAAAGAAAGAACAGAATGGATGATAAAAGATTAATTTAATCAATATCACTTACACATGTGTTTCGGTCAGTTCATCTTCTCTGTGTGCGAAATATTTTCACACAGATGAACTGACCGAAACACATGTGTAAGTGATATTGATTAAATTCATCTTTTATTATCCATTCTGTTCTTTCTTTTCTTATTCATTCTTCCTCATATATATATATATATATATATATATATATATATATATATATATATATATGCACTGCATATTCACATACGCACGCATACACATTCAATCACGACAAACAGATAGGCATGTTCTACACATTCACATGCACATATACACATACACACACACATATACACTCGCCAACATACATTGCACACACACACATACGCGCACTAAGACATGCTATGCGCATGTATACACACAAACACACTCACACATCTGAACATAGAGTGATTTACTACAAATGCGCATATATACATATATACATACATATGCACACATATACACACATAAACTAACACGCGCACACATACATAGACACATGTACAGGTATGCCTAAAACACACAGACACGTGAACTAACACACACACACATACACACATAGAGATTTAGATATGAAAGGTAAAATGGAACATAACAGAGCGTTCTCTGCTTCGTTTTGTTTTGTTTTACGGCATATCAACCTCAGTGGGTCATTTAATGCCGATAAAGTTTTGAAATAAATCAATTCTTAATTGATAATACAATTTTTTATAAATACATTTTTCTATTTAACCCATAGATGGGACCCTAACAGGTACTACCACTCCGAGTCAGAGTGGACCAAGAGGCAATGGTGATGAATGGGGTGCTCCACATTCCCCAAACCTCTAAAACTGGAACCTCACCATCAGATAGAGTTTAACGTAATTCCCAGGACATGTAGACCCTTAGCCAACGCCGTCTAGCACCCATATGATAAAAAGGGGTTGGGGATTGCCATAAGGGCAATAGGGTTAGGAAATCTCTGCCTCGTGATTAACGATATATTTATTTCGTCTTTCCGTTTACAATGTTGCTTTGATAGTGACCTCTTCATAAGGCCGAAACAGATTTCTGTCAGCAAAACTTTTAACATCTTGTTTTTTCTACAATCTTTCTACAGATTTAGATATATATATATATATGGGTAATTCCATGTCAAATCATCTAGAAAAAAGTAAAATTGTCACCCACCTCCTTAAATTTTTATGAAATTTTGTACAGGTGTGGACAGTGTTAAACAAATAATGTTCAATATATATGAAATAATAATAGAAAATAATTTTGTCATAGATGCAGTGCCACATTGGGATATTGATCTATTGAAAAATCAGCAACAATACCCAAAACAACAGATTTGTATGTATAAGTAAAAACACCGACATAAGTAACATAATCAAACGTACATATATCGGAGTTCAGAACTAAATGTCATTTCTCTGTTTGTCTGTCTCTCAAATTTACACACGCTAACATTCAATACACGTACATATATATATATATATATATATATATATAAATATATATATATATACGCCTACGTATATATATATCATATATATATATATATATATATATATATATATATATATATATATATATGTATGTGTATAAAAGAATGAGGAATAGGAGAAAGGAAATAAGCAAACTATTTTAATAAAAGATAAGTAAAGTAAATAAATAGGATTAATATGATTTATTAAGGGAAAATCTGATTGGATAAAATCAGATTTCTGAAATAAATCTGTTTTCTGAGTTTTGTCGAAAGAAGAAATTCTTTTATTTACCGACTTTGAATTTGGCCATAATAAGATTTTCCTGACATTCTGCTAATTCAGTTTTGCTTTTAACTCGGCACTTACTATCTCGCTTATCATACCAATCAATCGAACACTTACAATCTTACGAACTCTATAGCGTTGTCACACACAGATATATATTTATATATATATATATATATATATATATATATATATATACATTGATAGCATATATATTTATATATATATATATATATGTAATCAATGTAGAATATATATAATATATATATATAATATATATATGCATCATATATATAATAATATATAGCATATATTATGTATATATAATATATAAATATAATATATATGTAAAAATATATAATATTATTATATAAATATATAATATACAAATATTTTATATATATATTAGCATATATATATAAATATATATAGCATACTATATGTATAATAAAACGTATAATAATAAATGATATATAAATAGCATATTTCTAATATATGTAGCATTATATCTAAACTACAGACATATCATGAATATATACACTATGTACCACATACATAATCATATACTACTACTATCACAACTCAACTATCGCATCAATTACTCCTAACATATCCGACAGTATCTA
>CM042176.1:23473165-23508243 GCA_023376005.1 Doryteuthis pealeii | reverse complement strand
AAGACATTTTCCCGCCTAAAAGACAATTTCAAGTTGATCAATTAAAAAGACTTTCAGGGAAGCTGAACAACTACAAACTATTCCCCTCCATTTGTCTCAATTTTTTAAAATGAAGCTTGATAATTTGTATTAAGATTTTTTTCGCAACGAACTTCAATTTATCCATAAATTACAGACGAGATTCTAATGTATGATACAATGGTTATTTCCTAGTTGAGTAACATGATATTGTAATTTATGAGGAAGTGCGTCCCGGTCTCCTGCCTCAAAAATTGCTACCCGGTGACTATTAAAATAACGACCCCAGCTACGGTGTTACTTAAAAGAAAACAACCAACTTAGGCGTTAAGTGTATTTTAAGGGGGGGGAAGCTCCCCCTTTTTTTTGTCGTAATTCTTATTTATTTATAGAAATTTGTCGTAATTCTTGTTTAAATTGAGGTAGATAGATAGATAGATATCCATCTTCATATCTAAACAAGAATTACGACAAATTTCTATAAATAAATAAGAATTACGACAAAAAAGAGAAGCCCCCCCCCCCAATAAAATACATTTAACGCCCTAAGCTGGTTGTTTTCTTTCAAGTAAACCGTAGCTGGGGTCGTTATTTAATAGGCACCGGGTAGCAATTTTTGAGCAGGAGACCGGGACGCACTTCCTCATAAATTACCCATGATATTACAGGGTGACCCAGAAAAAACAGAACCCAAATTATTCATTTATTCTCTCTCAAACTTAACCCTAACCCACAACCCCTAACCGTAACCCTAAACCTAACCCTAACCTAAACCCTAAACCTAACCATAACTACCCTAAAACTTAACCCGTAATCCTAACACTCCTAGTTATAGAGGTGACCAGATAAAACAGAACCCACAAATTTTGTACATAAATCTGTTCATTTTAATTATTTAGTTTTTTTATAAGTTTTTAGTACAAACAAGTCCTTGTTTTAATGCCATAGCAACATCATCCAATACATAATTGTAGTAAAAACAGTACAGTACGTCATATGTCGTCCAAACTATAACTTCCGTTCCTGCTCTTTTCTTCTTGTTTTTCATTTTTTTTCCCTCCACTCCTCTTCTTGTTGTTTTGCTGTTGTGTTGTTGTCTGTTGGATTGTTGAAAGAAAAGATATTTATATATATATATTTATATATAATATAATATATAATATATATATATATAATATGTATATATATTAAGAAATTTGAAAAAAACGAAGTGTTCTAAAATAAGAGGAATTTATTGATAAATAAATATTTCATCTTATTTTGGAACACTTCGTTTTTCAAATTTCATTTAATATTGTCGGATTTATTTCCATATTTTACCAAATATATATATATATATATATATATTAATATATATAAATCTATATAGATATAATTTACACCTAATTATATAGTATATATATATATATACTATATATAATTAATATATATATAATATTATATATATACACTATATATTCAAAAAAATCTAAAAAACAATTTCTTTCAAATAAGAAATTTTCTCCTGACGATGACCTAAAGGCGAAACTAGTTGAGAATAAAAATATATATATATATATATATATATATATATATATATATATATATATATTATATATTATATTATATATATTATATATATATAATATATATAATATATAATATATATATATTCTTCACTGTGTAAACAAAATTTTCCTTCTTTATATTCTTCATTTGCTTTCATATTCATTTCTTATATTAGTTCCTTTACTATGCAAGTGTCTCTCTCTTTCTCTTTTTCTCTCTCTTTCTCTCTCTCTCTCTCTCCACCTCTCTCTCTAATCTATCTATCTATCTCTTTTTCTTCTTCTAAAATACCGTCACGTTACAATAGAATTTCTCAAGCAAATCACAGCCTCTTTCGTCAAATTATCCCGACCCCTTTCCTTCCCACTTAGTAAACTCTTTTTTTTCCTTTGTCTTTCTTCAGCTCGTCAAACAAAATCAGTTTTCGTTTTAAAAACCCTTTTTTTTTATTTTATTATTCATTCTTCTTATTGTTTTCCCCTTTTCATTATTATCTTCATTATTTCGTTCCGTTTTGCTTTTCGTTACATTTTTTGCTAATTCCCATTTTTTGTTGTTTTCTTGCCTCCATTTTTCGTCGCCATGGATTGGTGTTGCATTCAAATCAAAAGAATTCAATTGTTATTTAATTGTGTTCCCGCGCTTTTTTGTTTCTTCGCGCGCGCGCGACGCTCGGCGTTTTTCTTTGCTGTTTCGCCTTTATTCATTCGTCTTAGGAAAGTCTTGAAGAATTGGCGTGCGCCAAAACAAAAAAAAACAAAAAAATCGGTGGAGGGGGGGGGAGATGATCTGAGAGTAGAATTAAGTCAGGTGTGATATGAAACGGAGGGGTTAGGGTGTTGGGAGGGGGTCGTAGGGGTCGGGAGGTGCTGCGAAGAAATCCTTCCGAATTTAAACTTGTGGAACCCCCAGAATTAATCAATGTCACCTCTTGGCCGCTTTTATTGTCTCTGTTCTCTTGAACAAAAAACAAAAAACAAAAATAAATAAAAAAAACGCCACCTCTCCCCTCAAAAATGGCAACGAAGGAGAAAACAATCAAGAAAATAAAATAGTTTATCTTTGTAATTACGAAGGTATTCTTCTTAATTTCTAGTACCTGTTTATTTAATCTTTCTTTCTTTCTTTTTTCTTTCTTTCTTTTTTCTTTTCTTCTTTCTTTCTTCATCTTCTTTTTTCTTTCTTTCTTTTTCTTTCTTTTTTCTTTTCTTCTTTCTTTCTTCTTTCCTTCTTTTTCTTCTTTCTTTCTTTCTTTTTCCTTTTCTTCTTTTTTTCTTTTTTCTTACTTTTTTCTTTCTTTTCTTTCTTCTTCCTTCTTTTTTCTTTTCTTTCTTTCTTTCTTTTTCTTTCTTCTTCTTTTCTTTTTCTTTTTCTTCTTTCTTTCTTCTTTCTTCTTTCTTTTCTTCCTTCCTTCCTTCTTTTTCTTTCTTTTTTTTCTTCCTTCGTTCCTTTCTTCTTTTTCTTTCTTTCTTCTTTTTTCTTTTCTCTTTTTTCTTCTTTCTTCTTCCTTTCTTCCTTCCTTCCTTCCTTCCTTTTTCTTTTTTTTTCCTTACTTTCTTTCTTTTTCTTTCTTTCTTTCTTCTTTCTTTCTTTCCTCCTTTCTTTCTTTTCTTTTTTCTTTTCTTTTCCTTACTTTCTTTCTTTTTCTTTCTTTCTTCTTCTTTCTTTCTTCCTTCCTTCCTTTCTTCCTTTCTTTCTTTCTTTTTTCTTTTCTTTTTCCTTACTTCTTTTCTTTTTCTTTCTTTCTTTCTTTTCTTCTTCTTCCTCTTCCTTCCTTTTTTCTTTTCTTCTTTCTTCCTTCCTTCCTTCCTTCCTTTTTTTCTTTTCTTCTTCCTTCCTTCTTTTTCTTTTCTTTTCTTTTTCCTTACTTCCTTTCTTTTCTTTCTTTCTTTTCATTTTTTTTTCTTCTTCCTTACTTCCTTTCTTTTCTTTCTTTCTTTCTTCTTCTTTTCTTCTTCCTTCCTTCCTTCCTCCTTCCTTTCTTTCTTTTTTTCTTTCTTCTTCTTCCTTTCTTTCTTTCTTCTTTTCTTCTCTTCCTTCCTTTCTTTCTTTTTAATTTATCTTTTCTTTCTTCCATTGTCATCGTCTCTCTTTATTTTCCGTTCCTTTGCAATTCATTTTGCCATTCATCTGACGCACTATTCATGTTCTTTACGCCCCCCCCCCAATGTCTTTCTCTTTCCATTCCATTCCAGCATTTCTCTCTTTCCGTTTTCTATTCGTCTGTAGGTCCCATTCATGTTCTAGTATTTCACTATACACACAAATTGTGCGGCCCAGACCATCACTTGTCAATTGGTGTTGTACTTTACCACATATTCTTTGCCCACAAGAAGAAGAAAAGAAAAAGAAAGAAAAAAAGGAAATCTCGCGTGATTTCAGTTTCTCGTGCTATTCAGGGATTACAAAATTAGGCATTTGTGGAAATCCAAAATGGAAGTGTGCAAAATGAAAAAAATGAAGATTTGAAACAACAACAACAACAAAAAAACAACAACAAACAGTAATGAAAATTAGAGTAAAAAAGACAATATAAGACACATTAGTGTTTCTCTTTTTCTTGCTCATTTTACTTCTTTTCTTCTTCCTTCCTTCCTTCCTTCTCTTCCTTCCATTCTTTCTTCTTTCTTTTTTCTTCTTTTTCTTCTTCTTTCTTCTTCTTTCTTCCTTCTTCCTTCCTTCCTTTCTTTCTTTCTTTCTTTCTTTCTTCCTTCCTTTCTTTCTTTTTTCTTCTTTCTTCTTTTCTTCTTTTTTCTTCCTTTCTCATTCTTTCTTCTTCCTTCCTCCTTTCTTTCTTTCTTTCTTCTTTCTTTCTTTTCTTTTTCTTCATTCCTTTCTTCTTTTTCTTCTTTCTTTTCTTCCTTTCTTTCTTTCTTTCTTCTTTCTTCTTTCTTTTTCTTCCTTCTTCCTTTTCTTCTTATTTCTTCTTTTCTTCTTTTTCTTTTTTCTTTCTTCCTTTCTTCATCTTTCTTTCTTCCTTCCTTCCTTCATTTCTTTCTTTCTTCTTCTTTCTTTCTTTCTTCTTTCCTTCATTCCTTTCTTTCTTTTTTCTTTTCTTCTTTCTTTCTTTCTTTCTTTCTTTCTTTTTTTTCTTTTCTTCTTTCTACTTTCTTCCTTCCTTCCTTTTCTTTCTTTTTTTAATTTATCTTTCTTTTTCTTTCATTGTCATCGTCTCTCTTTATTTTCCATTC
Organism: Doryteuthis pealeii; assembly: GCA_023376005.1. Lineage (NCBI taxonomy): Eukaryota > Metazoa > Mollusca > Cephalopoda > Myopsida > Loliginidae > Doryteuthis > Doryteuthis pealeii. Next base: position 23,503,486 of record CM042176.1, on the reverse strand, counting down.
TCTACGCCATTATTCTTTCCTTACTTCTTTAACGTTTCCTTCAAACGTCTTTCTGTCAGTTTCCTTCCCAACGTCTTTCTTTATGTTTTCTGCAACGTCTTCCTTCTTTTTCTTTTTCCTTTTTCACTTCCCCCTTCTTTGCTCTCTTTCTTCATTAATGTTTCTCTTTCTTGCTCTCTTTACTTCTTTTCTTCTCTTTCTTCATTCCGCTTACCATCCCTTTTTCCTTCCTTTTCCTTGATCCTCATCCTCTTTCATTCCTTCCTTTCTTTCTTTCCTTCTTTTCTTCTTTCATTCCTGTTGACTTTTCTTGCTTTCTTTTATTCCTTCACTTCTTCCTTGCTTTCTCTCCCTCTCTTCTCTCACTTCTTCCCCCTTTCTTTCCCTCATTCCTACCCACAACAACAACAACAACAACAACAGCAGTATTCAAAATTAGAGTCAAAAAGACAATATAAGATACAATTTGTTTTATAGATCCCTGCGCCAAGGAAAAGAAAACCCGAAAAAAGCGAAAAAGAAAAGATTAATAGAAATATATTGTTAGAAAACATGAAAAAAGTTACACTCACTCTCTCACTCACTCACTCTCTCCCACTTTCTTTAGCTTATACACTCACTCACGTATTCATCTTTTAGCTCACTCACTCTTTTTTTTTGTTCACTCACTCAATCGCTCACTCTTTCTTTAGCTTAATGTTTCTCTTTCTTGCTCTCTCACTTCCTTCCTTCCTTCCTTCCTTCCTTCCTTTCTTTCTTTCTTTCTTTCTTTCTTTCTTTCTTTTTTCATTTCTTCTTTCTTCCTTCCATCCTTCCTTCCTGTTTTCTTTCTTTTTTCTTTTTTCTTTCCATTCCTTAGCTCACGCCCACTCACTTCTTTTTTTTAGCTCACTCACTCAATCGCTCACTCTTTCTTTAGCTTATACACTCACTCACTTATCCATTCCTTAGCTCACTCACACTCACTCTTTTAGCTCACTCACTCAATTGCTCACTTTTTCTTTAGCTTATCCACTCACTCACTTATCATTCCTTAGCTCACTCACACTCACTCTTTTTTTAGCCCACTCACTCATTCACCCACTCTTTCTTTAGCTTATACACTCACTCACTTATTCTTTTTTTAACTCACTCCCACTCACTCTTTTAGCTCACTCACTCAATTGCCCATTCTTTCTTTAGCTTATACCACTCACTCACTTATTCATTCCTTAGCTCACTCACACTCACTCTTTTTTAGCCACTCACTCATTCACCACTCTTTCTTTAGCTTATACACTCACTCACTTATTCTTTTTTTTAACTCACTCCCACTCACTCTTTTAGCTCACTCACTCAATTGCCCATTCTTTCTTTAGCTTATACACTCACTCACTTATTCTTTTCCTAGATCACTCACTCATTTAACCCTTCTTTAGCTTGATCACCCTCTCTTTACCTCACCCACGCACTCTTTCTTTAGCTCACTCACTCACTCACTCAGTGATCTTTTAACACATTTTCACTCACTCACTCACTCGCTATTTAGCTCACTCACTCACTCACTAACTCTTTACCTCACCACGCACTCTTTCTTTAGCTCACTCACTCACTCACTCACTCAGTGATCTTTTAACACATTTTCACTCACTCACTCACTCGCTATTTAGCTCATTCACTCACTCACTAACTCTTTAGCTCACTCACTCAATCGCTCACTTTTTCTTTAGCTTACTCAATCACTCACCTATTCTTTCCCTAGACCACTCACTCACTTACCCCTTCTTTAGCTTACACACCCTCTCTTTACCTCACTCACACACCCTTTCTTTAGCTCACTCACTCACTCACTGATCATTTAAGTCATTCTCACTAACTGACTGACTAGCTCACTCACTCACTCACACATTGACTCTTTCTTTAGCTCACTCACTCACACACTCACTCACTCAAGCACTCACTCAGTGTTCTTTTAAAACATTTTCACTCATTCACTCACTCACTATTTAGCTCACTCACTCACTCACTCACTCACTCACTCAATAACTCTTTCTTTAGCTCGCTCACTCACTCACTCAATAATCCTTTGACACACTCACTCACTCACTGACTGACTGACTCACTCACACATTGACTCTTTCTTTAGCTCACTCACTCAGTGATCTTATTTTCACTCACTCACTCACTATTTAGCTTACTCACTCACTCATTCACTCACTCACTCACTCTTTTTTTTTTAGCTCGCTCACTCACTCTCTCAATAATCCTTTAACACACTTACTCACTCACTCAGACTCTTTCTTAGCTCACTCCCTCACTCAGTGATCCTTTAAGACACTCTCACCACCCCCTCACTTTTTCTCACACACTCAAAAAAGAAAAAAAATTAATTGATATATCGACGGTAAGAAAACACGGAAAAAATAAAGTTGTTTAAATTTATGTAGTTGATTATAAACGGAAGTGTTTATTGTTATTATGTTCTTTTTTATCATAGATTCACATCATCATCATCATCATCATCATCATCATCAGCAGCAGCAGCAGCAGTAATACTATAGTGACATGATTATTTACTTTCCGTACCAAGTTCAAAGAACAAAAATGGCGTCGCTATAAACGTCACACGTATATGTGTTGATGGCAGCTGTGCTATCAACGCAGTACACAATCCATGGCCGGAAGTGACATCATAACACTCTCATTTTGCACCATTCATTCACTTATTTGTAGGGTTTTTTTTCGTTTTCTTTCTTTTTTTTCGTTTTCTTTTTACTTTTTTTTGTCTCTGGTTCTTCTATTTAAAAAGAAATAGGCGGGAATTCTCGCTAAAGGCACATCCATTTTTTTTTTTTTTGGACTCGAAGACATTTCTAGATTCTTACGGAGCGGAAACTTTCCTTCGGCACTCACAATGTCTCCATTGGGCAATTATACACTTCGTACATGTCAGCATGTAATCACGTGTGCAAGTGCTTACAAGGAGGCACTTGTTGTGTAACAGTTATCGCCGTTGAAAATGGACACGGCGACCCGAGTTCAAATCCTAGACGAAGCTGTTTGCATTTTCACATAAGGCTTAAAAGAGGAGGAATTCTCAAAGTAGTTTTGACGAACAAGAAGAGAGACTCCTGACTTTGAGCTCGGTTTTTCTTCTCTTAGGCTGGTTGTCATAATAATGCCCTACTAGCTCAGTCGGTAGAGCATCGAACTAGGAATCATAAGTTTCCTGGTTCGATACCGGCCCTTGCCAACTCAGCGTATGAGTAGCACGGAGATCTGTGCGGTAAAGTGAGGAGCTGATGGTAGGTGTGGCACTCGCCTATGAAGCTAAAATAATTTCCTTGTGAAAAGGAGATAGACTCCCTCGCTGTCTGGCCGATACCGACATTAGGCCGCCCCGACGACTTTACTTTACTTTCAGGGAGAATAGTTGGGTCCATAAAAAAAGTCGTGGAAGTGGCCTAAAGTCGATATCAGCCAGACAGCAAGGGATAATCACGTTACACAACGGACGCCTCTACATAGAATAAAGCAATACACAGCGTACCACCTACCGCGATACTACCAACCACAACGGGTACCACTGCACAGCTAGAAACTGCTTCGGTCACGTGACCAACGCGCCGCAAATTAACATGTACCAATATATTGCAAACCGTTTGACTTCGTCGGGGTGGCCTAAAGCGAGGGAGTCTATCCACTTTTCACTAGTGCTAGACCAAGGAAATTGTTTTGCCGTTTGAATCGGGGCGCCAAACCTATCACCAGCTCCTCGCTTTACCGCACAGATCCCCGCGCTACCCAAACGCTGAGTTGGCGAGGGTCGGTATCAAACGTGGAACCTTGTGGTTCCTAGCTGGACGCTCTTCCGACTGGGCTAAGCCGGCCCTTAAACTCTCAGCCGGTAGAGCGCCACCACAATGTTTCGGGTTCGATACCAGCCCTCGTCAACTCAACGTATGAGCAGCACAGAGATATGTGCGGTAAAGTGAGGAGCTGATGGTAGGTGTGACGCTCTGTCTCTGACGTCAAAACAATTTCCTTGGTCTAGCTCTAGTGAAAAGGGGATAGACTCCCTCGCTGCCCGGCGACTTTTATTTATATACTTACATTTAAAATCGAAGTTCTCACTAAAATAAATAAATAAATAAATAAATAAAACACTTTTCCGTAGTGTACACCTAAACTGCATTTTGACCGAAAGAAAAAAAAAATAGTTGACAAGTGTTACATCTTGCCCACTGGTGACCGGGTAAAGTGGGGATATTCAATTTTGTTTAATTGAAGCTTTGTTAAAGAAAAAAAAAAAAAAAAAAAGGAGGGGGGGGAATAGAAGATATTCTTGACAGTTGCCTCCCGGGGGTGGGGTTCCGACTGTATGATTAAACACATCAACCCTTTCCATCGCTTTTTTTCAAACGACATATCTCAAAGGCCATCTGCTCAACTGTCTGTCTTTCATGTCTCTGTGTGTGTTTTGTGGTTTCCTTGTCAAAGGCTTCAGGCTCCTCATTGAAAGGGGCAAGAAGCTTATTCGTTTTGCTTTTCACCCGCTATCATCCTCATCCTGCCCCCCTACTCGCCATCATCATCATCATCATCATCAGCAGCAGCAGCAGCAGTAGCAGCAACAGCAGCAACAGCAGCAGCAGCAGTATCAAGTTAGCCGACATGAGTGTTTTTTTTTCTAATTTTCTATTTATTATTTCCTTCCTTTTTAATATATATATATATATATATATATATATATATATATATATATATATATATAGTGTAAGATTGTCACTGTTTCAGCTTTTACTGGACCGTGTGCCAAACGCAGTATTATTGGGTAGAGTGCTCAATATAAAATAGAGCTGCTATATATTATAATAAAATAAATATATAAAGGTTTTACATATTTATTTATTTGGTGACAAAGGAACATTCACGACCATATTGGTTTCATGCGTTAACAATCGTCAGGTGAAGATGTTATTTTATTATATATATATATATATATATATATATATATATATATATATATATATATATATATAAGCTGCGCGCGCGTGTATGTATATTGCTTCTTTCTTTCTTTCTTTCTTTCTTCTTCTTCTTCTCGAATATGCGTATTTTTTCCTTATATTTACTATCGTTTCATTCCTTATATATATATATATATATATATATATATATATATATATATATATATATATGTGTGTGTGTGTGTGTGTGTGTGTGTGTGTGTGTGTGTACATTTTAACCGTCTGAAGATTGCTTAATACATACTTTCCTTTATATATTCTAGTACAAAATAAAAAACACCCTTTGGGCGATGTAAAAATAGATTTTTGAAACATATTGCCTGAGGGGTGGGAGTAAAAAATTCAATGTCAGCGAGTTTGTACCCTAAGTAAGTAAAATCATCAAATTCATTAAAGGATTAAAAAATAAAACAATTTGAAAGGTAAACTTTAAATATGTATTAAAATAAAACAAAATCAATGAGGACTGTCTAATGTTGCATGTTCAAATTTTTAGTGTATTTATTCTACTAGCAAATGTACGCACCCTCCGGGTGCAAGTATTTAAGTTTTAATATAATAAAATATAAGATTAATTTAGAAAGGCTACTGAAACTAAATAAGAATGCAGATAAAAAGATGAGAAACAGAGGGGGTATAATCAAAAAATAGAACAACTGAAACCTACTTTTCCCCCACCCCCGTCTTTCATTGCTAAATTTTTCTAATTTAACTATTTAGTTAAAATAGGAAGTAAAGATTAATATTACAGATATTTCTTCTTGTTAACGGATTTCTTTTAAGATTTATCCACGAGATTTAGCTAATATTCATAAAGATAAAATCAAACAATTAGAAACCAATAATACTAAGCACATATTTATTAAAATCAGATTTTTTATATCAATATGCAAATTAGCCTTCCCATTTACACTGTAAACTGCTATTTTGTAGTATATATAAATACAATTGCATATTAATAATATGTAGATGTTGTCAACAGTATTAATTATGCAAAACAATTTTATTAATAATTGAGGTTTAAATAAAAAATAAAATCCTGTAGAATGTGATGTAAATAACTGAGAGAATAGTGACTTGAATAGTAATATAGTTTCGGTTACAGACAGAAAAACACACAATCTCCATTATAATAAGATGTTATGACGATTTTGGGTAATGTGACGTAAGCAGTGACGTAGTTTTTGTTACAGACAAAAACCGGAAGCGAATCTCCATTATTAATAGATATATATATATGTTTCCCTCTCTTTTATTTTGTTCTTCATCCTCTTTTCATTTACTATTTCTTTCTTTCGTCAAAGTCTGTAATTAACTTTGGTTTATTAATTCATTTAGCTAAGCCCGTTTACCCGTTTATGTTTTTAATATTTCTCCTTCTTTCACGTTTTTATATTTTATATTGTTTTTATATTAATATATTGTGATCGATTTTATTTCTTTCTTCCTAATTTCATTTTTTAAATATATATTTCTTTCTTTGAATTTTTGTTTTTCTTCCTATGCGTTCTTTCCTTTTTTTCTTCTTCGTTTCTTTTATTATTCGGTTTCTTTTCTTACTCTTACACTTCGCTTCTTTCTTTCTTTCTTTCTTTCTTTCTTTCTTTCTTTCGCCATGCTTCCTGTATTTTTTTACTCTCTCTCTCTCTCTCTCTCTCTCTCGATATATGTTTCTAATCAGTCTTTCTTTCTTTCTTTCTTTCTTTCTTTCCCCATGCTCTCTTTCTTTCTTTGTATCTATCTTTCTTTTACCATGCTGTCTGTCTGTCTGCCTGCCCCTCCCCCTCTCTCTCTCTCTCTCTCTCTCTATATATATATATATATATATATATATATATATATATGTAACTAAAGCTGAGCAAATCAACTATTGTCTCCTTAAGGCCTTTTACTTTTTAGTTTACTTACACGAAAGTTATTTTAAATTATTCCTTAGTTTTAGGATTGAATTACGTTTGGAAGAAATCTATTTTAATTGGTCTTAATTAGTCATAATTTGCAATTAAGTCAGAAACTGGCCCGTCCCTGACTTAACATTCTGCCTATCACTCTACTCATCTCTATGTATCTCTTGATCACCTCCTCGTTTATACGTGAGAGTAAGAGAGAGATGAGAGTGTAATTAAAAGAGAGACACACTTAATTACTTACTTTATTTGTATGTTAAGATTCACACCAGTAGCGAAATGTCCGCAGCCTAATAAAATTCCATGATCAATTTCAATTTGAATTAGGTCAAATGTTTCTTTCTTAGAATTTTATTTTAGCTCTCCGGATGTATGTTTTTTTAAAACTCTCCGACCGTATGTTTTTTTTAAAAACCTTCCAGCCGTATGTTTTTTTTAATTTAATTTACTTTGAAAGCTCTCTTTTCCCTAATCACAACCATCTAGTGAGAGCTCAATAGGTGACCCAATGGGTTACGTTTTGTCTAGTATATATATATATATATATATATATATATATATATATAAAATGTTGTTCTGGTTCCAACGGGAGAAAATTCAATATTTTATAAAAAGAAGGTCCGCAAAATGTATTATGTTCTCAGAAAAAAACTTATTCTTTTTATCTTACATAAGATATAATGTAAGTAAGTTTTATCTTGGACATAATATATATATATATATATATATATATATATATATATATATATATATATAAAATCAGGGATTAAATATTATGGATTTAATATCCCGTAACTACAGTTTCATGCGTACTTGCAATCATCAGACAGTCAAAATTTTAATATTAAAAAAACAAACAAACAAACGGTGGCTTGTTTAGCGTTTAGCAGACTAGTTCCCATGCAAATAGATATAAACTAAAAGATTTATTTATTTATCTATTAACGCTCTATCACAGATATTGAGCACTCTTCTAATAACACTGTACGTTGGATTACTACCACTTCTTCAAGTATAATAGTTCCAACCATACACATTGATATATATATATATATATATATATATATATATATATATATAAGAAGTAAACAAACAAACAATGTGTTTTGATATGGCTTTTTTAGCCCACAATTTTAGTGAATATATGCTTAATTGAAGTCGTATCTAATTTTTGAAAATTAATTAATTGATAATTAATGAATTAGGCGGGTATACCTCTTCAAATGTAAGGCTAAACAAATCGAGAAAAAATAATCTCTGTATGTACATTTCAGCCTATTATGCCTCATCAGCAGAGCTATAGACAGGAAGACTGCCTAGTGTGTGATTCGAACCCTGACTATATATATATATATATATATATACATATATATATATGTGTGTGTGTGTGTGTGTGTGTGTGTGTGTGTGTGGTGTGTGTGTGTGAGTGAGTGAGTATGTGTGTGTGTGTGTGTGCATGCGTTTCTAATCAAATTTCTTTCTTTCTTTCTCATACTTTCTTTCTTTCTTTCTTTCTGTGAATACCTCCTCCCCCCGCTTCTCGTCGGCCAGACGTGTCTTCAACTTTCCTTCTTACTTAATGTGGTCAGGTGTCATTGTCTTTTCTGTCCTGTCCAATTTCGTCCCTGTGTGTGTTCGGCCACATTAACTACCGTTCGTATGGCATCTCCCCAGTGACGCCATCTTCTTCCCAAAGGGGCTTTGCAAAGCAGCAGCAGCAGCAGCAGCCATCGAGTGGTCCCCAGATTGGAAAAGGCAAGATCAGTTAACTTAACACCTCTAATTGAGCGGCACATAAATAAGAGAAGATACTAGTGGGGGTGGATGAGGAGAAGGAGGAGGAGAACAAGTAGAAAGAGGAGGGGTATGACAAGAAGCAGGGTGAGAAGAAGAAGAAGAAGAAGAAGAAGAAGAAGAAGAAGAAGAAAAAGAAGAAGAAGAAGAAGAAGAAGAATGTGGAAAGAGGATGTTAAAGACAAAGAAGACGACGAAGAAGAAAAAAGAAGAAGAAGAAATAAAAAGAAGAAAAAGAAGGTGGAAAGAGGAGGTTAAAGAAGAAGAAGAAGACGAAGAAGAAGAAAGAAGAAAAAGAAAGAGGAAGAAGAAAAAAGAATAAGAAAAAAAAGGTGGAAAGAGGAGGTTAAAGAAAAAAAATAGAAAAATAGAAAAAAAAAGGAGAGGAGGGAGAAGAAGGTAAGAAGAAGATTAACCCAATATTTTTACCAGTAAGTAATTCCCTTTATATATATATATATATATATATATATATATATATATATTAGAAAGAAATTCGGGTAACTTACTTAAGTTTCACCAAATTGGATCATCAGGGTTAACCGTACTGAAATAATCAAAATAATTGATTAATTAAGGACAAACGCGGAAGTGAATAATATAATCATAGTATCGCACAAAAAAATAGAAAGATAACCGTTAAAAACCCAGTCGCCAGTAAACCTATTATATATATATATATATATATATATATATATATATATATATATATATATGTGTGTGTGTGTGTGTGTGTGTGTGTGTGTGTGTTTGTTGATTGCCACTTCTTCACAGAACAAGGCCATTTCTACAGGTTCGGTTGTGAGCACGCAGGGCCCATGCGTCCAGCTTTGTTTTTAATCACTGTCATATATATGAACCCCTTCCCCGGTTTCCTCTCGTATGCGACCGTACGTGACTGAGAAGCCCAGCCTTCGACAGGCAGACCCTGTCTCACACGTCACATATATAGTCCGGCTCAAATGTAGGAAATGTGTCCATGATTTCCGTCATGTGCCGCTTACGTAGAGGCCGCTTCAGGATGGAGTGTTCGAGCCGTGTTACCTTAAGTCCCTTGCAGCTATCATAAACAAGTCTTCTCTAAGCTACACGATTCGTAGCTAATTTCTCCCACTCATGAACGTTTATGTTGAGAGTTTTGATGTTGTTTTTGATAGCATCCCTAAAAATTTTTTTTTACAGTAACAAGAAGTTAACTAAAAAGTTTACAAATAAATAAATACCTACGATTTTGTGTAAAATTGATGTGGAAAATATTCAAAATAATTGTTTGATTATTACATGCACGCAACATTTTATTTGAGAGGGACGGGGCTCAGTTTTCATTTCAAATTGTTTTTTGTTTTTTTACTCCTTTAATAAATATGAGGATTTGTCTTACTTATGATACAAACCCTCTGACATTGAATTTTTAACTCCCACCCTCCCAGGCAATGTCTTTCAGATATTAATTTTTACGACGCCCGGAGGGTGTTTTCTGTTGCTAGAATATATTATGTTTATAACATTTCCCTAATCTGTAAGTGACATTGAAGAGATAAATTACATAAAAAAACGCAAAGCACAAATTGATTCGTATCAAAAATTCTATCGTCCCAATAATCCCATTCACTTATTGAAGAATGTTCTTCCCTCTACGCTAAACCCACCCATTATCTATTAATAATGGAGATTCGCTTCCGGTTTTTGTCTGTAACAAAAACTACGTCACTGCTTACGTCACATTACCCCAAATCATCATAACATAAATACACTCAAAATTTGAACATGCAACATTATACAGTCCTCATTGTTTTTTAAAACAAGTTTTAATAAATACATGACTGATATTATATATCTATATATAGTTTGTTTTATTTTAATACATATTTAAAGTTTACATTTCAAATTGTTTTATTTTTTAATCCTTTAATGAATTTGATGATTTTATTTACTTAGGGTACAAACTCGCTGACATTGAATTTTTTACTCCCACCCCTCAGGTAATATGTTTCAAAAATCTATTTTTACATCGCCCGGAGGGTGTTTTTATTTTGTACTAGTGAACATAATAATGTTTAATTAACATAACATGTAATAGCAAATACAGGATACACACGTCCCAAACAAGTAAAATGCATAAAAAGTTCCATGAACAAAGAAAGGGTTAATAAATACTTACAGGTTTTTCATCATCATTATTATCATTTAGTGCAATAAAGTTGAGACTAATTTCTCTAGTCTGTTCTCAGACAGAGCTAAGATAAAATGTCCTATTCGCTCAACGAGCGAGGACCGAAACAAGTTACGTCATGTCCCTTCAAAGGAAAGGAGATAAAAAAAATGGTTAGTATTATCTGCGTTATTCGGGCTATTGTCCTCATCTTCATTGTTATCTGTACAACGTTTCGGCCGATATGCCCTCCGGCCTTCTTCAGGTATTTCTTGTTGAAACGTTGTACAGATAACAATGAAGATGGGGACAATAGTCCGAATAACGCAGATAATACTAATCATCAAGCCTCATCTCAAACATTCAGAGAAATAAAAAAAAAATGGTGTTTGAAAGTGCTTAATTATCACGTGACCAAGGGACACGTGACGTGGGGATCCACCTGGAGATCCAAGGGAAGACAATTCTGTTTGTCTCTCTATATGCGTTTCAGCAGCCTCAACAGGGAAGTGAGACACTTTCAGCCTGCAGAAATGAGGAGCACCTCGACCAATTCATCCGAGTGGATCTGGTCAATTCAAGACATATTACGCCGTGATCCAGTTCCTTGGAAATAAATAGAGACAATATGGCCGGTTTAGCTCAGTCGGTAGAGCATCTCCGAGGAATCACAAGATTCCGGCTTCGATACAGACCCTCCCCAACATTAGGAGCAAAGCTTGAACCTGTGTATCTATCTATCTCAGTCTGTCGCCACTTATCTATCTATCTATCTATCTATCTATCTATCTATCTCAGCCAACCACTATCTATCTATCTATCTATCTATCTATCTACCCGTCTCAGCCAACCACTATCTATCTATCTATCTATCTATCTATCTCTCTCAGCCAACCACTATCTATCTATCTATCTATCTATCTATCTATCCATCTATCTACCCGTCTCAGCCAACCACTATCTATCTATCTATCTATCTCAGCCACCACTATCTATCTATCTATCTATCTATCTATCTATCTATATCTATCTCAGCCAACCACTATCTATCTATCTATCTATCTATCTATATCTCTCTCAGCCAACCACTATCTATCTATCTATCTATCTATCTATCTATCTATCTATCTATCAGCCAACCACTATCTATCTATCTATCTATCTATCTATCTATCTTCGTAATTGTTAGTATGGTGTAGCTCATCGATCTGTCTATCTATCTCTTCCTATCCATATATATCAGTCAGTCAGTTAGTCAGTCTCTATCTATCAATCTATCTATCTATCAATCTCAGCAACCCACTATCTCTCTCTCTGTATCTCTCTCTCTCTCTCTCTCTCTCTCTCTCTCTCTCTCTCTCTCTCTCTCTCTCCCTATATACATATATATCAGTCAGTATCTATCTATCTATCCTTCTATCAATCTATCTTCGTTATTGTTAGTATGGTGTAGCTTCTCCCCCCACCTCTCTCTTCTCTCTCTCTCTCTCTCTCTATATATATATTATATATATATATATATATATATATCAGTCAGTATCTATCTATATAATATATATATTCATCTTCATATCTATCTATCTATCTATCGATCTAATCATCTTAATATCTATCTATCTATCTATCTATCTATTTATCTACCTATCTATCATCATCTTCATATCTATCTATCTATCTATCTCATTATCTTCATATCTATCTATCTATCTATCTATCTCATCATCTTCATATCCATCTATATATCTATCTATCTCATCATCTTCATATCTATCTATCTATCTATCTCATCATCTTCATATCTATCTATCCATCTATATATCTATCTATCTCATCATCTTCATATCTATCTATCTATCAATCTATCTATCTCATCATCTTCATATCTATCTATCTATCTCATCATCTTCATATCCATCTATATATCTATCTATCTCATCATCTTCATATCTATCTCATCATCTATCTATCTATCTATCTCATCATCTTCATATCTATCTATCTATCAATCTATCTATCTCATCATCTTCATATCTATCTCATCATCTATCTATCTATCTATCTCATCATCTATCTATCTATCTATCTATCTATCCATCTCTTCATCTATCTATCTATCTATCCTTCTATCTATCTATCTTCGTTATTGTGAGCATGGTGTAGCTTTCCAATTGAATGTCTCTTCATTAATTTTCCGAACTGTATCTATAACGGTGCCCGTTCAATGCGTCGGTTCGCTTACTCGCTTCTCCACCCCCCTCCGTTCATATTTCTATTTCACTCTACCTGTCTATCCCCCTCCTCCCCTCCCTCTCCCCTACCTCTCTCTCTCTCTCTCTCTCTCTCTCTCTCTCTCTCTCTCTGTCTTTCTCTATCCAAACTCTACTTTTCCCTCATTCACCAGCCACTGCCCATCTCGAATACTTTCTAGTTTTGGCAGTCATTTCCCTAAACAACCTGCGCAATTTAGGTTCGTAAATGTAACACCTTTGCGGTAATTGGCCGAACGGTCAGCATTGCTGTCCACTGCAGATGTCCGCTTGACCAGATGATTAGTTCATTTACACCGCATCCCAAATGAAGACCAAATCTGTCCCTCGGTCAAGAAGACTTGATTGGCTGCAGTGGCCGGAGAGTAGACAGCGAAACAGCCAACTAATCAGGGCCGAAATGGATGGACATTTAACACAAGATCGCCATTGTAGGCTGGTCAGTATTTTGGGATAAAATTAGAGGCTCGAACTTTCTGTTTGGCTCGTTGGCTGCTCGGGACACTGTTGGTCACTGTTGCTTGTTGAGACAATGGTTGGTCGATAAAATATGGATAAGAAAGAAAAAAAGAAAGAAAGAAAGAAGGAAAGAAAGAAAGAAAGAAGGGGTTTACTGGTTTGCTAGCCATTACATCACAGGGGGTGGGGTGAAGAGGAAAGAAGATGGTAAATGAAAAAAAAGAAGAAGAAGAATGAAAAAAAGAAGAAGAATGAAAAAAAAGAAGAAGAATGAAAAAAAAGAAGAATGAAAAAAGAAGAATGAAAAAAGAAGAAGAATGAAAAAAAAGAAGAAGAATGAAAAAAAGAAGAAGAATGAAAAAAGAAGAAGAATGAAAAAAGAAGAAGAATGAAAAAAAAGAAGAAGAATGAAAAAAGAAGAATGAAAAAAAAAGAGACAGGTAGTTGAAATTGAAAGTTAGGTCACAAGAGGCGAAAAAAGATTAAAAATGAAAGAAAGAAAGAAAATGATTTAATTTAAAAAAAATTGAAACGTTATAGGAGGAATGTCCTGTTGTAGTGGCTAACGTGCTGGACTACGACATCGTAGCAAGGGAGTTCGAACTCTAGTTGTTCTATTACTTGTAAAAAAAATCCTTTAGTAGACAAATATTGATTCGATCAGATTTAGTATTATATTCTTGTTTTACGGCATATCAACCTCAATGGGTCATTTAATGCCGACTACGTTTTTGAAATGAATTGGTGATAATGTTTAATTTTCTAAAGGTTTTTTTTTTACATATTTTTTGTGAATGAAACTTTATTTAGTATTATAATAGATATTCCAATAGTAAATGGTTAGCACTAGCTCATTTGGTGAGTTAGTAGCGGTATTATTAGCGGAGTACTCAATATCAGTGATAGTGCTATTATTTATACATAAGAATTAATATATATATTAGTATATGTAATTTATTGCAGGAAGCGCGTGGTGTAATGGTTAAAGTCATGGGAAATGGACTCGTCACCCCGAGTTCAAATCCTGGACGTGCTAATTGCATTTCACTTAGCGCTAATACCCTTGGGAAAGGTATGAATCCTACTCTCCCTCCAGCTATGGATAAATAGTAGGGCAGACTGGGCTCTTTAACCTTGGTTCAGGCAACTGGTCTAGGAGAAGGAAAACTCTGAATTCAAACCTGTTGAACTCCGCTTAAGGAATTGACCTTGTGTCACATCATGCTCGTCCAGTAAATAAATATATATATATAATTTATTGCATGAGTAATTCTTACGCATTCATTAGACAAGGTTTCTCTCTTTCTCTCTCTCTCTATATATATTTATTTGCTGGGGATGCTGTTGTCTCTCCTTCTTTCTGGCTCTCTTTTCTGTAACGGCTTCTTTCCTTTCTTTTCACTGCTTTCTGTTCCTTGTTTGACGAGGAGGCGCGAGGTGGCACGGTCTTCTGCACAAGCCTCCCATGTGTTGGTGTTGATGTGGCATGTCTTCATGTCACATCTTTAAAAGAGTTATTCTTACGCATTCATAAGACAATGTTTCTCCCCCCCACTCTCTCTCTCTCGCTCTCTCTCTCTCTCTCTATATATATATATATATATATATATATATATATATATATATGGAGAGAGATAGAGAGAAAGAAAGACAGAAAGATATATATATATATATATATATATATATAATATTTGGAGGATATGTGCTTAATTGAAGTCATACCTAATTTTGAAAATTAATTAGTTAATAATTAATGAATTTTAGGCGGGCATATATGTTCAAATGTAAGGCTAAACAAATCGAGAAAATGTCAATCCATGAATGTACATTTCGACCTATTCAGGGATTGACATTTTCTCGATTTGTTTAGCCTTACATTTGAACATATATGCCCGCCTAAAATTCATTAATTATCAACTAATTAATTTTCAAAATTAGGTTTGACTTCAATTAAGCACATATCCTCCAAAAATTGTCGGCTTAAAGCCATATAAAAATAAACACATTTGTTTGTTTACTGACCCTCATATATATATATATATATATATATATATATATATATATATATATATATATATATATTTATAAAATGGATAAAGTAACTCGAGTAGGTTACTTTTATCCATTTTATAAATAAATTTTGCTCTACATTGTATTGAGCACTTTGTATTTGTTTTTTCTCAATCTTAACCTCTGGATACTGTGCGCTTCCAACGATCGTACTCGTACCCACCGGTAAGCCACTACTCATACATTAACGCATATATATAATATATATATATATATAATATAATATATAGAGAGAGAGAGAGAGAGAGAGAGAATGTATTTTCGGTTTATTTTATTAGTTAGAGCAAACGTTCCGGTTTGTGTGCGCCTCTCACTTCTAATGTATTTGTTTACATCTTCCCCTTCCGTTCAAGACAACAAAGTCGGTGTGAATTTCAGTCGTTTCTACATTTCATATTTATGAGATGAACAAACCAATGAATAATATCGCTGTTGGACCACTATACAGGACAAACCGGAAGTCTATTTCCGCCATTGTTGTTAAATTTTTTCATTCTTTTTTTTTTTCAGAAAAATACAGTTACTCTACAAAAGAAATTCCCTGTAAAAATCGGCCGGGTTAGCTCAGTCGGTATAGCGTTCGGATAGAAACTACAAGGTTATTAGTTTGATACCGGCCCACGTCAAGTAGTTAATGAATTTTGATATGACCATAAACATTTTGCCGACCAAATTTTCCCCAGGGCTGTACCAAATTTTCTCGATATGTATGATGGGTTATTTCACAGTTCACTATTTTATTCACCTCATAATTCATTCTATTCAAATAAAGTCCTATCATTATTGAAATCTGAGTCTTTCTGATCAAATATAATGAACTAACCAAAAGTTTGTATACTTTGCTTGGGTGTGATATACGTAGAAGCAGGAGAACCGTTGTGGGCGGTTTAAAGTAGGCAAAATAAGTATATATATATATATATATATATATATATATATATATATATATATATGTGTGTGTGTGTGTGTGTGTGTGTGTGTGAAGAAAGGTAGACAAACACGCGATGTTATGGAAACTCGATGTTTATTGTCGACGATGCAACGTTTCGGTCTATTAGACCTTCTTCAGGACTTGGATACATTCTAGCCTAAGTAAGGGTCTAACTGGAGTGTTGCCTGTCATGGACTACTCATCCACCAGGATTCCGTCCTTAAGCATCACGGGTCGCCATCAACGAGCAACAGGTGGCCCCATTGGATTTTTTACCCCTCTGCAGAGGTGCAGTCGGTGTATTCTGAAGCCCCAACCTACAGGGCTCCCAATGTTGACTCACAAAAAAGTAGTCAATGAATTTTAATATGACCATTAACTCTTTGCCTACCAAATTTTCCTCAGGGCTGTACCAAATTTTCTCGATATGTATGATGGGATATTTCAAAGTTTACTATCCATTCACATCAGAATTCATTCTATTCAAATAAAGTCCCATTATTATTGTAATCTGAGTCCTTCTGCTCAATAATAATGAACTAAATGGCTGAGTTAGCTCAGTCGGTAGAGCGTTCGGCTAGCAGACCACAAGGTTCCTAGTTCGATACCGGCCCTCGCCAACTCAACGTATGAGTAGCACAGGGATCTGTGCGGTAAAGTAAGGAGCTGATGGTAGGTGTGGCGCTCTAACTCAGACGCAAAAAACAATCTCCTTGATCTGGCGCTAGTGAACAGGGGATAGACTCCCTCGCTGATAGGCTGATACCGACTTTAGGCCACCGACGACGAATACATACATAATCATCATCATCATCATGTCGTGCCAGCAGCACGGATATCCATGACAATCTCTCGCCAACCCCCTCTATCGGTCATTGCTCCTAGGAATCCTCTGCGCGGCATCCAGTATCCGCACAGGGCTGGTCAATGTATGTCTCTTAAGGACAGCTCACACCAGCATGCCCATGTGGTGGCTTCTACTGAAAAACGTCAATTACGAGTTCAAAGAACGTCATTTATGAGTTCCTCCTGGCTTCTCCAGCAGTGTCCGGATATATATATATATATACTAGCTAAAGTACCCGGTCCATGACCGGACTAAAAAAAAAAAAAAAAGAGAAAAAAGTGGTGACTTAATTTGGCGGACCTGAACTTTTGGAACCCCACGCCCTCTAAAATTTTCGTTTTTAATTATTTTTTTTTTCAACGGATTATTATCGATTGCAAACCAATCTATCCGATTGTAAAAAAAAAACTAAAAAAAAGTTATTTATTTTTCGAGTTTTCAGGGGTGCTCATTTCCCCGTATAAGTTTTATAGTAAATCGAACCCCCATATCGAAACCGCTCTATCTTAACAGTTGGGCTGAATTTGCACTAAGGTATCAAAATTAAGGTGACACAGAAAAAACAGAACCCACAAATTTTTTAATAAAACTGTTAAATTCAAGTAGGGGGGGGGTTAGGATTTGGGGTTAGGGTTAGGGTTAGGGGTTGGTGTTGGGGTTGGTGTTTAAGGTAAGTTTAATGGGAAAATAAATAAATAATTTGGGTTCTGTTTTTTCTGGGCCACCCTAACTTTGACACATTTGCGCCAGTTTCCTTTCGAGCAGTTCCGATATGGGGGTTCGATTTTACTATAAACTTATACGGGGAAATGAGCACCCCTGAAAACTCAAAAAATAAAGAACTTTCAAGAATTTTTTAAAAATCTGATTGATTGGTGTGTAATCGATAATAATCCATTGAAGGAAAATAAATATTTAAATAAAATTTTTCTTTTAGCGGTTCCGATAAGGGGGTTCAATTTACGATAAACTTATACGGGAAACTGAGCACCCCTGAAAACTCGAAAAATAAATAACTTTTTTGAATTTTTTTTTACAGTCTGATAGATTGGTGTGCAATCGATAATAATCCATTGAAAGAAGAAAAAAAATTAAAAAACAAAAATTTTAGAGGGGTGTTCCAAAAGTTCAGGTCCGCCCTTAATTTAAAAAAAAATCTGCCTATTTATTTATCATTAGAATTATGATAAATTAAAGAACACATTTTCTCATTCAAGTTACGTACATTAAAATCATTTTTATTTTATGTTTAAGGTAAGAACATATCATACACTGTTTTGTTTATATACGAAATGTTAACTACATCGTATTTTTATTATAATTTTTGTTTTATTTTTATTACAATACGAATACAACTATGTTTACTTAGTTACGAAATAAGTAGTTATAATTTTAACTTCCTATTTTTGTAAAAGGCTTTTCTTTCTAAAATTCTTTTGTTTTTAATTTTTTCGTATATATACAAAGTTGAGTTATATTATATTTATTAAATAAACAAAATAAAATTTATTAAACAATAATAAGCGCTTATTATTTATTTAATAAATATAAGCGCTTATTATTGTTTTTTTACTTCGCTCTTTCTTACCAAATAAATATTTGGAAGATAGATTATTTCATTTCTTTTCTAACTAAATTAATATTTTAAAGACAGGAATAAAAAGATTGCGATATGAATAAGATTTGATTTTTCCTTAAAACATACTTTTGCTGTCCGAAGCAAAATAATTTTTTTCTAACTCGCTATAAAAAATAATTCAATTGATAAAGACTCGTACAAATTATAAATTGAGCAAGATTATTTTCTCTTCTTTTCACGAAAAGTTTCACTGAAACTCCAGTTTGAAAATAATAATAGTATTTGGGGACAATTTTAAATTCAGTTTTTAATTGCTTGATAAGTTAGAAATAGATTGTAATTTATTTCTTTGAATTTTTTCTACATGACAATTCAAATCTAGTTCTTAACGATAAAGAGAATGCAATATCTATTTTTGCTTACATTTTAAAACGTCTTCATTAGTTTCTAAACTATTAAGACTTTTTTTAAAACCATTAGTATTAATTACAAAACAACTCGTTTTATCATTTTTTTTTATTTACATTTATACAACCCTATACTGGTGACTGATTTTTATTGACATTTAAAATCTTATTTTAAAAAAATGTAACCGTAAACTTGTGTTTTGAAACAATTTTCATTTTTCTACAATTTTTTGTGCATGACAACAATTTAAATTAAGTGTGTGTACATTGTACAATAAAAGTTAGTTTCAAAACATATGATAAATATAAATAAATATTTAGAAAGATTATAAAAAAACGAATTTATTTTACGTTAAAATTTAGTTTGTCGCTAACATTTTCATTGTTCTTTCTTTCTTTCTTTTTCTTTCTTTCTTTCTGCTGCAACGAAAATGTTAGCGACTCGCCTGGCTGTTTTAAGCCAGGCGAGTCGCTAACATTTTCGCTGATAGACCAAGTATTAGCAGCAGCAGCAGCTATGCTATGGCTTTCGAAAAATCGTTTGATTTTTGTTTGATTAATCGATTAAATCCCTTAATCAGTAAAAATCAATAACCAAATTTGGAATTTTTCTTAGTTAGAACGATATCAATGTGTATGCAAGATTTTGAATCTGAGTGACCTCCCGTTTTTTTGTTATACGTCGACACGTACATACCAAAAATCTCTGTTTTATTATAAGATATATATATATATATATATATATATATATATATATATATATATATATATATATATATATATAAAAAAGAAGGTCCGCAAAATGTATTATGTTCTCAGAAAATTTAAAAAAATTCTTTTTATCTTACATATGCGACACGTGTTTCTAATCTGTTGTCTTCTTCAGGCATTTAATTATTATTTTGGCAGAATATGACCGATATTTGATAGGTTGTGTGTGTTTCTGCAGCTTTTCTATTATAATGGCTGTGTAATAACGGTTGAACGCTACGTTATTTTTTTTTCAATCCTTGCGTGCGATTTGCACGCGACTTGCGCGCAAAAATTGAGAAAAAATGATGTATGTTCTGCCAAAATAATAATTCAATGCCTGAAGAAGACAACAGATCAGAAACATGTGTCGCATATGTAAGATAAAAAAAAACAAAACATTTTTTTCTAAGAACATAATACATTTTGCAGACCTTCTTTTTTATAAAGTATTGAATTTCTCCCGTTGGAACCAGAACATATATATATATATATATATATATATATATAATATATATATATCAACCCTTTCGACAAGAAGTCAGTTTTTTAAACGGAGTTTAATTGGTTTGAATTTTCGAATCAACTGCACTATCCTCATACTAGCAAGACCTGTAGATATACCACAATATGATAATTTCATTATTACAACGTTTGATATGTTTACTTAAGAGCTATTGCAATATATAAAAAACTATAATAATCTTGATTTAACTCTTTCTCTCTCTTTTTCTCTCTCTCTTTCTCTTTCTTGTAATCCAAGTTCTTTTCTAATCTCTCTTTCTCTCTTTCTCTCTCTCTCCCCCCTCTCTCTCTCTCTTTCTCTCTCTCTCTTTGTCCATTTAAGCAACAGCAGCAACCTGATTTCAAATTGTCTTGATACGGCATTAAATGGCCCGAAAGGGTTGGTATGCCCTAAAAAAAAAACCAGCCAGAGCTTCGGTACTAGAGCTTCAATTTCAAATGCAGTTTAGTGTCATACACAGAACAACTTTTTCTTGGTGTGTGCGGGGGGGGGGGGCTCTTTATGAAGGGTACAGTCAGCCTATTCTAAGCCTGTTGTTAGGGTGACGTTGCTTTGCAGTGAAGAAACTGGGTATGTAATTCAAAAAGCGTAACTCATATTCACAAAGTTTTCACAGCTCTGTCATTTTGGGCTTTATAATTCACCGACTGCACCTCTGCAGAGGGTTAAGACTCCCCCCAATAAGGCCACCTGATGTCCGTGGGTGGCGACCCGTGATGCTTAAGGAGGGAATCCTGGCGGATGAGCAGTCATCATGATATGCAACACCCCACTTTGTCCCTTACTTAGGGCATTCGGAGAGGCCTCCTCCAATCAATCGGCTGGTCACGTCAAGCTCTGATTGTCTCAACCTTATTGCCCTTATGGTAAGCCCCAAACTTTTTTATCATATGGATGCTAGAAGGCGGTGGCTGAGGATATTCATGTCCTGGGTTTGACGTTAAACTCTATCTGATGGTGAGGTTCCAGTTTTGGAGGTTTAGGGAATGTGGAGCACCCCTTCATCACCATTGCTCCCTGGTCCACTTTGACCCGGAGTAGTAGTACCTGTTAGGGTCTCATCAATGGGTTAGATAAAAAAAATTGTTTATAAAACTAAGTAAGTATCCATTAAGAATGAATTTATTTCAAAACTTTGTCGGCATTAAGTGAACCACCTTGATTGATATGCCGTAAAACAAAAAAGAAAAAAAGAAAAAAAAAAGAAAACCATTGCTCCCAGGTCCACTCTGATCCGGAGTGGTAGTACCTGTTAGGGTCCCATCTATGGGTGAAATAGAAAATTTGTTTGCAAAAAAAAAAAAAAAAAAAAAAAGAAAAAAGAAAAGAGTTCCAAACTATCGCTCCGAATCTTTCAAAACTTTGCCGGCATTAAATTACCCACCGTGGTTTACATGCCGTAAAATAAAACAAATAAACAAACTCAAATTCAAGTTTTCATTATGTTGCTAAAAATAACAATCTTATTATACTGTGTGTATAACAGTCTGTAACCGAAAGTATATCACTACTCAAGTCACAATTCCCTTAGTTATTTACGTCACATTCTCCATGATTTATTTTTTATTTAAACCTCAATTATTAATAAAATTATTTTACATCATTAATACTGTTGACCTTATCTACGTACTAATGACATGCAATTGCTTTTATATATACAACAAAATAGCGGTTTACAATGTGAACGGTAAGGCTAATTTTCATATTGATATTAAAAATTGGATTTTAATAAATATGTGCTTAGTATTATTGATTTCTAATAGTTTGGTTTTATCTTAATGAATATGAGAAAAAATCTCGGGGATAAATCTTAAAAGAAATCCATTAACAAGAATAAATAACTATAATTTTATTTTTTGATTCCTAATTTAACTAAATAGTTAAATTAGGAAAATTTAGCAATGAAAGATGAGAGTGATGGAAGAGTAAATTTCAGTTGTTCAATTTTTCGATTATACCCACCTCTGTTTCAAATCTTTTTATCTGCATTCTTATTTATTTTCATTAGCTTTTCTAATTTAATATAATATTTTATTACATTGAAACTTAAATGCTTGCACCCGGCGGAAGGTGCATACATTTACTAGTAAAAATAACCCCTGCCAATTTCTTGTACGCATTGACACTATTTACAAGTGCATTGGACTAAAATATCGAGTACAGAAAGTACTTCATCACTTCCGCTAGGAGGCGCTCTCCTCTTTCTCGCTGTTCTTGTATTACATCTTTGAGAAATATTTCCGATGTTGTCCAAAAGTAATTTTATTTTTGCTGTTTGTGAAAATGAACCCCCCCCCAAAAAAAAAAAACAAACAAAAAACACAACAACAAAAAACAGACCTGTGGATATGGCTTAGAATTAGAGAGTGTGTGTGTGTGTGGGGGGTCTTACTCCTCTGTAGGGGATACAGTCTGTATATTCTAAGCCCTGTTGTCAGGGCGACGTTTGCTTTGCAGTGAAGAAACTGGGTGTGAAATTCAAAAAGCCTAACTCAAATTCACTAAGTTTTCATCATGGCATTACTAAAAATAACAATAAAAATAAAATAGAAATAATCCCTTGCCAATTTCTTGTACGTATTGACAATATTTACAAAAATACCGAATACAGAAAGTACTTCCACACTTCCGCTAGGAGGCGCTCTTCTCTTACTCGCTTTTCTTGTTTCTCTATTTTAGATTTTCTTTTCATCTGTCTTAGTAGCTCAAAGTTCGTTGAATAAAATCCATGTGTATATTTGTAGACTTAAATCATATTCCCTCTTGTATGTCGATAAACCAAACTTGGTAAGTCAATCTTCCTAATCTTTCTTCATACGAAAGATTTTTTTAAAAATCATTCATTACTTTAGTAGCTCTCATTTGAACTCCGTCAATGAGTTTTATGTCCTTGATTAGTCTTGGACTCCAAACCACAATGATTTTAGTACTGATGTTCAAGAATTAAACGAAGTATTAATTCATTTATTTGTTGCTGTTAGCCTTAGAATTAAATTCTATACTAACACAATAGGTTTTTTAAAATCATTCATTACTTTAGTAGCTCTCCTTTGAACTCCTTTAATGAGTTTTATGTTCTTGATTAGTCTTGGACTCCAAACCACATTAGCAAATTCCAAATGAGGTCTTACCAATGCAATTAATAATTTTTCAGCATTTCTTTATCCATGTATTCATATGACCTTCATATTAATCCTAATATTTTTTATTTGCTTTATTTACTTGTGTTTCTATGTGATTTTTTAATTCACATTCACCAAGGTCTTTTTTATAACTCTATCTTTTATTTTAATCATTTTTTTAGTTTTTGTTCACTTTTGTTTGTCTTTTTTTTAAAAAAAAAAAAGATATTTGGTCATCTTTGTTTGGGCATCGTATTCATCATATTCCTATTTTAACTAAATAGTTAAATTAGCAAAATTTAACAATGAAAGACGGGAGTGATGGAAGAGTAAGTTTCAGTTTTTTTTTCCGATTATACCCCCCCTCTGTTTCAAATCTTTTTTCTTATTCTTATTTAGTTTCATTAACCTCTCTAATTTAATATACTATTTTATAACGTTAAAACTTAAATTCTTGCACCCGGCAGAAGGTGAATATATTTGCTAGTAATGATAAAGTAAGAAAAATAGAAATAATCCCTTGCCAATTTCTTGTACGTATTGACAATATTTACAAGTGCATTGGACGAAAATACCGAATACAGAAAGTACTTCCACACTTCCGCTAGGAGGCGCTCGCTTTTCTTGTTTCTCTATTTTCGCTTTTCTTTTCATCTGTCTCTCTTGTAGTACATGCGTTTCAATCAAACACAACAAATTGTCTTCTTCGTTTCGTTTTCTTTCTATTTTAATCATTTTTGTTTTTTTAGTTTCTGTTCGCCTTTGTTTGTTTGTTTTTTTTTTTTTAGATGTTCGGTCATCTTTGTTTGGGCATCGTCAAGAGTCTCACATTCATCATCGTTTTTCTCGGCACTAGTTGGACTTTTTCGTGATGTCTTTGACACCTCGGATTTTCTTCTTTTTTTGGGGGGTGGGGGGTGTTGCGGAAGGAGGCTTGGGAGGAGAAACAGGAGTCGGAATCACGCGTGAAAAAAGGGGGTTAAAAAAATATGGGATCTTTGTAGCAGAGTTATTTCCTTGTACACATCCCTTGGTTACCGGGAAAACAAAAAAGGGGAATGTGTGTATGAAAGGGGAAATGGGTGGAACGACTAGTGTAAACGAAGAAAGACTTGTGTTTAAGAAAATACGTAAAAGTAAGAATGGAAAAAGTTAGCTAGAATTAAAAAAAATTAAAAAAAAACAGAAAATGCATAGGACCATATGACCTTTAGGCACCCCCTTGCGATCTCGATTCGTGGGGACATTTTTTCCATTTACACCGTCAACATCCGGTTAATTGTTAACAGACGATTTTTAAAGTTGTAAAAAAATAAAGTTGTAAAAAAAATATAATCCTAACCCCTAACCCTAATCCCTAACAAACAACCGGATTTTGACAGTGTAAATGAGAAAAAGCGTCCTTGTGAGTCGAGATCGCGGAAGGGGTGCCTAAAGGTCATATGGTCCGATGCATAAATACAGCCGATTCTACATCTTTATGTTCGTGTGCGCATACGCGTGTACTAACCTCTTTGGGTAATCTAAACATTAGCTACATAAATGAGAGTAACCTCCCCTTGTTTTTTTCACTTTGAGGAAGCCGTGTGTTTTGTTTTGTAAAAACACGGATTTTTCGACAAATTGGGTATGCCTATAATTTTCTAATAAACAGGTACTCTCATAGAAATATTAACATCTTTTTTTTAAATCACCTGTGGGAGATTCTAAGCATATGTTGACAGGGATGGTGAACATGTGGAGACTGTTTGAAAATATATTAAAAGGTATTCCTATAAGGGTGTTAACATTTTTAAATCAATTTTAAAAAAAGATGTTAATATTTCTGAGATTACCTGTATATTAGAAAAGTATAGGTATACCCAATTTGTCGAAAAATCCGTGTTTTTACAAAACAAAACACACGTCTCCCTCAAAGTGAAAAAAACAAGGGGAGGTTTCTCTCATTTATGTAACTAATGTTCAGATTACCCCTCTTTGCACGTCTCTATATAAGACAAGCCGTAGTTGTATCAGAAAGAGAGCCAGACTAGTGTGATGAAACAAAAAAGAAAGAACTTGTCAACTTGTGATTTTGCAGTTCCAGCAGATCACAGGGTGAAGCTGAAGGAAAAGAAAAAATGACAAATACCTGGACCTTGCAGAGAACTGAAAAAGTTATGGAATATGAAAGTGAAAGTGATACCAATTTGTTGGTGCACTTGGAACGGTCCAAAGGGATTGGAAAAGATTGGAAAATCTGGAACATCAGAGGAGAATTACCATCCAGAATACTGCACTCTGCAATCTGCCAGAATACTCAGAGAAGTCCTGGAGACCTGAGGAGACTTGTTGCCACTCAGACCCAGTGAAAGGCCATCAGTAATAGATGTGAAAATAATAAGTCAATAAATAATAATAATAATAATAATAATAATAATAATATAATAAATAAAAAAGTAAACAATTAAATAATTGAAAAAAAATTGAATGAATAAAAATGAAAAAGAGGTTAACGAAATGACAATATAAAAAAAAGAAAGAAAGAAAGAAAAAGATAAGAAAAGGAAAGTAAAGTAAAGGAAGGAATGAAGGAAGGAATGAATGAAGAATGAATGAAGGAAGGAGAGGAAGGAATGAATGAGGGATGAAGAAAGAATAAAGGAAGAAGGAAGGAATGAAGGAGGATGAGGAAATGAATAAAGGAAAGGAATGAGGGAATGAAGGAAGGAAAAGAATGAAGGAAGGAAATGAAGTGAAGGAATGATGAAGGGAAATGAAATGAGGAAGGAATAAATGAAGGATGGAATGAAGAAATGATAGGATNTGCTGTTGTATGGCTGCACCACTTAGACCCTAACAACGCGCCTGGAGAATAAGCTAGATGGAGCTGCACAAGAATGCTGCGTGCGATATTGAATAAGTCGTGGAAATAGCACCATACAAGGGAGCAGCTGTGCGGCCACCTGCCCCCTATCTCACAAAACCATCCGAGTGAGACGGCAAGACATGCTGGACACTGTTGGAGAAGCAAGACGAACTCATAAGCGATGATCTCCTGTGGAAGCCAATACATAGACATGCTAAGTGGGCCGCCCAGCAAGGACTTATATTGACCAGCTCTGCGCGGATACTGGATGCTGCGCTGAGGACCCCACTGGGATAATGAATGATAGAGAAGGTTGGCAAGAGATTGTCGTGGATATCTGCGCTGTAGCATTACATAATGATGATGATGATGATATAAGACATCTAATTATAATAGAGATTCGGTGTTTGTCTGTAACCGAAATTACGTCACCACTAAAGTCACAGTTCCCTTAGTTATTTACGTCATATTATCAATGGTTATTAAATAATCAAATATCATTATTCAATCTTAATAGCGTCTTATCTTATTTATTAACAATGTCTCTATTAATGTCTAGCTGATATAGATTTGCCTCAAAACAGTCCATATTATTAATGTGCTTAAAATCCTGGGATGAGTGCTATATATATCATTAAGAAATAAATGTTTATATAGTGTCTGGTAAGAGACAGATTGGTCGCCCCTAGCTGCGTTTCAAGGATGTCTACAAGAATGATCTCAGGTGATTTGGCATTGCCCCTTCCAGATGGTAAAATTTAGCCCAGGACCGACATTGTTGGCTGCAGGGTCTCCGTAGCGGACTGTTTATGTCTGAAGATCTCTCTGGAATAAGGAACGGAATGAAGGATGAAGGAAAGAATAAAGGAAAAGAAAGGAAGGAATGAAGAAGGAAGGCATGAGGAGAATGAAGGAAGGAAGGAAGGATGGAATGAAGGAAGGAATGAAGGGAGGAAGGAATGAAGAAATGAATGAAGGGTGGAATGAAGAAATGAATGAAGAATATATTGAAAGAAGGAAATAAAGGAAGGAAAGAAGGAAGGAGTTTTATGAATGAAATAGAAAATAAAAATTTGCTAAAGAAAATAATACAAATAAATTAAGGGGTAAGTTGGCTGGCTGGTGGAATTTTTCGGCAATAAAAGTAAAAGTCGTCGGGGTGGCCTAAAGTCAGTATCGCCCAGACAGCGAGGGAGCCTGTCCCCCTTTTCACTAGCGCTTGACCAAGAACATTATTTTTGCATCTGAGGTGGACCGCTTCACCAACAATCAACTCTTCACTTTACCGCACAGATCCCTGTGCTACTCATACGCTGAGTTGGCGAGGGTCTGTATTGAACCAGGAACCTTGAGTTAAAACGACCCTTATTGAGCTAAACCGGCCTTTATATATATTAACCAACCCCTCCGCACGAGCAGGATGCGACACAGGGTCAATTTCTCACGAGGAGTTTAACAGGTTTGAATTCAGAGTTTTCCTTCTCCTAGACCGGTCACCTAAGCCCATGGTTAAAGAGTCCAATCTGCCCTGCTGATTTATCCATAGCTGGAGGGAGAACTGGATTCATACCTTTCCCAAGGGTACTTAGCGCCATGTGAAAGCCAACGACTTCGTCCAAGAATTGAACTCGCGTGACGAGTCCATTCCTACGACTCTAACCATTAGACCCGCGCCTCTCCTTAATCCTATGGTTTAAATAACAAAAAAAATGAGTTTACATAGTTATTTACTAAGCTTAGCTTAGATGTGGCACAAAGGCCAGAAGTAATGGGCGCCCCATGAGAATCGAATTCCCTTTGTCAATGGTTGCAAGTTGATTTATGAAATGAAAGATCAGTGTTTTTAAGTAGTTAATCAGCCGAAACATTATGGCTGTTGGATTGGCCGTAGGAATAAAGCACGTGACTCGCCTAGTTCTATAAAATTTAGGTGGGGAATTGTACACACCTTATATACCAAAATATGGGCACCTCACGTGGTGTTTAAGTTAGCAAGCTCGCTTAGCAAACCATTTGTTAGTGAGTTCGATTCTCATTGGGAGCCCCATACTTCTGGCCTTGTGCCAATCTAAGCTAAAGTTAGTAAATAACTATATATACAAAATATGGGCACCTCACTGTGTGTAATGGTTAGCAAGCTAGATTTCGCTGACCATTGTTAATGAGTTCGATTTTCTCATTGGGGAGCCCACACATCAGGCCTTGTGCAACATCTAAGCTACGCTAGTAAATAACTATATATACAAAATATGGGCACCTCATATGGTGTAATGGTTAGCAAGCTAAATTAGCAAACCATTGTTTGTGAGTTCGATTCTCACTGGGCGCCCATACTTCTGGCCTTGTGCCGCATCTAAGCTAAGCTTAGTAAATAACTATATATACAAAATATGGGCACCTCAAGTGGTGTAATGGTTAGCAAGCTAGATTAGCAGTCCATTGTTAGTGAGTTCGATTCTCACTGAGTGCCCCATACTTCTGGCCTTGTGCCATATCTAAGCTAAGCTTAGTAAATAACTATATATACAAAATATGGGCACCTCATGTGGTGTAATGGTTAGCAAGCTAGATTATCAGACCATTGTTAGTGAGTTCGATTCTCACTGGGCGCCCATGCTTCTGGCCCCTTTCTTTCATTCTTAACTTTTTATTTATTCCCCACAATAATTTAATTCTTTGCTTTTGATGATTTTTAATTTCTTTATTCTCTGTTTCAATCCATTTGAAACTGTTCGCTTAGTCGTTCGTGTTCTGGGTATGACCTTAAACTTTATCTAGGGGTCAGGTTCCAGGTCTGGAGCTCTAGGAAGTGTGGAGTATATCTTCATTGCTATTATTGTTACAATCTTATGGGTCATCCTTTAGCCTTCAAGCAAGAGCGCTTTTCCAGCAGAAATCCTGGGTAATTCTCTGATAAAGAATCTAAAAAGAGAAATTGTGTCACTTCTTTGATGCATAATGTTAGAGGAGCTGCCATAGTTACACTATAAAGACAGCATTATATATATATATATATATATAATATATTATATATATATATATAATCTTATTATAATGGAGATTGTGGGTTTGTCTGTCTGTAACCGAAACTATCTCACTACTCAAGTCACAATTCCCTTTGTTATTGACATCACATTCTCCATGATTTTATTTTTTAAACCTCAATTATTAATAAAATTGTTGTACATTATTAATATTGTTGACCATATCTACATGATATTTTCCACGTACCCCACTTGTACGGGTCAGGCACAAGGCCCTATTTATGTGGGACCACCCACAAGCCGAAGCTCATGGGGTGGCAGGTGAAAAATTGCGTCGATCCCGTCGGCATTCCCCCTCAAGGGGGGCGCCTCAGGCACTGGGCAAATAAACCAGCCCTGCCCCTTTAAATCAAGGGGGCAGGGTGTTGCCTGGGGGGATGCCCCCCCTGGGATCGACGCCCCGTTAATTATATCAATGGTCCAGAGGCCGAAGCCACTGTTGACCATATCTACATACCAATAACAGCAATTTATACATATATACAACAAAATAACGGTTTACCAGTGTGAATGGAAGGCTAATTTGCATATTGATATTAGAAATTTGATTTTTTTATAATATATGCTTAGTATTATTGATTTCTAATTGTTTGGTTTTATCTTATGGAA
>CM042176.1:23415665-23470665 GCA_023376005.1 Doryteuthis pealeii | reverse complement strand
TCACCATCAGGTCAGAGTTTAATGTCATATCCAGGATATGAAGACCATCAGCCCCCGCCTTCTAGCACCCATATGATATGAAGGGGGTTTGCCATAATAAGAGTAATAGGGTTGGGACAATCATATATATATATTTACCAACCCTTCCACACGAGCAGGATGCGACACAAGGTCAATTTCTTAAGCGGAGTTTAACAGGTTTGGATTCAGAGTTTTCCTTCTCCTAGACTGGTTACCTAGCCAAGGGTAATGTACCCAGTCTGAGTTGGCGAGGGTCGGTATTGAACCAGGAACATTGAGTTAAAACGACATTTATTGAGCTAAACCGGTCCATATATATATTTACCAACCCCTCCACACTAGCAGGATGCGAACACAAGGTCAATTTCTTAAGCGGAGTTTAACAGGTTTGAATTCAGAGTTTTCCTCTCCTAGACTGGTTACCTAGCCATGGGGTAAATGCCCAGTCTGTCCTGCTATTTACCCATAGCTGGAAGGAGAATTGGATTCATAGCCTTTCCAAAGGGTATTATCGCCATGTGAAATGCAACAGCTTCGTCCAAGAATTGAATTGGGATCTACGAGCCCATTTCCTACGACCAAAAATATATGCCGAAAACATGGAATTAAACCAACCAACCAACCAACCATCGTAGTGTAATGGTTAACTAGCTAGTCTCGCAAATTCATTACTACTGAATACGAGAAACTATCAGTTACCAATCGTCGTTGACGTCATGTCTTCGCTACCCTAACTTAGATATACATAATATTAATTATATAGAGCACTTTTTTTTTACTTATAAATGTAGCAAACAATATTATGAATATTAATCTATCTATATATCTATATCTATATATCTATTAATAATGGAGATTCGCTTCCGGTTTTTGTCTGTAACAAAAATACGTCATTGCTTACGTCACACTCCTAAATAAATATAGAATAAAAGATAGAATAAATACACTCAAAATTTGAATATGCAATGTTAGACAGTCCTCATTGTTTTTTTAAACAAGTTTTAATAAATAAATACATACCAGGTATTATCTATCTATATATAGTTTGTTTTATTTTAATATATATTTAAAGTTATCAGAACTAAGTTTCATTTCAATTTTTTTTTTACTCCTTTAATAATTAAAAACATTTTTTTTTTTTACTTCTTTAATAAATTTGATGATTTTACTTTACTTATGATACAAACTCTGATATTAAATTTTCAACTCCCATCCCCTCACACAATTTTATTTTGCTAGTGTATATATGTATAAAAGGAATGACTTACCGGTGAAAATATTGGGGTGGTCCCAATATTTGTTTGGTACAAGTGTTATTCCGATAAGTCAGCGTTATAACAAATGTAAAGTGCTCAATACGTAAGTGGAGCGGATTTAACCCTGAAGATCCTTATGGTGAAACTCGAGTAAGTTATTTTTTTGTACAGACTATATAATATATAATATCTATATCTATATCTACATAGAAGCCGCTGTGCGTACATGTTGTCTTGTATTCTGTTGATGGACTTATTATTTTCTTTTTTAAAGATAGGGGTGGCTTCAATGATACTTTGAAGTATTGGTTCGAGGCTATAGTTACTTTCAATAGTTATAATATAGTTCAATATAGTCACATGACGAGAAGGAGACCAACGAAACCAGAAATACGTTATTTTTATTTAAGTCAAGATTCTTCACGTGGCGTATATAAAAGAAAGAATTAGATCCAAAATATGGAATATTGAAGAAGAAAAAAAAAGGCTAAATTAAAATATCAGTGGAGGGAGGGTGTATTAAGATTATTTCGTAATACACAATCAAGGAACAGTACACAAAACACCACACACACACACACCACACACACACACACACATATATATATATATATATATAATATATATATATATATATATAAGGTATATGTAAAAACCAATTTCTTTGTGATGAAACAAAAGAAATACTCACAGTGCTCAATCACAAATTTGAGAGCTAATATTTATTATTTTACAAAGTTTTCACAGATCAATGTTCATTATAAAACAGCGACCCAGGTTTCATGCCAAGGGGCAATCATCAGTTTTGTTGAGCAAGATCCCATGTGTTTGTTGAAGATCTTTACTCAATGTCACATTTGGACCGCAAATAACGTCGGTCGTTAGTTCGCGGACGCTATTGTAGTTCGGATTTACTAAAAATAAATTTTTTCAAAATTGCATTTTTTTGTAGTAATTGACAGAATATGTTGGGATGACCAGGGTGACTTCAAGCAAAAGAAGATACTACTCGCATATGG
Source organism: Doryteuthis pealeii (assembly GCA_023376005.1). Taxonomy (NCBI): domain Eukaryota; kingdom Metazoa; phylum Mollusca; class Cephalopoda; order Myopsida; family Loliginidae; genus Doryteuthis; species Doryteuthis pealeii. Next base: position 23,468,369 of record CM042176.1, on the reverse strand, counting down.
AAAATCTTTCCAGAAAGAAAGATAAAAAAGAAACAACTTCCCTTGCAACAAAATATGGGACTAAAGAAAAAGATATGCCTTACAAAATAGAGTGGAGAATTTTAATCATCCCAATGTACACGAACGGCTCCTAAGTACTTGCAAATCATGTATTACGGAAAAATTTAGGATATTAAAAAATTTTTCCTTTAATAATAATATAATAATAATAATAATAATAATAGAAGTTTAAAATAAAAATCGGAAATCTTCAAACAATGTCCCCATAAAAAGAAAATTTCTTCCTAAATGCATGGAGGGGAGATTCTCAACATCCACCCTGAAAATCAATTCCACAATGGTGCAAAGAAATCTGATATTCAACAGTGAAAAATAGATTTTTCGACAGAGAACAAACACCCATCCACCTTTGTATTTATGTTGGAAAAAAATATTTAAAAGACTCTACCATATATATAAAATGTTTTTTTGAGGAAGACATATGCATTCCTTTGTCAAACGGAAATATTAATTTAAAATAAAAAAATAAAAAAATTTTTTTTCAAATTTAAAAAAAAATTTTTCTTTTTAACGATAAAATTTTTCTATTAACGAATAAAGAGGTAACTTCATTGGCATTACTACAAAAAATGCAAATTTTTGAAAAAATTTATTTTAGTAAATCCGAACTACAATAGCGTCCCGCGAAACTAACCCGACGTTATTTTGCGCTGTCCAAAATGTGACATTGAGTAAAGATCTTCAACAACACCATGGGATCTTGCTCAAACTGCCTGATGATTGCCCCTTGGCATGAAAACCTGGGTCGCTGTTTATAATGAACATTGATCTGTGAAAACTTTGTAAAATAAATATATATATATATATATATATAATATATAATATATATGCACTTTTTCTGACCAAATAAAAGTTTTAAGTCTCTTCTCAGTAATTATATGCGCCAAAACCACACGCACATTGTTTCATACATACATGTATATACCCGAGTTAGACATCAGATTTTTTGAATTAAAATTTAAAAAATAAAGATAAAAATAAAGTTGAAGTTTAGTAATTAAAATGATTCAGTTTGTACTGGTTCATTTTCTTTTTTCTTTTAAAAAACTTTTGTACTTTTACATCAATTCCATTCACACAGAAACCATTCACCCACATGAGTATTTTATCAGAAATCATTGCCATGCCACCTACAAGAACAAGCAGCACTCAATACCTCCTCCAAGTGTAGGATAGCTATCTTTTTGCCAATTGTCCGATAGTAGTGGTAATTGATTTTTAAAAGATTCGGGGCACCCTCAGAGAACACATGGCGCAGGTAGGGAAGATTTTGGAGGTCATAGTTTTTTTAGGGGCTGTGGCAGAAAATGTCGTGCAATACGTATTGCCTTCAGCCGTGGCATACAAATAAAATATAAACCATAAAAAGGGTTGTTCTAGGCATGACACTAAATTGCATCTGATGGTGAGGCTCCTGTTCTGGAGATCTAGGGAATGTCAAGTACCCTTCATTATCATTACTCCCAAGTACACTCTGTGCGGGAAGGGCGTCAGAGTTTAGGTACCGAACATGTAGGCCAAAGAGTGGGTCCTCTAATGGAAAAATTGAGATATTATAAAAAGTACCTCTAAAGGTTGGTTGGATTTTACGATATGTCAACCCTTGTTGGGTTATTTTATGCCACATACGTTTTGTTTTATTCATTTATTCAAAATTATTATAGCTAAACTCAACATTTAATTTTTTTTTAAAAACTCATTTTGTCCATAGATGAAACCCGAACAGGTACTACCACTTCGGCCTTTAAAGAGGGTCATTCCTAAAATGAGGTAACCAAGCATGTACCATTTTAGTCCTTTTAGACCAGGGATCACCAAACGACGGGCAACATGTCTGAGTGCTCTATTCAGAGAAGAGATTATCTTATTTCTCATTAAGACTTTCATAGCTTTATAGCCTTGTCATGTCTCGGGTTTTCACAGAGCCTATTCAACTGAATAGTGGTTTTGTTTGTTTCTTTGTTTAAGGGCATATCAACTTTTCTGGGTTATTTAATACCAAATCCATCGTTAGATAAGAACAATAGTGGTATTATTTGATTTAATTTAATCTCCCAGCGCGACTGGAGTTCGAACTCGCTCACTACGTTGTCGCAGTTCAGCACGCTAGCCACTACGCCAAGGAGACCCCCCCACCACCACCGCCACTACAGATAGGAAATTATAGGAAAGAACAATAGTGGTATTATTTAACCATACCTGGAGGGGATTAGAAGGTTCATACCTTTCCCAGGGGTATTTTGACCAAAAGTACGTAATAGCGCGACTGGGGTTCGAACTCGCTCACTATGTTGTCGCAGTTCAGCACGTTAGCCACTACGCCAAGGAGACCCCCACCACCACCACTGACAGATAGGAATATAGGAAAGAACAATAATGGTATTATTTAAACCGTCCCTGGGGATTAGAGGGTTCATACCTTTCCCAATGGATATTTTGAACCAAAAGTGAACGTAATAGCGCGACCTGGGGTTCGAACTCGCTCACTATGTTTGTCGCAGTTCAGCACGTTAGCCACTACGCCAAGGAGACTCCCCCTCCCCCGCCACTGACAGATAGGAAAATGAATTGCAAAAGGACAGCTAAAAAGAACACCAAATGTTCGACAATTTTCCTTTAATTGTTTTCTTTTATTCAGAATTAAACATTTTGCCGCCTTTCCTTTTCGGCGGGAAAACATTTTGTTTTGTTTTGTTTTTTGGTCTCTAATCCAAAAAAAAAAAACTGGTAGAAAAATGACACCATCACGCCCTTCTCATTCATCTCTTTTAGCCGTCACTAAATTTCTTTCTTTCTTTTTTCTTTCTTTCTTTTTTTCTTTCTTCGATACTTTTTGTTTCTTGCTTCTGCATTTTTTTCTCACTTTTTCCTTCTTTTCCATATTGTTTTTCTTTCCCTTTCCCACTTTCTTTTTTTTTCTCTTTTCTTTCCTTTTTCTTTCTTTCTTTCTTAAAATACTTTCTTTTATTCCCTTTTTTTCTTTTTTTTTCTGCACTTTTTCTTTTTTATCACTTCCATAATTTTTTTTCTTTTTTTTCATCACTTTTTTTTTTTCTTTCTTTTTCTTTTTCTTTACTCTTTCTTTTTCTTCTTTCTTTCTTTCTTAAATACTTTCTTTCCTGTTTTCTTTTTTTTTCTATCGCACTTCTTTATTTTTTTCTCACTTTTTCTTTCTTTCACACTTTTCTTTCTTCCTTTCTTTCTTTCTCACTCACTCATTTCTTTTTCTTTCTTTCCTTACCCTTCACTTAAATACCCTCTTTTTTTTTGTTTTTTGCTTCTGCACATTAAAAAAAATTCTAACTTTTTTCTTCTTCCATATTTTCTTTCTTTCTCCCATACTTGTTCTTTCGTGTGTCTTTCTCTCTTTTTTTTTCTCTTTCTCTCCTTCTTCTTTCTTTCTTTCTTCACAATTCAACATTTATTTCTTTAATTCTAGAAATTTTTTCTTTTCTTTTCTTTCATACTTCTTCCTTTATGCTTTTTCACACTTTTCTTTCTTTCTTTCTTTTTTCTTTCTTTTTTCTTTTCTTTCGATAATCTCTTTTTTCTTTTCTTTCTCCCACACTTTTCTTCCATGATTTTACAAACTTTATTTGTTTGTCTTTTTGTTCCTTTCTTTCTTCCATAATCTTTCTTCCTTTTTCTTCTTTCATTTTATCCCGCATTCTTTCAACTTCCCATTCTGCACAATTCTTCAATTTAAAAAGTCATTCTTGGTAAGGTCGGAAAACTTTCATATTCTTTTAAAATAGCTACTGAGAAACGATGAAGAAATTTTCGGGAAACAAAATAGAATGAAGAAACTAGAAAAAAAAATGGTATGTGTTACAAAAAAAGAAAGAAAGAGCGTCGGGAGAAAGAAGGAGAGAAAAGAGCAAAGAAAGAATGGATAAAGAATAGTTTAGAAGAAAGATGAAAGAAAGATAAACAAGAAGAAGGAAGAAGAAAAAAGAGAAAGGAAAAAGAAGAAAAAAAGGAAGAGAAAGTAAAGAAGACAAATGAAGAAGACGAAAAGGAAGGAAGAAGGAAAAGGAAAAAAGAAGAAGAAAGAGAAGAAAAGAAGGAGAGAAAAGAAGAGGAAGAAAAGAAAGAAAGGAAAAAGAAAGAAAAGAGAAAAGAAAGTCTGAGGAAAGAAGAAGAAAGGAAAAAAAAAAAAAAAAAGAAAAAAAAAAAGAAGGGAAGTTATGAAAGAAAAAAAAAAAAAAAAAATTCTAGTAGAATTGGTATCTGTGAAAAGAAAAAAAAGTGAAAAAAAGAGAAGAAAAGGAAAAGACACAATGAAGGAGAAAACAAAAAAGAAAAATGAAAGAAAGAAAAAAAGAAAAGAAAAAGAAAATTGGTTAAAAGAAAGGGGTGTAGAATTTGGGATATATTTTGAAAGAGATAGAAAAAAAATAAGAAAGAAGAAAAGAGAAAGAAAAAAAAAGGGCAGAAAAGAATAAGAAAGAAAAAAAAGAGGGAAAATGTGAAGCAAGTGTATAGAATTTGGATTTGTTTTGAAAAAATAAAGGAAAAGAAAAAGAAAAGAAGAAAAAGAAAGTGAAAATGTGAAAAAAAAAAAAAAAAAAGTTGTTGTTTAGGATTAGAGTTAGAATTTGGATTGAAAAAGAGAAAGAAAAAGAGGAAAGAATAGAAAGAGGAAAAATGTGAATGGATTGAAAAAAGTGTAGTAGTTAGATATTGTCTTTGGTGATTTGAAATTAAAAAGAGGCGAAGGAGGGGGGAAAAAGGGAGAGACAAAAAGAGAGAAAAAGAAAAAGGGGAAAGAAAAGGAGAAGGAAAAAAGAAAAAAGAAAGGAAAAGGAAAAAGAAAGAAAAGAATAGAAGAAAAAAAGAAAGGAAAGAAAGAACAGAAAGAGAAAGTAAAAGGAGAGACGGGAGAAAGAAAAAAGAAAAGGAGGAAAAGAAGGGAAGAAGGGGGAGGAAAGAAAAGAAAGAAAAAGAGGGAAAAAAGAGGGAAAAAAAAAACAGAGAAGAAAAAAGAAGGAAAGAGGGGGAGGAGCAGCTCAAAGAATAGAAGGAAGAAAGGAAAAGAGAAGAAAATTGGTGGTGGGGGATCGTGGACACTAAACCTCAACGTGACCAGCCACACCATGTTAAAAACAAACAATAACGACAGGAGGGAATTATTGAAATGAAGAGGATTTCTTTGTAATTTAATTATATCTCTTTAATGTTTTTTGTGTGTTTTTTATTTTTATTAGACTCTTCCCTTTTTAGTCTTAGAAATTGAAGAAGAGAAAAAGAAAGAAATAAAGAAAAAGAAAAGAAAAAAAGAAAGATAAACGATTAAAGAAAAGAAAATGTGGTGGGGAAAGAAAGTGTTAAAATTTGGATATGAATGGAAAAAAAGAGGAAAGAAAGAAAAAGGGAAGAAGAAAGAAAAGAAAGATAGGGGAAAATGTGAATGAAGTCTGTATGAATTGGAAAGTTGAAACTTGAAAAGAAATTAAGAAAGAGAAAGGAAAGAAGAAAGAAGGAGAAGAAAAGAAAAAGAAGAGAATGAAAGGAACAGAGAGAGAGGAAGAGAAAAAGGGGAAAATGTTGAAAGGAGAGCAAGAAGAAAGAAGAGAAAGTGAGAATTTGGCATTGTTTGAAAGAGAAAAAAAAAAGAAAGAAAGGAATAAGAATTTAAAGACTATATATAAGAAAGAAGAAAAGAGGAAAAGAAAGGAAGGAAATGTGGGAAAGAAAGTTGTAATTTGGATGAAAGAGAAAGAAAGAAAGGAATGAAAGAGATAAGGAAAGGAAAGAAAAATAAGAGAAGGCGAAATTGAATGAAGGTGTTATAGAGATCTTCTTGGATTGAACCTGAAAGAATTAAGAAAGAAAGAAAGAACAAGAAAAAAGAAAAAAAGAAAGAAAAATGAAAGGAAGGAAAAGATTAAGTTGGAATGGATAAAGAGAAAAGAATAAAGAAAAAGAAAGAAAGAAGGAAAATGTGAAGAAAGTGTAAGAATTTGGATGAAGAGAAAGAAAAAAGAAAGAAAGAAAGAAAGAAAGAAAGAAAGAAAGAAGGAAAATGTGAATGAAAGGTGTAGACTTTAGATTGAAAGAGAAAGATAAGAAAGAAAGAAAAGAAAAGTAAGAAAGAAAGAAAGAAGGAAAATGTGAATGAAGGTGTAGATTTTGGATGAACCTGAAAGAATAAGAAAGAAAATAAAGAAAGAAGATAAAGAAGGAAAATGTGAAAGAAAGTGTAGAATTTGATTGAAAGAGAAAGAAAGAAAGAAAGAAAGAAAGAAAGAACAAACAAACAAACAGACAGACAGACAAAGCATGAAAGTTAGAAAAAAATATATAGAAAAGACCGAAAAAGGCAGAAAACAAAACAAAACGAAACAAAAACAACAACACCCTGCAGTGTTTTTCCTTGACTCATATTCCAAAACAAACAGACTAAGTCACTTTTTTGTGAACGTAAACAAAAAAAAAAACAAAAAAAAAAAACACAAAATTAAAAAAAAAACAAAAACCCAAAATCGGAACCTTTTAATCCTTTGTTCAAATCAAATATTTAACCTGCTGTGGGCAACGCTTCTCTCCTTTCATCCAACCCCCCACTTAGCTCCCCCCACCCCCACTTACATTTTTTTTTCATCTTCTCCGTACGGATTTCTTTAATTTGTGCTCGACGAAGTGTATATCAGTTAGCATCAAGTTGGTAATTACTAGGGACGTGGCAAACTGCGACAGGCGACAGGAGGAGGAGGGCGACAGGGAGTAGGTCCCCCCACCAAATGCTTCACTTGTGTGTTTAAGGGGTCGAAAGAAGCAGCGAAAGTGGTAATCACTATTAGGCGCCGAGCGCGGGGCTTTAAATCTGTTGTTCCTGCCCAACTGACTCGATCCAGTTGACTACCACGCCCCCTATCGGCCGCTCGAAGATGAAGTGAGATTACAGATTTGAGGAAATGAAAGAAAGTGATATTCGAAAGTTCTTGTAGAACTGGCTTAAAAGCCGCCTTATCGGGGGCAATTAAGCTAGCTACTTATAAATATAGCGAACTGTATAGATACACATTTGTGTGTATATATATATATATATATATATATATATATATATATATATTTGTTGCGGGATATATTATTGCATGCATCTGATTCTGATATATATATATAATTTTTTAAATTACTCTACACCAGACTTTTTTGTGTCTTATTTTATAACTATAATGCTTCTGATTATTTTTAAAATTAAAAATAAGGTTCATTTTATTTTTAAATAGAATTCATTTTATTTTTAAATAAAATTCATTTTATTTTTATTATAGACAGCGCATTTTTTGATTAATTCCAACGTTTGACTAGCAGCGTTCTGTTTTTGCTAACGGTCATTTTTCCCGTCTTATTTTTTGTTGATGACCGACCCACGTGCGTCGATGCATGATATGCGAGGGTCCTCATATCAGTGAGGATGGGTCGGTGTTGCTTTTTAAACCGTCGAGAGATAGGCCCCGAAACGGTTTGCACACTCTCTCCTGATGAGCCCATGCAGTTGTAAACATCCTTTTTTTTTCATTTTATCATATATATATATATATATATATATATATATATATATATATATATATATATATATATATATAGTGTGTGTGTGTGTGTGTGTTAGAATCATGTGTATGCTTCTAAATTAGTTAATCAAGAATTTTTAAAAATTCTCAATTTTAGATTTTTAAATTCTCATATATATTAATTTCATGCTTCATACAATTCCAGTTTTTTTAAACAATTTATTTTATTATTCATGAAAGAATTAAAAAAAAATATTTTTCTTAAAAATTATATATATATATATATATATATATATATATATATATATATATATGTGTGTGTGTGTGTGTGTGTGTGTGTGTGTGTGTGTGTGTGTGTGAGAAATAAAAGAAACTTAATCTGACAGTATGAATTTGATATATTGAAAAAACAAAAGATGTTTACAAATGCATGGGATCATCTGGAGAGAATGTGCAACCGTTTCGGGGCCTTCCTCTCAACGGTTTTAAAAGCAACATCGCCCCCCACCCTCACTGATGTGAGGTCCCTCGGAATATCTGTATCGACCGCATGTGGATCGGTCTTCAACAAAAAATAAGACGGGATGAAATGACCGTTGAAGAAAAAATGCGCAAAACAGAACGATGCTAGTCAAAAGTTGGAAATATTCAAAAAATGCGCTGTCTGTATTAAAAATAAAATGAATTTTATTTAAAAATAAAATGAATTTTATTTTTAATTTTTAAAAAATCAGATGCATTATAGTTTATAATAAGACTCAAAAGAGCCTGATGTAAAATTATTTAAAAAAGTGTATAATTGTATAAAAAGTGTATATTAAAGTATCAAAATTGTTCATAATACAATCCAACTATTAAATAAGTAACCAATAAGTGTAGGTAAATCCGTATGTATATTATATATATATATATATAATATACATACATATATATATAATATATATATATATATATAGTTAATTCTTTGTTATTATTATTGGAGAAATGATTATAAAGTGCTCAATTACTTCTGTAAGAGCTGTATTTATTTATTTATAGTCACCAATACATTTAAAAGTCCGTCTTACCAATGGTTTCGGAACATCATTATTAGGTGATTATCCGTCATCAGAAATGTTAACTTTTGAAAAAATTGGACAGTTTTTACCCGTGCCTCGTGTCTTCGTGATCCGTTATTCGTTCTTCCTTTTCCTTTCATCATTCACCGGCCTCCCTATTTGTCGTCATTGAGTCTCGTATTTTGTATTTGTGTACTTATGATGATTTAAAATTTTTCCGTTTTAATTTTTAATTTTTTTAATTTCATTTATTTATTTTGTGTGCGTTTATTTATATGTGAATTCCTAATTATGGCGGTCTGAGGTTTTGGTTCGTCCAACTCCATATCATAATTTTTTTTCGGTGTGGGCATGCTCTAAAAATTTCCGATTTATTATCTAGAAAATCGTGTTCCGAGCTTATACCTTGCAGAATTCACAATTTTTCAGTGGTGCACAATGAGCTTTTTTTTTTTATCCATTTACGTATGGTTTCGATTGGTCCAATATTTTCCATTCTATGTTAAATTGTTTTTCTGTTTTTTATATTCCCATACTTTGTTGGATAGCGCTGTCACGTTCCTTTTGTTTTCGTGTTTGAAGGATGTTAAATGCTTGTAGTAGCGTTGTTTAAAACTACCTTGCACAGTCCCTACGTAGTTTTCGCTGGTCGCCGGTTGGTTTGCGTTGTTTGTCTTAAGACAAACTCGCAGACATTGAATTTTTTACTCCCACCCCTCAGGCAATATGTTTCAAAAATCTATTTTTATTTTATACTAGGATATCTATAATGTATGATTCGTTTATGAAATAATTTTCATTAACCTCATGTGTCTTAATAAAATGGTTGAAACAATATTTTATTAGCTTCATATATATTAATATATACTGATGTTTGACCCTCAGCAACGGACTTTTAGCACGTTAGGATAAAACATTAATACCCTTATGTATGAATCTAATTTAATCTCCCTGCAGTTATGGGTAAATAATAGGGCAGCATGGGATCTATAAATTTGGTTAGGTAACCCGTCTAGGAGAATGAAAACTCTGAATTCAAATCTGTTAAGCTCCGCTTTAGAAATTGATGTTGGGTCGCCTCCTGCTCGTGCGACCGTCTGGCCCAAATAAGGGCCGAAATGAAGTGTTGCATGTCACAGGACCGCTTAGTGCCCGGGTCACAGACCGATCAGGCACCACAATACTGTCTCGAAGGATAGCGAGTACCACCACGGTCAACAGGTGGACCCGTTTTTTGGGGGGGGGGGGTCTTACTCTTCTTCGGCGCGGTGCAGTCGGATATTCTACTGCCCCAGAACACAGGGCGAACCTATATCAATAAAAACAAGTCACTATTTGATTGATTGATTTTAACGGCAGTCCGACTTTGGTTATTTTAAGCATTGGATGTTAGGGAATCACGATCATTGTACGTTCATATGTACATTTTTGTGAGCCGTAATTATCTGTTTATAATACGCGGTCGTATATGATATGCATCCCTAATTTTGAATTATGAAATTCTGTAAAATAAACTTTCGAAACTCTGTAAAAAAATCTCTTGAAAATCTGTGAAAACAATTTTCGAAATTCAAGTAACTATCTCTCGAAATTCTGTTAAAAAATCTCTCTAATTTCTGTAAAAAACATTTATCGAATTTCTGTAAAAAAAATCTCTCGCTATTTTGTAAAAAAAATCTTCGGAAATTCTTCTAAAAAATCATTCGAAAATCTGTAAAAATATCTTTCGAATTTCTATTAAAAAAATCTTTCAAAATTCTGGAAAAAAAATCTTACGAAATTCTGTATAAAGATCTTTAAAAAATCTCTAAAAATATCTTTCGAATTTCTGAAAAAAAAAATCTGTAAAAAATCTGTAAAAAATCTCTCGAAATTCTGTAAAAAAATCTTTTGAAAATATGTAAAAAAAAATCTTTCAAAATTCTGTCAAAAAATCCTTCAAAATTCTGTAAAAAAAACTTTCTTGAAATTCTGAAAAAATGTTTCTTGAAATTTTGTAAAAGAACTTTCTTGAAATTCTGTAAAAAATTCTCCCGAAATTCTGTAAAAAAAATCTCTCAAAATTCTGTAAAATAATAACTCGAAATTCTGTAAAAAAAAAAAAAAATCTCTAGAAATTCTGTAAAAAAAGTGACATAAGTTGGGTCACTCGCAAGTCAAGTTAGCACTGTATTAGTATTACAGCCGCCATCTTGCGGTTTACTCGTATTGTTATTGGGCGAGCCTTAAGAGTTAATCCGTAACCGCCCTTAAGACGAATTGAAGATCTTACAGATATTTCTTTTCATTAAATTTATTATATATTCATCTATGTCTCTTAATAAAGATTTATAATTTCCAAGCAATCCACACACACACTGCCGCAGGTCGTTTAATGATGACACAATCTCGGCAAACGGCGACACGTGTCAACCGCCGTCGATGCGCGCCGAGCTGAGGTCGAAACATACGTCGATGGCGCATGTGCAGACACGCGTAATGGCGGGAAGGAGAATAAAACGAAAAAAGAAAAGAAAAAGGTCATACGAGACTGATTGGGGTTAAATTGCTGGGGAATGTGTATGCGACTGATGTGCGGTAGATTTTATTTGGAATTCAGGGGTGGGGCTAGGGGGTCAGAAGGCGAAGCACATTATGATAGGAATTAATAAAGTTGGATAATGAGGAGAATGATGGTATGGATTGGGTGCGGTTGGAGTGGAGTAATAAATAGTTTGCGGGTTAAAGCGGGGTGCAGTGGGGTGATGATGAAATTTATCACATGAAATTTATTGTCTACTGATAACCGCCACTTAATAGATGTTTTTATATATATATATAATATATATATATATATATATTATTATAATGTATTAATTTGAAAGCAATTACAATGCAAGTAAAAAATAAAAACAAAAAGAGTTATTTTTTGTGTCCTATCGATTTCAAAGTAAAACTTTATCTTCAGAGATGATTCCGAAAATCATCTCTGAAGATAAAGTTTTATTTGAAATCGATAGAACACAAAAAATAACATCTTTTGTTTTTATTTTTACTTGCATTGTATTGCTTTCAAATTAATACAATAACATACTTTACAATGCTTCAAAGCAAATTACCAATTACTTTTATATATATATATATATATATTATATATATATATATATATATATATATAATATATGTAGTATATTATGAAAAAAATGAAAAAACACAGGTTTAAATGGGTTAAGTGGTGAGTTTATTGGCCGACGCTGCAGTGTTTCGATCTATTAATTAGATCATCTTCAGGGCATTTGTTGGTATATGGAAGGTAATAAGAAATTTTTATCACAGAATAACGAGAAAAGCGAGTGATAGTCCTTGTTATTCATTGTGTGTGTGTGTGTGTGTGTGTTGTGTGTGTGTGTGTGTTTGTGTGCGTATAGATAAAAGGATATGAAAACACACAATGCTGTTAAAATGGATACATTTTATATCATATTCATAGCTAATATTGAACAATATTTCGATTTATAAAAATCACCTTCAGAGCTTGTTTTTACTCCGGACTCATCGAGAGAGAAGCTGAAAATAATTTGAATTCAAAACGAAAACATTGATGTTCCAAAAAGCGTACAAGTCATGCGATCGTTTCTTCATTAGCACATCCGCTACGCGTTTCTCGGTCAACGACATAATGTATATCTTAGTGTAACAGTTTTTGAAAGAAGAAGACATATATTTCAAATTCAAAAATAGACTAATTCTCTTTTTCAAACAGGAAGAATTTTAACACGTTCATGGTCAGCCTGCAACGGATTTTTTTTTTCAGAAAAGAAATATGTATATATATATATATATTATATATATATATATATATATATATATATATGTGTGTGTGTGTGTGTGTTGTGTGTGTGTGTGTGTAGAAAGTTTTGTAGAAAAAACAACAAGATGTTAAAAGTTTTGCTGACAGAAATCTGTTTTGACATTATGAATATGTCTTTATCAAAGCAACATTGTAAGCAGAAAAACGAAATAAATATATCATTATTTTCTACAAAACTTTCTACACATATTGTCGGATTCAATATCCATTTTTACCTTTCATACTGTCCACAGAAAAAACAAAATTGGAATTAAAGTTGTTTTTTTTATAGTATCTTTGAAGCATTGTGTGTATGTGTAATATAAATTCCTCAACTTCTTATAACAACAGATGATTACAATATCGCCGTGGGATAAGTACTATAAAAAAACACCTAGTACTTTCAATAACTCTGAGGATGGAATTTTACTTCCGAAAATATTTAGTTTTGAAAAAAAAAAAGAAGTTATATAAATATGATTTTCAACACATATTGCATTGTAAATTGCCTTCAAAAATCTTTATATTGCACATACACACAATGCTTCAAAGATGCTATAAAAAAAACAACTTTATTTTACTATGCCGAGCAAGGCTATATTTATAGTAAAAATTAAAAGAATTTCGAACAATTTCCACGCGCACAGGAGCAGCCGAGCCGAATTAACATCACGGAAATAGCCGATTTAACATCATGGAAAATTTTTTTCAAATATACGGCGTTCCTCAACTTCTTAAACAACAGAAGATTACAATATCGCCGTAGGATAAGTACTATAAAAAAACACATAGTACTTTCAATAACTCTGAGGATGGAATTTTACTTCCGAAAATATTTAGTTTTGAAAACAAAAAACAAAAGTTAAATAAATATTGCATTGTAAATTGCCTTAAAAAATCTTTATAAAATTGGAATTATTTAAATTATATCACCGGAGGCTCAAATTTCGGATGTAATAAGGATCCCGACACTGCGAGTTTATCATCATTGCAGATTCATGTTGCTGGACTTGTTACATTTTTAAACTTTCATTTGTAACCGGAACATTTTCCTGAACTTTTTGATATTCATATACACTTTTACTGCAAACTCTTTTGAGCTTTTTTATGATAAAAATGCTTATAATTTTAAAAAATAAAATTTATTTTATTTTTAACAATAAATACGTATTTTTTTAATTTTTTTGAAAATTTCGGTACTGATCGAGAGCGTTCTGTGCCTCGTAATTACTGATATATTCATTTCATTTTTCCGCATACAATGTTGCTTTGATAAAGACATATTCATAATGTCGAAACAGATATCTGTCAGTAAAAATTTTTAACATCTTGTTGTTTTTTCTACAAACTTTCTACACATATTGTCGGATTCAATATCCATTTTTACCTTTCATATATATATATATATATATATATATATATATATATATATATATATATATATAATATGTGTGTGTGTGGTGTGTGTGTGTGTGTGTGTGTGTGTGTGAAATTGAAAAAACAACAAGGTGTTCAGGTGTATGATATTTTAATGCAATTGCTAACGTTATAATGTTTCGGTTTGTTTCGAAAACCATCGTCAGAGCATTAATTTCTATTTTTTGATAAGTTTCTCCTCGTAATCTAAAATTAGAATAAATTTTTCACATTACAAGGATAAACAGTCAATTGAGGTAATGACATGAACTAAATTTTCCAAAATAATTTCGTATAAATTGCGTCACATAGTTTAAAAAGGAACGCTAACGGTTAAATGATGTTAAGTTCTGTCTCTTTTTATTTATTTATTCATTTATTTATTTGTTTTGTTTTTCGTTTAGTGACACACTAAAAAAATAACTTACAAACCTCTTTTTGTGGGATGGGCAGTGGGGAACTGAATAAAGGCATAGGTTCAAATTTCCGTGATGGCTCCCGATTACGACAAGAAGGTTCCCGAGTTCGAAAAGAAGGTTCCCGACGTCCCGTAAGAAATACCTGAAGAAGGCCGGAGGGCACATAGGCCGAAACGTTGTACAGATAACAATGAAGATGAGAACAATAGTCCGAATAATACATATAATACTTACAAACCTCTGTTTTTAAGTTTTTTTTATAGCTCAGTCGGTAGAGCGTTCGGCTAGAAACCACAAGGTTCCTTGTTCGATACCGGTCCTCGCCAACTCAGCGTATGAGTAGCACAGGGGTCTGTGCGGTAAAGTAAGGAGATGATGGTAGGTGTGGCGCTCCACCTCAGACGCCAAAACAATCTCCTTGGTCTAGCGCCAGTGAAAAGGGGATAGACTCCCTCGCTGACTGGCTGATGCCGACTTTAGGCCGCCCCTACTCCTCCATTGTCTATGATTTTAACTGTTACGCAAAGCGCGTCTCCCTCTTATATGTGTGTGTGTGTGTGTGAAACTGAGTGGTTTGGAAATACAAAGACACGTATATATATTGATGTAACGAATGTGTAAATACCTTGGTACCCCCTCACTATAATCTGATTGGACAGTGTCATCTATAAATATTTGACACTGTGGTGGTACAAGCGTCTAACCCTACTAGCCTAAGCTTACTAGCCTACCAGTCAGAATACCACCACGACTGCACGGAAGACGTACTGCTATTCGACACACCAGCTACTACTGCGATAATATACCAAATACCAACTTCATAATATATCCCTTAACCCATATTTATATATATATATATATATATATATATTATATTATATTATTATTATTATTATTATTATTATACTAAAGCTGGGAGAATCAACCTTTGTCTCCAAAAGGCTTTTTACTGCTTAGTTTAATGATACGAAGATTATACTAAATTATTCCTTACTTTTAGGATTGAGTTATATCTTTTTTTAAATACCGTTTTAATTGGTTCTAATTAGCCGTAATTTGCAATTAAGTAAAAAACTGACCCATCTCTTACTTGACATTCTGCCTATCACTTTCTTTCTCTCTGTGTATATCTTGATTACCTCCTCGTTATATATGTTAGTTTCTCTGGGAGGGAGAGAGAGAAGAGAGAGAGAGAGAGAGAGAGAGAGAGAGAGGAGAGAGAGGAGAGAGAGAGAGAGAGAGAGAGATGGAGAGTTTGAAATGCATTTGTATATTAAATTTCATAAGCAGCAACGCATAGCTTAAATTAGGTCAAACAATCCCTTTCTTAGAAAACTAACAAAATCATTTTGATGTTTTGTCATATTTATCATTTTTAAAAATTCAATTTGATTTGCAAACTCACTTTTCCCTAATCTCAATTATCTACCGAGAGCTCAATGGGTGACCCAAGGGTTCACGTTTCGTCTAATATATATATATATATATATATATATATATATATATATACAGAGAGAGAGAGAGAGAGAGAGAGAGAGAGAGAGAGAGAGAAGAGAGGGAGAAGGAGAAGAGGGGGAAGATGCACCTACCTCTTGCATCACGTCTGTTACGGGATTTGAATGAGTGGTTTGCGTGGAGTAATGAAAGGATATGGAATTTCGTGGAAAATTGAGTCGTTCAATCATCTTTACAATGGACGTCTCTCTGGAGAAAGCGGAAGTAACGAATTCCCGCCAAATCCCAGCAGTTGCCAAAAATTCCACTCTTTAATCAACCACACACCGCCCCCCCCCCCCCCAACTACCGCCCACAGAAAAGCTGAACATCCCCACATCAAACCTTTTCTACCACTACCATACACTGAGCCTAGATTTGGAGTCAAGAGTCTCTCTTTTCTCTCTCTCTCTCTTCTCTTTCTCTCTCTCTCTCTCTCTGTCTCTCTCCTTCTCTCTCTCTCTCTCTCTCTATATATATATATATTAATATATATATGAAAAATAGATGGAATTAATCGACAGTATGAAATTTAATATTTTGAAAAACATAACAAGCATCATATGTTTTTTCAAAATGTTAAATTCATATTATATATTATATATATATATATATATATATATATATATATATATAAGTATTTCATAATTTGGTTGAAGCATTGCATAAAGTATGTTACATTTTATTTATTTATTTTATTTATCTATTTTTTGGAGGCTATTGCAATGCAAAAATAATTGTCCAAGGTCTTATTAATTTTGAAGTATTATTATATTTTATTCAATTGAATAATTCCCGAAAGATGAAGATACTTCGAAATTAATAAGAATTTGGACAATTACTTTTGTACTGCAGTAGCCTTCAACAATATAATACAATATAATACACGGCCTATTAATATATACGGCCCCATATGTCACCTCAGCAGGCAGAATTCTAACAGGCCTATTTATTTTATAGTCAATTTATGACTGTTTAAAAAGAAATGTTAAAAATATACAAACTTTTTTCTTCAGAAATGTAATAATAAAAGATTGTAAACAAACAAACAAATAGTTTTTAAAAAAATGATGCAGTTATAGAAAACAAACACACCAACAATTCATCTATGATTTCAGGTTATATCAGAAAAAAATGAAACCTTTTTAATGTGAAATGTATTCCCTGGTCATGGTAGGCAATGATAGTAATGATACTACAGAGAAACAGTATTTCTCGAGGAGAACTTATGGTTCCATCTAGCCAAATGTTTGTGCTTTAAGATTTTTTGAAACAGACATAAATTGACTATAAAATGAATAGGCCTGTTAGAATTCTGCCGGCTTAGGTGACATATGGGATCTCTCTCTNAAACGAGAAGGTCCCATATCACAAAGACACAACTACTAGGGAATAGCAATAAAATAAGTAGAAAGAAAGAAAGGGGTAGTTATCACCGCATAAAGAGTACAACAAGAATAAAACGTATTAAAACAAGTATAAAAGTAATAGATGAGAATCTCCGAAAGACACCAGGTAACCGGCAAACGCGAAAAAGTTACAAAGAAACGACAAGCAGAGCAAATCGTAGTAATCGTAAAAAGTAAAAGTAACACTTATAGCAGAGTAACGAAGTAGAAAGTAGTAAATACGGGAGTGAGTTTAAGAGGGGCAAAAAGTATGTAGAGGCAAACAGAAGAGTAGTAAAGGAGAAGGAAAATAATGAGTGGAGAGTTGAGTACACCAGAGAAAGTAACAGAAAAGAGTTATGAAGACTAGAGATAGAGAAGTAACAGATAGTGAAAAAGAACATAAGGAAAACAACGGTAATGAGTCAGAACAAATAACATACAACAAGTATCACAGAGAAAATGGTAATTAGAAAAGACAAAAAATAGTATTAACAATCAAGATCGTATAAAGAGAAAAAAAAGACGAAGTACACAAGAGTGAAGAACGAGACAGAAGGGAGATATCCAGTTAAGTCAATAGGTATGAAAGATAAGTAGATAGAGTCTGAAAACGAAACAAAATACAGGAGAACAGCGCCACTTAGTAATAAAGTACTGGGAAACCAAAGCAGAAGTATGAAAAAGAAAAAGAATAAGAATCGAATAGAAAAGAGTACCAAGTAAGGAAAGGAAAGAAACAAACAGGAATAGAGTGAAAGGGAAGAACGTCAGAGAGTAAAAGAAAGAATAGTACAGGAGAGGGTAAGACAAACAGGAAGAACAGCGCAGAGTACTCATACGGCATAAAGATAGAGTAAAGTTCTGGCGTAATTAAGATAAGAAAAAAGACCGGATAAAGAGAAAGAGCATCGTGAATACAGTAAAAAAAGAACACTGAGAAAGACGAAGATAAGAGCCCAAAAGTAGGCAAGCAAAGAAATAACCAAGGAGATGTCAAAAGAAAACGTGTATAACACACAATGAGCAAGTGGGAAGTAGAAGTAAATAAAACTGTAAAACAAACTAAAAGAAAAAGATGATCAAATTTACAGTAAATGAAGCAATGATCATAGAAAAGAGTAGTAGGTAACATCAAAGTAAAACACCAGTAAACGAAGAAGAAGTCAACACGGAAGAACAAAAAAAAAGAAAAAAAAACAGTGTAAGGGAAATGACTAAGTACCAACAAAGAGAGTATGCAATAAAGAGAAAAAGAAAAGAGAAAATAAGTAGTAAAAGAAACAAGAAGAGCATAACAAGAGGGAATTAGAATACACACGCAATACGAACAAGAAACAGCAAGGTGAAAAAAAAGGCAGTATAACAAGCAAAGAAAGAGGTAGAGGCAGACGAGAGCATGAATGAAAAATAACCAGGAAATATGATAACAGATAAGTAGATTACAATATCAGAAAGAGACAGATAACTAGTACGTAAAGCAAAAAACAAACAAAATAGACAAATAAATCCCAAAGAACAGAGACAGGAACGATGAAAGAGGAAGTATCAGAGAGAAAAAGAGAGAAAGAACCAAGAAGAGCAAGAAAAACGAGTATAGAAATAGCATAAGACACTAGAAAAGAAGGACAAAGGATCTGCTGAAGGATGACAGAAAAACGTCATAAACAACACCGTAGCCGTATATACAGAGAGAGCTGAGAATAAGAAAGGGAAAAAAAGAGATAGGAAAAGACGACGGAATAGAATAGAGCAAAGTAAGTAAAGAAAGAGAACAAGCTAGCCAAAACGAGTAAATAAGACAGAACAATAAAAACGAACTAGATAGCAAACGTAAGAGGAGTAGACAAGAAGTCAGATAAAACAAGACAAGGAGAAAGGAACCGGAGAATGCAACGCCGAAGAAAAGGTAAGCAGAAAATTGTAACGGATAGAAAACGGAGGAGACAAGGTAACAAAGAGAACGCCAGACAGAAAAGATAAAAAGAGTAAAAGAAAAAGTAGTAACGAGTAAAAAAGCAATAGAAGAGGCAAAAAGACAAAAAGTAAGAGAGGTGACAAAGAAGCAAAGAGTAGAAAGAAAAGTAGACGAAGTAGAGCAAGAAGTAAAGGTAAGCAGCGGGTCAAAACAAATAAGAAAGAGACGGTAGAATGGGATAAAGAAGAGACTAAAAGAAAAGTGTACAAATCAACTAAACAAGGAAACAACCAACAGGAGAATGCAGAAAAATAACAAAAAAGTAGGAACAACGAGAAGCAGAAACAAATGAGTAATGAAAGCAGAAAAGGAAGTACATAGTATAGAAATCGCAATGAAAAACAAAGGAAGAAACGAAAGGAGCAAGACACAGATAAAAGTACAAAAATAAAAAAGTAAAACAAAAGAATACGAAAAAAAAAGCAAACGACTCGCGATTGAAGAAATGCGAAACAAAAAGTGAAGAAAAAGAGTACCGTAGAGTATCAGGAAAGTAGTGCGAAATAGAAGACTTATGGCAGGAACGAAACCAAAACAACATAAAAACGAAGAAGGAAGAAAGAAAGATAAGATCAAACGGAAGTCTATCTAAAAAGAGGTAGAAGAGGTACAGTATGTCCAAACTGAGAGGGGGAGAAGGTGTAAAGGGTAAGAAGAGGTAAGTGATAAAAAAAGCGAGAAGGAACCAAAACGAATGGACGGACATAGCGTAAAGAAGTAAAAGGTAAAAGTAAAAG
Source organism: Doryteuthis pealeii (assembly GCA_023376005.1). Lineage (NCBI taxonomy): Eukaryota > Metazoa > Mollusca > Cephalopoda > Myopsida > Loliginidae > Doryteuthis > Doryteuthis pealeii. The sequence continues at coordinate 23,448,473 of CM042176.1, read as the reverse complement.
AAAGTAGTCAGTCTAAAAAAAACAGATGAGTATGAAATCGATTAAAACAACTTAACAATCGAACAGTTAAATGAAAGAGAGAGAACACACAAGACCGAAGACGTAGAAAGAAATGTACGTAGAAAAAAGAGAGGAAATAGGAAATGTAAAGAAGTAGAACAAGACAGAAGTACGAACAAGAGAAGAAAAAAAAAAAAAAAAAAGAACAAAAAGATGTAATAGAAGACGTAATAAAGCGATCGTAAAGAACAGTACAAAGTTAAGTAAATAGTAACGTCAACAACCTAATAGTAGCAGAAGCAAAAAGAAGCATCGAGATGGTATAAATGTGAACGGAAACTAGAGAGAGGGAACCACACGGTAAAACGAAGCCACTAACGAGAAAACATAAAGAGAAATATAAGGTAGTAGGACACCGAACTCAGAACAAAACACGAAAATCACAAGTAAAAAAAGTAGAGTATAAACAAGGATAGGAAACAAACATTAAAAGAAAGTAGGTGGGGACTCAGACAATAACGTTAAAGAAGAAGAAACGACAAGAAGAGAGTAAGTAGAGATATAAAAGAAAACAGTACAAGCAAACAGATATACACGAAAAGGAGATCTAAAGGCAGAAAAGAACTAAACCCGACACAAAAGTAGTAAAAAGAAAAGTAGACAATAACAAAGCGATAGATATCAGTACGAAAAAGAACGAACGATAGAGAATAAACAGAAATCAAAATATAGTAAGCAATGAGGGTACGCGTAGGAGAACAGAAATGACGCAAAGACGAGGAGGAACAAGCAGTCAAACAACAGGAACGAAAGAAAACAGAGGCCGTACAAACAATAGGAGTAGCGAAAAAGCAGGCGAAAAGGTAGTGAGCAATCTCCCAGAATAGTAAGAAAAGACAATAAAAAAGGAAGTAAATAAGGCAGTGCAGAAAGAAACAATGGTAAGCAAAGATTGTAGGTAAAAAGAAGTAAGAAATAACAAAGAAAATGAGTATAACAGAATATGAAAGCAGGCTAAAGAAGAGAAGAAATATAAAGAAACGAGTAAAAAGAAAAAGAAAGTAAAGGAAGAAGAAGACAGCAAAGTACAGGCAAAAATACTAATGGGGGGAAGAAAAAGTCAAGTAACGATTAAACGAGAAACAACAACGGAGTACATAGAACGAGTAAACATAACAAGACAGTAGTAGGAGCAGATACGAAGTAGCTGGAAGTACAAGTAGTAATAAAGAATATCAGAACACAGGAGCAGGAGATCTCGTAAACCGTAAACATCGCAAGTAGAAAAAACGAAGTAAATAGTAGAAGTAAAAGAACAAACAACTAAGTAGCCGCAGAGTAAGGGAACAGAAAAACAGCGTGTACAAGACAGAGCACGAGAAGATAGTAGTCAGGGAAAAAAAACAAGTTAGAAAGTAGAAAAAAAAAGGAGGTATGCAAGAAGCACACGGAAAAGAGAGCAAAGTAAGTTTATAGAAGTAGAGAGGACGATAAGTAAGAAATAAAGAAAAAAAGTAGGAACGAATACGTACAGAAAAGGAAAAATCAAGAGCCATAGCTAAAAGAACAGAAACACAAAAGAGAGAAAATAGAACCAGTCACATGAGACAAAAGAAGTAAAAAAAAAAAGTCAGAAAACAGAAATGAAAGAACAATAGAAAACGGACACCAGCAAAGAAAAAATACACGAGAACAGAAGTAGAAAAAACGATCGATTTAAAAGAACGAGATGTCACAAGAAACTAAGAACAGGATCACAAAAATAGTACAAAAATATAAAAAGATCATGGTGACTAGATAAGAAAGAAGGAGGAAGTATGAAAAGAAGTAACATGATGACTAAGAAGCCATACGGAAAGATAAACCTAGAGTTGTAAAACAGTAAAAAACAATGATATAAAGACGGAAAAGAAGTAGGCTAAAATGGAAATGTTAAAAAAAACAAAAGAAACATATACTAGAAGAGAAACAAGAGTAAAGGGGTGGTATGTAGAAAAGACAAGATAGTGAGGTTAAAGCAAAAAAACAGAGAGACAGAGCGAACAAGAAGAACAGAGCAACTCAACAAAGCACAGAAGAGAAAACAAACAAAACTAGAAGAATAAAGAAAACAACACGAAAGAGATAACAAAGAAAGGAAAAAGGACAGGAGAGATAGACTGGAACTAACACATAGAGACAGAATAATAGAAAAACAGAAGGAAAGACCGGAGAAGAGTAAATAGTAACCCAAGACTCTCGATTTTCTTTTAATGTTACTTTATTCGGTAAATCCTCAACCCAGACATAGCGCGCGTATGCAGAGTTACATTTAGACAGAGCATCATGACCGACTGCTCTGTCTGACGTCCACTGCAAAACTAAACTAAAGCTCCTTACTATTCTTAAACCGGAACAGGTTCTTCTATGCCTTCTGGTTCCCAAGATTTATCCCCGAAGGCAAGGTGAGGGTGAGGTCAAACGCCGTCACTCACTTTCAGGCCATCAACTGCACTGATCGCCACCATACTCTTATACTACCTTACATAAGTATGAAAAGGGTCATCCCCTCAGAATTACAGGGATTGACAATATCTTATGTCACCGCATAGATTATGTAACATTCTTCTTCATCAGTCTTGTTACCAGACATTCACCAACCACAAAAACTGTGTTATTTTCTTAAGCTTTTATTTACTTAACTATACATTTCATGTAACTAAATATCTGACTAACATAGCACGCGTATGCAGTGTGAGTTCCAGTTAAGGCAGGACATCCTCCTCTGCCTGACGTCCAACTGAAAACTGAGGACCCAACCAGGTCCCACGTGACTTCACGTATTTCGCGGGCTTTCTGTACTATTCCATGGAAAGTCCCACCCGTGATATGAAGATATGTATTAGAAATACAGGGGATTGACAATAATCTTATGGATCAACGCAAGGTCATTTTTAACGTGAGTATTTTAATGGGGCATCCTGCGGATTTTCAACTCCTGGTTCAGTCATAATAGATCTGCAAGACTAATTTTAAAAAAAAACAAACCCTCTACCCAGGCGTCGCCGGATAGCCGCTTCTAGTTTATAATAATGGCGAATCTTAAGACCCGTATGTAATATGAGTACTTCTAATATTACAAACACCAGGCCGCCCTGTCGTTGGGCGTTAGAATGCACCGACTGCACCTCTGCAGAGGGTAAGATTCCCCCAATAGGGCCACCTGTTGGCCGTGGGTGGTGACCGTGATGCTTAAGGATAGAGCCCAGGTGGATGAGCAGTTCATGACTTGCAATACTCCACTTTGGCCCTATCTTGGGCTAGACGGGCGGTCGGAGAGGCCCCCCCGATCAATCGGCTGATCACGTCAAGCCTAGCACCTATATTATTTACCCAACCCTATTGCCCTTAGGCAAGCCCCAACCCCTTTTTATCATATGGGTGCTAGAAGGCGGTGGCTGCGGATCTACATGTTCTGGGAATGACGTTAAACTCTATCTGATGTTGAGGTTCCAGTTTTGGAGGTTTGGGGAATGTGGAGCACCCTTTCATCACCATTGCTCCCTGGTCCACTCTGACCCGGAGTGGTAGTACCTGTTAGCGGTTCCATACATGGGTTAAATAGAAAAATTTGTTTATAAAAAAATTGTATTATCCATTAAGAATTGATTTATTTCAAAACTTTATCGGCATTAAATGACCCACTGAGGTTGATATGCCGTAAAACAACGCAGAAAGAAATACAGACAGCTAGTTCAACACTACAGTTAGCTACCACACATATACGGCCTTCCTAAGATCCATAAAGATGGTATTCCACTAAGACCCATTGTCAGTTGCCGAGGTTCAGCACTGCATCCATTGAGCCGTTACCTAATTGAAATAGTCACCCCATTAACAGGTAAGTCCTCATCATATGTCAAGAACTCTGCCCACTTTGTGGAAAAAATCAAAAATGCTCCCATCCATTCCAACCAAATGGTGAGTCTAGATGTAGTGAGTCTGTTCACGAAGGTACCCACTGATGAGACTCTGACAGTGGTACGAATAAGTTAACTGCAGATTCAGATTTGGAAGAACGCACCTGTATCCCAATAGACAATCTAATGGAGATGCTGACGTTCTGTGTAGAAACGACTTACTTCGAGATGGGTTCTGACATATACCGACAAGAGGAGGGCCTGGCTATGGGATCACCATTATCCCCGTTGTTGGCGAATATATACATGGAATACTTTGAAGAAAATAGTTAGGGCAGACTGGACTCTTTAACCTTAGTATGACAACTGGTCTAAACCCTTGCTATTCAGTAGTAACTGATTTGCGAGACTAGAACATATATACTGTTAATATGGAAGCGCATGGGAAATGGACTCGTCGCCCCGAGTTCAAATCCTGGATGTGGAAATTGCATTTCACTTAGCGCTAATACCCTAGGGAAAGGTATGAATCCCAGTCTCCCTCCAGCTATGGATAAATAGTAGGGCAGACTGGGCTCTTTAACCTTGGTTAGGCAACTGGTCTAGGAGAAGGAAAACTCTGAATACAAACCTGTTGAACTCCGCTTAAGAAATTGACCTTGTGTCACATGCTGCTCGTGCGGAGTGTTGGATAGATTATATATATATATATTATATTATATATATATATATATATATATATATATATTGTAATACAATATCTATCTACAGATCAACTTTTGTTAAGTAATTCATCCTCCATCTATGGGTAAATATTAGGACAGACTGGGCTCTTTAACCTTTTAGGCAACTAGTCTAGAAGAAGGAAAACTTTGAATTCAAACCTTTTAAACTCGCTCTAAGAAATTGCCTTGTGTCACTTCCTGTCCATATGGGGGGGTTGGTAAATATATATGACGATATTTGATATACTGAATTGTGAATTTGCGAGCGAAGCGATCTCTTCGTCAAGGCGGCAAGCAGGTGTGAGCATAGCGAGCCTGTCACCAAGAGACCAAGCCGTCTGCACGACCTAGCGCAGAGCTGCGCAACGGGGAATTCGCTAGTTATAATAATAATTATTATTATCACGTTTATAGTAACTAGCACAAAAACGCCCCCTGTCGGTGTAAAATTTTATTTTTGAAAAATATGCCTGGGTGAGGCGGAGTTAAAAATTCAATGTCAGAGGGTTTGTATCATAAGCAAATAAAATCATTCAAATTTATTAAAGGAGTAGAAAATAAATAGATAAATAAAATAATTCGAAATTAAACTTAGTCTGTCCCCCTCAAATAAAAATGTTGCATACATCTATTAATTATTAATTAAATAATTATTTTGAATATTTTCACAGAAATTTTCAAAAAATCGTAAGTAATTATTTAATTGTAAACTTTTTAGTTAACTTCTTGTTACTGAAAAAAAAACGTGAAAGAAAAAATAATTTTAAAAATTGATTACAAATTTCGCCAAATGTTTTTTTTTTCATTTAAAGTAATACAACTTTTAATTAATTTCATAGTTTATATAGTTTATTTATTTAAATAATATATAGTTTATTTATTACAATGGAAAGGATTCAAATGTGAATTATAAGGAACAGCTCTTTATTTATTTATTAATATATAATTTTTGTTTATTCTATGTATTGACGATTTTGGTAATTGTGACGTAGGAAGTAACGTAGTTTGTTGTTACAGACAAATATAAACCGAACCTCCATTATTAATAGATATATACTGTACTTATGAGTATATTTATTTACGGAAAGTCGTCGTGTTGATGTAAAACACGGCCTACTCATATATACGGCCCCATATGTCAAATAACCGGCCAGAATTCTAACAGGCCTATCCATTTTATAGTCAATTTATGACTCTGTTTCGAAAAAAAAATGTTAAAATGACTATACATATACAAACTTATTGTTTTTCTTCTTCAGAAATGTAATAATAAAAGATTGTAAACAAACAAACAAAATAGTTTTAAAAAATGATGCAGTTATAGAAAACAAACACACCAACAATTTATCTATGATTTCAGGTTATATCAGAAAAAAGATTAAACCTTTTCAATGTGAAATGTATTCCCTGGTCATGGTAGGTAATGATAGTAATGATACTACAGAGAAACAGTATTTCTCAAGGAGAACTAATGGTTCTATCTAGCCAAATGTTTGTGCTTTAAGATTTTTTGAAACAGACATAAATTGACTATAAAATGAATAGGCCTGTTAGAATTATGCCTGCTTATGTGACATATGGGGCCGTATATATTAGTAGGCAGTGATGTAAATTAATTAGCTAGCATTATTATTTCGACAGGGCTAATACCTTAGACAGTAATAGATTGATTCATTTTAACGGCATGTCAACTCGTCCGGGGTTATTTTATGCCTAAAGGTTAGAGAATAGCGCTAATTGTACGTTTATATTTACATCTTGCGTAGTTTCTTCAGAATTCTTTTTATTTCATATGTCATAATCAGGAAATTTCAAGGAACTTTAAACCGAAACTTTTATCTAATCCATTGGGGTAGATTGTTCTCATTCCGTTAACCATGACTGGGTGTTAAGTGTTAAGCTATGTTAAGTATTCTATGTTATTTTCGCCTGTAGTCAGGATTGAACCTGCAACCTACAGATGATTGTCACTTAGAACTGTATTAACTTAATCCATGTGTCTAATTGAATAATAATAATAATAATAATAATAATAATAATAATAATAATACAAGGACAAATTATATCAAAGTAAACATTGATAAGACCCAACAAAACAGTAAATGTAGACTGTGCAGTAATAGAGATGAGACTGTAAACCATGTAATCAGCGAATATAGCAAACTAGCACAACGGGAATACAAAACTAGACACGACTGGGTTGGGAAGGTGATCCACTGAAAATTATGCAATAAATTAAATTTTGACCATACAACAAAATGGTATATGCATAAACCGTAATCTGTTCTTGAGAATGAAATGCATAAAATTCTCTGAGACTTCGAAATAAAGACGGATCACTTTATCCCAGCAAGGAGGCCAGACCTAGTGTTGATTAACAAAAAAGAAAGAACTTGTCAATTGGTAGATTTTGCAGTTCCAGCAGATCACAGAGTGAAGATGAAGGAAAACGAAAAGATGGACAAATACCTGGACCTTGCCAGAGAATTGAAAAAGCTATAGAATATAAAAGTCAAAGTAATACCAATTGTAGTTGGTGCACTTGGAACGGTCCCAAAAAAACTTGGAAAAAAAAACTGGAAAATCTGGAAATCAGACCATCCAGAATACTGCATTGCTGCAATCTGTCAGAATACTGAGAAGAGTCCTGGAGACCTGAGGAGACTTGTTGTCATTCAGACTCCAGTGAAATACCATCAGCTAATGCTGGTGTGAAAAACTAATAATAATAATAATAATAATAATAATAATAATAATGATAGACCATTCAAACTACGGCATTGTTAAAAGGTAAGATAGAATAGTCAGAAGAGTCCTGGAGACCTCAGGAGACTTGCTGTCACTCAGCCTCAAGTAGACCACCGGCTACGACAGGTGTGGAAAACTCGGTAATAATAATAATAAAGAGCCCAGTCTGCCCTACTATCTACCCATAGCTGGAGGGAGAGTAGATGGATGCATACCTTTCCCCAGGGTATTAGCGCTATGTGAAAGGCAAAAAGCATCGTCCAGAATTTGAACTCTGGTCGATGAGTCCATTTCCAACTATTTCCTTATATTGTTATGTGCTGTATCATGGGAAGGTTCAAACACCTGAGCCAGGGTGGACGGTTAGTTTATATATTAGGGTAGCGAAGACATGAAGTCAGCGATGCTTGGTAACTGTCAGTTTTTCGCCTATGCGATTATCAAACTCGGCTTCGGTACCTTAACTTAGATATACATGCTCTATCAATGATATAGCGTATTCTTTACTTATAGATGTAGCAAACTATATATATATATATATATATATATATATATATATATATACCGGCCAGGGGTAGCTGTTAAGGTATAACCACACTGATGAGAGGTGATACCTCGAAGAAAAAGTGTCTTACTTATTTATTTTATATATACTCCCACTTTGGTAGAGTTCCCTAAATTGGGATTTAATTGTAAAATTCACCGTTCTGGCGTGTAGCTAAACCTCGCTTTGTTTACAAATGTTTGAGGCCTCTAGTGAATTCATTTTCGCTTAGAAATGTAGCGATTAAATATTTTCCAATATTTGACAGCTGCCTGTGGCCGTACGGGTAAGAGGATTGGTTATCGTCGGAGGAAACGAAAGTTCATTCGGGTCTCAAACACTGCCAAGGGTAGCTGTTAACGGTATAACCACACTGATGAGAGGTGATACTTCGAAACACGTGTCTGTGGATTATTATATATATATATATATATATATATATATATATATATATATATACTTTGGTGCAGTACCAAGTTTCTTGGTACAAGGTGATTCTAGGTGGGTCCTAATTCTCTACCAGTAGTTTGTTGTAGAGTTCAGGTTACGTATGAGAGCTCAATGTTTAATTATTGAAAACAGAGCAAAGTATTTTGGAATAAAAGGCCTTAAGTGGAAATGGTCCAAACCACGATACCCATGGTATTTAAGGCCTTTTATTCCCAAATATATATATATATATATATATATATAATTATATGTGTGTGTGTGTGTGTGTGTGTGTGTGTGTGTGTGTAGGTGGGTAGTTAGTTTGAAAGCTGGAAAAATAGAGTAGTTAAGTAAAGAAACAAACAAACAAAAACAGACTGAAAAGAATTTTTTTTGTGACGTTGAAGAAGAAACGAAGTTAGAAATGAAAATGTTTAAATTTAATGGGGGGGGGGGGGTAAGGTAAAAAAAAAAAGAAAAAAAAAAAAAAAGCCCACAAAACAAACGAAACGCAAAAGAAGACGAAAAAAAAAAAACACGCCGGTAAAAGTGATGCGATGGAGCGGTGTTTGCTGGCTGTGAAAGGAGAAGGGGCCGGTCACTGTAAAAAGATGTTACACTTTGCTATTGCCGCTGTTGTTAATTACGTAAGGAAATTGGATTTGAAAAGAGTGGAATCTGGAGACGGTGACACCTGGATGCGGCTTAATTAGATGAAGAGTGAAGGTGAGTGCAAATTGAATTAAGACACACCATCAAATGAACTGGCTTATGAGAAATGAGGCTTATCTGACGATGTTATTAACACAAATCTGAAGAGAAGAGAGAGAGAGAGAGAGAGAGAGAGAGAGAGAGAGAGAGAGAGATAGAGAGAATGGGTCTTCGCTTTATATAGCAGTTTGGTGAAAGATAGATAGATAGATAGAAGAGAGAGAGGAGAGAGAGAGAGGAGAGAGAAGAGGAGAGAGAGAGAGGGAGAATGGGTCTTCTCTTTATATAGCAGTTTGGTGAGATAGATAGAGAGAGAGGGAGGGAGAGAGAGAGAGCGGAAGGGAGAGGGAGAGAGGAGGGAGATAGAGCTAAGAAAAGAGAAAGAGAGAGAGAGAATGGTCTTCTTTTTATATAGCAGTTTGATGAGAGAGAGAGAGAGAGAGAGAGAGAGAGAGAGAGAGAGAGAGAAGAGAGAGAGAGGGGGGATAGAGCAAAGAAAAGAGAAAGAGAGAGAGAGAATGGTCTTCTTTTATATAGCAGTTTGGTGAGAGAGAGATTAGATAGATAGATAGATAGATAGATAGAGGGGGAGAGAGAGAGAGAGGGAGATAGTGCAAAGAGAAAGGGAGAGAGAGAGAGTGGGAGAAGAAAAAGAAAGAGAGACAGACAGAGACAGACGGAGAGAGAACGAAATGTGAAATGCAGATGATTGGATGGAGTTGTGTGTGTGTGTGTGTGTGTGTGTGTGTGTGTGTGTGTGTGTGTGTGTGTGAGAGAGAGAGAGAGAGAGAGGAGAGAGAATAGGTGAACGAATAAAAAAAGAAGTTGAAATATATATATATAAAAGAGAGAGAGAGAGAGGGGCAGACAAACATTCAGACATACATACATACATACAGACAGATAGACAGAGACAGTGAGATGGAGAGAATAGAATAAAAGATTAAAAAAGAGACATAGAAGTAAGTGGATATGAAAAAGAGAGAGAGAGAGAGAGAAGAGAGAGAGAGAGAGAGAGAGAGAGAGAGAGAGAGAGAGAGAGAGAGAGTGTGTGTTGAGAGGGGAAAGAGAAAAAATAATGAAAAAGATGTATGTATTTTCCAACCCTGACACAAAGGATGTGACACAAAGCCTGTTTTTAAGCCGAGTTTAGCATGTTTGAATTCAGAGTTTTCCTTCTCTTAGAATGATTGCCATAAAATCGATAACCTGTTATTAGCAGTTCATGCCTTTCCTATGCATATGTTAACATCTCTTTCTGTTGATGAGATATTGCTACCTAGGTAAATTAAATAAGTTAAATACATAAACGAAACTATGAAAAATAATATCTTATATATATCTATTATATTTCACTTCTTGATAGTCAATATTTTTTCATAAAGTAATTCTTCTTTTAGCATTAGGACTTCATTGATATATATATATTATATATATATATATTATATATATATATATATTATATATGTGTGTGTGTGTGTGGTGTTGTGTGTTGTGTGTGTGTGTTTCGCTGTACACTGCTGTAGAATCAAGGATGAACTAATAAATGATGTTACACATTGACACACCAGTGAGGACCGAGCAGAAAAAATAACCTACATTAATCAGCTCTGTGCAGATTCTGGATGCTGCCCGGAGGACCTCCTATGAGAGATTACCAATAGAGACAGTTGGGGAGAGAGAGAGAAAGAGTCATGTACATCTCTGCTACCAGCACGACATGTTGATGATTCTGATGAGAATGCTAGCAGGGCTAGTGGGTAAATTGTTGGATTCATACTGTCCCCAATGGTATAAGTATTATATGAAATGCATACCGCTTCGTACAGGATTTGAACTCTGTTCACAGTGTTCATTTCCTCCGACAATAACCAATCCACCATGAGCATACATCAAGTATTCCTATCGAATACGAATAATTTCTTTGATCTATAGAGGGTACCCTAATAGGTAATACTACACCGGGTTAAAGTAGATTGGAAATGTTAAAATTCTGGTCACCATTTTGGGCGTTTAGTTGGTAAATCCAAGCTGCCCTATTGCCCTTATGGCAAGCCCCAACCCATTTTTATCATGTGGGTGCTAGAAGGTGGTGGCTGAGGGTCTACATGTCCTGGTAATGACGTTAAACTTTATGATGGTGAGGTTCCAGTTGTGGAGGTTTGGGGAATGTGGAGCACCCCTTCATCACCATTGCTCCCTGTTCCACTTTGACCCGGAGTGGTAGTACCTGTTAGGGTCCCATCTATGGGTTAATAGAAAACTTGAGTTTATAAACAAAATTGTATTATCCATTAAAAAATCTATTTCAAAACTTTGTCAGCATTAAACTTTTTTATCAATAGAAGTATTCGGCATAGAATAACCCAAGGGGTCGACATGCCGTAAAACCCAACCAACCAACCAACCAACCAACCAACCAAATTCAAGCCGGTATGGCTTACGGTTATTACGTTGAAAGCACCGATGCTCGATAGATCGCCGAAGTTAAGCAGTGATGAGCCTGTTTAGTACTTAGATGGGTGACTATTTCAGCAGCATCAAGTACTGTAAGTATCCTGATATCAAAAAATCATTTGATTCGGCATTAAATAACCCGAAAAGATTGATATGCCGTTAAACCAACCAACTAACCAACCATCCAAGATCGATCACAGGTATAAAACACTCACAAGGGTTGAAATAATAATAATAATAATAATAATAATAATAATAATAATAATAATCCCAGCAACAAGACCAGACCTAGTGTTGATAAATAAAAAGGAAAGAACTTGTCAACTGGTGGATTTTGCAGTGCCAGCAGATCACAGGGTGAAGCTAAAGGAAAAATTAAAAAATGGACAAATATATGGACCTTGCCAGAGAACTAAAAAAGTTATGGAATATGAAAGTGAAAGTGATACCAATTGTGGTTGGTGCACTTGGAACAGTCCCAAAAGGATTAGAAAAGGGTTTGGAAAGTTTGGATATCAGGGGAAGGATTGAAACCATTCAGAACACTGCACTGCTGCAATCTGCCAGAATACTCAGAAGAGTCCTGGAGACCTGAGGAGACTTGCTGTCACTCAGACTCCAGTGAAAGACCATCAGCTAATGCTGATATGAAAACTCAAAAGGAGTAAATAATAATGAGTATTATTTGGATTATTCGGACTATTGTTTTCATCTTTATTGTTATCTGTACATCGTTTCGGTCGATGTGCACCCCCCCCCCGGAAAAATTGGAAACTATCTGCTTATGGGATGAAGTTAAGATAATAAAGGAAGATCATTGGAAGAGAAAACGCCTCAAGGAATCAGCTTATATGATTGGCTATTCACAAGTAGACCAAGTATAGAGATAAACACAATATGAGAACCTATAATTAAAAAGTCTAAATTCGATTTTTAAAAATGCAATATGAGTCAAGGTAAAAAAAATCATAAAGAAGTAAAAGGTAGATATTCTGGTAAAATAAGAAATTAGGTTTACAAGTTCCCAAAAATCACACTGAATTGTCCAATTGATTTTGGGTTCAGTTGGTTATCCCTTGTTCAGTTCTTTGAAATCCTAAGTAGAAAAAGCGTGTAGTTTCAGTAGATACTCCTTGTAGCAGGAAGTCTGTAATATTCATTGTTATCCCTCTGTATGTCTTCATCACAGAAAGTTCAATTTGCATTATTTTCAGGAAAAATACCAACGACCTTAAATGCGTTCTATATCGTTTCTGATTGGTTAATTTTTACCGGATTGGTTTGGTTTGTTTGACGGCATATCAAACTCAGTGGGTCATTTAATGCCGACAAAGTCGTGAAATAAATTCATTAAGTGGATACTCAATTTTTTATGAACATTTTTCTTTTTAACCCATAGATGTGACCCTAACAGCTACTACCACTCCAGTCAGAGTGGACCTGGGGTTCTCCACAATCCCCAACCCCCCAAAAACTGGAACATCACCATCAGATTGAGTTTTAACGTCATTCCCAGGTCATGAAGACCCTCAGACACCACCTTCTAGCAACCAAATGATAAAAAGGGGTTGGAGCTTGCCATAAGGGCAATAGGGTTGGGGTAATCATATCAACCCAGGTTACATGGACCAGTGGAGACAAATAGGACCCTATGTGGTGGATTCCCGTTAATCCGGCATCGTGCAAGTTTTTAGCCCAATTCATTCCAATCAACCAAGGTTACATGGTCAAGTGGAGAAATAGGACCCTATGTGGTGGATCCCGTTATTTCGGCATCGGTGCAAGTTTTTAGCCGCAATTCATTCCAATCACCAGGTTACATGGACAGTGGAGACAAATAGGACCCTATGTGGTGGATTCCCGTTAATCCGGCATCGGTGCAAGTTTTTAGCCGCAATTCATTCCAATCAACCAGGTTACATGGACAAGTGGAGACAAATAGGACCCTATGCGGTAGATTCCCGTTAATCCGGCATCGGTGCAAGTTTTTTAGCCGGAATTCATTCCAATCAACCCAGGTTACATGGACAGTGGAGACAAATAGGACCCTATGTGGTGGATTCCCGTTAATCCGGCATCGGTGCAAGTTTTTAGCCGCAATTCATTCCAATCAACCAGGTTACATGGTCAAGTGGAGACAAATAGGACCCTATGTGGTGGATTCCCGTTAATTCGGCATCGGTGCAAGTTTTTAGCCGCAATTCATTCCAATCAACCCAGGTTACATGGACCCCTGGAGACAAATAGGACCCTATGTGGTGGATTCCCGTTAATCCGGCATCGGTGCAAGTTTTAGCCGCAATTCATTCCAATCAACCCAGGTTACATGGACCAGTGGAGACAAATAGGACCCTAATGTGGTGGATTCCCGTTAATCCGGCATCGGTGCAAGTTTTTAGCCGCAATTCATTCCAAATCAACCCACTTTACATGGACAAGTGGAGACAAATAGGACCCATGTGGTGGATTCCGTTAATCCGGCATCGGTGCAAGTTTTTAGCCGGAATTCATTCCAATCAACCCAGGTTACATGGACCAGTGGAGACAAATAGGACCCAATGTGGTGGATTCCCGTTATCCGGCATCGGTGCAAGTTTTTAGCCGCAATTCATTCCAATCAACCCAGGTTACATGGACCAGTGGAGACAAATAGGACCCTATGTGGTGGATTCCCGTGAATCCGGCATCGGGTGCAAGTTTTAGCCGGAATTCATTCCAATCAACCAGGTTACATGGACAGTGGAGCAAAATAGGACCCTATGTGGTGGATTCCCGTTAATCCGGTATCGGTGCCAGTTTTTAGCTGGAATTCATTCCAATCAACCCAGGTTACATGGACCAGTGTAGAAAAAGGACCCAATGTGGTGGATTCCCGTTATACGGCAGATCGTGCAAGTTTTTAGCCGCAAGTCATTCCAATCAACCCAGGTTACATGGACCAGTGGAGACAAATAGGACCCTATGCGGTAGATTCCGTTAGTCCGGCATCGGTGCAAGTTTTTAGCCGGAATTCATTCCAATCAACCAGGTTACATGGACCAGTGGAGACAAATAGGACCCTATGTGGTGGATCCCGTTAATGTCCGGCATCGGTGCAAGTTTTTAGCCGCAATCATTCCAATCAACCCAGGTTACATGGTCAGTGGAGACAAATAGGACCTATGTGGTGGATTCCCGTTAATTGACCGGCATCGGTGCAAGTTTTTAGCCAGAATTCATACCAATCAACCAGGTTACATGGATGTGAGACAAATAGACCAATGTGGTGGATTCCCGTTAATCCGGCATCGGTGCAAGTTTTTAGCCGAATTCATACCAATCAACCCAGGTTACATGGACAGTGGAGACAAATAGACCCAATGTGGTGGATTCCCGTTAATCCGGCTTCGGTGCAAGTTTTTAGCCAGAATTCATCCAATCAACCCAGGTTACATGGACAGTGGAGACAAATAAGACCCATGATGTTGATTCCCGTTAATCCGGCATCGGTGCAAGTTTTTAGCCGGAATTCATCACCAATCACCAGTTTACATGGAACAGTGGAGACAATAAGACCCATGTGTGTGATTCCCGTTAATCCGGCATCGGTGCATATTTTACCGGAATTCATCTCAATCAACCCAGGTTACATGGACGAGTGGAGACAATAAGACCCATGTGGTGGATTCCCGTTAATCCGGCATCGGTGCAAGTTTTTAGCCGAATTCATCCAATCAACCCAGGTTACATGGACAGTGGAGACAATAAGACCCATTGTGGTGGATTCCCGTTAATCCGGCATCGGTGCAAGTTTTTAGCCGAATTCATTCCAATCAACCCAGGTTACATGGACAAGTGAGACAATAATAGACCCAATGTGGTGGATTCCCGTTAATCCGGCATCGGTGCAAGTTTTTAGCCGGAATTAATTCCAATCAACCCAGGTTCATGGACAGTGGAAACAAATAGACCCAATGTGGGTGGATCCCGTTAATCCGGCATCGGTGCAAGTTTTTAGCCGAATTCATCCAATCAACCAAGTTACATGGACGAGTGGAGACAAATAGACCCAATGTGGTGGATTCCGTTAATCCGGCATCGGGTGCAAGTTTTTAGCCGGAAATTCATATCCAATCAACCCAGGTTACATGGACGAGTGAGAACAAATAGGACCAATGTGGTGGATCCTGTTAATCCGGCATCGGTGCAAGTTTTTAGCCGGAATTCATCAATCAACCCAGGTTACATGGACGAGTGGAGACAAATAAGACCCAATGTGGTGGATTCCCGTTAACCGGCTCGGTGCAAGTTTTTAGCGGAATTCATTACCAATAACCAAAGTTACATGGACAGTGGAGACAAATAGACCCAATGTGGTGGATTCCCGTTAATCCGGCATCGGTGCAAGTTTAGCCGGAATTCATAACATCAACCCCGGTTACATGGACAGTGGAGACAAATAGGACCCATTTGGTGGAATCCCGTTAATCCGGCATCGGTGCAAGTTTTAGCCGGAATTCATACCAATCAACCCAGGTTACATGGACAGTGGAGAAAATAAGACCCATGATGTGGTGGATTCCCGTTAATCCGGCATCGGTGCAAGTTTTTAGCCGTAATTCATACCAATCACCCTGGTTACAGGACGTGGAGACAAATAAGACCCAATGTGGTGGAATCCCGTTAATCCGGCATCGGTGCATAGTTTCAGCAAGAATTCATACCAATCAACCCAGGTTACATGGACGAGTGGAGACAAATAAGACCCATGTGGTGGATTCCCGTAATCCGCATCGGTGCAAGTTTTTGCCGGATTCATAACAATCAACCCAGGTTAGATGGTACGAGTGGAGACAAATAAGACCCAAGTGGTGGATTCCCGTAATCCGGCATCAGTGCAAGTTTTTAACCGGAATTAATACCAATCAACCCAGGTGACATGGACAGTGAAGACAAATAAGACCCAAAGTGGTGATTCCCGTTTCCGGCATCGGTGCAAGTTTTTTAGCCGTAATTCATACCAATCAACCCAGGTTACAATGACGAGTGGAGACAAATAAGACCAATGTGGTGGATTCCCGTTAATCCGGCATCGGTGCAAGTTTTTAGCCGGAATTATACCAATCAACCCAGGTTACATGGACGAGTGGAGACATATATAGACCCAATGTGGTGGATTCCCGTTAATCCGGCATCGGTGCAAGTTTTTAGCCGGATTTCATACCAATCAACCCAGGTTACATGGACGAGTGGAGACATATAAGCACCAATGGTGTGGATTCCCGTTAATCCGGCATCGGTGCAAGTTTTTCCGGAATTCATACCAATCAACCAATGGTACATGGACGAGTGGAGAACATAAGACCAATGTGGTGGATTCCGTTAATCCGGCATCGGTGCAAGTTTCACCCGAATTCATACCATCAACACAGGTTACATGGACGAAGTAGGACAAATAGACTCAATGAGTTGGATCCCGTTAATCCGGCATCGGTGCAAGTTTAGCCGAATTCATCCAATCAACCCAGGTTACATGGACAAGTAGAGAACAAATAGACCCTAAGTGGTGTTCCGTTAATCCGGCATCGGTGCAAGTTTTTAGCCGGAATTCATCCAATCAACCCAGGTTACATGGACAAGTGGAAGACAAATAAGACCCAATGTGGTGGATTCCCGTTATCCGGCATCGGTGCAAGTTTTTAGCCGGAATTCATCAATCAACCAAAGTGACTGGACCAGTGGAGACAAATAGACCATATGTGGTGGATTCCCGTTAATCCGGCATCGTGCAAGTTTTAGACGAATTCATCAATTCAACCCAGGTACATGGACAAGTAGAACAAATAGACCCATGGGTGGATTCCCCGTTAACCGGCATCGGTGCAAGTTTTTAGCCGGAATTCATCCAATCAACCCAGGTTACAGTGGACAAGTGAGACAAATAGAGACTCAATGTGGTGGATTCCCGTTAATCCGGCATCGTGTGCAAGTTTTTAGCGGACTTCATAACAATCAACCCAGGTTACGTGGACAAGTAGAGACAAATAGTCCCAATGTGGTGGATTCCGTTAATACGCGCATACGGTGCAAGTTTAANTTTTTTCTTACATTAGATTTTCACTGTAAAATTTTAAAAAGTTTGTTTCTCTTAATTTTTGAGATGAGGCTTGATGGTTAGTATTATCCGCATTATTCGGACTATTGTCCTCATCTTCATTGATATTTGTACAACGTTTCGGTTGATGTACCCTCCGGCTTTCTTCAGGTATTTCTTGTCTGATTCGGGAACCTTCTCGGACTCGGGAACCATCTCGGATTCGGGAACCTTCTTTTCCAACTCGGGGACCTTCTAAGTGACTGTTATCTCTGGACTGCAGGTTCAATCCTGGCCAAGGGTAGCAGTAGCATAGAATAATAATTAACACAGCTTAACGCCTCTACCCAGCTATGGTTAGCGGGATGAGAAAAGGATACCCCCGTGGACTAAATAAAAGGTTAGGTTCTAAGTTCCGTGATGGCTCACGATTACGACAAGAAATTTCCCGGATGGAAAAGTTCGTTCATGTTTATTTACAAACCAAAGACACGTTTTTATATTAAAGTTTGTTTTTTTATTCTAATAAAAATTAGGTATTTCATGTTGTTATTGTTAGCATATGTGTGTAAGGTTCACACAATAGAATTTAACAATAGAAGATAGAATAGGATAGTGTACATAAACATACATACATAAAAGGACTGGAGCGTCCGTACATAGAAATCACTTACTAGGAGGGGGGTGCGAAGGCCCACCGAGAAAAGGGTAGACAGTAGTCTAACCCATGTGCTCATGCTGGAGATTTAGCTAAAAGAGGAAGCGAAGTTTAAACTAAGCGCTTAAATACCAGAGGTCTCCTAGTGGGAACAAACGGCAACACCGCGGGAAGATAACTCTTCCTGGCAAAGGGAAGATAATCCCTGCATGTGAAAAAAAATTTTTTTCACTAACGATAAACTAATAATTGTTTATTTGGTTTTTTTTAATTATAAAACAGTAAACAAAAGACACGTTTTTATATTAAAGAGGTTTTTTATATTAAAATAATTTTTATTTAATCAGAATAGGAATCCAACAGAGATCTCTAACTTCCAGGCATTACTTTAATAAATCAGAAGTTTTGCTTATTAATCAGAAGTTGACAAATATTTTTCAGCACTTACAATAATTTTTAAAAACATTTTGAAAAAATATTAATTTTTAATTCTTAATTTGATCACATTACATGTAATTAAATTAAAATTTAAAAGTGAAATCTTTTTTTTTAAATAGATACTTTTTAATTTTAAACTAATATTGTTATTGTTGTTTTGTTTTTTTTTTTTTTTGGTTTTTTTTTTAATTATAAAACTTTAAACGAAAGACAAGTTTTTATATTAGATTAGTTTTTATCTAATGAGAAGAGAAATACAGATATGTTTATTTATATAAAAATAGTTTTTATTTACAAAATATTTTATGTTTATTTAAATAAAAAGATATTGTTTAGAAATGGTATCCCACAATTTATAAAATTTGTTTTCCATGTGCCTCTATGTGAGTTCATATCTGAAAGAATATTGTTATTGTCAATAACTATATTAGTTTATTGGAATCAAGTATCCAATAGGCACCCCAACTAAGACCAATTAGCAAAAGGACAGTTAAGAAAAAATTAGTTATTTAATTACAGTTAGAAAGGCATTGAATAAACTTTTTAAAATGAGTTTTACACTCCGGCCAGTATAAAAGTAAAACTTGCAGTCTAGTCCAGGAGTCCTGTTTTTCTATGACCATACTATCTATAATTCTAACTACTAATGGATAATGCTGGAACGAGCAAACAGGAACAGCATGCCCGAGAGACGCCTACTTTGGCTTGGTCACATCAGGAGGACGGACTTAGGCTACATCTCCGAAAACCTACTGTACGGCGAATTGGCAGACGGCACCCGACCAACAGAGAGACCTCGCTTGCACTTTAAAGATGCCAGCAAAGGAAAATAAAGACATGCCACATTGGTACTAACACATGGGAGGCTTGTTTAGACGACCGTGCGACCTGGTGACTCCTCGTCAAACAAGGAACGTAAAGGAGTGAAAAAGAGAAACTCCAGCAGACATCACTGTTTGCTCGCAGTGATTGCCATTCAAGAAGTGGACTGTTCAGTCACTCACACAGCTGCAGATTAAAGGAAAAGAAAGAAAGGAAAAAAAGTGGACACTACGCCGTCGTCTTTAGTAGACGGAAGGATGCCAATCAGTTATTTAATGTTGTTGTTGTTGTTGTTGTTGTTGTTGTTAGCATACGTTAAAAAATAATTTTGCACCCATTGGCATTTCAGTCTCGGAAGACTATAATATAGTTTTTGTGCCCCTGAAATTATAGCGCCTCCTGTGACTGTGAACGTTCAAAAAATATTCTCCACCACGGATGTCGCATCTGAAGGCTGTCCCTGAAGATGTTGATGTGCTGGCGCTTTGTTTTCCGCTGCTTTCTTCTGGACCTCCTGGCTTCATGGTGTTGCTCCAGGGTGGCTTCAGACATGAACAATTCGTTACGGAGAGCCTGCCACCACCGAGTGCGGTCCTCAGCCAAATTTTCCCAGCTGGAAGGGGCAATGCGAAAGCACCTGAGATCATTCTTGTAGACATCCTTGAATCGCAGCTGGGGGCGACCAATCTGTCTCTTACCAAACGAAAGCTCTCCATTGAGGATGTTCTTCGGGATTCGTCTATCATCCATCCGTCGGACATGACCCAGCCATCGGAGACGACGCTGTCTCAGTAGAGAACACAAGCTGGGGAGTTGAGCTCTCTCTAGAACTGCTGTGTTAGTGATCCTGTCCCTCTAGGTGATGCCCGGTATACGTCTAAGGTAGCGAAGGTAGAAGCTATTTAGCCGTTTCTCTTGGTGGGAGGACAGAGTCCATGTTTCACTTCCATTCATGAGGGTGCTTTAACGATAAACTAATATGGTTAAATCCAACTTAACGGATATAAATTCCACCATCATATGTCACCCCGCAGAAAGAAAAAAATACTAAAAATCATAGAATTAATCGAATTTAATGAAATTTTCAGTGTTGATATATTAATGAATAAACAATATAGTGCACCAGTTATTTTATTTTAAAACTTTTACATTTTTTCAAGTCAATAAACTTTGAACAACGTATGTTTGTGAATCTGTGTTACGCCTCTCCTCTTTCTCCTCCTCCTCTCCTCTCTCTCTCCTCTTTCTCATCTTCTCTTTCCTCTATCTCTTCTTCTCTCTCCTCTTACTCCTCCCCCCTCTCCTCTCTTTCTCCTCTTTCTCTCCTCTTTCTCATCTTCTCTTTCCTCTTTCTCTTCTTCTCCTCCCCCTCTCCTCTCTCTTTCTCTCTCTCTCTCTCCCTCTCTCTCTTTCTCTCTCTCTCCCTCTCTCTCTTCTCTCTGTCTCTTTGTCTCTCTCCTCTCTCTCCATCTCTCTCTCTTTTTCTCTCTTTCTCTCTCCTCTCTCTCCCCTCCTCTCTCTCTCCCTCTCTCTACCCCTCTCTCTCTCCCTCTCTCTATCTTTCTCCCCCTCTCTCCTCTCTCTCTTTCTCTCTCTCCACCTCTCTCTCTCTCCATCTCTCTCTTTCTCTTTCTCTCTCTCTTTTTCTCTCTCTCTCTCTCTCTCTCTCTCCCTCCCTCTTTCTCTCTCTCCATCCCCCCCTCTCTCTCTCTCTCTCTCTCTCTCTCTCTCTCTCTCTCTCTCTCTCTCGCTGTTTTCAACTCTCTCAACTTTTTTGTTACTCGTAAACGCAACTTCTTTGTATAACAACGAAACTAGAGAAAACATTTTTCGATATTATCGTCTTTATTTTTGTACGGAATTTTCTTCTTTTTTTTTTTTCGAGTAGCGGATTTTTTTTTTAGTGGTTTTAAGATTGGATCTCATGTTTTGAACGGAGCTTGTAAAACAAGGGAAGAGGAAGAGGAAGGGGGGAAAAACACAAAAGGAAATTGTGAATGAGGGAGATAATGAAAAGAGAGATGGGAAAGGAGAGTAAGGCAGG
Source organism: Doryteuthis pealeii (assembly GCA_023376005.1). NCBI lineage: Eukaryota > Metazoa > Mollusca > Cephalopoda > Myopsida > Loliginidae > Doryteuthis > Doryteuthis pealeii. The sequence goes on along the minus strand of CM042176.1, from coordinate 23,426,925 downwards.
GTAAAGGAGAGTGTGGATTGGTTCAAATTGAGGATAAAATTGAGTGGAAAATTCAAGGAGAGAAAATGATGGAAAAAAGGAAAGTAGTAATAAAGGAAGGAAATAAAGGAAGGAATTTTAAAAAATTAATGAAGGAAGTAATATATTTAAAAAGGGAAGGAAGATAGGAAGAAAAAAGATGAGAAGGAAGAAAGAGAAAGTAGGAAGAAATAAACGAAGGAAGGAAGGGAGGAAAAAAAGGAATGAATGGAGGAAAGAAGAAAATGAAGGAAAGAAAGAAAGAAAGAAATGGAGGAATGAAGGAAGAAAAGGAGGAAGGAAATAAAGAAAAGAGAAGAAAAACAAAAGGAAATTGTGAATGAGGGGAGATAATAAAAAGAGAGATGGGGAAAGGAGAGTAACACAGAATAAAGGAGAGTGTGGATTGGTACAAATTGAGGATAAAAATGAGTGGGAGATTCAAGGATGGAAAATGAAGGAAAGAGAGGAGGAAGGAAAGTAGTAAAGAAAAGGAAGGAAGAAAATGAAGGAAGTGAGGAGGGAAGGCCAGAAAGAAAGGAAAGAAGAAATGAAATGAAGAAATAAACGAAGGAAGTAATATATAAAAAAAGATGAAGGAAGATAGGAAGGAAGGCAGGAATGTAAAAAGGAAAAAGATAAAAACGAAGAAAAGTAACGAAGGAAGGAAGGAATAAAAGGAATGAATGGAGGAAGGAGGAAAATGAAGAAAATAAAGTAAGAAAGAAAGAAAGAAAGAAAGAAGTAATTAAGGAAGAAAGGAAGGGGGGAATAAAAGGAATGAATGGAGGAAGAAAGAAAATGAAGGAAGAAAGAAAGAAAGAAAGAAGAAAAGGAGTAATTAAGGGAAAAAGGAAGGAAGGAATAAAAAGAATGATGAAGGGAGGAAGGAAGAAAATCAAGGAAAGAAAGAAAGAAAGAAAGCTGTAATTAAGGAAGAAAGGAAGGAAATAAATAAAATAAACGAAGTAATATACTAAAAAGGGGGAAGAAGATTGGAAGGAAAAAGATAGAAGGAAAAACGAAAAAGTAGGAAGAAAAATAACCAAGGAAGAAAAGAAGAAATAATGAAAGAAGGAAGAAAATGAAGGAAATTAATAAATAATTTCTCTCTCTCTCTCTCTCTCTCTCTCTCTCTCTCTCTCTCTCTCTCTCTCTCTCTCTCTCTGTTCTTAATTCTTCTTTTCTTCAACTTCTATCTTCTTACACATCTCTCTTTTTCTTATCATCCTTACTCTCCTCCTCTCTCTCTCTCTCTCTCTCTCTCTCTCTCTCTCTCTCTCTCTCCTCTTTCTCTTCCCCTCCCACTGTTACAATTTTAGTGGCCATACTTTAGGCTTCAAGCAAGAGCGCTTGTCCTTGGTAAAGAATCCTTTGGTTGTACCTTGGTGCTCCTCAGTATTGCAAGTGTTTCCAGCAATGATTGCAAATGGAAGTCTCTCAGTATCAGTGATTAAGTAGTCAACCAGCCACGCATTCAGGCTGTTGATTGGCAGAGGTTCAAACCACGTGACCTCGTTTAGTCTATAAATTCAAGTGGTGTATGGTAGCACGGCTTATATCACAAAATATGGTGTAATGGTTAGCAAGTTAGACACGCAAACCATTGTTAGTGATTTCGATTCTCACTGGGTGCCCCATATTTCTGGCCTTGTGCCACATCTAAGCTAAGCTGAGTAAATAACTATATCACAAAATAATCCAACACCGCCCTCTTTCTCCTCTTATCTCTTCTCTCTTTCTCTTCTCTTTCCTCCTTCTCTTCTCCTCTCCCCTCTTTCTTCTCCTCAATGTCCTCTTTCTCTTCTTCTCTCTCCTCTTTCTTCTCTTCTCTTCCTCTTCTTCTCTCTCCTCTCTTTCTCCTCTTCTTTCCTCTTTCTCCTCTTCTCTCTCCTATCTTTCTCCTCTTCCTTCTGCTCTTTCTCCTCCTCCCTCTCTTTCTTTCTTTCTCTTCTTCTCTCTCCTCTTTCCTCTTCTCTTTCGTCTTTCTCATCTTCTTCTCTCTTTCTCCTCCTCCCTCTCCCCTTTCTCCTCTTCTCTTTCCTCTTTATCTTCTTCTCTTTCCTCTTTCTCCTCTCCCTCTCCCCTTTCTCATCTTCTCTCTTCTCTTTCCTCTTCTCTTTCCTCTTTCTCTTCTTCTCTTTCCTCTTTCTCCTCCTCCCTCTCCTCTTACTCCTCTTCTTTTTCCTCTCTTTCTCCTCTATCTTTCTTATCTTCTCTCTCTCTTTCTCCTCCTCGCTCCTTTCTTTCTCCTCTCCTCCGTCCTCTCTTTGTCTCCCCTCTTTGTCTCTTTTACGCCTTCTCTCTCTTCCCATCTCTCTTTTATTTCCTTCACCTACACCTCTCTCTTCTTCATACCTATCAATCCATTTTGCTGTATAAGACCCGCTCATCGGGTGTCATCACCCTCACCTCAAGAGGGTCACACTGAGCAAACCCGCCAAAAATCCATCGCAATACACTTTTACCTGTTGTCACCGCTAGGTGTCACCAGTCACGACGACCAGGTGTCGCCCCCTAGCAAGTGTCACATTGCTCACTGATTTTTAATTTTAACAAAATAAAAAGGCATTTATTTCTAAAAACACACTAAACACAATAACACTAAAAATTATCTTTGGTGAATTGATATAAAAATTGGTGTTAATTCCATCGTTTTTCAATAAATTGATTTATTTATCGATTTTAAGTTTTTCCTGTTAAATTTACAGGAATTACCCCACTGAGCACCAATGAAATATTCATTGAAAGTGTTACCTATTACAAGTTTCATGAGACTGACCGTAAATGTATGGGGCTTCTACATTCATATTAAAAGTCATCGGTACAATTGCAGAATAGCGCGCAATAGATAATATCATTAGAACCGTATTTTACTAATACTAATCATGACCCTATCACTGGCCCTAACACAAACCCTAAAACTAACCCTAAGCCTAGATTAACTATAACAAGTTTTATGGGACTGACCGTAAATGTATAGGACTTCTACATTCATATAAAAAGTCATCGGTACAATTGTAGAATAGCGCGCAAGAGATAATATCATTAGAATCACATTTCACGTATAAATATCATTAGATTACCGACTACCGAAGTAGCCTAACCCTAACCCTAACCCTAACGGTAATACTAATCACTGGGCCTAACACAAACCCTAAAACTAACCCTAAGTCTAGGTTAACTATTACAAGTTTAATGAGACTGACCGTAAATGTATAGGGCTTCTACATTCATATTAAAAATCATTGGTACTATTGTAGAATATGGCGCAAGAGATTATATCATTACAATCTCATTTTACGTATAAATAACATTAGATTACGGACACTACCGAAGTAGCCGAACCCTAACACTAACCCTAATACTAATACTAACCATAACCCTATCACTGGCCTACCCTAACACAAACCCTAAAACTAACCCTAAGCCTAGATTAACTATTACAAGTTTTATGAGACTGACCGTAAATGTATAGGGCTTCTACATTCATATTAAAAGTCATCGGTACAATAGCGCGCAATAGTTAATATCATTAGAACCGCTTTTTACGTATAAATAGCATTAGATTACGGACTATCGAAGTAATACTAACCATAACCCTATCACTGGCCCTAACACAAACCCTAAGACTTTCAAGTTTTATGAGACTGACCGTAAATGTATAGGGCTTCTAGATTCATATTAAAAGTCATCGGTACAATTGCAGAATTGCGCGCAAGAGATTATATCATTACAACCTCATTTTACGTATAAATAACATTAGATTACGGACACTACCGAAGTAACCTAACCCTAACACTAACCCTAATACTAATACTAACCATAACCCTATCACTGTCCTACCCTAACACAAACCCTAAAACTAACCCTAAGCCTAGATTAAGTATTACAAGTTTTATAAGACTGACCGTAAATGTATAGGGCTTCAATATTCGTATAAAAATCATCGGTACAAATGCAAAATAGCGCGCAAGAGATAATATCATTAGAACCGCATTTTACGTATAAATAGCATTAGATTATGGACTACCGAAGTAATACTAACCATAACCCTATCACTGGCCCTAACACAAACCCTAAAACTAACCCTAAGTCTAGATTACCTATTACAAGTTTTATAAGACTGACCGTAAATGTATAGGGCTTCAACATTCGTATAAAAATCATCGGTACAAATGCAAAATAACGCGCAAGAGATAATATCATTAGAACCGCATTTTACGTATAAATAGCATTTGATTACGGACTACCGAAGTAATACTAACCATAACCCTATCACTGGCCCTAACACAAACCCTAAAACTAACCCTAAGTCTAGATTACCTATTACAAGTTTTATAAGACTGACCGTAAATGTATAGGGCTTCAACATTCGTATAAAAATCATCGGTACAAATGCAAAATAACGCGCAAGAGATAATATCATTAGAACCGCATTTTACGTATAAATAGCATTTGATTACGGACTACCGAAGTAATACTAACCATAACCCTATCACTGGCCCTAACACAAACCCTAAAACTAACCCTAAGTCTAGATTACCTATTACAAGTTTTATAAGACTGACCGTAAATGTATAGGGCTTCAACATTCGTATAAAAATCATCGGTACAAATGCAAAATAACGCGCAAGAGATAATATCATTAGAACCGCATTTTACGTATAAATAGCATTTGATTACGGACTACCGAAGTAATACTAACCATAACCCTATCACTCACCCTAACGCAAACCCTAAAACTTACAAGTTTTATGAGACTGACCGTAAATGTATAGGGCTTCTAGATTCATATTAAAAGTCATCAGTACAAATGCAGAATAGCGCACAAGAGATAATATCATTAGAACTGCGTTTTACGTATAAATATCATTATATTACGGACACTGTTGAAGTATCCTACCATAAATCCTAACACTAATCCTGACACCGACCCTGACACTAACCCTAACACTAAACCCTAACACTAAACCAACCCCCCTATCACTTACCGTAGCCCTAACCCTAGCGTCTCGAAGGATTCGGGTATTTCCGTGAAATGTTATGAAATTTAATGCTTTTTTATACATTAAAAAAATATAAATAGGATTAGATTACGGACATTGCCGAACTAGCCTAACACTAACCCTAACACTAACCCTAACCTTAACACAAAAAATAACCCTATCACTTAGCCCTAACCCTAACCCTAGGGCAGACTGGTCTCTTTACCTTTTTGCCCACTAAATTTCCCCCATGGCTGTATCAAAATTTCATGATATTTTTGTTACCAGTATGATGGGATTTATTAAAGTTGCTTAGTAGAAAGCGCGTGGTGTAATGGTTAAAGTCATGGGAAATGAAGTCGTCGCCCCGAGTTCAAATCCTGGACGTGGTAATTGCATTTCACTTGGCGCTAATACCCTTGGGAAAGGTATGAATCCTACTCTCCCTCCAGCTATGGGTAAATAGCAGGGCAGACTGGGTTCTTTAATCATGGCTAGGTAACCAGTCTAGGAGAAGGAAAACTCTGAATTCAAACCTGTTAAACTCCGCTTAAGAAATTGACATTGTGTCGTATCCTGCTTGTGCGGAGGAGTTGGTAAATATATATATTAAAGTTCACTAACCTTATTTAGCTCAGAACTCATTCTATTAAAAAAAAGTCCTATTATTATTGTAATCTGAGTCCTTCTGCTAAATCATAAGGAAATAACCATCAGTTTTTGTACTTTGCTTACGGTAGGATCACAGTACTGTGAGAGACGCTGTAAGCGACCTAAAGTAGACAAAAAGTTAACTATGGTATGGCAACCAGTCTAGGAGAAGGAAAACTCTGAATTCAAACCTGTTAAACTCCGATTAGAAAATTGACTCCGGGTCAAAGTGGACCTGGGAGTAATGGCAATGAATGGATACCCAACACTCCGCAGAAGTATTGAAAATCCTTTTTTCTAAACTCACTTTTTAAATGCATTTTTTAAAAACTCGTTTTTTTCTCTATTTAACCCACAGATACTACCACTCCGAGTCAAGGTGAACCTGGGAGTAATGACGATGAATGGGTACCCCACACTCCGCAGAAGTATTGAAAATCCTTTTTTTTAAACTCACTTTTTTTCAATGCATTTTTAGAAACTCGTTTTTATTCTATTTAGCACATAGATGGAACCCTAACAGATACTACCACTCCGGGCTAAGGTGGACCTGGGAGTAATGACGATGTAGGGGTACAACATACTCCCCAGATATATTGAAAATTTGAAAATTCTTTTTTCTAAACTCATTTACCACATGTATTGAAAATTCTTTTTTTCTAAACATTTTACCAGATGTATTGAAAATTTTTTTTCTAACTCATTTTACCACTCCTAAACTCACTTTACCAGATGTATTGAAAAAATTGAAAATTCTTTTTTCTAAAACTCACTTTACCAGATTAGAAAAAAGAATTTTCAATACATCCGGTAAAGTGAGTTTAGAGAAAAGAATTTTCAATACATCTGGTAAAATGAGTTTAGAAAAAAGAATTTTCAATACAACTCACTTTACCAGATGTATTGAAAATTCTTTTTTCTAAACTCATTTTACCAGATGTATTGAAAATTCTTTTTTCTAAACTCATTTTACCAGATGTATTGAAAATTCTTTTTTCTAAACTCATTTTACCAGATGTATTGAAAATTCTGTTTTCTAAACTCACTTTACCAGATGTATTGAAAATTCTTTTTTCTAAACTCATTTTACCAGATGTATTTAAAATTCTGTTTTCTAAACTCATTTTACCAGATGTATTGAAAATTCTGTTTTCTAAACTCACTTTACCAGATGTATTGAAAATTCTTTTTTCTAAACTCACTTTACCAGATGTATTGGAAATTCTTTTTTCTAAACTCACTTTACCAGATGTATTTGAAAATTCTTTTTTCTAAACTCATTTTACCAGATGTATTGAAAATTCTTTTTTCTAAACTCACTTTGATGATATTGATTCTTTTTCTAACTCACTTTACCAGATGTATTGAAAATTCTGTTTTCTAAACTCACTTTACAAGATGTATTGAAAATTCTTTTTTCTAAACTCACTTTTTAAACCCATTTTTTAGGAAACTCATTGTAATAAGTAATTGAGAGTTACCTCCCGTACTTTATGATTACTTCCCCTTTGGAGAACTCTCAAGGGAATACTAGACTATATAAACTCTTAATAAGTGTACCAATTATTTTAAGTAGAATAAAGCCTTCCAACGTCTATTGGTGTTATCGTTTGTCATTACACTTTTTTTTGCTATCCTATATCTGCGACCCTAACATATACTACCACTCCGGGTCAAGATGGACCTGGAAGTAATGACAATGAAGGGGTATCCCACACTCCCCAGAGCTCCAGAACAAGAACTTTACCATTAGATGTAGTTTACACGTTATACCCAGGACGCCCACCCTGGGTTTGGAAATGCATACATATACAACTTAGCTGTGAGTCCCTCTATCTTGGCTTTAATTTTGTTGGTTCTTATTCAATAATTCCCAACTGCCATTAATATAGTTTATCGTTTCAAATTTCCACTTCGCAGCCATTTCCTGTTTCGTAATCTCATTTTCAATTTATTTTGTTTGTCCCCTTGTCCATTGGGTTGTTTATCTTTCCAATTTTATCTTTTCGTTTCAGAGTTTTTCAACTTCCATTCGCCTTACCGTCAGTTTTACAGCAACCTTTGCCTGTCTTGATTAATATTTTATTATTAAGCTTTGTATCGTTTTCAAGTTTCTTGAGAGTAGAGCCAGTCAATTCTCAATGCTACCCAAGTGTGTATTACCTTCCTTAGCACATACAATCTATTGACGTCATCTTTTGGTTTTAACGCTTTGTGCATTGTTATCCACCTTGCTGATCTTTGAGACTAGAACATTGGGTATTAACAAAAAAAAAAAAAAAAAAAACGCACTATTTTTTTTTTGCAGGATCTTCGGTATATTTAAAACATAAATTAAAAATGCAAAATTATCATTCTTAAATTCATTTCTTTTTTTTCTTTTTTCTTTTTCTTTTCTTTTTTTTTTTTTTTTTTTTTTCTTTAAACTGCTTAAACCAAATTTTGAACAGTATAGGCAGCTACAGTTTGATTTTCTGCGACTTTCCGAATTCTTCGAGTAACTTCAACTTTGATACCCAGTTCAAATACACTGCTTCAAATACGCTGTGTTTTTATTTTAATACCCACAAATTACATGAGATACAGATAGATATTTTTGTAATATTGCTTCTATCTATCTATTCTCTCTTTCTCTGTCTGTCCCCCTCTCTCTCTCTCTCTCTCTCTCTCTCTATATATATATATATATATATATATATATATATATATATATATATATATATTTACTTCCCTACCCCACGGGGGTCCAGTGAGCTTCGGCCGCTGGATTAGGGTAAGTTAATATTAATAGCGTCGATCCCAGGGGGCTTTTCCCCCAATCAATACCTGCCCCCTTGATTTAAAGAGACAGGGCTGGGTTTATTGCTCAGCGCCTGAGGCGCCCCCTTGAGGGGGAATGCCGACGGGATCGACGCAATTTTTATGCGCCCACATAAAAATGAGACCTTGTGTCCAGCCATCATAAGTGGAATGAGCGGCAAATACCCTAACCCACCTCTATCTCTCTCTCTCTCTCTCTCTATATATATATATATATATATATATATATATATATATAATAGTATAGTGTGTGTGTGTGTGTGTGTGTGGTTTGTGAAAAGGGGGGTTGGAATGAATCCGACAGAATATGGTAGAAATATGAGGAATGAAAGAACAAAACTCAGACAAAAATATGTAGTATATTTCGCTGGAGTAATGAACTCGGCGTCTTCAGCTTTTATTGAATTATCAGGATCATACAAGTGTTTTATAGAACGGGAAGTAGGTAGGTGGGTAAGCTTTGTGGCGAGGGAAAGATTTGATTGGTTATAGGGGACATCTTTGGGGAAGATGAGAAAGAAATCAGATAGGAAGAGAGTTGGGGAGGTGGGTAGAAAAATGGTATTTCTCCCCATTCATTTTTTCTACCTACCTCCCTCAACTCTCTTCATATATATATATATATATATATATATATATATATATATATATATATATATATCTTAATTATAATGGAGATTGTGTGTTTTCTGTCTGTAACCGAAACTATATTACTAATCGAGTCACAATTAACATAGTTATTTTCATCACATTCTTCATGATTTTATTTATATTTCATTTTTAATGAAATCCATTAACAAGAAAAAATAAGTGTAATTTTATTCTTTATTTCCTAATTTAACTAAATAGTTAAATAAGTAAAATTCAGCAATGAAAGACGGCAGTGATGGAAGAGTAAGTTCCATTTCTATTTTTCTATTATACCCCCACTCTGTTTCAAATCTTTTTATCTGTATTCTTATTAGACTTTCTAATTTAATACGATATTTCATTACATTAAAACTTAAATACTTGCACCCGGAGGGTGCATATATTTGCTAGTAATTATAATCAAGGTGAAAAGTATTGGCATCAATATTGTATATAAGGTGTGCTACAATTCTCCACCTGGATTTATAGATTAGCCGAAGTCACGTGGCCTATTCCTTTGCCAATCACCAGTCATAATACGTGGCTGATACATTACTTAAATACTGATACTTGCCACAGTTTACTTGCAATCATCGAGGAGGGATATATATATATAATATATATATTGTCTAGTCGGCAGTGGCCTATTGTCAATATCAGCCGAAGAGCGAGTGAGTCTATTTCCTTTTCTCTGGCGCTAGATCAGAGAAATTGTTTTGTTTGTTTTTGTTTGGTTGTTTTTTTTTTTTTTTTTTTCTAATTTAGAGGACTTACCAAGAGTTATGGCCGATAAGATGACAAGAGAGAGTTGAGTAGACCATGATGGTGATGGTGAATCAGTACCAGACAAACAATATTCTATTTTGGAATACCTTTGCTCACAACCCCCAACTTACAAAATGATGGAAGATTCTATACAATCCTTTTGCTACTAGAAGATAAAAAAAGACATCTTCTGTAAAAGGTAAACGCTATCATTAAATATCAGTTGGCTTTCATAGCAACAATCTTAATTTTGTAATCAGATTGCTGTAGGCCTAATCAGAACTGGTACTTAAGTGTTGAGAAAGTATTATAGTTAGAATTATTATAACAATGAAACAATAGATAGAAACAATGGCTTTAATGACAAAGAAAGTATAAAGTAACAGCTGATGTGTTCACTAAAAATAAATAGGATAAAATTTCTTTTTCATTAGTTTTTTTTCTAACTGCAATTTTCTGTCTTAAAAATATCCTCCCACCAAACTAACCTTAGCGCTATGTGAAATGCAACAAGCCTCTTTCAAGATTTAAACTCGGTTCGCCGCCTCCATTGGATGACGGGTACTTCACCTGCTTAAACAGCAAACGTAGACACTGCCGCGGTTATGATGAGACTTACATTAAAAAAAATTAAAAAATAGATTAAAAAAATAATCGGGTTCAGTTTATTTTGGGCCCAGAAAAAAATTGCAAGAACAGGGTGTTCGGGATAAATTTGACATACTTATTTTTGGTTATTTTTCTCTGTAAGTTGGAGAGCAAGGGAGTCTATCCCCTTTTCACTAACGCTAGACTAAGGAGATTGTTTTAGGCGTCAGAGGTAAGAGCGCCACACCTACCATCAGCTCCTCACTTTACCGCACAGACCTCTGTGCTAATCATACGCTGAGTTGGCGAGGGCCAATATTCCACCCGGAACCTTGTGGTTCCTAGTCCGGCGCTCTACCGACTGAGCTAAACGGGCCCTTCATCACCATTGCTCCCTGGTCCACTCTGACCCAGAGTGGTAGTACCTGTTAGGGTCCCATCTATGGGTTAAATAGAAAAATGTAATTATAAAAAATTGTATTATCCATTAAGAATTGACCAGTGCTAGACCATAAGATAAGTGAATAGGAAGACCTGTTAAGAGAGATTAAGAGAATGTAGAATATCTCCGCAAAACTCATACCAATAATTCTTAGTACTTTGATTACCATAGCCAATAAATTGGAATGATTCCTAAAGACATGGCATTAACCCATGAGTCGCCATGATCAAGAGAAGGTTTGTTGATTTCAAGCAAGTAGAATGTGACGTGGATTTATCAAGAAATATAAATCCCAAATTTACCTATATAAATTCTAGTTTCGGTTGTTGGCGTTCGGCTAGAAACCACAAGGTTCCTA
>CM042176.1:23362323-23415565 GCA_023376005.1 Doryteuthis pealeii | reverse complement strand
ATGTATTACATAGCGCAATAATTTGGGAATGATTTCCTAAAAACCTGGCATTAACAGCCATGAGTCATATCAGAAAGGTTGTTGATTTCTAAGCAAAGTAGATGTGACGTGATTTCAAGAATATAAATCCCAAATTTACCTATATAATCTATTTCGGTTGTTGCGTTCGGCTAGAAACCACAAGGTTCCTAGTTCGATACTGGCCCTTGCCAACTCAGCGTATGAGTAGCACAGGGATCTGTGCGGCAAAGTAAGGAGCTGATGTTAGGTGTGGCGCTTCATCTAAGATGCTAAAGTAAAAAAAAAGAGAAAACACTGACGATATCAAGGGAATTAATTGAATACATTTGGAAAAAATAAATAAATACTAAAAATCGAAAAATTAATTTTCTTTTTAAAATTTTTAAAATTTGTTTACAGATTTATTAATCACTCTGATGTACATCTTATTATAATGGAGATTCGGTGTCTGTCTCTCAGTAACCGAAACTACGTCACTATTTACGTCACAATACCCTCAGGAATTGCATGAGTTTATCAATGAGCATTTAATTCATAGTCACAATCATTAATACATAGAATTGTATAAATCTTGTTTATCAACGATGCCTCCATGGAAATCTGAGTTAGATTTGCCTCAAAACAGCCCATGTTATTAAGGTATTTGCCTCTCATCCCACTTATGAAGGCGTGACACAAGGACATTTTTATGTGGGCCCACCCACGAGCCGAGACTCATGGGTGGTAGGTGCAAAAAATGCGTTGATCCCGTCGGCATTCCCCCTCAAGGGGGCGCCTCAGGCGCTGGGCAATAAACCCAGCCCTGCCCCTTTAAATCAAGACGGCAGGTGTTGCCTGCGGGGGTAGTCCCCTGGGTTCAACGCTGTTAATTTACATTAACAAACACAGAAAGGCCCATGTTATTAGGGTATTTGTCTCTCATCCCACTTATGATGGTGTGACACAAGGACATTCTTATGTGGGCCCACCCACAAGCCGAAGCTCATGGGTAGTAGACACAAAACATGCGTCGATCCCGTCGGCATTCCCCCTCGAGGGGGCGCCTCATGCGCTGGGCAATAAACCCAGCCCTGTCCCCTTAAATCAAGGTGGTAGGTGTTACCTGGGGGAATAGTTCCCTGTGATCAACGCTGTTAATTTACATTAACAAACACAGGCCCATGTTATTAGTGCGGTTAAAATCTTGCAACATGTTTTATATATCACTAAGAAATAAAGGTTTACATAATATATGGTGTGGGTAATTTGCATACTGGTTTTAACAAAACCGGGTTTAATAAATAATTACATGGTGTTATTGATCTCCAATAACATTGTTTTATTCTCGAACGTATTAAAATCAATCCTATGAATGATTTTATACAGAAACCAATGGAAATACCATGAGGAAATTAATCCGACAATATGAGAAGAAAATATTTTTAGAATATAACAAACACAGGATGTTATGATCAGGGGAAACAATTTTATGTGTCAATACTGAAGCATTTCGGTATATTGTACCATCTTCAGGACACTGTTAAGTAATGTTTATGTGAGGGACAGAATGAAAGATGTTAAGTGTATAGTGAATGTGTGAATATGATGTTATAACATATAATATAACATCATATTCACACATTCACTATATACTTAACATTTTTCATTCTGTCCCTCACATAAATATTACTTAACAGTGTCCTGAAGATGGTACAATATACCGAAATGCTTAAGTATTGACACAAAAAATTGTTTCCCCTGATCATAACATCCTGTGTTTGTTATATTCTAAAAATATTTTCTTCTCATAGAAACCAATTAAAATATGATTAAAATAAGTGTAATCTTTTTTATATGCGTTCTTATTTAATTTCGTTAGTCTTTCTAGTTTCATATATTTCATTACATTAAAGCTTGAATTCTTAAGCCCGGAAGGCGCATATTATTGCAATATTTGCAAATTCTACAAATAAAATTTTTCTTTTGGATTTTCAGAAAGATCTTTCAATATCTATATATTTTTCTGCTTAAAAATGGGAGAGATTTCTGTTTAAACTGAGATTTAAATAAATGTTCTTTTATAGATGACAAATCTAAACATGTTATTAAATAGACATTTTTTTAATAATCTAAAAATATCAATTTGAATGCGAAAAATTCAACTTTTTAATTCTAAATGAATTTTATCTATTTATTAGATATAAAAGATGATAGACTAAAAAGAAGTATGGAAGCAGCAATCAGTAGTATATTTTTAATACATTTTATATTTTGACTTTTTTTTACTTAAAAGTCGTGATTCTGGTTAATGTTTTAAAATTAAAGATTTAGCATTTTATTAAAATCGGATAATTCCCTGGTTTTGAGGTGATTTTGTTTTACTATTTCTCTGAATTTTTTAGATAAGGCTTGATAATTTGTATTATTAGGATTATTCGGACTATTGACCTCATCTTTATTGTTATCTACACTATTTCTCTGAATTTTTTAGATGAGGCTTGATAATTAGTATTATTTGTATTATTCAGACTATTGTCCTCATCTTTATTGTTATCTACACTATTTCTCTGAATTTTTGAGATGAGGCTTGATAATTTGGATTATTAGGATTATTCGGACTATTGTCCTCATCTTTATTGTTAAGATACTATTTCTCTGAAATTTTGAGATGAGGCTTGATAATTAGTATTAATTGGATTATTCGGACTATTGTCCTCATCTTCACTATTAAGATACTATTTCTCTGAATTTTTTAGATGAGGCTTAATAATTTGGATTATTAGGATTATTCGGACTATTGTCCTCATCTTTATTGTTATCTACACTCTTTCTCTGAATTTTTGAGATGAGGCTTGATAATTTGTATTATTTGGATTATTCAGACTATTGTCCTCATCTTTATTGTTATCTACACTATTTCTCTGAATTTTTTTAGATGAGGCTTGATAATTTGTATTATTAGGATTATTCGGACTATTGTCCTCATCTTTATTGTTAAGATACTATTTCTCTGAATTTTTGAGATGAGGCTTGATAATTTGGATTATTAGGATTATTCGAACTATTGTCCTCATCTTTATTGTTATCTACACTATTTCTCTGAATTTTTGAGATGAAGCTTGATAATTTGGATTATTTGGATTATTCGGACTATTGAAAATAAAATAAAGATAAGGACAATAGTCCGAATAATCCAAATAATCAAAATTTGTTTTAGTTGTTTACGCAAAGCCTCCGATTTCGTAATGTTTTGGCTAATGTAATGTTTAAAATGTATTAAAAATGAATTACATATGTAATATCATTTTGCTTTCTTACTGATGTTCATTGTTACAATTTTTCGACTAAAACTAAAATTTTACCTTAAATTTGAAAAAAAGTCTGACCGATATGGCCTATTGTCAGTAACAGCCGAACAGTGAGGGAGTCTATCCCTTTTTCGCTAGTGTTAGAAAAGAGAGATTGTTTTATTGTTGAGGTGGAGCGCCACACCTACCGTCAGCTTCCCCACTTTACCTCACAGATTACCAAGTCTGTGCGACTCACGCTCTGAGTTGGCGGGGACTGGCATCGAACCAGGAACCCTGCGACTTCTAGCCGAGTGCTCTACTGACTGAGGTGAAAAGGTGCGTGTTTTGGCAGTGCCAACCATAATATAACAGTTTCGACAGCTGTATCGTTTGGTTTTCTTCAGGTGTATTTTGTTGCAAGAAAGAAAGAAGAAAAAGAAAGAAAATATATTAGAAAGAAAGAAAGAAAGAAAGAAAAAGAAAGAAAGAAAGAAAGAATTTATTGATTATTTAATTAATTACGAGAATAAGTAAAAAGTAAAGTAAAATCATCGGGGAGGCCACTCAGCGAGGGAGTCTATCCCCTTTTCACTATCGCCAGACTAAGGAGATAATTTTAGCGTCTGAATTAGAGCGCCACACCTACCATCAGTTCCTCATTTTACCGCACAGATCCCTGTGCTACTCATACGCTGAGTTAGCGAGGGCCGGTATCGATTCCAGGAGCCTTGTGGTTCTTAACCGAACGCTCTACCGACTGAGTTAAATCGACCCACAGGAGAATAAAGGAAGAAAAAATAGCTAGAACAGAAGAGAAAATATAAAAAAAGATATTGAAAGAAAGAAAGAAGAAAGAAGAAAGAAGAAAGAAAGAAAGAAAGAAAGAAAGAAAGAATAATTACGAGAATAAAGGAAGAAAAGAGATAGAACAGAAGAGAAAATAAAAGAAATGAATGAAAAAGAAAGAAAGATAGAATTACCAGAAAAAAAAGAAAGAAAGAAAGAAGAATTACGAGAATAAAGGAAGAAAAAGAATAGAACAGAAGAGAAAATAAAAAAGAAATGAAAGAAAGAAGAAGAAAGAAAGAAAGAAAGAAAGAAGATCGGTAACTTCAGGGAAATTTGAAGCGAAATATTTTTTTGCAATCCAATTGTTCTTATTCCGTTGACCATCCTTTGTGATATTGATGGAATGTGTAAAGCGACTTTCTAATACGTGTAAATAAGGAAATCAAGAACAACATTTCATCTATAGATTTAGGCAGATGATCTATATATCAATATTTGTGTTCCTTAATTGCACCCGCCCTGTCGGTGGGGCGTTAGAATGCTCCGACTGCACCTCTGCAGAGAGGCAAGACTTTTCCAATGGGGCCACCTGTTAGCCGTGGGTGGTGACCCGTGATGCTTAAGGATAGAGCCCAGGTGGATGAGCACTTCATGACTTGCAATACTCCACTTTGGTCCTATCTTGGGCTAGACGGGCGGTCGGAGAGGCCCCCTCCAATCAATCGGCTGGTCACGTCAAGCCCTAGCACCTATATGATTTTCCCAACACTATTGCCCTTATGGCGAGACACAACCCCTTTTTATCATATGGGTACTAGAAAGCGGTGACTGAGGGTCTACATGTCCTGGGAATGACGTTAAACTCTATCTGATGGTGAGGTTCCAGTTTTGGAGGTTTGGGGAATGTGGAGCACCCCTTCATCACAATTGCTCCCGGGTTCACTCTGAACCGGAGTGGTAGTACCTGTTAGGGTCCCATCTATGGGTTAAATAGAAAAACATCAGTTGATAAACAAAATTGTATTATGCATTAAGAATGAAATTATTTCAAAATTTTGTTGACATTAAATGACCCACCGAGGTTGATATGCCGTAAAACAAAACAAACCAAACCAAACCAAACTTAATTGTACGACCGTCATCATCTTGCAACACCCTCTGGTGAAAAATAATGCCGTCCAAGATGAAATGCAAAAATGTAAATCCTGATTATCTGGTGTTACTTATCCGCTGAATTCTTATTTCTTATGAGTGTCGTCACCCTAGCTCAATAAGGGACCATTCCGTTTTTATAAGAAAGAAAGAAAGAAAGAAAGAAAGAAATGGAATAAAAAAGATATGTTACACCGAAAACATAAAATACGAAAGAAATTAAGAAAGAGAGCAGGGGAAAGATAGAGAGAGGGGAAGAGCGCGCTGAAGCAATAACGTTAATCTGTTTCAATCGAACATAATGAAAAGATGGAAAAAAAGGAAAGAAAGAAAAAAAAGAGTTAAATCAATGTTGTTATAAAGTAAAAGTCGTCGGGGCGGCCTAAAATCGGTATCAGCCAATCAGCGAGGGAGTCTATCCTCTTTTCAATAGCGTTAGACCAAGGAGATTGCTTTTGCGTCTGACGTGGAGCGCCAAACCTACTATCAGCTCCTTACTTTACCGCACAGATCCCTGTGCTACTCATACGCTGAGTTGGCGAGGACTAGTATCGAACTAGGAACCTTGTGGTTTCTAGCCGAACGCTCTACCGAACCCGGCCCATTAATGTTGTTATACTTTTTACATATTGAACTATTTGCAATAGCTCTTAAGTAATCATATCAAACGTTGTAATAATTAAATTATCATACTGTGGTATATACACAGGTCCTGAAATTTGATAATGATACGATAAAATAAGTCGAAATATTTTGGAAACGAGAATTTAGATTATTGGCTTACTAAAAGTGAAAGAAAAAGATGAAGAAAGAAAGAAAGAAAGAAAGAAAGAAAGAAAGAAAGAAGAAGAAAGATGAGAATAAAGGACGAAAAAGAACCTCAAAGAGAAGAGAAAAGAAAAAAGAAAATTAATAGAATAAAAGAAAGAAAAGAAAAAAGAAATACTTACATGAATAAACTAAGAAAAAGAAGAAAAAAGAAAGAAAGAAAGAAAGAAAGAAAGAAAAGGAAAGAAGAAAAAGAAACGTAAGAAAAGTAGAATGACGAAAGAAAGAATTACTAGATTAAAGGAAGAAAAATGAACACAGAAGGGAAGAAAAAAGAAATTTAAAAAAAGAAGAAAGAGAGAAAAAAGGAGAAAAAGATAGAATTACGAGAATAAAAGAATAAAAGAAAAAATGTAAGAAAAAAATTACGAGAGCGAAAGAAAGAAAGAAAGAAAGAATTACAAGAAAAAAAGGAAGAAATTAAACTCGAACAGGAGAGAAGAAGAAAAAAGACAAAAAATGTAAGAAAAAAAAGAAAGAAAGAAAGAAAGAACTAGGAAAAAAAAGAAAGAAAGAATTACGAGAAAGAAAGAAAGAATGAATGAATAAAAGAAAGAAAGAAAGAATTACAAGAAAAAAGGAAGAAATTAAACTCGAACAGGAGAGAAGAAGAAAAAGAAAAATGTAAGAAAAAGAAAAAGAAAGAAAGAAAGAACTAGGAAAAATAAAGAAAGAAAGAATTACGAGAAAGAAAGAAAGAATGAATGAATAAAAGAAAGAAAGAAAGAATTACAGGGATAATGAGGAAGAAATTAAACTCGAACAGGAGAGAAGAAGAAAAAAGATAAAAAAAAGTAAGAAAAGAAAAAAGAATGAAAGAAAGAAAGAATTAGGAAAAATAAATAAATAAATAAAGAAAGAATTACGAGGAAGAAAGAAAGAAAGAATTACAAGAAAAAAAGGAAGGAATTAAACTCGAACAGGAGAGAAGAAGAAGAAAAAAGACAAAAAAGGTAAGAAAAGAAAAAAGAAAGAAAAAAAGAATTAGGAAAAATAAAGAAAGAAAGAAAGAATTACGAGGAAGAAAGAAAGAATGAATGAATGAATGAATGAAAGAAAGAATTACAGGGAAAAAAGGAAGAAATTAAATTCGAACAGGAGAGAAGAAGAAAAAAGACAAAAAAGGTAAGAAAAAAGAAAGAAAGAAAGAAAGAAAGAATTAGGAAAAATAAAGAAAGAAAGAAAGAAAGAATTACCAGAAAGAAAGAAATAAAGAAAGAAAGAATGAATGAATGAATTACGGGGGAAAAGGGAGAAATTAATCTCGAACAGGAGAGATGAAGAAAAAAGACAAAACGGCAAGAAAAGAAAAAAGAAAGAAGAAAGAAAGAATTAGGATAAATAAATAAATAAATAAATAAAGAATTACGAGGAAGAAAGAAAGAAAGAATGAATGAATGAAAGAAAGAATGAAAGAATTACGGGGAAAAAAGGAAGAAATTAAACTCGAACAGGAGAGAAGAAGAAAAAAGACAAAACGGCAAGAAAAGAAAGAAAGAAAGAATTAGGAAAAATAAATTACAAAAATAAAGAAAGAATTACGAGGACAAAAGAGGAAGAAAGAAAGAAAGAAAGAAAAAAGAAAAAAAGAAAGAAAGAAAGAATTACAAGAAAAAAAGAAAGAAATTAAACTCGAACAGGAGAGAAGAAGAAAAAAGACAAAAAATGTAAGAAAAGAAAAAAGAAAGAAAAAAGATATAAAAGAACGACAGAATTACGCGAATAAAAGAAAAAAAAAGATGTTGAAAAAACTAAAGAAAAAAACCCCCTAAGAAACGCAAGAAACGAAGAAAGGAATGTAAGCAAAAGAATGATATTATATAAACTAGTAAAGAAAGACTAAAAAGACAATCGGAACGTTGCCCGTCAAAAGCCTAAATGAAAAATCTACAGAAATGTTTAAAAGAGAAGAAAAAAAAAAGGAACAAGCAAGAAACATTTAAGTGCATGCAGTTTTTGTTAATTCCGAAAAGGTGTCGCTATTTTTTCTTTTCTTTTATTTATACTGAAAGTTCCAGAACTCAGAACAAAAGAATTACTGGCGGCAGAATCTGTGAAAAGAAATTTAAAAAATGGTGTCAGGTGATAATGATTGAGAGAAAATGGGAACGAGGCTCTGATATTAAAGCCGCCATCATGTAAGTCGTCCATAAAAATGTTCGGTTTTCTAATTCGTCGAACTGACAAAATTTTAGAGGAATTGAGCCGAATGAACAGTGTGATATTGGATTTATAAAACTGTGTTCTCTTTTTATAATAGTCTCATTATCTAAAGTTTCAGGTATCAACTAGGATTGGTTGGTTGGTTGGTTGGTTGGTTGGTTGGTTGGTTTTTCAGCATTGTTGGCCGAAGACATTTTGTTTTATTTATGCTTAATGGGTGTAGTAAAAACAGAACCAGTGATTAGGCTTTATTACACTTTACTCTGACTATGATCTGTCTGACGTTTTCAGACTGCTACATTTATAGATCTCAGATTTCAAAGGGGGGGGTAATTAAGGTGGATTCCGGGTTAGCTCAGTCGGTAGAGCGTTCGGCTAGAAACCACAAGGTTCCTAGTTCGATACCGGTCCTCGCCAACTCAGCGTATGAGTAGCACAAGGATCTGTGCGGTAAAGTAAGGAGCTGATGGTAGGTGTGGCGCTCCACAGATGCTAAAAAAACAATCTCCTTGGTCTAGCGCTATTGAAAAGGGGATAGACTCCCTCTCTGACTGGCTGATACCGACTTTAGGCCACCCCGACGACTTTACTTTACTTATTAGTACAATGACCAAAATTTCACGTTTTTTTTATTCCCCTCTCCCATGAATTAAGACTGAACAAAACACAGAAAAAATAAATGCAATCTTTGCTATTTTCTTTCCTGAGAATTTTGGTAGCTATGTTTATTGTAAGAACAGAACCAGTGCTTAGACTTTTAGGAAAGCTTTATTACACTTTACTCTGAATACAATCTCACTGACATTTTCAGAGTGCTACATTTATAGATCTCAGATTTCAAAGGGTGGGGGGGGGGGTAATTAAGGTGGATTATTAGTACAATGCGTATTCAATTTCTTATTTAAACTCAATTTCTAACATATTTCTTAAAACTAATCTTTTTCTATTTAACCCATAGATGAGACCCTAAAGGTACAACCATTCTTGGTCAGAGTGGATCTGGGAGTAATGGCAATGAAGGGACACTCCACACTCCCCAAAGCTCCAAAATAGATGCAATTTAATGTCATACCTAAAACACCAAGACCCTCGTCCACCGCTTTATAGCATATATATGATAAAAAGGTTGGGGCTTGCCATAAGGTTCTTGGGCTTGACACAACTAACCGATGATTGGAGGGGGCCTTTCTGAACACCCGTCTAGCCTAAATGGAATGATGCATGTCATAGACTACTCAACCAACATGGTTCCATCCTTAAGCATCACTGGTCGCCACCGATCGCAAACAAGAAACAACATTGGGAGGATCTTACCCCTCTGCAGAGGTGCAGTCGGTGTATTCTTCTACCCTAGGCGATAGGGCGTGACTATGATTTGATATTGGATTTGGTTTTGTTTTGTTTTACGGCATATCAACCTCAGTGGGTCATTTAATGCCGATACAGTTTTGAAATAAATCAATTCTTAATGGATAATAAAAAAAATTTTTATCAGCTCATGTTTTTCTATTTAACCCATAGATGGGACCCTAACAGGTACTACCACTCCGGATCACAGTGGACCAGGGAGCAATGGTGATGAAGGGGTGCTTCACATTCCCCAAACCTCCAAAACTGGAACCTCACCATCAGATAGAGTTTAACGTCATTCCCAGGACATGTAGACCCGCAGCCACCGCCTTCTACCACCCATATGATAAAAAGGGATTGGGGATTGCCATAAGGGCAATAGGGTTGGGAAAATCATATAGGTGCTAGGGCTTAACGTGACCAGCCGATTGATCGGAGGGGGCCAAAGTGGAGTATTGCAAGTCATGAACTGCTCATCCACCTGGGTTCTATCCTTAAGCATCACGGGTCGCCACCCACAGCCAACAGGTGGTCCCATTGGGGGAGTCTTACCCCTCTGCAGAGGTGCAGTCAGTGCATTCTAACGCCCCGCCGACAGGGCGGGATATCGGATTTGTAAATCTTGTTATATACCCACATTCGGGTCTATAAATGAGAGAGTTCTCGGATGACAGACAGACAGATTAGAGAGATGATCTTACCTGATCCTTGTTAACTTCATTACTCTTCTTCTCTAGTTACCCTGGTTCTGCCGCCATGTTCCTGTCTAGTTGAGATCTTCTCTGTTCTTCTTAATTCTTCTACTGGGCTTCTTTTGGGCTAGTTATTTTTGTTAATTAAACTAACAAAATTTTGGTTAGAAAAGATCTAATTTTTGGTATCAGTATTCAGTATACTAACACACAAATTTTACATAGATGGACGATTTGATATTTTTTTAAAGTGAAAAATCGACCTACCCTACTGGTCAGCCTTTCACACGTCATCCCAAATTCTAGTTAATTTCCACTATTACATAACGTATAACTAATATTTGGGGTTTTACCACATCTCATGATTTCACATCAAAAGTTTTTGCAATATTCGGCAGCAGATGTTGTAAAGGTGACAAACCAGACTGGACTGTGCGATGCCGAGAACATGTTATATACACAACATCCGGTATATAAATGAGAGAGAGAGTTTAGAGAGAGAGTTCAGAGAGAGAGAGAGAGAGAGAGAGAGAGAGAGAGAGAGAGAGTTCAGAGAGAGAGAGTTCAGAGAGAGACAGAGAGAGAGAGAGACAGAGAGAGGGAGAGAGGAGACAGAGAGAGAGAGAGACAGAGAGAGGGAGAGAGAGACAGAGAGAGAGAGAGAGAGAATGATGATGATTTTCTTCTTCTTCTTCTTCTTCTTCTTCTTCTTCTTCTTCTTCTTCTAATAATAATAATAATAATGATTCCTTCTTATAATGATAATGATAATCTCTTCTTCTTCTTCTCTTCTTCTTCTTCTTCTTCTTCTTCTTCTTCTTCTTCTTCTCATTAATAATAATAATAATATAATAATAATAATCTTCCTTCTTATAATGATAATGATAATCTTCTTCTTCTTCTTCTTCTTCTTCTAATAATAATAATAATAATAATAATAATCATTCCATTCTTATAATGATAATGATAAATTCTTCTTCTTCTTCTCTTCTTCTTCTAATAATAATAATAATAATAATAATAATAATCATTCCATTCTTATAATGATAATGATAATCTTCTTCTTCTTCTTCTTCTTCTTCTTCTTCTTCTTCTTCTTCTTCTTCTAATAATAATAATAATAATAATAATAATAATAATAATAATAATCATTCCGTTCTCATAATGATAATGATAATCTCCTGTCTAGTTGAGTTCTTCTCGTTTCTTCTTAATTCTTCTACTGGGCTTCTTTTTGGGCTAGTTATTGTTTTTACTTTGGTTTGGTTTGTTTTACGGCATATCAACCCCAGTGGATCATTTAATGCCGACAAAGTTTTGAAATAAAGCCATTCTTAATGAACACTCAATGTTTTTTTATAAACACATTTTTCTATTTAACCCATAGATATGACCCTAACAGGTACTACCACTCCGGGTCAGAGTAGACCAGGGAGCAATGGTGGTGAAGAGGTGCTCCACATTCACCAGACCTCCAGAAATGGAACCTCACCATCAGATTGAGTTTAACGTCATTCCCAGGACATATAGACCCCCAGCCACCGCCTTCTAGTACCCATATGATAAAAGGGTTTGGGGCTTGACATAAGGGCAATAGGATTGGGAAAATCATATAGTTGCTAGGGCTTGACGTGACATATATATATATAGTATAATAGTATAGTGTAATGTATTCGGATATAGGTAAAGGGATAAGCAGGTGTGTCAAAGCCTGAAGGAAAAATGATACCCAAGGATAGGCTTAGAGATTAAAACAGGTGTTTCCAGCATCTGAAAGAAATATGATAATGAAAAATGTTTGATTGAGATAGATAATTATTTTCTTTTTATTGGCGAGAAATCACAAAACGAGACCCTGTGTTTTCTTTTTATAAACAATTTCGCCAAAATATATTGACTTAATGGCGACTAAAATGAATTAGACCTTTTGATTTTAGAACTAGATGGGTTAGGGAGTGATAAAGAAAACAAATTTAATTTTTGTGTTGTTGTTTCCTGACTACTAACTAGACTAGGGGTATCCAAACTACGACCCGGAAAGACATTTTATCAGGCCCGCCGACGGTACTTGAATGTATTTGTTAAAACCTACAGAACGCGAGACGTTCTGATATCATGTTAAGCTTATTAAATCTTCATGGATTTGACTGCTGTAGGTAGGTTATAAAATTTCGTGCGTGTGAGCATTTCACTTGTTACTTACGCGTTATGCGAGCAAGCCTTTTCAAAATTGAAATATATGAAAGCAACCCATCAAACGAAATTGACGGATAAACATTTGAAAGCAATTCTTTTGGTTGGATATTGTTGTGAGGTTTTAAGGGGTCAAATAAAACAGATGAATAAGACTAGTTAGAATTAATAAACACGTACAAACAAAAAACTTACTTTCTATTTCAATATTACAGGCGACGCATGCTTTTCTTAAGTATGTGTTGTGAGGTTTTAAGGGGTCAAATAAGAATAAAACGATGGGTAACAAATGTAGATAAATGTATTAACAGAAAGTAGACAAATACAATACAGAGAAGTGGAAATTACGTCCGACAAATAGAGTTATTGGCTTACTCGCATTGGCTTACTGCCAAGCCACAATTGTCCCTGTTACTTATAGTAACCTGTCGGCGCATTCCATTAGTCTTATAGGGTGTATCACCTATAACAGATATATAAATATATCGCTTCCCATAATAATTCCAAAGATTTGCTAAACCAAAGTTCAGAAAGTTTGAACGGTTGCTGCCGCAAACGCACGTGGCGAGTTAATGAGTAAAAATATAAACATGTTGGTGACAGTTGAAAAATCAAATCAACACGCAGCCACAAATGCACATGGCGACTTCACAATTAAAAATTCAAACAAATATTGCCGGCGGTTGAAGAATCAAATCAGCACGCAGCGTTCCTATTTCTCAGCGAGCCTATGATAATGCCTTTTGTTTACTTCCGTTTGTTCTTGATTAATTGATTTAATTAATTCATCGCAGATAACCCTGATGATCTGAATGAGGTGAAACTCGAATAGGTTAACTGATTAAATTATTTTTTTCTAAATCTGTTCTACAAACGTATTGAATTGAATTATTATTGGAGGCGGAAGAACATCTTTTCGAATAGACGTCAGTTTTGAAAACCACACGCAAATAATTTTAACAACTTCTATAACACTTTGTCGAGAAACTTATAAGAGATGTTTCTCTCTCTCTCTCTCTCTCTCTCTCTCTCTCTCTCTCTTTCTCTTTCTTCTCAGTTTCATTACTTTCCTTCTTTCTTCGCCTCATTTCTTTCTTCGCCTCCTTTCTTTCCCACTTTTTCATTCAGAGTCTTTCTTTCTTTCTTTTTCACTATTTTTCTATTATTACTTTCTTTCTTTCTTTCTTTTTTCGTCCCTTTCTTTCTCACTTTTTTATTCACACTTTTTCTTTCTTTCACACTTCTTTTTTTTATTGTTTTCTATTTTTTCATTCCTTTTTCACCCCCTTTGTTTCTTACTTTTTCATTTACAGGTTTTCTTTCTTTCTTTCACAGTTCTTTTTTATTACATTCTTTCTTTTTCTTTCTTTCTTTTCTTTCTTTTTTTCGCCCCCTTTCTTTCTTACTTTTTCATTCCCACTTTTACTTTCTTTCTTTCACACTTATTTTTTTCTTTCTTTCATTTTTCTTTCTTTTTTCGCCCCCTTTCTTTCCCACTTTTTCATTTACACTTTTACTTTCTTTCTTTCTTTCTTTCTTTCACACTTATTTTTTCATTTTTTTCTTTCTTTCTTTCATTTTTCTTTCTTTTTTCGCCCCGATTCTTTCCCACTTTTTCATTCACAGTTTTTCGTTCTTTCTTTCACACTTATTTTTTATTACCTTCTTTTTTTCTTTCTTTCTTTTTTCTTTCTTTTTCTCTTTTTCCTATCTCTCATTTTTCTTCTTTTTCTTTTTTTCTTTTTTCTTTTTTTTCTTTATTTATTTGACTTTATTTAATTCTTCTTCCATTCTTGCTTTTTTATTTGTTTATCTGTTTATTTTTCTTTCTTTCTTTATTCAGTTGCGACTGAGCTAACAAATAAAAAAAATTGAAATAAAAAAGAAAGGTTAACATAGGATTATTATTATCTTTGGTACAAAAGAGTCCAACGCGTAGCTCTTAAACACAACTCTGTAACAAGACTAGCTACTACTCGACTAATACCCTTGTGTAATCCGTATTATCTATGTGTTTCGTTAGACGAATATAACTTTTTGTAGAGGAAATATCTTCCTTTACAATTAGAATGTCTTTATTTTTTACACACCTTATATATTTATGTCGGATGATTGTGTTGAGTACACCACATGAAATTTCATAACGGGCTTCTTGCGTTCATAATTATAATTATGTTAGGTTTTATACCTGCCCTTCTTTAATAGCATCGAACATATTTTTATGCAAAAATTTCATTGCATTTCTCTTTGATATTATTTATCTTCATGAGAGTTTTTTATACTCACCTAAACTGGTGGTTCACTGGAGACTAAGTGACAGCAAATTTTATCAGGTCTCCTGGATTCTTCTGAGTATTCTCGCTGTATTATTATTATTATTATTATTATTATTATTATTATTATTATTATTATTTTGAGTTTTCACATCAGCATTAGCTGATGGTCTTTCAATTATTATTATTATTATTATTATTATTATTATTATTATTATTATTATTATTATTATTATACTGGTGTTATTACAAAGTACGACCGTTATCTTGTAATGGCCTCTGCCTAAAAATTAAACCGTCTAATTCGTCTAAGAGGAAATGAAAAAAATGATTTTCTGGTGTTGCTTATCCGCGAATTCATATTGATCACCTCACCTAAATAATTCCGTTTTTATTATAAAGAAAGGAAAGAAAAAAACATGCTACATAGAAAAATATAATAAGAAAGAAAGAGAGAAAGAAAGAAAGAAAGAAAGAGTATAAGGAAAGTAGAGAGAAGAGTAAGCGTGCGGAAGCGATAACAATAATCTATTTCAGTCGAACACAATGAAAAGAAAGAAAGAAAGAAAAAAAAGAGTGAAAGAGAGTTAAATCAATATTATTATACTTTTTACACATTGAACTAATTAGCAATACCTCTTAAGTAAACATATCAAACGTTGTAATGAATTAATTATCATACTGGGATATATCCACAGGTCCTGCTGTTTTTTGTTACTTGTGGTTACATGTAAAAGACAAACTGTATGACGGAGATAGAGATTTAATGGTACATTTTTTAAAATGTAGTTTTACTTTGCCTAAAAAATAAATATAGAATTCTTTCTTTTTCTTTAAAATTTTCTTTAAAAGCATTTTTAAAATAAATTCTTTACTATATATATATATTATATATATATATATATATATATATATATTAGTTAAAGTTTATTCAAAAAAACCTTTTAAAGAAAATATTTAAGAATAAAACTTTTCTTATAAAACTCTTCATGGATAATACTATATCTATATATATATATATATATATATATATATATATATTTATATAATTAAAGTCGTCGGGTTGGCCTAAAGTCAGATCAGTCAATCAGCGAGGGAGTCTATCCCCTTTTCACTAGCGCTACACGAAGGAGATTGTTTTGCATTTGTGGTGGAGCGCCACACCTACCATCAGCTCCTTACTTTACCGCACATACACTGTGCTACTCATGCGTTCAGTTGGCGAGGGCCGGTATCGAACTAGGAACCTTGTGATTTCTAGCGAAACGCTCAACGCTGAGCTAACCCGGTCCCATACTCTCTCTCTCTCTCTCCTCTCTCTCTCTCTCTCTCTCTCTCTCTCTCCGTATATATATATATTATTTACTATAATATATATATAAATCTTTAATATATATATATTTTTTTAGGGATTGTCTTAATTGAAGTCATACCTAATTTTTGAAAATTAATTAGTTAATAATTAATGAATTTAGGCGGGAAATATATGTTCAAATGTAAGGCTAAACAAATCGAGCCTTACATTTGAACATATATGCCCGCCTTAATTCATTAATTATTAACTAATTAATTTTTAAAAATTAGGTATAACTTCAATTAAGCACATATCCTCCAAAAATTGTCGGCTAAATGGCCATATAAAAAATAAACACATTGTTTTTTTCCTTACTTTCATATATAAATATATATATATATATATATATAATAAATATATATATATATATATATATATTATTTATATATATATATATATATTATTATTTTTCTAACTTCCAATCTTTTGACTTTCTTAGACAATCTCTGATACCACACGAAACATTATCAATTCTTGATTCCATCTTTTCAAAATCCATTTTCCAAACATATCCCTGTTTCATTTCATCCTTTTTCTTCTTCTCGAAATTCCCTTTCTATTCACCATCAAAATATCGTCACACACGTCCCACCATATTTCAATTGTTTTCATCTCTCCTTCCCATTGTACTGCATCTTCCGCTCGGGGAGAAAAAACTTAGTGTCATAATTTCTATTATTCTTTTCAATCAAGTTTATCTCCGACATTACTTCCTCCCATATAATCTTCATGGCATATCAATTTTCTTGTGTTCTTGCCGAGATATTTATCTTGCAACAGACCGACGCGGCTCCTCTTCTCCCGAAACGTACCGGTATCCCTGGTGCCTTGAGCAAAAAAAGACAAGAAAAAAAAGACAAAGAAAAAGTTCTTCCTTTACCTCAAAACGAATGGAGACAACATCCTCTTTGTCGACTCCTGATAGTACTCTTAGGCTAAAAGAAGAAAAAAATATACAGAATATATTCTTTAAAAAAATGAGGCTGTTGACTTATTTGTTCGTCTTTTACCAAAAACCATTTCCCAGAACCCAATTCTTTGGCGTTCTATACTTTTTATTAGAGTACTAATTAGAATTAATTATATATATATTATATATATATATTTATATATATATATAATATATATATTATATATATATGAATAAGATATAATGAAAAAACAACGATGTTTACAACTGAAATAGGCTCATCAGAAGAGAAAGTGTGCAAACCGTTTCGGGGCCAATTCTCTTGACGGTTTTAAAAAGCAACACTCGGCCCATCCTCAACTAATATGAGGACCCTATTGCATTATAATGTATCAACCGCACGTGGGTCGGTCATCAACAAAAACAAGACGGGAAAAAGACCGTTAGTAAAAACAGAACGCTGCTAGTTAAACGTTGGAATTAATCAAAAAAAAAATAAATAAATAAAATTGTGCTGTCTGCATTAAAAATAATATGAATTTTATTTAAAAATAAAATGAATTTTATTTAAAAATAAAATGAATCTCATTTTCAATTTTGAAAATAATCAGAAGCATTATAGTAATGAAATAAGACTCAAAAAAGTCTGATGTAAAGTTATAGAAAAGTGTAAAATATGTATAAAAAGTGTATATGGAATATCAAAATTATTGTAATACAATCCAACTGTAAAAATAAGTAGCCCACATTTATAGGTAAATATATATATATATAAGAGCATCAAAATATATATATATATATAGGAGCATTATATATATATATATAAGAGCATCAAAAAATAACCTACCTCATAGAGGTTCTTCACGGAACAAATGGACATGCTACTATTAACACACTCGTCTACCCGGATTTTAATAGAATGTCAAACCCACAAAAACACTTCAACTTTTATAGTTCTTCTATAATGCTCCCTTTTTAATAATCCATCAACAATTTCTTCAAATAAGAAATTTTCTCCTGACGATGACCTAAGGTCGAAACTAGTTGAGAATAAACAACATACAAGAAATATTTCTGATTGTCTTAATACTTTTTGTTCACACTATATATATATTATATATATAATATATATATATATATATATATATATATATATATACAAATATAATGAATTCACACTGAGAACTAGACTCACCATATATATATATATATATATATATATATATATATATATGATAGTATATTTTGCTATGAAATGAATACAGATAAGATTCGTATATGTTTTGAGAAAATAAATTCAACTGAAAAAAAATCGACATACAAGAATATATAAAGAAGATTTTCAGACATTTCACCAACTTAGAACATATTGCATCTCTTCAGTGGGACTAGACATTTGTAGGCTACCTCCTGCTGGGATGGAAATCTGATCGATTCATCAGCCAGGTTACTTAACCACTCGGCCATTGTCACCTACAGAATGAGAGGAAGATTTTAACTGATAAATACACATCTGTATATATGTAAAGGCCGCCAGAGAGTGCTCCATCCATTTTATAGGAGAGCATTACTTTAAGTTTAGTTGGTGGCCGTCAGTGAAATCCCCTCCAAAGTGCTCAACCCACTAGGGGATGGGGAGCATATATAGTCATTCACAGACACCATATTTTGACATATCATGTCTCTTCAGTGTGGCTAGACGTTTGTAGGCTGCTTCAGAATGTCTGTCGCTACAGTGAAAACCATTATTCTGCGAAATATGATGAACTTTAGTATATTAGAATTTTTACAATCTTTTCCAATAACATTGAACAGATTTTGTATCAGCTCTAAACAGTTTTTTTTCTTTCATACAGATGACACAACTGACAAAGTACTTGTTGCAAACCGACCTGTTTAAGGCGAATCATTGTTGCATATATCAGAGATGACAGAAAAGAGGCATTGATCTCTATTTGAACTCAGATGAAACAGAATTCATGTATTCTTTGGTGTTTCTATAGCTTTTATTAGAGCACTAATTAGAATTGTTCTTGGAGAACATTTAATACTAAACTTACATTCTTGGATCACGGGAACTAAGCAAGTGTTTCCCACGTCTCGCCGTTTTCAATGCAATGGGACAGAAAGTTATATTGATTTGCTCTGTCCAGTGGCGTACCTTGCAAAAATGCCGGATATTTATTTGGCCGCCCCGTAAATGTTCTAATAACACTTTAAAAAGCAGAAAACAGAATAATGCAGACACACATACACACACACACACACACACACACACACACATACACACACACACACATATATATATATATTATATATATATATATATATATATATATATATATATTATACTATAGCTGAGTTAATCAACTTTTGCTCCCTAAAGGCTTTTTTACTGTTTAGTTTAATGACATTAAAATTTTACTAAATTATACATTACTTTTAGGATTGAATTATGTTTGAAAATAATTCTGTTTTAATTGGTTCTAATAAATCTTAACTTGCAATTAAGTCATAAACCGACCAATCTCTTACTTTATTTTCTGTCTATCACTTTCTTCCCCTCTATGTATCTTTTTATTACCTCCTCGTTATATAATATTAGTTTCTCTGGAGTGTAGAGAGAGAGAGAGAGAGAGAGAGAGAGAGAGAGAGAGAGAGAGAGAGAGAGAGAGAGAGAGAGAGAGCTGGGAGAATTTTGAAATGTATTTCTGTTAAATTTCACAACCTGCAACCCAGTAGCTTAAATGAGGTCAAACCTTTCCTAACAAAATGATTTTAAGGTTTCGTCCGGCAGTATTTATTTATTTTTTTAATTCTATTTGCTTTGCTAACTCCCTTTTCCCTAATCTCAATTACCTATAGTTGAATGGATGACCCAATCTATCTATCTATTATTATACTAAAGCTGTGTTAATCAACTTTTGCTTCCTAAAGGCTTTTTTACTGTTTAGTTTAATGACATTAAAATTTTACTAAATTATTCCTTACTTTTAGGATTGAATTATGTTTGAAAAAAATTCTGTTTTAATTGGTTCTAATTAGTCGTAATTTGCAATTAAGTCATAAACCGACCAATCTCTTACTTAACTCTCTGACTATCACCCTCTTCCCCTCTATGTATATCTTGACTGCCTCGTTTTAAAATATTAGTTTCTCTGGAGAGTAGAGTAGAGAGAGAGAAAGAGAGAGAGGGAGAGGAGAGAGAGAGAGAGAGAGAGAGAGAGAGAGAGAGATGTTAAATTTCACAACCAGCAACTCGTAGCTTACATTAGGTCAAACATTCCAAAAGGATTTTATGGTTTCGTCCGGCCATTTTTATTTTTTGTTTTAAATTTATTCGCTTTGCTAACTCCCCTTTTCCCCCCAATCTCAGTTATCTACCCAGAGCTGAATGGATGACCCAACGAGTCCCTTTTTTCTAATATATATATAATATATATATATATATATATATAAAGGAGAGATTTTGGTATGTACGTGTCGACGTATAACTCCAAAACGGGAGGTCACTCAGATTCAAAATCTTGCATACACATTGTTATCGTTCTAACTAAGAAACACTCCAAATTTGGTTATTGATTTTTACTGATTAAGGGTATATAATTAATCAAACAAAAATCAAACGATTTTTAGAAAGAAATCGTATAGCTGCTGCTGCTGATATTCCAGCTACAATCAACACGCACGCTCCACCCTGCTGCCTGTTTTCGTATGCCCGCTCTATTCCGTGTTGTTGAATGCGTTTCTTTTTATGTAAAAAAGAAAAATGAAAACGTTTTTATCAATATTTTTACGAATACTTTCATATTTCTTAGAATAAAATATATCCATTTTTAATCTTTGTTATTTTTGTTGCTCAAATAAATAAATTACAATGTTACATTTTATTTCTAACTCAAACAAGCAATTAAAAACTGAATTTACAATTGTCTTACGAACGAAAAAGTTGGAATATTATTCTCAATATTGTAAACAAACAAAAAATTGTAAATTATTAGCGCTTAAAAGGGGGAGATATTTAACACAATGAAACTTGAATAAAGGTTAATATTATCTTCAAAATTACGAAAATCACACGAACACTTATTTTCTTATAATGTTTACTTATTTTAAATAAGTAAATAGTGTTTGTGTGAATTTCGTAAGTTATTTACGAAATTCTTTTTGTCAAACAGTAAAAGAGTGATAAAGAAATATCTAAATAAATACATACATATAGTTGTCGAAAGTCTTTTTAGTAACAGTTAGCATAACATAGGTAGACCCAAATTGGGTCTAAAATGCGTTTTTGACAAAGTGACTTTAGCCCCCCGCTCCAGAGAATAATTTACCAAAAATCAGGGAATTATCGGATTTTAACTAATTTTTCAGTGTTTATTCATCTATGAACGATCTTTATAATACATTACTTATTTTATTTTAAAACTTTCTCATTTTTTCAGGTCACTTAATTTTTACCCCTCTCTTATGTTAGGGCGTAACATTTTTATGTTTATAGTTTACTAATTACAGTATAAATAAAGAGGGCTGACTTCTGATTTAGGTCGGAAAATTAAAACGGAAAGTTTTTTTGGTATTACTCAATGACAGTTTAACTACAGTCTATGAATTAACATTTTGCGAATTGGGTTACGGTGTTAGGGGATTAAGGTTGTTTTTAATTACGTATTGCTTAAAAAAATAAACAAAAAAAAACAAATTACTATACATTTAATTAACCATTGAAATTAATTATTGAATCTATCATTGAGACAGTTGTTTGTGTTAGTATTGCAATGTACAATTTCAATTAAACTTAGTTTAAAAAAATATTTTTCAACATTAAATGTATAGTAATTTGGGTTTTTTTTGTTTATTCCCCCCCCCCCCCCTATATTCAACACAATGAAACTTTCATAAAAATTAATTTTATCTTGAAAAAACTTTTTCCATTCGAAAGAAGAAACATTTAACAAACTCCTGATGATTTTTTAAAAAATTAAGCTTACGGAAATAATGAAAATTGTGACTGAAAAAAATTTTTTTTTATATTTGCACCGTTAAATCAACTAAAATTTAACGTAGCCAAAATCAAGTTACGACAAGAATTTTTTTTTTAAATTCTATGAAAAATCAATTAATGGTCCGACTTTCATGAAAATTTCAATAACTATTTACCCTTGGATGTAAATATATCTGAAAACACTCTATGGTGTTCCTATTTTTTTTTTAGTCCGGTCATTGACCGGGTAATTTAACTAGTATAATTATTTTTTTTAAAACCAAGAAGACAAACTGTAGCAACTGTTTATTTTCCCACAATTTAATTTTATTCTTTTCCTATTCTTCTGTTTTTCATTCACCGTCCTATTTTTCTTCACTTTATCTTCACATCGGAGTTTTTCTTTCTTTTCTTAATCTTGTTTTTCATTCACTGTCCTATTTTTCTTCACTTTATCTTTAAACCGGAGTTTTTCTTTCTTTTCTTATTCTTCTGTTTTTCATTCACTCTTCCATTTCTTAAAAGGTTTTACTTTTTCTTTCTTACATTTCTTATTCTTCTGGGTTTTTTTCTTCACCATTTCATACTTTCTTCTGTTTTTCTTTACACATACGTTAGTTTTTCTTTTTTCTTTCTTTCTTATTCTTATGTTTTTTACATACTGTTTTTTAATACTTTATTTTCTTCTTCTCTCTTTCATCTTTCTAAATCTCATTCTATTTTTCCTTTTCTTCGTTCTCTTATTCTCATTTATCTTTTTTCATTCTCTTTTGTCTTTCTCTTATTCTCATTCCTCATTCTAAACCTCATTCATTTTAATCTCTTTTTCTTTGTTTCTTTTTCATATTCTTCTTTCTCTATTCTCATTTTCTTTCTCTTTCTACTTTCTCTCATTCTCATTCTCTTTCATAATCTTTTTCTTATTCTCTTTTTCATTAAATTTTTCTCGCATCCTTTTTTCTCTTTCATTTTTCTAAATCTCATTTATTTCATTCTTTTCTTCTTTCTCTTATTCTCATTTTTGTTTTCTTATACTCTTTTCTCTTTTCTCTTTCTTCTTTCTTATTCTATTTTTCATCTCTCTCTCTCTTCTCTCTCTCTCTCTCTCCCTCTCTCTCTCTTCTCTCTCTCTTATTCTCTTTTATATTTCTCTTCTCTTTCCTTTCTTCTTACTTATTTATTTTCATATCTCTCTCTCTTCTCTCTCTCTCTCTCTCCCCTCTCTCTCTCTTTCTCTCTCTCTTATCTCTTTTATATTTCTCTTCTCTTTCTCTTTCTTCTTACTTATTTATTTTTCATATCTC
Organism: Doryteuthis pealeii; assembly: GCA_023376005.1. NCBI lineage: Eukaryota > Metazoa > Mollusca > Cephalopoda > Myopsida > Loliginidae > Doryteuthis > Doryteuthis pealeii. The sequence goes on along the minus strand of CM042176.1, from coordinate 23,392,283 downwards.
TCTCTCTCTCTCTCTCTCTCTCTCTCTCTCTCTCATTCTCTTTATCTCTTTTATATTTCTCTTCTCTTTTCTCTTTCGTCTTTCAAAACTTCATTTATCTCATTATTTTTCCCTTTCTCCTTTTCTCTTATTATTATTTCTCTTTTCTCATTCTCTCATTCTCTTTCATTCCTTATTCTCTTTTACCTTTCTCATTCTCCCTTTCCCCTTTATTTTATTATTTTTCTTCGTCTTTCTCTTATTCACCCATTCTCTTTCATTCCTTATTCTCTTTTATCTTTCTTTTTCTCTCTTTTCTCTTTCTCCTTTATCTTATTATTTTTTCTTCATCGTTCTCTTATTCACTTATTCTCTTTCATCTCTTATTCCCTTTTATTTTTCTCTTCTTCTCTTTTATCTTTCTCTTCTCTTTTCTCTTTCACATTTTTTCAATCACTTTTCTCTTTCAGCTTCCTAAAACTCATTCATTCTATTCTTTTTCTTTCTTTCTTTCTTTCTTTAGTCTCTTATTCTCATTTCCCTATCACCCTACCTATATATTTTTCAATATCCTCTCCCCAAAATATTCAATGCTCCGATCCCTACACATTTTTTTCTAATCCTGTGGCAATATTAACCGGCAGGAAGCCAGTCAGCCAATATTTCCCCGCACCCCTTCGTAACCAAACCCCCCAATCCCCAACCCATCTTCCCTTATCTGTGTTTCCCTCCCTTTTCTGGTTAATTTCTGAGAAATATTCCACCCAACGATGTATTGACGAAGATTTTGTCCAATCTAGTCCGCAGATAGCGACAACCGTGCGGCCGAAACGTGAAAACGAGCCTCCCTATCAGCGCTGTTCGAATCTTAGCTGGTGCGCTAATGAACGAAAACAGGAGCGAGAGAGGGCGAGAGTAGAGAGAGCGAAAGAGAAACAGAGAGAAAGAGAGACAGAAAGAGAGAGAGCTAAACCCCCCACAGCGAAGATATCAGTCAGATACAGGGACGAAGATGGAGGGGTTGGCTGGCAGAGAGGGTGGGTTGGCAGATAGAAAGAGCGGGGGTTCCCTTGCTCCGTATCGAACCGTCGATCTGCAATTATTCCAAGTACTGCCGAAAGACCATCCTTCTTCGTACCATGAGATCTGATCGTCGACAAGCCCAATAGGCAATGTGCTGAAACGGGATATCATTTCCAAGGTGTTAACGTCAAGATAGATCTGGTTAGCCTCATTGTGAGATTGGCCCGTATCCCAACATGCCTCCAGCAGCCGGCTCTCTCTTCTTTCCTTTTTCCTCGTCTTTTCTAGTCGGTTTTTCATCTGTAGTTTGCATCAAACGTTTGTGTGTATTGTTCAATAACGAATTGGCGGGAAACGTTTTGAAAGGAGACAGAAAAAATGGCGGCCGGCAGATTGTTCTTATCGAGCGATGATTTCTTTCCTTTTCTTTTCTTTTTTTTTTTCTTTTTTTTCTTTTTTTCAAAAGACTATCTTTCACTTAGATTAGCGTTAATTTGCTATTACAACTGGAATAGTACGCTTTTTGCTTCTGGTCCTTCGCGGTGTTATATCTTTGTGTGAAAAATCGTCGAATTCTAACTCAGTCTTGTGTGGGTTGAAAAATAAAGTTTTTTTAAAAATGTTTTCGGATAACCAGAGCGTATAGCGGTTGGCGGGTTATGGTGGTAAGTATATATGCATTGGGTGCCAGGTAGACAAGACAGCAGGGTGGGGCGTGGAGCTGATATCTATTTTCGGGAAGGATTTAATCTTGTGAGTAAAAACATAAACGAATAATAATCACAGGAATTGGTAATGAAAAATAATTTTTCTCCTTCCTTTATTACAGTTTATTTGTATTCGTTCTTCTACTTCCGTTTTCAGGCCCTGTCGTCGGGACTTAGACTACGCTGATTGTGTGCCCCCTCCCGCAGAGGGATAAGACCCCCGACCCCGCCGCAAAAAGTGGTGTCCTGGGTAGATATTTACCCAACTCGTTCGCCACGGGTAGGATGTGACAAGGTTTACAAGCATGGGGCATCCTGTGAGAACTGAACTTGCTATTCAGTAGTAATGGATCTGCGGACTAGCTTGCTATCCATTACACCATGGGTGGACACCGTTCTTTTACCCGCCTGTTCGCTACGGAGGATGTGACACAAGGTCGCGAGTATGGGACATCCAACGAGAATCGAACTTACTATTCAGTAGTAATGGAGAGATGAGCCCAGGTGGATGAGCAGTTCATTGACTTGCAATACTCCACTTTGGTCCTTCTTTTGGGCTAGACGGAGGTCGGCTAGGCCTGCCTCCGATCAATCGGCTGGTCACGTCAAGCCCTAGCACCTTATGATTTCCCACCCTATTGCCCTTATGGCAAGCCCTAACCCCTTTTTATCATATGGGTTCTAGAAGGCGGTGACTGAGTGTCTACACGTCCTGGGAATGACGTTAAACTTCTATCTGATGTGAGGTTCCAGTTCTGGAGGTTTGGGAATGTGGAGCACCCCTTCATCACCATTGCTCCTTGGTCCACTCTGACCCGGAGTGGTAGTACCTGTTAGGGTCCCATCTATGGGTTAAATAGAAAACATGAGTTTATAAACAAATTGTATTATCCATTAGAATTAATTTATTTTCAAAACTTTGTTGGCATTAAAATGACCCCGAAGTTGATATGCGTAAACAAACAAACCAAACCAAACTTAATTGCACGACTGTAATCATCTTTGCATACCCTCTGGTTAAAAATGATGACGTCCAAGATGAAATGCAAAATGTAAATCCTGATTATATGGTGTTACTTATCCGCTGAATTCTTATTTCTTATGAGTGTCGTCACTCAGCTCATAATGACCATTGTTTTTATAAGAAAGAAAGAAACAAAAGAAAGGGTATAAAAAGAATGTTACACCGAAAACATAAATACGAAAGAAATTAAGAAAGGGAGCAGGGAAGATTAGAGAGAGGGGAAGAGCGCGCGCTGGAGCAATAACGCTAATCTGTTTCAATCTCAACATAATGAAAAGATGAAAAGAATGAAAGAAAGAAAAAAATGAGTGAGAGAGAGTTAAATCAATGTTGTTATACTTTTAAATATTGAACTATTTACATAGCTCTTAATTAAATATATCAAACGTTGTAATAATTAAATTATCATACTGTGGTATATCCACAGGTCCTGAATTTTGATAATGATACGATAAATAAGTCGAAATATTTTGGAAACGAGAATTTTAGATTATTGGTTTACTAAAATGAAAGAAAAAGATGAAGAAAGAAAGAAAGAAAGAAAGAAAGAAAGAAAGAAAAGAAGAAAGTTTGAGAATAAAGGACGAAAAAGAACCTCAAAAGAGAAAAGAAAAAAGAAAATTAATAGAATGAAGAAAGAAAAGAAAAAAGAAAAATACTTACACGAATAAACTAAGAAAAGAAGAGAAAGAAAGAAGAAAGAAAGAAAGAAAGAAAAGGAAGAGAAAAGAAACGTAAGAAAAGTAGAATGACGATAGAAAGAATTACTAGATTAAAAAAGGGAGAAAAATGAACACAGAGGAAAAGAAAANAGAAATTTAAAAAAAGAAGAAGAAAGAAAAAAGGAGAAAAAGATAGAATTACGAGAATAAAAGAATAAAAGAAAAAATGTAAGAAAAAAATTACGAGAGCGAAAGAAAGAAAGAAAGAAAGAAAGAAAGAATTAGGAAAAATAAATAAATAATTACGAGGAAGAAAAAAAGAAAGAAAGAATTACAAGAAAAAAAATGAAGAAATTAAACTCGAACAGGAGAGAAGAAAAAGAAAAAAGACAAAAAATGTAAGAAAAGAAAAAAGAAAGAAAGAAAGAAAGAACTAGGAAAAATAAAGAAGAAAGAATTACGAGAAAGAAAGAAAGAATGAATGAATAAAAGAAAGAAAGAACGAATTACAGGGGTAATGAGAAAGAAATTAAACTCGAACAGGAGAGAAGAAGAAAAAAAATGTAAGAAAAGAAAAAAGAAAGAAAGAAAGAAAGAATTGGGAAAAATAAATAAAAAAAGAAAGAAAGAATTACGAGGAAGAAAGAAAGAAAGAATTACAAGAAAAAAAGGAAGAAATTAAACTCGAACAGGAGAGAAGAAGAAGAAAAAAGACAAAAAGGTAAGAAAAGAAAAAAGAAAGAATTAGGAAAAAAGAAAGAAAGAAAGAAAGAAAGAATTACGAGAAAGAAAGAAAGAATGAATGAATGAATGGAAAGAAAGAATTACAGGGAAAAAAGGAAGAAATTAAACTCGAACAGGAGAGAAGAAGAAGAAAGACAAAAAAGGTAAGAAAAAAGAAAGAAAGAAAGAAAGAAAGAAAGAATTAGGAAAAATAAATAAATAAATAAATAAAGAATTACAAGAAAGAAAGAAAGAAAGAAAGAATGAAAGAATTACGGGGAAAAAGGGAGAAATTAATCTCGAACAGGAGAGATGAAGAAAAAAGACAAAACGGCAAGAAAAGAAGAAAAAAAAGAAAGAAAGAATTAGGAAAAATAAATAAATAAAGAATAACGAGGAAGAAAGAAAGAAAGAAAGAATGAATGAAAGAAAGAATGAAAGAATTACGGGGAAAAAAGGGAGAAATTAAACTCGAACAGGAGAGAAGAAGAAAAAAGACAAAAAATGTAAGAAAAGAAAAAAGAAAGAAAAAAGATATAAAAGAACGACAGAATTACGCGAATAAAAGAAAAAAAAGATGTTGAAAAAACTAAAGAAAAAAACCCCCTAAGAAACGCAAGAAACGAAGAAAGGAATGTAAGCAAAAGAATGATATTATATAAACTAGTAAAGAAAGACTAAAAAGACAATCGGAACGTTGCCCGTCAAAAGTCTAAATGAAAAATCTACAGAAATGTTTAAAAGAGAAGAGAAAAAAAAGGAACAAGCAAGAAACATTTAAGTGCATGCAGTTTTTGTTAATTCCGAAAAGGTGTCGCTATTTTTTCTTTTCTTTTATTTATACTGAAAGTTCCAGAACTCAGAACAAAAGAATTACTGGCGGCAGAATCTGTGAAAAGAAATTTAAAAAATGGTGTCAGGTGATAATGATTGAGAGAAAATGGGAACGAGGCTCTGATATTAAAGCCGCCATCATGTAAGTCGTCCATAAAAATGTTCGGTTTTCTAATTCGTCGAACTGACAAAATTTTAGAGGAATTGAGCCGAATGAACAGTGTGATATTGGATTTATTAAACTGTGTTCTCTTTTTTATAATAGTCTCATTATCTAAAGTTTCAGGTATCAACTAGGATTGGTTGGTTGGTTGGTTGGTTGGATTTTCAACATTGTTGGCCGAGGACATTTTGTTTTATTTATGCTTAATGGGTGTAGTAAAAACAGAACCAGTGATTAGAATTTTAGGGAAGCTTTATTACACTTTACTCTGACAATGATCTGTCTGACGTTTTCAGAGAGCTACATTAATAGATCTCAGATTTCAAAAGGGGGGTGGGGGTAATTAAGGTGGATTCCGGGTTAGCTCAGTCGGTAGAGCGTTCGGATAGAAACCACAAGGTTCCTAGTTCGATACTGGTCCTCGCCAACTCAGCGTATGAGTAGCACAGGGATCTGTGCGGTAAAGTAAGGGGCTGATGTTAGGTGTGTCGCTCCACCTCAGATGCTAAAAAAAGGATCTCCTTGGGCTAGCGCTATTGAAAAGGGGATAGACTCCCTCGCTGACTGGCTGATACCGACTTTAGGCCGCCCCGACGACTTACGTACAATGGCCAAAATTTCCCTTTTTTTTATTCCCCTCTCCCATGAATTAAGACTGAACAAAACACGGAAAAAAATAAATGCAATCTTTGCTGTATTATAAAGAGGAAGGGGTTTTAAAAGAATCACATGTAAAAATTATTTGTTGTATTGTCTTTAAAATGGGAGAATTTTATAAATCAAAATCCATATGTCTACCTCTACCTGTCAGAGAGTGTCAACATTCTGCGTTCAATTTTTTTTTTCTGCACAAATCTATACATATATAAAGGACAGAAAAATGCATATACCTAAGTGACCACTTCGCAGTGGGAGAATTTATTTTACATTTATAAATTTTGAAAAATCTAATGGTAGTCAATACGTGAAACAAAAACTAACAAAAAATTTCACTTTTTTTTTTTACTGAATATTGTTTCAGAGTGCTACATTTATAGATCTCAGATTTAAAAAGGGGGAGGTAATTAAGGGACAAGGCCGAAGACTGATCACAAACTGTTGATGGCTCAGGTCACCGAGAAAGAAAGAATTTCGGTGTATTTCTGTGCTTCGATGACTCATCTTGTAGTGCCTTCGAATTGGTCAAAAGTGGTCACATCACCTGTCCACCACAACGTCTGTAGCGTAAGCAGCCATACGCTGTCTTATGTGGTTGCGTACGCTCCCATTTAGCTCAGTCGGTAGAGCGTTCGGCTAGAAACCACAAGGTTCCTAGTTCGATACTGGTCCTCGCCAACTCAGCGTATGAGTAGCACAGGGATCTGTGCGGTAAAGTAAGGAGCTGATGGTAGATGTGGCGCTCCACAGATGCTAAAAAAAGAATCTCCTTGGTCTAGCGCTATTGAAAAGGGGATAGACTCCCTCGGTGACTGGCTGATACCGACTTTAGGCCACCCCGACGACTTTACTTTACAATGTACAATGACCAAAATTTCACGGTTTTTTTTATTCCCCTCTCCCATGAATTAAGACTGAACAAAACACAGAAAAAATAAATGCAATCTCTGCTATTTTTTTCCTGAGAATTTTGGTAGCTATGTCTATAGTAAGAACAGAACCATTGCTTAGACTTTTAGGAAAGCTTTATTACACTTTATTCTGACTATGATCTGACTGACATTTTCAGAGTGCTACATTTATAGATCTCAGATTTCCAAGGGGAGGTAATTAAGGTGGATTATTAGTACAATGCATATTCAATTTCTTATTTAAACTCAATTTCTAACATATTTCTTAAAACTAATCTTTTTCTATTCAACCCATAGATGAGACCCTAAAGGTACAACCATTCTTGGTCAGAGTGGATCTGGGAGTAATGGCAATGAAGGGACACTTCACACTCCCCAAAGCTCCAAAATCGATGCAGTTTAATGTCATACCTAAAACACCAAGACCCTCGTCCACCGCTTTATAGCATATATATGATAAAAAGGTTGGGGCTTGCCATAAGGTACTTGGGCTTGACACAACTAACGGATGATTCGAGGGGGCCTTTCTGAACGCCCGTCTAGCCTAAATGGAATGATGCATGTCATGGACTACTCAGCCAACATGGTTCCATCCTTAAGCATCACTGGTCGTCGCCGATCGCAAACAAGAGGCAACATTGGGAGAATCTTACCCCTCTGCAGAGGTGCAGTCGGGGTATTCTTCTACCTTGGGCGATAGGGCGTGACTATGATTTGATATCGGATTTGGTTTTGTTTTGTTTTACGGCATATCAACCTCAGTGGGTCATTTAATGCCGATAAAGTTTTGAAATAAATCAATTCTTAATAGATAATACAATTTTTTTATAAATACATTTTTCTATTTAACCCATAGATGGGACCCTAACAGGTACTACCACTCCGGGTCAGAGTGGACCAGGGAGCAATGGTGATGAAGGGGTGCTCCACATTCCCCAAACCTCCAAAACTGGAACCTCACCATCAGATAGAGTTTAACGTCATTCCCAGGACATGTAGACCCGCAGCCACCGCCTTCTAGCACCCATATGATAAAAAGGGATTGGGGATTGCCATAAGGCAATAGGGTTGGGAAAATCATATAGGTGCTAGGGCTTGACGTGACCAGCCGATTGATCGGAGGGGCCAAAGTGGAGTATTGCAAGTCATGAACTGCTCATCCACCTGGGTTCTATCCTTAAGCATCACGGGTCGCCACCCACGGCCAACAGGTTGCCCCATTGGGGGAGTCTTACCCCTCTGCAGAGGTGCAGTCGGTGCATTCTAACGCCCCGCCGACAGGGCGGGATATCGGATTTATAAATCTTGTTATATACCCACATTCGGGTCTATAAATGAGAGAGTTCTCGGATGACATACAGATTAGAGAGATTCTTGTTAACTTCATTACTCTTCTTCTCTGGTTACTCTGGTTCTGTCACCATGTTCCTGTCTAGTTGAGTTATTCTCTGTTCTTCTTAATTCTTCTACTGGGCTTCTTTTGGGCTAGTCATTGTTTTTAATTAAACTAACAAAACTTGGGTTAGAAAAGATCTCATTTTTGGTATCAGTATTCAGTATACTAACACACAACTTTCGCATAGATTGACGATTTGATATTTTTTTAAAGTGAAAAATCGACCTACCCTACTGGTCAGCCTTTCACAAGTCATCCCAAATTCTAGTTAATTTCCACTATTACATAACCTATTACTAAAATTTTGGTTTTTTCCACATCTCATTATTTCACATCAAAAGTTTTTGCAATATTCGGCTGCAGATGTTGTAAAAGTGACAAACTACACTGGACTGTGCGATGCCGAGATCATGTTATATACACAACATCGGGTATATAAATGAGGGAGAGAGTTTAGAGAGAGAGAGTTCAGAGAGAGAGTTCAGAGAGAGAGAGAGAGAGTTTAGAGAGATTCAGAGAGAGAGAGAGAGAGAGTTCAGAGAGAGAGTTCAGAGAGAGTTCAGAGAGAGAGTTCAGAGAGAGAGAGAGGGTTCAGAGAGAGTTCAGAGAGAGAGAGACAGAGAGAGAGACAGAGAGAGGGGAGAGAGAGAGAGAGAGAGAGAGAATGATGATCTTACTTGATTCTTTTTAACTTCATTACAGCTTCTTCTCTGTTCATTCTTCTTAATTCTTCTAACTTCCTTAATAATCTTCTTCTTCTTCTTCTTCTTCTTCTTCTTCTTCTTCTTCTTCTTCTTCTTCTTCTTCTTCTTCTTCTTTTACACTTTTATCTTCTTCTTCTTCTTCTTCTTCTTCTTCTTCTTCTTCTAATAATAATAATAATAATAATAATAATAATAATAATAATAATGATTCCCTTCTTATATTGATAACGATAATCTTCTTCTTCTTCTTCTTCTTCTTCTTCTTCTTCTTCTTCTTCTTCTTCTTCTTCTTAATATAATAATAATAATAATAATAATAATAATAATAATAATAATTCCGGTCTTATAATGATAATGATAATCTCCTGTCTAGTTGAGTTCTTCTCTGTTCTTCTTTTTGGGCTAGTTATTGTTTTTACTTTGGTTTGGTTTGTTTTACGGCATATCAACCTCAGTGGATCATTTAATGCCGATAAAGTTTTGAAACAAAGTCATTCTTAATGAACACTCAATGGTTTTTTTATAAACACATTTTTCTATTTAACCGAGATCATGATATATACACAACATCGGGTATCTAAATGAGAGAAAAGGAGTGTGTGTGTGTGTGAGAGAGAGAGAGAGAGAGAGAGAGAGAGAGAGAGAGAGTTCAGAGAAACAGAGAGAGTTCAGAGAAAGAGAGACAAAGACTTATTAGAGAGAGGATGATCTTATTTGATTCTTGTTAACTTCATTACTGCTTCTTCTCTGTTCATTCTTCTAACTTCCTTGGCCGACATGTTCCTGTCTAGTCTTGGGTTCTTTTCTTGATCAAGTTTATTATTTTATTAGCCCATGATTCAATCTTTTTTTAGTTGAATTCTTCTCTGTTCTTCTTAATTCTTCTAACTAAGGACTGGTCTTCCTCGGGGCTGATTTTGGTCATTGTAATTAAAACAAGACTTAGGTTTTTTTTCTTGATCAAGTTTATTATTTTATTAGCCCATGATTCAATCTTTTTTTTTAGTTGAGTTCTTCTCTGTTCTTCTTAATTCTTCTACTGGGCTTCTTTTGCGCTAGTCATTGTTTTTAATTAAACTAACAAGACTTTTTTTCTTGATCAAGTTTGTTAGCCCATCATTAAATCTTTTCCGCGCGGATGAGATAACCCAAGAGAGAAATACTATTACGTCTAAATGCTCTGACGGGCGGGTTGAATCTGATTTCTAAACTCTCACTAAAATATGTCTGTCATGACGTGTTTCAAGGGAACAAAAGGTTACCAATAGTCACTGGTAATTTTCCACAGATTCCCTTGATTCTAAACCTGACAGACCAGAATTTAAATCCTTACTTACAGATACGCTTCACAGTTTATGACCTCTCATAAATTGTAACATTCTCTTTTTATAATAGTCTCATTATTTAAAGTTTCACGTATCAATTAGGACACATTCATCTGATAAAACATTAGCATAAATGGACAATGGGATTCATCGTATACTAGAAGCGGCCACCCGGCATCGCCAGGGTAGAGTGAGATTTTTTTAAAGTTAGTCCCATGGATCCATTACTACTGAATCGTGAGTTGGATCCTCGTCATATGCCCCATTAAAATCCCCATGTAAATGTGACATCCCTTCTTCCTGACCGTGGAAGATCACTACTACGATTCACGGTCAGGAAGAAGGGATGTCACTATCCTGAAAATTTACCACTACGTTTAAATAAAAAAAAGTCATAAAATAAAAACAAAAAAAAAACTACAGAGTTTTCTTATATTTATTCCTTAACTAACATATTATGGTAACACATTAGCATAATATAGTACGTTAATGCTTCACACCTATGCCGAAACCTGGTATATGTATTTCCAACAACGGATACAGATACAAAAATATATCTCATATATATATATATTATATATATATATATATATATATATATATATATAGGTGAATGATATCAAGTGTTTCCATGATAGAATTAAACCAAAATTGGGAAATCAAATTATAAATTATCTATCTATCTATCTATCTATCTCTCTCTCTCTCTCTCTCTCTCTCTCTATATATATATATATATATATATATATATAGTATAATAGTATAGTGTAATGTATTCGGATATAGGTAAAGGGATAACCAGGTGTGTCAAAGTGTATCGCGTTATGCGAGCAAGCCTTTTCAAAATTGAAATATATGAAATCAACCCATCAAACGAAAATGACAGATAAACATTTGAAAGCAATTCTTTTGGTTGAGTGTATAAATATATCGCTTCCCATAATAATTCGAAAGATTTGCTAAACCAAAGTTCAGAAAGTTTGAACGGTTGCTGCCACAAACGCACGTGGCGAGTTAATAGGTAAAAATATAAACACATGTTGGCGACAGTTGAAAAATCAAATCAACACGCAGCCACAAATGTACATGGCGACTTCACAATTAAAAATTCAAACAAATATTGCCGGCGGTTGAAGAATCAAATCAGCACGCAGCGTGCCTATATCTCAGCGGGCCTATGATAATGCCTTTTGTTTACTTCCGTTTGTTCTTGATTAATTAATTTGATTAATTCATCGCAGATAACCCTGATGATCTGAATGAGGTGAAACTCGAGTAGGTTATCTGATTAAATTATTTTTTGCTAAATCGGTTCTACAAACGTATTGAATTGAATTATTATTGGAGGCGGGAGAACATCTTTTCGAATAGACATCAGAATAGGTTCAGTTTTGAAAACCACACGTATAATGACTTTTTCATTATACGTGTGTTTTTGAATCAAAACGTTGGGGACTACTACGCAAATAATTTTAACAACTTCTATAACACTCTGTATAGAAACTTATACGAGATGTTTTTCTTTCTAAACAATTAAAGTGAAGTAGAAACATTTTTCTTCACGTCTATTTTACTTATTTATTTTGGGGAAAAATGGCTGACCTAGATTTGAGCTAGAACCCCCTTCCTTCTCTCTCTCTCTCTCTCTCTCTCTCTCTCTCTCTCTCTCTCCCTTTCAGTTTCATTACTTTCCTTCTTTCTTTCTTTCTTTCTTTTCTTCCTTCGCCTCCTTTCTTTCCCACTTTTTCATCCAAAGTTTTCTTTCTTTCACACTTCTTTTTTTTATTATTACTTTCTTTCTTTCTTTCTTTTTTCGTCTCTTTCTTTCCCACTTTTTCATTCACAGTTTTTCTTTCTTTCACACTTCTTTTTTTCATTGCTTTCTTTTTTTTTTTCATTCCTTTTTCACCCCCTGTCTTTCTTACTTTTCATTCACAGTTTTTCTTTCTTTTTTTTACAGTTCTTTTTTTATTACATTCTTTCTTTTTCTTTCTTTCTTTTTCTTTCTTTTTTTCGCCCCTTTCTTTCCCACTTTTTCATTTCCACTTTTACTTTTCTTCTTTCACACTTATTTTTTTTCTTCTTTCTTTCTTTCTCTCTTTCTTTCTTTCTTTCATTTTCTTTCTTTTTTCGCCCCTTTCTTCCCACTTTTCATTCACACTTTTACTTTTTTCTTTCTTTCACACTTATTTTTTCATTTTTTCTTCTTCTTTCTTTCTTTCTTTTTTCGTCCCCTTTCTATCCCACTTTTTCATTCACACTTTTACTTTCTTTCTTTCAAACTTATTTTTTTCTTTCTTTCTTTCTTTCTTTCTTTCATTTTTCTTTCTTTTTTCGCCCCCTTTCTTTCCCACTTTTTCATTCACAGTTTTTCTTTCTTTCTTTCACACTTATTTTTTCTTTCTTTCTTTCTTTCTTTCTTTCTTTCTTTTTTCTTTTCGCCCCCTTTCTTTCACACTTTTTCATTCACAGTTTTTCTTTCTTTCTTTCACACTTATTTTTTATTACTTTCTTTCTTTCATTCTTTCTTTCTTTCTTTCTTTTTTTTTTTTTCTTTTTTCTTTTTTTTTCTCTATTTATTTGACTTTATTTAATTCTTCTTCCATTCTTTGCTTTTTTATTTTTTTTCTGTTTGTTTATTTTCTTTCTTTCTTTCTTTCTTTATTCAGTTGCGAGTGAGCTATCAAAAAAATTGAAATAAAAAAGAAAGGTTAACATAGGTTTATTAGTCTTTAGTACAAAAGAGTCCGACGCGCAGCTCTTAAACACAACTCTGTAACAAGACTAGCTACTACTCGACTAATATCCTTGTGTAATCCGTATTATCTATGTGTTTCGTTAGACGAGTCTAACTTTTGTAGAGGAAATATCTTCCTTTACAATTAGAATGTCTTTATTTTTTACACACCTTGTATATTTATGTCAGATGATTGTGTTGAGTACACCACATGAAATTTCATAACGGACTTCTTGCGTTCATAATTATAATTATGTTAGGTTTTATACCTGCCCTTCTTTAATAGCATCGAACATATTTTTATGCAAAAATTTCATTGCATTTCTCTTTGATTTTATTTATCTTCATGATAGTTTTTTATACTCGCCTAAACTGGTGGTTCACTGGAGACTAAGTGACAGCAAATTTTATCAGGTCTCCTGGATTCTTCTGAGTATTCTCGCTGTATTATTATTATTATTATTATTTTGAGTTTTCACATCAGCATTAGCTGATGGTCTTTCAATTATTATTATTATTATTATTATTATTATTATTATTATTATTATTATTATACTGGTGTTATTACAAAGTACGACCGTTATCTTGTAATGGCCTCTGCCTAAAAACTAAACCGTCTAATTCGTCTAAGAGGAAATGAAAAAAATGATTTTCTGGTGTTGCTTATCCGCGAATTCATATTGATCACCTCACCTAAATAATTCCGTTTTTATTATAAAGAAAGGAAAGAAAAAAAACAAGCTACATAGAATAATATAATAAGAAAGAAAGAGAGAAAGAAAGAAAAAGTATAAGGAAAGTAGAGAGAAGAGTAAGCGCGCGGAAGCGATAACAATAATCTATTTCAATCGAACACAATGAAAAGAAAGAAAGAAAGAAAAAAAAGAGTGAAAGAGAGTTAAATCAATATTATTATACTTTTTACACATTGAACTAATTAGCAATACCTCTTAAGTAAACATATCAAACGTTGTAATGAATTAATTATCATACTGGGATATATCCACAGGTCCTGCTGTTTTTTTGTTACTTGTGGTTACATGTAAAAGACAAACTGTATGATGGAGATAGAGATTTGATGGTACATTTTTTAAAATGTAGTTTTACTTTGCCTAAAAAATAAATATAGAATTCTTTCTTTTTCTTTAAAATTTTCTTTAAAAGCATTTTTTAAATAAATTCTTTAATATATATATATATATATACATATAATTAATTAAAGTCGTCGGGTTGGCCTAAAGTCGGTATCAGTCAATCAGCGAGGGAGTCCATCCCCTTTTCACTAGCGCAACACGAAGGAGATTGTTTTTGCGTCTGTGGTGGAGCGCCACACCTACCATCAGCTCCTTACTTTACCGCACATGCACCTGTGCTACTCATGCGCTCAGTTGGCGAGGGCCGGTATCGAACTAGGAACCTTGTGGTTTCTAGCGAAACGCTCAACCGACTGAGCTAACCTGGTCCCATACTCTCTCTCTTCTCTCTCTCTCTCTCTCTCTTATCTCTCTCTCTCTCTCTCTCTCCGTTATATATATATTATTTACTATATATATTATATATATAAATCTTTAATATATATATATTTTTTAGGATATGTGCTTAATTGAAGTCATACCTAATTTTTGAAAATTAATTAGTTAATAATTAATGAATTTAGGCGGGAATATATGTTCAAATGTAAGGCTAAACAAATCGAGCCTTACATTTGAACATATATTCCCGCCTAAATTCATTAATTATTAACTAATTAATTTTTCAAAAATTAGGTATAACTTCAATTAAGCACATTTCTCCAAAAATTGTCGGCTAAAATGGCCATATAAAAAATAAACACATTGTTTGTTTCCTTACTTTCATATATAATATATAATTATATATATATATATATATAATATATATATATATATATATATATATATATATATATATATTATTTTCTAACTTCCAATTCTTTTGACTTTCTTAGACAATCTCTGATACCACACGAAACATTATCAATTCTTGATTCCATCTTTTCAAAATCCATTTTTCCAAACATATCCCTGTTTCATTTTCCTCCTTTTTCTCTCCTTGAAATTCCCTTTCTATTCACCATCAAAATATCGTCACACACGTCCCACCATATTTCAATTGTTTTCATCTCTCCTTCCCATTGTACTGCATCTTCCGCTCGGGGAGAAAAAACTTAGTGTCATAATTTCTATTATTCTTTTCAATCAAGTTTATCTCCGACATTACTTCCTCCCATATAATCTTCATGGCATATCAATTTTCTTGTGTTCTTGCCGAGATATTTATCTTGCAACAGACCGACGCGGCTCCTCTTCTCCCGAAACGTACCGGTATCCCTGGTGCCTTGAGCAAAAAAAAGACAAAAAAAAAAAAGAAGACAAAAAAGACAAAGAAAAAGTTCTTCCTTTACCTCAAAACGAATGGAGACAACATCCTCTTTGTCGACTCCTGATAGTACTCTTAGGCTAAAAGAAGAAAAAAATATATACAGAATATATTCTTTAAAAAAATGAGGCTGTTGACTTATTTGTTCGTCTTTTACCAAAAACCATTTCCCAGAACCCAATTCTTTGGCGTTTCTATACTTTTTATTAGAGCACTAATTAGAATTATACATATATATATATATATTATATATATATATATATATAATATATATATATATATATATATTAATATTACAATTATGTATAGTGAAATGATTATTTTTATTATTATTATTGTTATTATTATTATTATTATTATTATTATTATAGTTTTTTATATTTATTTAAATACATTATTATAATTTTATATATATTTTTAAAACCACACTAACACTATTTGCATAAACATTCACTAGCACACAATTGTCATCAGAATAATCATAATAATAACATAATAATAATAACAATAATTTAATAATAATAAAAATTATAATAACAATAACAATAATACTAATACTAATAATTATAATAATAATAATAACAATAATACAAATATAAATAATAATAATAATAATAATAATATTAATAATATTAATAATAACAATAATTATAATAATATAAATTACAATAACAATAATAACAAAATTACAATAAAAATTATAATGAAATAATAAATATAATATACTATAACAATAATTATCATTATAACAATAATATTTAAAAATATATATAAAATTATAATAATGTATTTAAATAAATATAAAAAACTATAATAATAATAATAATGATAATAACAATAATAACAATAATTCATTCACTTATACATAATTGTGATATTAATATATATTAATCGTCAAATAATCAGTATCATATATTATATATATATATATATAAAATAATATATATATATAACATATATACAAATATAAATGAATTCACACTGAGAACTAGACTCACCAGATATATTATATATATATATATATATATATATATTTATAATATATAATATATATATTATATATATGATAGTATATTTGCTATGAAATGAATACAGATAAGATTTTATTTAAATCGTATATGTTTTGAGAAAATAAAGAGTATCAACTGAAAAAAAATCGACATACAAGAATATATAAAGAAGATTTTCAGACATTTCACCAACTTAGAACGTATTACATCTCTTCAGTGGGACTAGACATTTGTAGGCTACCTCCTGCTGGGATGGAAATCTGATCGATTCATCAGCCAGGTTACTTAACCACTCGGCCATTGTCACCTACAGAATGAGAGGAAGATTTTAACTGATAAATACACATCTGTATATATGTAAAGGCCGCCAGAGAGTGCTCCATCCATTTTATAGGAGAGCATTACTTTAAGTTTAGTTGGTGGCCGTCAGTGAAATCCCTCCAAAGTGCTCAAAACCCACTAGGGATGGGAGCATATATAGTCATTCACAGACACCATATTTTGACATATCATGTCTCTTCAGTGTGACTAGACGTTTGTAGGCTGCTTCAGAATGTCTGTCGCTACAGTGAAAACCATTATTTCTGCGAAATATGATGAACTTTAGTATATAAGAGTTTTTTACAATCTTTTCCATAACATTGAACAGTTTTTGTATCAGCTCTAAACAGTTTTTTTTTCTTTCATACAGATGACACAACTGACAAGTACTTGTTGCAAACCGACCTGTTTAAGGCGAATCATTGTTGCATATATCAGAGATGACAGAAAGAGGCATTGATCTCTATTTGAACTCAGATGAAACAGAATTCATGTATTCTTTGGTGTTTCTATACTTTTTATTAGAGCACTAATTAGAATTGTTCTTGGAGACCGAAAAAAGGCCCCCCCCCAAATGAATACTAAACTTACATTCTTGGATCACGGGAACTAAGTAAGTGTTTCCCACGTCTCGCCGCTTTCAATGCAACGGGACAGAAAGTTATATCAATTTGCTCTGTCCAGTGGCGTACCTAGCAAAAATGCCGCCCAGGGCGGATATTTATTTGGCCACCCCTTAAATGTTCTAATAACACTTTAAAAAGCAGAAAACAGAATAACACACACACACACACACACACACACACACACACATATATATATATATATATATAGTAAGTAAACAAGCAATGTGTTTATTTGATATGGCTTTTTTAGCCGACAATTTTTGGAGGATATGTGCTTAATTGAAATCATACCTAATTTTGAAAATTAATTAGTTAATAATTATTGAATTTAGGCGGGCATCATATGTTCAAATGTAAGGCTGAACAAATCGAGAAAATGTCAATCCCTGAATGTACTATAGCTGAGTTAATCAACTTTTGCTTCCTAAAGGCTTTTTTACTGTTTAGTTTAATGACATTAAAATTTTACTAAATTATTCCTTACTTTTAGGATTGAATTATGTTTGAAAAAAATCTGTTTTAATTGGTTTTAATTAGTTGTAATTTGCAATTAAGTCAAAAACCGACCAATCTCTTACTTTACTCTCTGTCTATCACCCTCTTCCCTTCTATGTATATCTTTATTACCTCCTCGTTTTATAATGTTAGTTTCTCTGGAGAGTAGAGTGTAGAGAGAGAGAGAGAGAGAGAGAGAGAGAGAGAGAGAGAGAGGGGGAGAGAGAGAGAGAGAGAAAGAGAGAGAGAGAAAGAGAGAGTACTTGAAATGTATTTTCTATGTTAAATTTCACAACCAGCGACCCGTAGCTTACATTGGGTCAAACATTCCGAAAGGATTTTATGGTTTTATTTTTTGTTATAAATTTATTCGCTTTGCTAACTCCCTTTTCCCCAATCTCAGTTATCTACCCAGAGCTGAATGGGTGACCCAACGAGTCCATTTTTTTTATAAAGGAGAGATTTTGGTATGTACGTGTCGACGTATAACTCCAAAACGGGAGATTCAAAATCTTGCATACACATTGATATCGTTCTAACTAAGAAACACTCCAAATTTGGTTATTGATTTTTACTGATTAAAGGATATAATTAATTAATCAAACAAAAATCAAACGATTTTTAGAAAGAAATCGTATAGCTGCTGCTGCTGCTGATATTCCAGCTACAATCAGCACGCACGCTCCACCCTGCTCCACCCTGCTTCCTGTTTTCGTATGCCCGCTCTATTTTGCGTTGTTGAATGCGTTTCTTTTTATGTAAAAAAAGAAAAATGAAAATGTTTTTATCAATATTTTTACGAATACTTTCATATTTCTAGGAATAAAATATATCCATTTTTAATCTTTGTTATTTTTGTTGCTCAAATAAATAAATTAATCACAATATTACATTGTATCTCTAACTCAAACAAGCAATTAAAAATTGAATTTACAATTGTCTTACGAACGAAAAAGTTGGAATATTATTCTCAATATTGTAAACAAACAAAAAATTGTAAATTATTAGCGCTTAAAAGGGGAGATATTTAACACAATGAAACTTGAATAAAGGTTAATATTATCTTCAAAATTACGAAATTCACACGAACACTTATTTACTTATTATGTTTACTTATTTTAAATAAGTAAATAGGGCTTGTGTGAATTTTGTAAGTTATTTACGAAATTCTTTTTTGTCAAACAGTAAAAGAGTGATAAAGAAATATCTAAATAAATACATACATATAGTTGTCGAAAGTTTTTTTAGTAACAGTTAGCATAACATTGGTAGACCCAAATTGGGTCTAAAATGCGTTTTTGACAAAGTGACTTTAGCGGGCGGCTAAAGTCACTTCAGAAAATAATTTACCAAAAATCAGGGAATTATCGGGTTTTAACTAATTTTTCAGTGTTTATTCATCAATGAAGGATCTTTATAATACATTACTTATTTTATTTCAAAACTTTCTCATTTTTTCAGGTCACTTAATTTTTACCCCTCCCTTATGTTGGGGGCGTAACTTTTTTATGTTTATAGTTTACTAATTACAGTATAAATAAAGAGGGCTGACTTGACTTCTGATTTAGGTCGGAAAATTAAAACGGAAAGTTTTTTTGGTGGTACCCAATGACAGTTCATACAGTCTATGAATTAACATTTTGCGAATTGGGTTACGGTTTTAGGGGATTAAGGTTGTTTTTAATTACGTATTGCTTAAAAAAATAAACAAAAAACCCCAAATTACTATACATTTAATTAACCATTGAAATTAATCATTGAATCTATCATTGAGACAGTTGTTTGTGTTAGTATTGCAATGTATAATTTCAATTAAACTTAGTTTAAAAAATATTTTTCAACATTAAATGTATAGTAATTTGGGTTTTTGTTTTTTTGTTGTTTATCCCCCCCCCCCCCTATATTTCAACACAATGTAACTTTCATAAAAATTAATTTTATCTTGAAAAAACTTTTTCCGTTCGAAAGAAGAAACATTAAACAAACTCCTGATGATTTTTTTTAAAAATTAAGCTTACGGAAATAATGGAAATTGTGACTGAAAAAAAAAAAATTATATTTGCACCGTTAAATCAACTAAAATTTAACGTAGCCAAAATCAAGTTACGACAAGAATTTTTTAAAAAAATTCTATGAAAAATCAATTAATGGTCCGACTTTCATGAAAATTTCAATAACTATTTACCCTTGGATGTAAATATATCTGAAAACACTCTCTGGTGTTCCTATTTTTTTTAGTCCGGTCAGTGACCGGGTAATTTAACTAGTATAATTATTTTTTTTTAAACCAAGAAGACAAACTGTAGCAACTGTTTATTTTCCCACAATTTAATTTTATTCTTTTCCTATTCTTTTGTTTTTCATTCACCGTCCTATTTTTCTTCACTTTATCTTCACATCGGAGTTTTTCTTTCTTTTCTTAATCTTGTTTTTCATTCACCGTCCTATTTTTCTTCACTTTATCTTTAAACCGGAGTTTTTCTTTCTTTTCTTATTCTTCTGTTTTTCGTTCACTCTTCCATTTCTTAAAAGGTTTTACTTTTTCTTTCTTACATTTCTTATTCTTCTGGGTTTTTTTTCTTCACCATTTCATACTTTCTTCTGTTTTCTTTACACAAGCGTTAGTTTTTCTTTTTTTTCCTTTCTTATTCTTATGTTTTTAAATACTGTTTTTTAATACTTTATTTTCTTCTTCTCTCTTTCATCTTTCTAAATCTCATTCATCTTATTCTATTTTTCCTTTTCTTCGTTCTCTTATTCTCATTTATCTTTTTTTCATTCTCTTTTGTCTTTCTCTTATTCTCATTCCTCATTCTAAACCTCATTCATTTTAATCTCTTTTTCTTTGTTTCTTTTTCATATTCTTCTTTCTCTATTCTCATTTTCTTTCTCTTTCTACTTTCTCTTATTCTCATCCTCTTTCATAATCTTTTTCTTATTCTCTTTTTCATTAAATTTTTCTCGCATCCTTTTTTCTCTTTCATTTTTCTAAATCTCATTTATTTCATTCTAATTTTCTTTTCTTCTTTCTCTTATTCTCATTTTTGTTTTCTTATACTCTTTTCTCTTTCTTCTTTCTTATTCTATTTTTCATCTCTCTCTCTCTCTCTCTCTCTCTCTCTCTCTCTCTCTCTCTCTCTTCTCTCTCTCTCTTATTCTCTTTTATATTTCTCTTCTCTTTCTCTTTCTTCTTTCTTATTCTATTTTTCATCTCTCTCTCTCTCTCTCTCTCTCTCTCTCTCTCTTATTCTCTTTTATATTTCTCTTTTCTCTTTCTTCTTTCTTATTCTATTTTTCATCTCTCTCTCCTCTCTCTCTCTCTCTTCTCTCTTCTCTCTCTCTCTCTCTCTTATTCTCTTTTACATTTTCTTTCTCTTTCGTCTTTCAAAACTTAATTTATCTCATTCTTTTTTCCTTTCCCCTTTCTCTTATTATCATTTCTCTTTTCTCATTCTCTCATTCTCTTTCATTCCTTATTCTCTTTTACCTTTCTCTTTCTCTCTTTTCTCTTTCCTCTTTCCCCTTTATCTTATTATTTTTTCTTCGTCGTTCTTATTCTCTCATTCTCTTTCATTTCTTATTCTTTTATCTTTCTCTTTCTCTCTTTCTCTCTTTCCCCATTATCTTATTTTTCTTCATCGTTCTCTTATTCACCCATTCTCTTTCATTCCTTATTCTTTTATCTTTCTTTTTTCTCTTCCTCTTCCTCTTTCCTCTTTCTCCTTTATCTAATATTTTTTTCTTCATCGTTCTCTTATTCACTCATTCTCTTCATCTCTTATTCCCTTTTTTTTTCTCTTCTTCTCTTTTTATCTTTCTTCTCTTTTCTCTTTCACATTTTTTCAATCACTTTCTCTTTCAGCTTCCTAAAACTCATTCATTCTATTCTTTTTTCTTTCTTTCTTTAGTCCCTTATTCTCATTTCCCTATCACCCTACCTATATATTTTTTTCAATATCCTCTCCCCAAAATATTCAATGCTCCGATCCCTACACATTTTTTTTCTAATCCTGTGGCAATATTAACCGGCAGGGAGCCAGTCAGCCAATATTTCCCCGCACCCCTCGTAACCAAACCCCCCCAATCCCCAACCCATCTTCCCTTATCTGTGTTTCCCTCCCTTTTCTGGTTAATTTCTGAGAAATATTCCACCCAACGATGTATTGACGAAGATTTTGTCCAATCTAGTCCGCAGATAGCGACAACCGTGCGGCCGAAACGTGAAAACGAGCCTCCCTATCAGCGCTGTTCGAATCTTAGCTGGTGCGCTAATGAACGAAAACAGGAGCGAGAGAGGGCGAGAGTAGAGAGAGCGAAAGAGAAACAGAAAGAAAGAGAGACAGAAAGAGAGAGAGCTAAACCCCCCACAGCGAAGATATCAGTCAGATACAGGGACGAAGATGGGGGGGTTGGCTTGGCAGAGAGGGTGGGTTGGCAGATAGAAAGAGCGGGGGTTCCCTTGCTCCGTATCGAACCGTCGATCTGCAATTATTCCAAGTACTGCCGAAAGACCATCCTTCTTCGTACCATGAGATCTGATCGTCGACAAGCCCAATAGGCAATGTGCTGAAACGGGATATCATTTCCAAGGTGTTAACGTCAAGATAGATCTGGTTAGCCTCATTGTGAGATTGGCCCGTATCCCAACATGCCTCCAGCAGCCGGCTCTCTCTTCTTTCCTTTTTCCTCGTCTTTTCTAGTCGGTTTTTCATCTGTAGTTTGCATCAAACGTTTGTGTGTATTGTTCAATAACGAATTGGCGGGAAACGTTTTGAAAGGAGACAGAAAAATGGCGGCCGGCAGATTGTCTTTATCGAGCGATGATTTCTTTCCTTTCTTTTCTGTTTTTTTCTTTTTTTTTCTTTTTTTCAAAAGACTATCTTTCACTTAGATTAGCGTTAATTTGCTATTACAACTGGAATTAGTACGCTTTTTGCTTCTGGTCCTTCGCGGTGTTATATCTTTGTGTGAAAATCGTCGAATTCTAACTCAGTCTTGGTGTGGGTTGAAAAATAAAGTTTTTTTAAAAATGTTTTCGGATAACCCAGAGCGTATAGCGGTTGGCGGGTTATGGTGGTAAGTATATATGCATTGGGGTGCCAGGTAGACAAGATAGCAGGGTGGGGCGTGGGGCTGATATCTATTTTCGGGAAGGATTTAATCTTGTGAGTAAAAACATAAACGAATAATAATCACAGGAATTGGTAATGAAAATAATTTTTCTCCTTCCTTTATTACAGTTTATTTGTATTCGTTCTTCTACTTCCGTTTTCAAGCCCTGTCGTCGGGGCTTAGACTACGCTGATTGTGCGCCCCCTCCCGCAGAGGGATAATACCCCCGACCCCGCCGCAAAAAGTGGTGTCCTGGGTAGATATTTACCCAACTCGTTCGCCACGGGTAGGATGTGACAAGGTCACAAGCATGGGGCATTCTGTGAGAACTGAACTCGCTATTCAGTAGTAATGGATCTGCGGGACTATCTTGCTATCCATTACACTATGATGGGACACCGTTCTTTACCCAGCCTGTTCGCTACGGATAGGATGTGACACAAGGTCGCGAGTATGGGACATCCAGCGAGAATCGAACTTACTATTCAGTAGTAATGGATCTGCGAGACTAACTTGCTAACCATTACACCACACTAAGTAAAAGTAAAGTCGGCGGGGCGGCCTAAAGTCGGTATCAGCCAGTCAGCGAGGGAGTCTATCCCCTTTTCAATAGCGCTAGGCCAAGGAGATTATTTTTAGCATCTGAGGTGGAGCGCCACACCTACCATCAGCTCCTTACTTTACCGCACAGATCCCTGTGCTACTCATCCGCTGAGTTGGCGAGGGTCGGAATCGAACTAGGAACCTTGTGGTTTCTAGCCGAACGCTCTACCGACTGAGCTAACCAGGCCTTTACTTTTATTTACCCAATACGTTCGCCACGGGTAAGATGTGACACAAGGTCGCAAGTATGAAGCACCCAGTGAGAATCGAACTCGTTGTTCAGTAGTTATGGATCTGCGAGACTATCTTTTAAACCATTACACCATGACGGGACACCGTTCAACCCGTTCATCATGGGTAGGATGTGACACAAGGTCGCAATAATGGGGTGTCCAGCGAGAATCGAACTCGCTATTCAGTAGACTAGCTTGCTAACCACTACACCACAATAAACTGCATCCGATGGTGAGGCTCCAGCTCCAGAGCTCCAGGGAGTGTGGATTATCTTTTCATTGTTATTACTCCCAGGTCCACTCTGACCAGGAATGATAGTACTTTTTATGGTTACATCTATAGGCCAAATACATCTTGTTTAAAAACGATTCATATTCAATAGGACCATGGGGAAAAAAACATCTTAAGAAACAAAAGCAGCTATGAATCTCTGGGAAGTGTGCAATACCTCTTCATTGCCATTACTCCCAGGTCAACTGTGACCAGCTGTAATACTACCTGTTAGGATCCCATCTATGGGCCAAATAGATCCATCTAAAAATTATTCACAATCCATAGGGCCCTCTGAAAAAATTACTACAGCTCTGGGGAGTGTGCAATACCTCTGCATTGCCATTACTCCCAGGTCAACTGTGACCAGCTGTAATACTACCTGTTAGGATCCCATCTATCGGCCAAATAGATTCATCTAAAAATTATTCATAATCGATAGGACCGTGTGGAAAAACACCTTAAGAAACAAAAGTAGTTCCGGAGCTCTGGGAAGTGTGCAATACCCCTTCATTGCCATTACTCCCAGGTCAACTGTGACCAGCTGTAATACTACCTGTTAGGATCCCATCTATGGGCCAAATAGATCCATCTAAAAATTATTCACAATCCATAGGGCCCTCTGAAAAAACACCTTAAGAATCAAAAGTAGTAGTAGAGCTCTGGAGAGTGTGCAATACCTCTGCATTGCCATTACTCCCAGGTCCACTGTAACCTGTTGTGATACTACCTGCTAGGATCCCAACTATGGGCCAAATAGATTCATTTAAAAATTATTCATAATCGATAGGACCGTGTGGAAAACACCTTAAAAAACAAAAGTAGTTCCGGAGCTCTGGGGAGTGGAGTACTTTTTCATTGTGTGCAATACCTCTTTATATTTACATAACCCATTCACCATGTGATACAAAATCGAAAGTATAGGGCATCCGGCGAGGATCGAACTCACTATTCAGTTCTAATGAATCTGCGATACTAGCTTGTTAACCAAAACACCAGGATGAGACGCCCACAAGCCATCAGTAGAGTGTATTCCAATAAAGAACAGTCTGTGCAAAATTTTAAATATTTTGATTAAGTATCTATATATTAATTCTCTTGTTCCTTAATATTCCGACCGTTATCATCTTGAAATACCCTCTGGCTAAAATTGAGACCGTCCAAATCGTTCAAGATGAAGTGCAAAAGATATCAATTCTGATTATCTGCGGCTGCTTATCAGCCAAATTCTTATTTTTTATGAGTGCAGTCACGTCAGCTAAATAATGGACTATTCCGTTATTATTTTCACTTATTTTGGGTTTTTCACATCAGCGTTAGCTGATGGTCTTTCACTGGAGTCTGAGTGACAACAAGTCTCCTCAGGTCTCCAGGACTCTTCTGAGTATTCTGGCAGATTGCAGCAGTGCACTGTTCTGAATGGTTTCAATTCTTCCTTTGATTCCCAAACTTTCCAGACCCTTTTCTAATTCTTTGGGACTGTTTCAAGTGCACCAACTACAATTGGTATCACTTTCACTTTCATATTATTATTATTATTATTATTATAATTATTATTATTATTATTATTATTATTTACTCCTTTTGAGTTTTCACATCAGTGTTAGCTGATGGTCTTTCACTGGAGTCTGAGTGACAGCAAGTCTCCTCAGGTCTCCAGGATTCTTCTGAGTATTCTGGCAGATTGCAGCAGTGCAGTGTTCTGGATGGTATCAATTCTTCCTCTGATTTCCAGACCCTTTTCCAATCCTTTTGGGACCGTTCCAAGTGGACTAACTACAATTGGTATCACTTTCACTTTCATATTCCATAACTTTTTCAGTTCTCTAGCAAGGTCCAGATATTTGTCCATTTTTTCATTTTTCTCTAGCTTCACCCTGTGATCTGCTGGAACTGCAAAATCCACCAGTTGACAAGTTCTTTCTTTTTTGTTTATCAACACTAGGTCTGGTCTTCTTGCTGGGATAAGGTGATCCGTTTTTATTTCAAAGTCCCAGAGAAGTTTTCCAGAGAATTTTATTATTTATTATATTATTATTATTATTATTATTATTATTATTATTATTATTATTTATTTATTTATTTATTCCTTTTGAGTTTTCACATCAGTGTCAGCTGATGGTATTTCACTGGAGTCTGAGTGACAACAAGTCTCCTCAGGTCTCCAGGTCTCTTCTGAGTATTCTGGCAGATTGAAGCAGTGCAGTTATTATTATTATTATTATTATTATTATTTATTATTATTATTATTATTATTCCTCCTTTCGGGTTTTTCACATCAGCGTTAGCTGATGGTCTTTCACTGGAGTCTGAGTGGCAACAAGTTTTCTCAGGTCTCCAGGACTCTTCTGAGTATTCTAGCCGATTGCAGCAGTGCAGTAGTCTGTGTGGTCTCAATTTTTCTCTGATTTCCAGATCATCCAGTCTTTTTTCCAAGTTTATTAGGACCGTTCCAAGTGCACCAACTAATTATTATAAAGAAAGAAATGGAAGAACATGCTACACAGAAAAAATATAATAAGAAAGAAAGAAAGAGGTGAGGTGTGCGGAAGCTATAACGCTAAACTGTTTCAATCGAACATAATGAAAACAAGAAAAGAAAAGAAAAGAGTAAAAAGAGAGAGAGAGAGAGAGAGAGAGAGAGAGAGAGAGAGAGAGAGAGTGATTAAGATTACTATACTTTTTATATATTCCCTTTCTTTCCTTATAATGAAAATAGAAAAGATGGATAAAGAGAAAGGGTGAGCGCGTCAAAGCGATAACGCTAATCAGTTTCAATCGAACATAAGGAAAAGAAGAAAAGAAGAGTGACAGAGAGTTAAATCAAGATACTTTCTACATATTTAACTATTTAGCAATAGTTCTTAAGTAATAATTTGTTTGGTTGTACAAACATGGTATCGGGTATTCCTGTCTACTACAAATAATTTATACCCAATTATAATGTTTCAAATAACTGTTCTTATTTAATAACTAGAAGTAGCTAGCCAGCATCGCCTAGGTAGATGGGGAAACACTGATGAACTGATTTGTTTATTTTTGAGATTTACAAATACTGGACATTTTAATTAGAAATCCAATGCTATTTCTATGTATATCTTAATTTTCGAATATATATATATATATATATATACACCTGTGTGTTTTGTTCAAATTTCTTACTATACTACATACCGTCGGATTCACTTCCATCTCTTCACACACACACACACACACACACACACACACACACCACACACACACACACACACACATATATATATATATATATATATATATAATCAAATTTGAAAATTGCTCAGGCGAGAAACTGTCAGTAACCAAGTGCCGTTGACTTCATGTCCAAGCCAACCTAACTTAGATATACATTGACCATCCAAGATATTAAGTACAATTTACTTCAGTCGGTAGAGCGTTCGGTTAGAAACCACAAGGTTCCTAATTCGATACCCACCCCGCCAACTCAGCGTATGAGTAGCACAGGGATCTGTGCGGTAAAGAAAGGCGCTGATGGTAGGTGTGGCGCTCTACCTCAGACGCTAAAACAATCTCCTTGGTCTAGCGCTAATGAAAAGGGGATAGACTCCCTCGCTGCATAGCTGATACCGACTTTAGGCCGCCCCGACGACTTTACTTTACTTTACTTACTTATTAATAGAGCTCACCATATTATCAATATATACATACATACACACACACACACATAAATATATATATATATATATATATATATATATATATATATATATATCTTTGGTGTCGAGGATCATTCCATGTGGAGTTCTTCTGTGGTGATACAGTTCGTCCCAAGTGAGAGCTCGATGTACATTATTTCAGATGTGTGAACTGAGCAATATTGGGCAAACACCTCTTTGATGATATGCATATGTTTGTTTTTGTTTTTACTTCAATTTATTTCACCTCGTATTCTGCATATAGGAGGTGCTAGGTGTTTAACGGTTACCACCGTTGAAAGTGGACTCGACAACCCGAGGTCAAATCCCAAACGAGGCTGTCTACATTTCAATTTTTTGGGATTAAATAAATTTTTGCTTTGAACCAATTTCAAACACTTCAGAGTTTATATTTAAACATTTTTAAAGATTTTTGTTTCTATAAGAAAGAAAATCTGAAAAAAAAAATATTTTGCTTTCTTCACAAAGATTTCCCTTATTAATTGAATGGCTATCGTATAAGAAAAAAAACTGAAATAAATACGATCCTGTGTAAATATATAAACTATGGGGAAAAAAACAAGGTATTCAGTATTGTTAGAAGTTTTAGCCATTGTTAAACGTTTCGGGTTTTATATTTAACCATCATCAGATCATTGTTAATATGCGATCTGTAACTTCTAAATAATATTCAATATAGATATGGAAAGAAAAGACGGAAACATCTTGCATTCTATAGCTTATATCTTCATCATCATTGGCAATTCAGTCTCGAAAGACTATGATAAATTTTTGTGTGCCCCTGAAGTTGCAGCGCCTCCTGTGACTATGAAGTCCTATGTTTAAGAAACATTCTCGACCACAGATTTTGCATTTGTAGGTTGTCCCTGTAGATGATGATGTTCCGATGCTTCTGACATGTACAGTCCTCTATGGAGATTCTGCCGCCACCGAGGGCGGTCTTGAGCCAAATTTACCCAGCTGGAAGGGACAATGCCAAAGTACCTGAGATCATTTTTGCAGACATCCTTGAACCGCAGCAGGGGGCGACCGATGTGTCTTTTACCAGACGTAAGCTCTCCATAGAGGATGTCTTTCGGGATTCGTCCATCATCCATCCGACGTACATGACCCAACCATCAGAGACGACGTTGTCTCAGTAGAGAGTACAGGCTGGGGAGTTGAGCTCTCTCTAGGACTGCTGTGTTAGTGATCCTGTCCCCCTAGCCGTGAAAACCCTGACAGAAATCACGGCTTATATCTTAGTAGCGTTTTATTTCAAAAGTGATAAGCAAAGGATGCAAATAATGTCGAACACAAATTGAATCAAATAGATTTGAAATAGGACGCTACTTATCATCATCATCAAGTCGCACATGCAGCACGGGTATCCATGACAATCTCTTGCCAACCTTCCCTATCATTCATTGCCCCAGGGAGCTCCTCTGCGGAGCAGCCAGCATCTTCACATAACTGGTCAATGTAGGTCCTTGCTGGACGCCCCACACTTGCACGTCCATGTGTTGGCTTCCACAGGAGAACGTCGCTTATGAGTTCATCCTTGCTTCTCCAGCAGTGTCCTATATGCCTTGTCCGTCTAACTCGGATAGTTTGTGAGATGGAGGGGGGGGGCAGGTGACCGTACAGCTGTTTCCTTGTGGGGTGCTGTTTCCACGATTTGTTCAAGACTGCACGCAGCATTCTTGTGCAGCTCCCATCTAGCTTATTCTCAAGACGCTTTGTTAGGGTCCAGGTGGTGCAGCCATACAGCAGCACCGACACAACCACAGCCTAGAAGAACTGTCGCTTCAGACTGTCAGGGAGGTCGGACCTCCATATGACTGATAATCTATTTGTGGCCGACCATGTCTTTGCTATCCGTGTATTAACATCGCTCGCTGTGGAGGAGATATTACCACCCAGAATACTTAATTTTATGTCATCTTGCATCGCCCTCTGGTTAAAAATGAAACCGTTCAAATCGTGTAAGATGAAAGGCAAAAATTGTAGATCCTGATTATTCTGGTGTTGCTTAACCACCGAATTATTATTTCTCGGTTTTTATCATAAAGAGAGAAAATGAACAAAAAGACATGCTACAGAGAAATATAATAATAAAGAAGGGAATAGGGAAATATATAAAGAGAGGGTGTGAGCACACGGAAGCTATATCAGTAATCTTGTATACCGGAATGCTCTGTTTCATTAAAGTAGGACACAGACAACTGAATATCTAAAATATGTATATATATATATATATATATATATATATATATATATATATATATATATATATATATATATATATACATGTAAGAATAAGCAAAAGACACATCTCCAGTTTAACATTTTATTTTTGATCTTTTCGAGTTT
>CM042176.1:23321683-23346683 GCA_023376005.1 Doryteuthis pealeii | reverse complement strand
ATCATGTCATAATCACATCATATATCTATCCTGTTATGTCATAATCACAGCATATATCTATCATGTCATGTCATATATCCTATATCTATCATGTTATGTCATAATCACAGCATATATCTATCATGTCATATCATATCATATGTCTATTATATCTATCATATCATGTCATGTCATAATCATATCATATATCTATCATGTCATGTCATAATCATATCATATATCTATCATGTCATGTCATATCATATAGCTATCATGTCATGTCATGTCATAATCATATCATATATCTATCATGTCATGTCATATATCATATATCTATATGTCATGTCATAATCACATCATATTATCATGTTATGCATAATCACAGCATATATCTATCATGTCATATCATATCATATGTCTCATTATTCATGTCATGTCATATATCCTATATCTATCATGTCATTCATATCATATATCTATCAATGTCATGTCATAATCATATCATATATCTATCCTGTTATGTCATATCACAGCATATATCTATCATGTCATGTCATATATCCTATATCTATCATGTCATGTCATATATCCTATATCTATCATGTCATATCATATCATATCTATCATGTCATGTCATGTCATATCATATGTCTATCATGTCATGTCATGTCATAATCATATCATATATCTATCATGTCATGTCATATATCATATATCTATCATGCCATGTCATAATCACATCATATATCTATCATGTTATGTCAGAATCACAGCATATATCTATCATGTCATATCATATCATATGTCTATTATATCTATCATGTCATGTCATATATCCTATATCTATCATGTCATATCATATCATATATCTATCATGTCATAATCATATCATATATCTATCATGTCATGTCATATCATATGGCTATCATGTCATATCATATCATATATCTAGTCATTCATATCATATATCTATCATATCATGTCATGTCATAATCATATCATATATCTATCATGTCATGTCATATATCATATATCTATCATGTCATGTCATAATCACATCATATATCTATCATGTTATGTCATAATCACAGCATATATCTATCATGTCATATCATATCATATGTCTATTATTATATCATGTCATGTCATATATCCTATATCTATCATGTCATATCATATCATATATCTATCATGTCATGTCATAATCATATCATATATCTAATCCTGTTATGTCATAATCACAGCATATATCTATATGTCATGTCATAATCCTATATCTTCATGTCATGTCATATATCCTATATCTATCAGAAGAAGATAATTTGCAACTGAATAATTTGCTGGTGTCTCCGTTCGCGCTAAACGGCATTTTTTATCATCTAAAATATTGATGTATTGGAGATAACTATGAAAAACTAATTATAACACTTCAATCCTTTCTAAATAAAAGCATTATTGTTAAACAGAAACACGACAGATTCATTGGTTGTTCTGATGATAAGTGGCTAACTCTCTGCTTTGAAACCAGTGGTAACCATCTCCTTTTAATTGTATTGTACACAATGATAAAAGTTTTGTGTGCCCCTGAAGTTGCAGCGCCTCCTGTGACTATGAAGTCCGATGTTTGAGAAACATTCTCGACCACAGATTTTGCATTTGTAGGTTGTCCCTGTAGATGATGATGTCCATGCTTTGTTGCCGTTGCTTTCTTATGGACCTCTTAGCTTCATGATGTTGTATCAGGATGACTTCTGACATGTACAGTCCTCTATGGAGATTCTGCCGCCACCGAGGGCGGTCTTGAGCCAAATTTTCCCAGCTGGAAGGGACAATGCCAAAGCACCTGAGATCATTTTTACAAACTGCATAAAACAACCGAAATTGAACTACTACATATACATATAACACACACACATATATATATATATAATACTAATAAGTCATCCACAGACACGTGTTTCGGCGTTTCACGCCTCTTCAGTGTGGCTAGACACAACTATCTTTGGCTAGGGTCGAACTCAGACTAGCCGTTGGCAGCCTGATATCTTATCCCCTCGTCCACTGACAACAGTAGTGGGGACTGGTGTTTTTAAACTATTAAGTACATAGGTTTGTTTATGTATTTTACGGTCACAGAGAGATCAAATTTCCGGGGAAACGATCATTGCTTATATGCTTAGTAGTGAGAGTTAATTTAAATTACCAATTAGAGAGCTCATCCAAATTTATGGGAACATATATAAATCTGTGAAAGTATTCGGTAAACCTACTGCATCACCAGCTTTAAGCTGTGTTAATTATTATTCTATGTTACTGCTGCCCCTGACCAGGATTGAACCTGCAGTCCAGAGATAACTCTCACTTAGAACTGTCTTAACCTAACTCCTTTATCCACTAGGCTATGTGTCCAATTAGAATATTTGTATAGATAACAATAGAAGATGAGGACAATAGTCCGGATAATACAAATAATCTAATTATCAAGCCTCATCTCAAAATTCAGAGAAATAGTGTAGATAACAATAAAGATGAGGACAATAGTCCGAATAATCCAAATAATACTAATTATCAAGCCTCATCTCAAAAATTCAGAGAAATAGTGTAGATAACAATAAAGATGAGAACAATAGTCCGAATAATCCAAATAATATTAATTATCAAGCCTCATCTCAAAATTCAGAGAAATAGTGTAGATAACTATAAAGATGAGGACAATAGTCCGAATAATCCAAATAATACTAATTATCAAGCCTCATCTCAAAAATCCAGAGAAATAGTGTAGATAAAATAAAGATGAGGACAATAGTCCGAATAATCCAAATAATACTAATTATCAAGCCTCATCTAAAAATTCAGAGAAATAGTGTAGATAACAATAAAGATGAGGACAATAGTCGAATAATCCAAATAATACTAATTATCAAGCCTCATCTAAAAAATTCAGAGAAATAGTGTAGATAACAATAAAGATGAGGACAATATCTGAATAATCCAAATAATACTAATTATCAAGTCTCATCTCAAAAATTCAGAGAAATAGTGTAGAATAACAATAAAGATGAGGACAATAGTCTGATAAATCCAAATAATACTAATTATCAAGCCTCATCTCAAAAATTCAGAGAAATAGTGGTAGATAACAATAAAGATGAGGACAATAGTCTGAATAATCCAAATAATACAATTATCAAGCCTCATCTAAAAATTCAGAGAAATAGTGTAGATAACAATAAAGATGAGGACAATAGTCT
Source organism: Doryteuthis pealeii (assembly GCA_023376005.1). Lineage (NCBI taxonomy): Eukaryota > Metazoa > Mollusca > Cephalopoda > Myopsida > Loliginidae > Doryteuthis > Doryteuthis pealeii. The sequence continues at coordinate 23,343,453 of CM042176.1, read as the reverse complement.
GAATAATCCAAATAATACTAATATCAAGCTCATCTCAAAATTCAGAGAAATAGTGTAGATAACAATAAAGATGAGGGAACAATAGTCTGAATAATCCNTATTATAGTCATATAATATATATCTTATCGATCATGTCCTGTCATATCAAGTATGTCGTACATTCATGTATAGTATATTCATATCATATGTTATCATAATTATCATGTATAATTATAGTATATTTCGTTTATGTATAATCATCAGCCTATATCTTATCATGTATGTCATAATATCTATATCTTCATGGTATGTATATATATCTATCAAATGTCATGTTCATGTCATATCATATGTTATATGTATGTATATCATATCATATGATCTATATTCATGTCATGTCAACAGTATCAATAGATTTATCATGTTATGTATAATGTGCACAGCATATATGTGTAGATGTATATTATAGTATATATATTTACTATTATATACATTAGTTGTGCATATTCATTTATATGATATATATATATATTTATATTAATATATTATATATATATCTACTATAGTCTAGTATTGCTATTGTAGATATCATGTCATGATATGTCATCGTCATGTCAGATTCATATGTTTATATTGTGATGTATAATCATATCATATATGTTTATATTGTATGTCATATATCAATTATCTATCATAATTGTCATAATACATCATATATCTTCTGGATTATGTCCAATCAGGATATTATCTGATTATGTATATATCTATATTAATTGTTATCGTTATAATCACATGATTATACTATATGTCCTATCATATCATATGATCTATTATATATGTATAAGTCATATATTCCTATATCTGATCATGTAGTAGTATATCATATATCTATCATATCATGTTTATATCTATAATAAGTAATCTATCTGTCATGTCTATCTATCATATATCTATATGTATGTCATGATCATTATAAGCTTCATGTATGTCATGTGATTAATATATGATGAATATCTTCATGTCAGGTCTTATCATATATTTCATGTCTGTCATGATCACGATCATTATCTATGCATGTTATGTCATAGATCAAGTAGCATATATTATTCATGTCATATCATATCATATGTTATTATATAGTGCATGTATATTATCTATATCTCATGTATGGTCATATACACGTCATGATCTTATTGTTATGTCAAATACAAGGAATATTAATGTATATCATATATGTTAGTTATTATGGTCATGGTCAATATCTTATTATAGTAATCATATTTATCTTATCATGTCAGTGTGATACTATCATCTCATATATTATTCTGATTTGTCATAATGCTACAGCAATATCTAGTCATGGTCATTGTTATATATCGTATTATAATCATGTATGTAATAATTGTATAGTCTAATCATGTATATATATCTATTATTATGCATCGTCATGTATGTCATATAATATGTCTATCCATGTCATGTCATGTATATCATATCATATATCTATCAGTTATGTATATATAATATCTATATGCATGTCAATATGATTAGCTATATATCTATCATGGTTTATGGTAGTAATCACAGCATATATCTATCATTGTCTTAATATAATGTCTATATTCTTCATGTCATGTAATGATATTATATTTAGTCATTGTCATATATATATATATTTATCGATGTCTAATTATATGCATATATTCTATCATGCATTAGAGTATTAGTATCATGTCATATTTCATATCATATATCTATGATGTTCAGTGTCATATTAATGTTATCATTGTCTTCGATATATCATATCATAATGTCTTTAGTCATGTCTAATCATGATATGATATCTATCTATGTCATAGTGATATTCATTATCTATTATGTCATGTCATATAGTCTATATTATCGCTGTTATGCTCATAATACTAGCATTATATATATCATGTCATGTATGAATCATCACGCATATATTCGTATTCATGTCTGTATACGATATCTATATTATATGTCATGTATATTCTATATTATCATTCATATTCATAATAATCATAATTATCATGTTATGTCAAATGCAATGGATATATTATTCAGTGTCATTGTGCATATATTTGTCTATATATTTATGTATAGTAATAGTTCTATTTATATTCATATCATAATCATTATCGTAATCATGTTATGTCATTATATGATGATTATATCTATCTGGTTCATTTTGTCATAATATATGTCTATCATGTATGTCAAATGCATTATCATATTGTTATATATCTGTCTGTCTAATCATATATATTAATCTAATGATGTCTGTATATGTATATTTGTATATTGTCATGTCAATAATCAAGATCATATATTATCTGGTTATGTCATAATACAGCATGATTATCATGTATGTCTTTATTTATCGGCTATCATGTATATCATTTATCATATATCTATCATGTATGTCAGTAACATATCGATAGGATATATTTCATGGTTGTCATTATCATATAGCTATAGTTGGTCATATATGTATATATCTATCATGTATGTATACGATCACATCATATCTTATGTTATGGTGATAATCACAGCATAATATTATATCATATCATGTATGATCATATATTATATACATGCATAGTGTTCTATATTATCATTGTCATGTCATATGGTCCTATATGATTATCATTGTATGTAATAATCCTTATCATATAATATATGTTATGTCTACGAATATCGTAATCATAGTCTATCATGTTATTTGTCTATTTATATCATATGTGCATGTCATATATCTATATTATCTGTCATAATCATATCATATTGTTATCATGTCAGTGTATATTATATGGCTATCATGTCTGTCATAACTAATATTACTATATCTATTCTGTATGTCATATATCTATACTTATCATTCATATCATATACATATTATCTATATGTATTTCATAACAAGCATATATCTTCTGTATTATATGATGTCTCTATTATATCATGTATAAGTAATATCCTAATATGTTATCATGTCATATCATATCAATATCATCTCCGTATGTATAGCATATATCATATTTTATCATGTCAATGTATTATCATATAGCTTCATGTATGATAATACATATAGTCTATATGTTATGTCATAATGCACATCTATTTTATCATGTTGTCATAAATCACATGCTATATATCTATCATGTCATATATTATCTATGGTTAGTTAGTATATGTATTCATATATATATATCTATCATGTATATCATTTATATATATCATGTTGTCCTAGATCATAGATAATATTATCATGAGTTCATTGTGAATAATCATAATCTATATCGTTAATGGTATATATAAATCATATATCTATTTATGTCATAATCACAGCATATATTATATTGTCGGATAGTCATGTATTATGTCTGAAGTTATATGTCATGTATATATCCTATTGTCTTTGTTAATCAATCATGCATATATTATCATGTATGTCATATATAAGCTATCTATGTCATGTATAATATCATAGTAATGTCATCATATTTGTTTCAATAGTCTAATGATCTGATCATTATTTATCTGTATTGATAATATATCATATATTTATGTATGTCATAATCATAGTAATAAATATTAATCTGTATGTCATAATACAGATTATTATATGTATGTCATATATTCTATACATATATGTGATGTCGATATATCTTATCTATCATGTCATTATCTAATCATCATTATCTAATCATGTTTATGTCTAATCACAGCATATATTATATGTCATGGGTCAATATCAATTATGTCGTATATTATGTTATGGTGTAACTAACTATATGTACTCATGTATAATCATATAATATATATATCATGTCAGTGTCATGATCATTAATATATTATCATGTCTGTATTCATATGCTAATGCATGTATATTCATTATCATATATTATCATGTCATGTCATATTATCCTTGATCTCTATTCAGTCATGTCATATACATATATACTATTATGTGTTTGGTGTTAATCACCGCGATATATTATCATGGTATGTGATGATCATGATCATGTGCTATTTAATGTTATGTCATAGTATCTATATCTTTTCATGTCTATGATAGTCATATATCTAATCTATGTCTAGATCATTATATAGTATCTATCGATGTCATGTCATATCATATAGCTTCATGTCTATATAGTCATGTATTACATGTATATTATATGTCTATCAGACAGATGTCTAATATTGATGTTGTCTATCATATAAAATCATGTACTAATCATATCATTATATCTTAGTGATGTTCATGGTCATATTATGCATATTTATCTGTGATGTATAATCAATCTAGTTATCTTCTGTTAGTGTCATAATCACAATATATTCTATCATGGATCTGTCATATATTTCCTATATTCGTATATTCATGTCATGTTCTATCATTCTATGTCATAGTATAATGTATCATGTCATGATATAGATTCGAATATGATATGTTTATCATTATGTCATGTCATAACATATCATATTATCTTATATGGTATGTATATAATCAATATATCTATATGTATGTCTAACGAACATTTTCTGATGCTGTTATGTCATATCAACACAGTATAGTTATGCATGTCATTCATATATTCCTATATCTATCATGTCATAGTATTATATTATATTCATATGTCATATCATAACAATATATATTTATGTTATGTTCATAATCACATATATATTATATGTCATGGTCATATACAGCATATATATATGTCATATATATATGATGTCAAGTTATATTCATGTCATGTATATTACTTATATGTATCATGTATATCATTTCATAATTATCATGTAGTTATAATCACAGATATATTATATGTTCTGTATATGATCCTATTATATTATGTACGTCCCATAATCAATCGAATATATTATATGTATGTCATTGAACAATGATAGATTATTATCATGTATATACATATTATAGATTATTAGATTATGTCATAATCTATAGTAATCATGTCATAGATCATGACATAGTACTTATCATATGTCTGTCATAATCATATAGAGCTATGTAATGTGCATAATCATTAATAATGTCTATCATATTATGTCATGTCTAATCATTATATATTAGTCAGTGATGTCATATATATAGTCGTATCATTATGGTTCATATACAATATATATCTATCCCTGTTATGTCATAGATCCAGCATTATCTATCATGTCATGTTATATACCTTATTATCATGTGCTGTCATATATCTATGATATCATGTCATGATCATAATCATCTATATATTTATCATGGTTATTATGATCAATGATTATATCTTCATGTCATGTTCATATCATAGTGTTATTATATTGTATGTCATATTAGTATATCTTCATGTCTATCATTCATATGATTATCTGTCATGTCATAGAATCATATCAAATATATTATCTAGTGTCATGAATATGATAGCTCATGTTCATATCATATTATTATCTATCCTGTCATGTCGATGATCATATATATATCTATCTAGTTGTCGTATCCATATGTCTATATGTCATGTTATGATATATCATATGTTATCGATATCATGTATGTCTGATCATATCATTATATATAGTGTCATGTGAAGATCATTATATCTATCATGGTCATGTGATATGAATCACGATATATATCTTATCTGTTAGTTAATGAGTACAGGATATATCTATCATGTTCATGTCATTATCTATTCTATATATGTCGATTATCATATCTATATTATCATGTCATGTGTCATATATAATCATATATTTTATGTCTGTCAATTAAGTAGTATCAATGTATGTCATGTCATATATCATCATCTATGTCTGATAAGCATCATGATCTTTCATGTTATGTTCATAATACAGCATATTATCATATCTATATGGTCATGGTCATATTCATTAATCCGCATTATCCTCATAATTATCATGTCAAGTCTATTCTAATATACTAAGATATTGTCTGTCATGAATTATTAGTACTCTAATCGATGTTATGTCAGTAATCAAGATATATCTATTAGTATATCATATTATATGTCTGTTATAATCATGTTATGTATATATTATAATAATTGGGTTTCCAATTAAAAATCATAAATTAATCATTTATATTATATGTTGTCATATCATATAGCTATTCATGTATGTTCATAAGTCATATATATATGCATATCTCATTGTCAAGTATATATCCTAATCTAGTATGTCATAATCATAATCAATCATATATCTATCATGTTATGTTAATCCAGAATATTATCATTGTAATATCATATTGTGTTTAATCAGTGTTATGATTCTGAGTTTATATGCTATCAGTGTATATCATATCTAAGTATTTATATATGTTCATCTTCATAATATATGATATATCTATATGTCATGTCATTTATATGCTATGATGTGATATCATAATCAATATTTCTATCAGTATGTCTAATCAATCCATATTTATCATTGTAGTTATATCAAAGCATATATCTATCAAGTCATATCATATCTATTGTCAGTTTTGATTTCAATGTCATTATATAAGATATTTCATCTATATTGTATATATCTATGTTGTAGTCATAAAGTCACAGCTTATATATCATATCATGTGCATGGGGTATATATCACTATTATCATGTTCAATGTCTATAGATAATATATATTTATGTATGTCATAATCACGAGCATTATCTATCATGTATATCTATTATATGTCTATTTAATCATGTCATGTCATATATCGCTATATTATTCATGGTTATAATCATATATTGATATCTATATGTCATGTGTATCATATAAGCTATCATGATCAATGGTATACATATGATCTATATTGTCTACATATCTATGTCATGTTAATATCATCATATAATTATCATGGTCCATGTATATATCATATTCATCATGTACAGTGTGTTAATCTACATTGCATATAGACTATCTGTTAGTGTCATAATCAAGAATTATTCTATCCATGTCATGTATTTAATTCTCTATGTTAAGGTCATTATGTCGATTGATATCCTATACTCTATCATGTATAGTATATCAACATCTATATATCTATCTGTTATGTATAATCTAGAGCATATATTAATCATGTCATGTCATATTATTATGTTTATTATATATGTGATGTATAGGTATCTGCTTTCTATCATGTGATTATAACATAATATCTTCAGTCATGTCAATGATATATATGTATTGTAGTCATGTGCATGTATATTATATAGGCTATCATGTAAGGTCATATAATATATTTTTAATTTTTCATTATATTTTGTTTTTGTCATTGTCATCATATTCTATAGTCGTCGTCATATATATCACATATATCCATCATGTTTGTCAGATTATGCAGGATTATATCATGTCATGTCATATATATATATTGTCTATTATGTAATGTATGTTATATCTAATTAAGTTATGTTCATATCAATATATAGTATCTATCATGTCATAATCATGATCATATATTCTATTCGATTCATGCATGATATATAGTATGCATGTCATATCAGTATCTGTATATCATGTCATGATTATCATATTGGTTACATGACATGTAACACATAGTCATTATGTCTTCATATCAGTCATTGTCTAATATATCATATATCTATCATTGTATAGTATGAGTATGTGTATTCAGTCATGTATGTTCATAACAGTCATATAATTAGTCCGTGTTTTAATGTCATAATATACATGCTATATTATCTATCATGTATGTCATATTGTGCCTGAATATGTTATCATTGTTAATGTATGGTATCATGATTGGTCATATTCATATGTCATCATGTCATGTCATAATCATATCATAGTGTCTAGTCGATATCAGTCAATGTGTAATGCTGATATATAATTATCATGTATGTCATATTTCATATATCTACATTCATGTTATATACAGATATGACTCTATCCTGTTATGTATAAATCAGCATATATCTTAATGTCATTCATATATCCTATATAATATGTATGTCATATATCTGATATCTATAATGTCATATCATTGAAGTCACATATATATCTATCATGTTATGTCATAATCACAGGAAATATCTTAATCATAGTATGTACATCATATATTATATATATTATATGATGTATGTCATCATCTCCTATATCTATCATGGTATAGTCATTATATGATAATCATACGATGTATAGTCATAAGTCATTCATATTCTATTATATTTATGTCATGTTATTATCTTATTTCTAATCATGTCATATCATATGATATATTCTGATGTCATTGTCATGATATTATATTATATAGCTTCGATGTCATATCATTATAATATCTATCATGGTCATGTTATAATATCTATATTATCATGTATGGGTCAATAATCAGAATCATATATTATCATGTGATGGTCATAACACAGCATACTTGTATCATGTCAAGTTCATAGTCAATTTCATTTTCTATTATATCAATGTCATGTCATATATCTTATTTATCATGTATAATTATATATATATTTATGTATGTCATAGATGTTATAAATATCTATGTTAATGTATGTCATAATATAGTATCATGTCATAGTATATCATTATAGTCGATGTTGTCATAATATCTATATCTATCAGTGTCATGTCATATATGCCTATAATCTATATGTCGATATATATATAATATAGTATTATCATGTTATGTCATAATCAAAAGGTGCATATATCTATCATGTAGATATGTCATATCATTATGAATGGTCGTCATTATATAGCTTTCATGTCACTGTATTATTATATTATCATGTTCATTTTATATCATAATAGCTCATTATAATATATATATATTTATCATGTATGTCATATCATCATAGCGTAATATGTCAATTATCATATCATATTCTATATGTATAAATATTTATATGTTATTATGATTTCATGTGATGATATATGATGATGGAGTTACGGACATGACATGATGAAGGTAGATCATATGATATGATATGGAATAGTCTATGATATTAAGATGAATGATAGTAGTATGATATACATGACATGATAGATATTGATTATGATTATGACATGGATATATTAGTGATATGATATGACATGTAGGATATGGCATTGTGACATGACATTATATGATAATAGACATAGATATGATATGAGCATGGATATGATAGAAGTATAGTGCGTGTGATTATGAATATACATGATAGATATATTGATGTGGATGTATATGGATTATGACGTATGATAGATATAGGGATATATGACTGACCATGTGATATGGATATAGTTGAACATGGTAGAAGTGAATAATTAGTATGATGATGATGTGAACTGATGCCTATATGATAGTGCATGACATGTGTATAGTTATGATACGTATTATGACATGACATATCAGATGATGATTAGTGATATGATATGACATGATAGATTATGGATTGATGGAACTGAATGATTATTATAGATATTATGTGATAGTGATATTGATCATGACTATGATAGATATGATGCTGTGATTATGACATAACATGATAGATATATGATCTGCATTATGACATGACATGATAGTATAGGGAATATGACATGAACGTGATTGATGCTTGAATTATGAAGTATGATATGAGATATGAGCTAATGATGATTGTTAGACATGACATGATAGATATATGATATGATGATTGAACATTGATTAGATATGGAAATTATCGGGATCGATGTGACATATATAATAGATATATGAGTATGATTATGACAGATATGATAGATATATTGATTGATTGACTGATAGATATGGATATATGACATGACATTGATATAGTATATGATTATGATATGATGATCGACTTGAAATGGATAGATATAGGCTGGTAGATTAATGAATAACAAGTGATTAGTATTATATGTGATTGATTATTATAGTGAGAGATATAGTGATTATTGACAATGACTATGATAGAATAGGATATATGAATGACATGATAGACTATATGCTGTGATTATAATAACAGGATAGATGATAGTGATGTGATTATGAAATGAATAGTAGATATGATGATTGTTGACATAGTGATGTATAGATTATGATTAGAGACAATGACATGATTGATAGACATATTGATATGATTATGACATGAGATAAGTAGACATATGAATGACATGACATGATAGATACATGACATGATAGATATAGGGATATTATTGACATGACATGATAGATATATGTCTGTGATTATGAATAACAGGAATAGATTATATGATGTGATTAGAATTGAATGATGAGTATAGGTGATATATGATGAATCATGGAATAGATAAAGTTGATATGATTAGGTTTTGACTGGTATGATATGATATGACATATGATTGGATTATGCAGACATGATAGAATGATTATAATGACATGATAGAATCGTAGACATGAATAACTATAGTTAATAGACAGTACATGTTAGATATTGATAATTAGACAGGATAGATGATTGACATATTAGATGATGGTGGTATAGACAGTAACTTAGACTGAGATGATTGGACATGAAATGATAGGTTGATATGACGATTATGACATGAATAGTAGATAGTAGTATGATTATGAATAGACATGATAGATATAGGTGGATATGAATTGACATTCAAATGATAGATATATATATGAATGCAGTGACATGATAGATATTATGTGTGATATGAATATGGATAGATAGATATAGTGATTGATATGATTAATTGATAGTATCATGACATGAATGATCAGATATCATGATATGATATGTATGATGACTAGTATTAGGATATTGAATGACGAATGTATAAGTTAATATGATAGTGATCATGACATGATAATATTATGTGTGATATGACATAACATATGGATATGATTGAATATATATCACTGACTGATGATATTGGGATATATGACATGGACAGTGAGTAGATTAGGAATGTTACGTATGACAGACAGTGAAGAAGAATTGATATGATTGTGATTATGAGATATGATAGGATAAGATATAGTGATATGATTGACATGGAACTGATGTATATATGATGGATATATGACATTGACATGGATGATATATGATGTGATTAGACATGACAGTGATAGATATATGCGATATGAATATTTATGACATGAAGCATGATAGTATATGGATGATGCATGTGACTGAATGTAGATAAGTATGATTTATGATTAGGAATGAAATGATATAGTAGATATGATAGATGATTATGATGAGACATGATAGTATATGATATTGACATGATGAGTGATAGCTGTGATTATGAATTACTGTTATGATGTAGTATTGATGGATTATTATGGAATGAATGATATATATAGAGTGATAATATGATCATGGAATTGATCGATATTTATGTGCCTGTGATTATGACATACATTGATAGATATATGATATGACCATGATAGGATATATGACATGATATGATATGATTATTAGGATATATGACTAGCTGACTTGGATGAGATTATTATGCTGTGATTTATGACATGACATGAAATAGAGATATATGAAGATATGGACATGAAGATATAGTTATAGAATGAGCATGAATTAATAAGAATAAATGAATAATGACAAACATGATTAGATATATGCTTGTATTATGACATGACATGATAATATATGGATGTGATTAATGAGTGAATGATAGACTATGATATGGAATGGAAGACATTATGATTGAATGAATGATAGATAATATGATATGTGATTATGAATATGACATGATAGGATATTGAGTAATGATTGACATGATAGAAGATAATATGATGAATGATATGATAATGATAGATATATTAGATATATGATGATGATGATGATAAGACTATATTGCTGTGATTAGATAATAGCATGATGACGATAATGATGTGATATGATGGAGTGACATGATAGATATAGGATTATATGAATGACATGATAGATAGTAGGTATATTATGATTATGATGATATGATGTGATATAGAATGACATGAGAGATATAGTGATATGATTATGACATGTAGATATACGGATATTGAATGACTGGATATAATGAGAATTATATATATGATTATGACATGATAATATTAGCTTGATTGAATGAATGAAGTGATAGATTGACTTATGAAGTGATTATAGATACTGATAGATATACGGATATATGAACATGGAAGATAAGATATATGCTGTGATTATGATATATGAATGGAATGATAAGATATAGGATTAGATAGTGATGTATTGACATACACTGGATAGTAGTTGATGATTGATATGACATGACATGATAGATATATGATATGATATGACATGATGTATATGAATATGACATGAATGATAGATATATGATATGACTATGACATGACATGATTAGTATATGATATGTTGACATGAAGATTAGGTATATGAACTATAATGATAATTATATATGTTGTGATATATGAATACAGGATAGATTATGATGTTTATTGACATGATGATAGATTATGGATATATGAATGACATGTATAGATATTTGGATAATTAGACATGACATGAGATATGAATAGATATATGATTGATTGTGATACATGATGACATATGATGATGAATGATGATACGTATTATGATGATTATGACATGCATGATAGATATATGATATGTATGACATGATGAGTATATTGATATTAGAACATGACATGAATAGATGAGTAGATATGATTATGAATGAATATAGATTATGATTGATTCATGGATAGATATAGGATATATGATATGACATGATATGAATAGAATATGATATGACATGAATGTAGATATATCGATGTGATTATGACTAACATGATAGATATATCTGATGTGATGTATGATATGACATGATAGATATATGGGATATATGACATGACATGGATAGATATAGGATATTGAATGACGATTAGATATGATGTTGTGATTTATAGGACATAAAGATGATTTATGATGTGATATGATGAATGATAGCATTATGATATAATGTAATGACATGATATATGATATATGATATGATGGACATGACATGATAATATGATAGACATGATGAATGATTGATATGACATGACATGATATCGATTAATGATTATGACATGACATGATAGATATATGATGATGATTATGATGCATGATAGATATAGGATATATATTGACCTGTTATTAGACATATACATATGATAAGAATGCTATAGATATGTATGCTGTGTTATGACATGACAGTGATAGATATATGATGTGATGTATGATGACATGATAGATATAGGAATTATGACATGACATGATAGATATATATGATGATGATTGATGAATGAATGGATTATGAATGATGAATGAGAATATGATATGAATGAATGAATTATGAATAACTATGATATGATTGACATGATAGATTTATGCTGTGATATGAATATAAAGTATAGATTGATATGACATGATAGATAGTGATGAGTGTGATAGTGATTATGACATGATAGATATGGATGATATGAAATGACATGATAGATATAGTGATATATATACATGACATGATAGATATATATGTAGTTATGACATAACAGGATAGATGATGATGTGAAGTATGAATGACATGATAAATATGATTGATAATGCTACGTATTATTGATATGATGGATATGACATGATATGATAGTATGATTGATTATGATGACATGACAGATAGAGCTATGATATGAATGAATGATAGATATGATTGCATGGATATGGATATATGACATGAAGTTGATATATTGTGTGATATGACATAAGGATAGATATATGATGTGATATGATGAATGATAGATATATGATATATGACATGATATGATATAGATATATGTATTAGGAATGAATGATATGATAGACATAGATCTGATTATGACATGTATGATAGACATATGATATGACATGCATATAGATACATGAATATGATAGAAGATATGTATGATTGACATGACATGATAGGATATATGATCTATGATTATATGAAAGGGATAATGATTAATGACATGAATGATAGATATAGGATATGTATGACATGACATTATATGTATAGACTTGATTATGATATGTCATGATGATAGATTTGTTATGTTGACATACAGTAGATATATGATATGAGTTATAGATGAATGATAGATATAGGGATATATGACATGACATTGATAATGTATGATGATATTTAGACATGGAGTAGTATATGAGTATGATATGAATGAATAGGATATATGATATGATATGACATGAATAAGATATATTAATGATATGATGATAGATAGGATATATACATGACATGATATAATAGACATATGATTATGAACATGACATGTAGATATAGCTGTGATTATGACATAACATGATAGATAATGATGTGATTGATGTAATGACATGATAGATATAGGATTATATGATGACAGATATATAGGATATATGAATGATAATGAATAGATATGATTGCATGTGATTATGAAGCATACAGTTGATAGATATATGATGTATCTGACATACATGATTAGTATAATATATATGACATGACAATGATATGATATGATGATTAGGATGATATGACAGTGATAGAATATGAGATTATGACTGACATGAGTAGTTATATAGATATGAATGACATGATAGATATATGATGATTACGACATGTATGATATAGTATATGACAGATATTATATAGATTAGATATTGATATGACATGATAGATGATATGCTGTGATTATGACATACAATGATAGATAATGAATGTGATTATGGACATGACATGAATAGATTATAGGTATGTCATGACATGATAGATATTATGCTGTGATTAAGATGAACATGACTGATGAGTATATTGACATGAGATATGACATGATAGATATTAGTATATATGACATGACATGATATATAGACATATGATATGATATGACATGATAGATATTGCTGTGTTATGACATAAAGTAGATATATGATGTGATTATGACATGACATGATAGATATTGAGAGGAATGATAACTTTATATGACAATGACATATAGATAGATGATATGATATGAATCATGATGAGATATATGAATCATTGATTGATATAATGATAGATATATGGATATATGATCATGATGATATAATATGAATATTGTTAGCATGATATGATATATGCTGATTATATGAATAAAAGGATGAATTATGATGCTGGTATATGATATGTGAATGTGATATACAGGATATATTAAGACTGTGATATAGAGTATATATGATATGAAACATGATAGATAATGATACTGACGATGATATATGATATGATGTATAGAAATGATATATGATATGAATGACATGATAATAGAATATAGATGATATGACATGATAGATATTGCTGTGATGATATGACATACATTGATAGATATATGAATGGTGATTATGAATACATGATAGATATAGGATATATGACATGACTGTAGATATGATGAATATATGCGTATATGAGTATATGACATGATATATATGATATAGTATATGCTGTGATTTAATGACATTAACATGATTGAGATTATATTGATGTATTATGACATAACATGACTGATAAGTATGATATATAATGACATGATAGCTAAGTTGATATTGCGTGATAGATATATGACATGATGATTATGAGAATGACATGATTGATATATGGTATATGACTATGACATGATAGATATTATATGGATTGATGACAATAGATATATGCTGTGATTATGATATAACTGGAATGATATATATGATGTTATGACAGAATGGATAGATATATGATATATAGACATGTATATAGATATATTGATATGATGAGACTATATGTATATGAAGCATATGATGATATACATGATGATATGAATATGATGACATGACATGATAGATATATATTGATTTGACATGACAATTAGATATATGATATATGAATGACATGTGATATAAGATATTGATATTGATAGACATGATATATAGGATACATGATGATATGATAGACATGATAGACTCATATATGACATGATGATTATGACATAACATATGATAGATGTATGATGATGATTGATATGATATGACTAATAGATATAGGATATATGACATTGACATGATAGATAAGGATATAGATATGACATGATAGATTATGCTGTGATGATATGATAGACATGATTAGTATAGCTGTGATTATGCATAAAGGATGTTATGATTGATATACATGATACATGATAGATATTAGTGAATATGACATGACATGATAGATATCTGATATGATGGACATGAACATGATGTGATTTAAGAACAATTATATTGATTATTGACATGACATGATAGACATAGTGATTATGACATGACATGAATAGATATATGATTGATATGACATGATAGCTATAGATATGACACATGATAGATATATGATTGATATGATGATAGGCGTATACTGAATATGATATGACATTGATAATATTAGGATATCATGAATGACGATAATGATTAAGACATATGATAGGTATGAATGATCAGATATATGCTGTGACTCTAATAACATGAGTAGATATATTGATGTATATGACATGGCATGATATGATATATATTATATTGACATGATATGATTAGATATTGATATTTATGAATGACATGAATGATAGACATATGATATGATATGAAATGACATGATAGATATGATATAATGATATTGACATGATATATAGGGATATATATGACATGACATGATGGATATAGGATATATGACATGAAATGATAGATATTATGCTAGTGATTTATGATCATACAGGATTAGATATATGATATGATTATGACCACTGACATGATAGATTATGATATGATAGTGACATTGATAGATATAGGATATTATGACATGAATGACTTAGATAGACATGAATGAGATATTGATGATTAGATATATGCTGTGATTAACTGAGCATACATGATAGATATAATGATTATGATTATGAATGACATGAGATATATGATATAGCATGATGATATTAATGCCTAGTGTATGATATGACATGATAGATTTGCTGTGATTGATCTGAATGATTGTATTATACATGAATAGATAGATATATGATATATGACATTGACATGATAGATGATATGATATATGATTATGAACATGAATACATGATACATATGAGAATATATGACATGACATAGATAGATTATAGATATATGTATTATGAATGACATGATAGATATAGTGATATGATTTGAATGACATATAGGATAATATTGATATGATATGAATGATATATGTTTTTACATTATCAGAATATATATAGACATATGATATGATATGACATGATGGATATATGCTGTGATTCTGACATAACATGAATTAGATATAGGATATATACATGACATGATAGATATATGCTGTGATATATGACATACAGGATAGATATAGGATGTATTATGACATGAATATGATAGATATATGATATATGACTGAATGAAGATATATGATTGATTATGACTGACATGAATATGATAGACATATGATATGACATGACATGAAATTAATATATGATATGACGATAGCTATTGATATGAGTGATGATATATATGATATGATTATGACATGATAGATATATGCTATGATATGATGATAGATTATGGATATTATGACATGACATGATAGATATAATAGAATATGATATGTAATATGAATCATGAGTAGATATATGCTGTGATTATGACATGACATGGATAGATAATATGATATGATTATGAATGACATGATATGCTAGACATATGATATGATGTATGACATGACATGATAGACATATGATATTGACATGAGACATGACATGATAGATATTGATATGATATGACATGATGTATAGGATATATGACATGACATGATAGATATTGCTGTGATTATGCATAAAGGATAGATATATGATGATTATGTACATGACAGATATATTAGATATGTATGAATTATGACATGAATGATAAACATTGATATGATATGACATGACATGATAGAATATGATATGATAATGACATGATGATAGATTATATGGATATATGACATGACATGATAGATATAGGATATTATAGTGACATGACATGATAGATATATGCTGTGATTATGACATAACAGGATAGATATCATGATATGATATGATGACATGATGATATGATTAGATATGATATGCATGATAGATATAGGATATGACATGACATGATTAATAATAGAATATGATATGATATAATGATAGATATATGCTGTGATAGACATACATGATAGATATATAATGTGATTATGACATGACATGATAGATATATGATATATGAACATGACATGATAGATATGATATGATTATGACATGACATGATATGATACGATATAGTGATATGACATGACATAGTAGATATATGATATGATATGACATGATAGCCATATGATTGACATGACATGATGATTAATATGATATGATTATGACATGATAGATATATGAATACGATTGAATGATAGATTAGGATATATGACATGAGATGATATGAATTGATATATAGACATTATATGATATGATGATGACATGATAGATAATTGCTGTGGATTCTGACATACATGATAGATATGATGTGATTATGACATGGCATGATAGATTATGTATTGAAGCATGAATGATAGATATTATATGATTGATTATGACATGACATGAATGTATAGACATTATGATATTGACATGACAATGACATGATAGATATATATGATATGACATGATAATATATAGGAATATATGACTATGACAGATTAGATATAGGATATCATGATAAGATAATGATCTTATGATACATAACAGATAATATATGATATGATTATGACATGACAGGATAGATAGTATGATATGATATGAATGATAGATATAGATATATGAATGATAGATATAGATAGATATGATGATATGATATGGACATGATAGATATATGCTGTGATTATGACATAACATGATAGATATTTGATGTGATTATGACATGACATGAAGATATATGATATATTGAGACATGACATGATAGATATATGATATGATTATGACATGCATGACATGATAGCTATATGATTATGGACATGAATGATTGATCTATGATCGATTATGAATGACATGATAGATATATGATATTGATTATGACATGAATGAATGATAGATATAATAGACATATGATTATGATTATGAATGATAGATATATGCTGTGATTATGACATTAACATGATAGATGATAGGATATATGACATGACATGATGATATTATGCTGTGATTATGACATAACAGGATAGATATATGTGTGATTATGATTGATATGATAGATTATGTGATTATTGATATGACAGGATATGATAGTGACATGATATTAGATAGATATGATTACATTGAATAGATATATGTGATTATATGATATGCTAGATTATGATATGAACATGACATGAATAGATATATGATATGATATTGACAGAACATGATAGATTATATGATGAGATATGGACATGATAGATATATGATATGAATGATAGTATATGAGATAAGACATGAAATGATAGATATATGACATGACATGATAGATTAATATGATATGATGATTGACATATGAGTGATTATATATGATGACATGATATGAGTAGATTATATAGATATGTACATTGATATGATATGAGTGATGTATATATGATTATATGTAACATGACATATCATGATATATGATATGATGATGCCATGATAGAGTGATATGATATATGACATGACATTGATATAATATAGATATATTGACAGATATGATATGATAGATATATTTGATAATGAAATGACTGATAGATATATGATATTATATGAATGACATGATATGAGATATATGATGACATGAATGATAGATATATGAATATAATGAGAGATATAATTGATATGATAGACATGAAATATAGATGATATGATATATGATGAATGATTATGATATGATATGACAATTGAAGATATTCATATATGAATGATATTGATATTGAATGAAAGTATATGATTAAGAATGAAAATGATAGATATGATGACATGACATGAGAGATTATGATATGATATGACATTAAGATTATGATATATGACATGAATGATATGATAGATTTGATATGATATGACATGATGAGTATATGAATATGACATGGATATATGTATATGATATGATATGACATTGACATGAGATAGATATATGATATATGACATGACATGACATGGTTGATATATGATATGATTTGACATGACATGATAGATATAGGATATGACTATGATATGAGGAGATATTATGATAGATATAAGTATGAATGATGATAGGATATATGACATGATGATAGATATATGACATGACATGACATGATAGATATTATGATGATTATGAATGATAGAATATGATATGAATGAAGATATAATGATATAGAGATCATGAATATAGCATATGATATATGACATGAGCATGATAGATTAGTAGTATGATATGATGACATGACATGACATGATTAGATATATGATATAATATGACATGACATGATAGATATATCATATTAGACATTATAGAATATGACACATTATCAGTATATCTATCATTTCGTTCATATCTTATATCATATATCTCATATGATATTAAGAACATGAAATGATAGATATATGATATGACATGACACGAGAGATATATGTATATGATATGACATATGATAGAATATTGATATATGACATGACATGATATGATAGACATATGATATTGATATGACATGATAGATCATATGATATATAGACACATGATGATAGATATATGATATGATATGACAGAACATGTAGAAACATCATATATATATTATTACAGAACATGATCGACATCATATATTCTATCATGTCATACTTATCGATATATGATAAGATATGACATGATGTATTTGATATGAATGAGAATATATGATATTGACTAAGTGATGATATATGATTAATTGACATGACTGATGATGGATATATGATAATGATAAGAACATGACATTGACCAGATATATGACATATTGACTGACATGATAGAATACTGAACTTGATTGATAGATATATGAATTGACATGATAGATATATGATATATGAATTTGAATATACAGATCAAATAATACTAATTATCAAGCCTCATCTCAAAAATTCAGAGAAATAGTGTAGATAACAATAAAGATGAGGACAATAGTCTGAATAATCCAAATAATACTAATTATCAAGCCTCATCTAAAAAATTCAGAGAAATAGTGTAGATAACAATAAAGATGAGGACAATAGTCTGAATAATCCAAATAATACTAATTATCAAGCCTCATCTCAAAAATTCAGAGAGATTTGTATTTTGTTTTCCTGACAATAACAAATTTCTAAACTAAACTTTTTTCGCTGTTTACCCGGCTGACTTTCCTCCCGTGTCTTTTCGAGCGTCACGTGTGTTTTGGTCGACGGCGTCTAATGTCGATCGTGTTAAACAGAAAACAGACTTTCAATTTCGATAAGCTTATCTTATTTCAAGTTAACTTTAATCGAATGCAAAAAAAAAAAAAAAAACGTACACAAAAAAAACAGATTAAATGTTTCGCAATTTGCGGCGAGGACAAGCAAAAATTAAGAGGCGAAGTCGCTCGGAAAATTTCCACGAGCGCTTACGGGGGAGAAAAAAAAGCCCGCGTATCGCTCGATGGAGAGAGACTGATGTTGAAGGAGGCCCGAGGCTGAAAAAAGAAAAATAGAAAAAAAAAGGAGGGGGGAC
>CM042176.1:23314183-23316683 GCA_023376005.1 Doryteuthis pealeii | reverse complement strand
GACCTTTAGGCATAAATTAACCCTATATGGATTGATGTGCCGTTGCTAAAAAATATTTCAAGAAACAATGGCACGAAAAATGCAAATATGAAAGTACAATGAAGATCTTTAGGCATAAATTAAACCTAGATGGGTTGACGTGCCGTTAAAATCAATCTATCAATTAATCATTCTTCGAATTTTTACCAAATTTCCAAATATTGCAACAATATTCATAATTTTTTAAATTATTATTTTTTTCTCTTTCCCCAGTTCGTGAAGACCAAATCTCACCTTTTCTTATCCCCTTTTATTCAAATGTTTACTTACTGACTTTTAAACGATTCAACGACTTTTGAAAAGGCACCGGTCGAAAGGGCCCTTAAGTGTACTCCTCTTCTATTTCTTTCCTTTTGTCTTTGGTAGTTGATCACGTTTTTAATAAAGTATGATTCTTCTGCTAAAATTACTTTAATATATATATATATATATATAAAATTTTTAAATGTTTTTTTTTTAATTGGACGTTATTATGAAGCATTAAAAATGTATAAATGAATGAACTCGATATTATGGAGTATTGGATTCATTTATTTTTTAATTATTTTTTGTCATAAATTTTCAGGTTCGTTAGATACCTTTTGTCAAATGTTATTACTGTTTAACGGCTTCTTTATCTCTGTTGTTATCGACAGTGGCAGCGTCTGTGAAATATTTATAATAACGGAGAATTCCGATGTCTGCGTTTAATCCCTTCACGTGCGTTTGTAATTTTAGAATCCATTTAGTTTCTGATTGTTTTCTAGATTGCGTTGTTGGGAATGCGTGTTCTAATAAGATGCATTTGAGGTGTGTAAGGTTGTGTGATAAGGTGTTAAAATGAAGTGCTATTGTACTATGCGGGGATTTGAGATTTATAGTGGATTTGTGGTTATTTAGTCTTAGTCTAAAGGGTGTTGATGTTTCTCCCACATATCCACTATTTCTACATTGTGTGCAGTATATATAGTATATGATGTTAGCGCTATCGCATGTTAGGTGTGGCAGATGGATTGTTATGTTTGTGTAGGGTATTTTTATTTCGGTTTCCGTATGTATGTGGCTGCAAACTTGGCATCTAGGCTTGTTGCATCGTTTATTACCTTTCCGTACGGTGTTATGTAATTTTTTCCTGGATGCAGTGAGGATGTTACGTAGGTTGGGTGGTTGCAAGAAAATTCCTAAATAGTGACTACCCCATAAAATTAATAAAAAAAGCATTCGACAAAGCATCATCTCTTAATAGACAAGAACTACTCGTATACAAACCACACCAAACTAATGACCGAATCCCTATGGTATTTCACCACGGTTGACATATGCACAAACTGACTAAGCTACTCACTGAACAATATAAAACCCTACAAACCGACCCCACAACAAAGTCCATCTTCAAAACCCCGCCCATCAACGCAAAAAAACAACCACAGTGAAATGGTTTCAAGTATAGGTTAGGTTTGATTTCTTTGTTTAATGGCATATCAACCTTCGTGTGTTATTTAATGCTAAAACCATACTTGTAGAAGAACAGTAGTGGTACTATTTAACCCACAGCTGGAGAAATGAAGGAGTTTATATATTTCCCAAGGGTATTAGTCAAAAAGTGAACGTAATAGAGTGACTGGAATTCGAACTCGCTTGCTGTGATGTTGCAGTTCTTGATGCTAGCTACTACACCAAGTAAAGGTTAGGGAATTGCGTTCGTTGTCTGTTCATATTTACATTTTTATGTAGATCTTAATTAAGAGTTTTTCTTCTTCTTTTGAACACAGTTCTATCAAATACGAATAGTGTTTCGATAGATTCATTTGACACAGAGACAGGACCCTAACAGGTACTACCACTCATGGTCAGAGTGGACATGGGAGTAATGGTAATGAAGAGTTACTCCATATTCCCAAGATCTCCAGAAAAGAACATTCCCGATCAAATGCAGCTTAGTGTTCTAACGATTTTATGTGCCATCCTTTAGGCTTCAAGCAAGAGCGCTTGTCCAGCGGAAATCCTTTGGTAAAGAATCCTTTGGTTGTTCCTTGGTGCTCCTCAGTATTACAAGTCCTTCGTTAATGATTGCAAATGGACATCTCTCAGTATCAGTGATTCAGTAGTCACCCAGCCACGCATTAGGGCTGTTGATTGACTGAGGTGCAAACCACGTGACCTCGCCTAGTCTATAAATTTAAGTGCTATATTGTAGCGCACCTTATATATCAAAATATAATATAATGGAGGCGCGTGGACTAATGGCTGGAGTCGTAGGAAATGAACTCGTCGACCCGAGTTCAGTTCCTGGGCGAAGCTGTTTGCATTTCAAATGGCTCTAATACCCTTGGGAAAAGTATGAATGCTACTCGCCCTCCAGCTATGGATAAATAGTAGGGCAGACTGGGATCTTTAATCTCCGCTTAAGAAATTGACCTTGTGTCGCACCCTGCTCGTGCGGAGGGGCTGGTAAATATATATATATATATATATATATATA
>CM042176.1:23294183-23299183 GCA_023376005.1 Doryteuthis pealeii | reverse complement strand
TTTTCTTTTGGCCAAATACTGTACCAATAGACTATTTTTGGTTGGTACGATTATCTTGGTCTTTTCTTTTTTCCAAAATTTTTTTCTCCCCGGGTGATGTTTGGAAGTATATTTTTACAATCAAACTATTTGCTGTTTTTTTTTTCTCACCGCGAGGATTTACCAACAATTTGGTAATATATATAATATATATATTATATATACATATATATATATATATATATATATATATATATATGAATTAATACAAGTTTTAGCTTATTTTTTTTATCATTGGAACAATTTTGCTACCATTGGTTTCTTTCTCTGTGGCAGTCTTCAGGCAACGAAAGTGTTTTTAAAATTTATTCCACAGAGCAAGAAAACCAATGGTAGCAAAATTGTTCCAATGATAATAAATATAAGCTAAAACTTTTATCTATTTATTTATCTATTAACGCTCTATCACAGATATTGAGCACTCTTCTAATAACTCTGTATGTTGGATTACTACCGCTTCTTCAAGTATAATATTGCCACCTATACACATTGATATATATATATATATATATGCCAAACTTGTTGGTAAGCCCTTGCGGTAAGAAAAAACCCGGCAAATAGTTTGATTGTAAAAATATTCAGATCTTAGCCCTGAAGAGCACTAAGCGAAACTTTTAGTAGGCATATCTAACTCATTAAGTTTATCTTTATATATATATATATATATATATATATATATATATATATATATATATAGTTGTAAAAAACAATTTTTCTCTCTACTGCGGTTTCTTCAGGAGAATCTCCAGAAGAAGGTTGATTGTGTTTCTTGAAGAAGGTGTTTCTGAAACACTGGAACCGCAGTAGAGAAGAAAAACAACTTTTTCAAATAAATTCCCATCATTATTGTAATCTTTGTCCTTCTACTGAATTATAATGAACAAACCATCGGTTTTTGTACTTTGCTTTGAAAAACCGCTGTGAGCGGCCTAAAGTGGGCAGTCAGTTAACTCTTTGCCAACTAAATTCCTCGTGTCTGTACCAAATTTTCTTGGTATTTTTTACTTGTATGATGGGATAGTTAAAGTTCAATATCTATAGAATTTATTCTACTCAAATAAAGTCCTATTAATATTGTAATCTGAGTCCTTCTGTTCAATTATTATGAACTAACCATCGGTGGTTTATGGCAGGATCACAATGGTGGAAGAGCCGCTCTGAGCGGTTTAAAGTAGTAACTATGGCCTTGTTTATTTGTTTTTGATGTTCACTTATCGACCAATTCTAAATTTATTTTCATGAATACAAATTACAAAAAAAACAAAAAACAAAACAAAAAACGTAATGCTGGTCGTTGTATTAATGTGTGGAGGATGATCACTTAATTTGGACTGAGCCTATTCTAGTAGCGACCACATCAGTTGATTTTTTTGTCATAGTTTGAAATTTGATTATAGTGATAGCCTGTTATATGTTTACGTATTAAGAAAAAAAACCAAAAAATCAAGGAATTAACCGAATTTAATGAATTTTTCAGTGTTGATATATTAATGAATAAAAGATATAATGCACCAGTTATTTTATTTAAAAACTTTTACATTTTTTCAGTCAATTAACTCTGAACCACATATGTTTATGAATCTGTGTTACGCCTCAAAATATGTGGTTCAAAGTTAATTGACATGAAAAATGTAAAAGTTTTTAAATAAAATAACTAGTGCATTATATCTTTTATTCATTAATATATCAACACTGAAAATTTCATTAAATTCAGTTAATTCCCTGATTGTTTTTTTTTTTTCATTGGACGGGGTGACATATGATGGTGGAATTTAGGTCCATTAAGTAGGATTTAACCTTTATATTGTATTCAAAGGAAGAATTTATTTTCGCACATTACACAATATAAACAATATCACACAAAACAAAAAACAATGTTGGTTGTTGTATTAATGTGTTGAGGATGATCACTAATTAGGACTGAGCCTATTCTAGTAGTGACCCCATCAGTTGATTTTTTTTGTCTTAGTTTGAAAGTTGATTATAGTGATAGCGTGTTATAAATTTACTTATACATACTAAGAATTTCTATTTTGATAAATAAATGACTTTATAGAATAAAGGCAATTAACGGCCAGGCAAGAACTGTTTTAACAACTGATTCTTTTATCAAATATTAAATAGATATTTTGAATTAGAAGAAGGCAATGATTTAGGACCATATGATCTTTAGGCACCCCTTTTTCGATTTCGATTCATAGGAACTTTTTTCATTTACACCGTCAAAATCCGGTTGTTTCTTAGGGATTAGGGTTAGGGTTAGGGTTAAGGGGTTAGGGTTAGGGGTTAGTTTTATAATTTTAAAAAACTCTAAAAATCCTCTGTTAACAATTAACCGGATTTTGACGGTGTAAATGGAAAAAATGTTCCTATGAATCGAGATCGAAAAAGGGGTGCCTAAAGGTCATATAGTCCATGATTTATTCTCAGACATTACACAAAATAAACAATGTTACACAAAACAAAAAACGTAATGTTGGTTGTTGTATTAATGTGTGGAGGATGATCACTTAATTAGGACTGAGCCTATTCTAGTAGTGACCACCTCAGTTTTTTATATATATATATATTTATAATCTTCATCAGGATATTCAAATACTGCCTGGTGATATCACTGCTGGCTGGTTGGATTTTACGACACGTCAACTCATTGGGTTAATTTTTGCCAAAGACAGTAATGATTTATACATCAAGATAAGGATAGTATTATTAGCGTTAATCGGACTATTATCCCCATCTTCATTGTTATTTGTACAACGTTTCGGCCGATATACCATCCGGTCTTCTTCAGGTATTTCTTGTTGGATTCGGGAACCTTCATAACAATGAAGATGGGGACAATAGTCCGATTAACGCTAATAATACTAATCTTCAAGCCTCATCTCAAACATTCAGAGAAATAAGATAAGGATAATTTGAGTTTACAGTCTTTTTTAAATTTCCCATCATGGAAACTTCTCATACACTAGCACCAGGGATAGACTGGTCCAGTCCCAACTGAGGAATCAGGCCAGATTATATTGCAGCTGACCACTTTGTGATGTGGATGACGAATTCAACCCAATTTAAACAAACACACATGGAGAAATGTCCCTTTGGATGAAGATACGATCTTTTGTCAGTTCTGGGGTCTTTTTTCACACAGACTAATAAGAATAATTTTAAAACTGATCGATTTGACCTATAGAAAATACCTTAACATGTACTACCACTCAGGATCAATTGCAATTAAAGGAGTAATCCACACTCCCTGGATTTTCAAAATTGGAACCTCATAATCAGACAGACATTAGTCCCATACCAAGGACACCCCTTTGGGGGGAATCCTTGCCTCTCTGCAATTAACGATAAAAAGTAAAGTTGTCGGGGTGACCTAAGATCGGTATCAGCCAGACAGCGAGGGAGTCTGTCCCTTTTCACTAGCGCTATACCAAAGAGATTGGGGTTTTTTTTTTAGCATCTGAGGTGGAACGCCACACCTACCAACATTACCGCACAGATCCCCGTGCTACTCATACACTTCTTCTTCTTCTTCTTCTTCTTATTATTATTATTATTATTATTATTATTATTATTATTATTATTCCCTTTCTTCTTCTTCTTCTTCTTCTTCTTCTTCTTCTTATTATTATTATTATTATTATTATTATTATTATTATTATTCCCTTTCTTCTTCTTCCTCTTCTTCTTCTTCTTCTTCTTCTTCTTATTATTATTATTATTATTCCCTTTCTTCTTCTTCCTCTTCTTCTTCTTCTTCTTCTTATTATTCCCTTTCTTCTTCTTCTTCTTCTTCTTCTGATTATTATTATTATTAGTAGTAGTAGTAGTAGTAGTAGTAGTAGTATTTTCTTTCTTCTTCTTCTTCTTCTTCTTCTTATTATTATTATTATTATTATTATTATTATTATTATTATTCCCTTTCTTCTTCTTCTTCTTCTTCTTATTATTATTATTATTATTATTATTATTATTATTATTATTAATATTATTATTAATTGCAAATTATGTGTATTCGATATAACTATATGCTACCCCGCCCCTCCCAAAAGAAAACAACAAACAAACAAATAAACAATCACACTCTTAGGTAACTACTTCACGAAACTGTAAATATAAATGCGGTTTTCTAATCTCTTGGCATAAAATAACCCTAGACGGATTGACATGCCGTTAAAATCAATCAGTTAATGTCCCACATGTAAGTAAAATAGACTTGTGAGCAAAACAACAAAAAATAAAACAAACTCTTACGTAAAAACTATACAAATATATATAGATATGAACTTACACATAAATTCCTAACCTATTGGCAAAAATTAACCCGATATGGGTTGACACGTCGTTAAAATCAGTCAATCCGTAAAAAGGTATGGAACTCGACAGTCAATCTATTCTATGCCTCGTCGACAGGTCTTGTTTATCGATTAGAGAAAAATTGTGTCACAATATTTGCCTCGTCTTTCGCTTTGTATATTATCCATGATTGAAAATATTTCTATTCTGTTCCGTAATATTCGTCCGTGGATTTTTCATTCGCTTCTTCCTTTCATCTTATCCTTTCTTTCTTCTTTCCTTCTGTTTCCACATGAAATCAGATTAATTCTATAACCTGGTTTAATAGGAAGAAATCGATATAATAATGGCTATAATATTGACTGACAAACTTTTAAAAATTATTTTCAAATGAAAGATGAATTTTAAGGCCAACACAAGCAAAATAGGTACTATATATATATATATACATATGTTTGGGAGAATATGTGTTTAATTGAAGTCGTACCTAATTTTGAAAATTAATTAATTGATAATTAATGAATTAGGCGGGCATAACTATTCAAATGTAAGGCTAAACGAATCGATTTGTTTAGCCTTACATTTGAATAAGTATGCCCGCTTAATTCATTAATTATCAATTAATTAATTTTCAAAATTAGGTACGACTTCAATTAAGCTCATGT
>CM042176.1:23279183-23286683 GCA_023376005.1 Doryteuthis pealeii | reverse complement strand
CTGGGCTCTTTAGCCTTGTCTAGGCATCAGTTTTGGATAAGGAAAACTATGAGTTCAAACCTGTTAAACTGATTGATACAATCAATATATATGTAGGTATTTTTGTCTGGCTGGTTGGTTGGTTGGTTGGTTGGATTTTGTGGTGGACTAGGCTCTTTAACCTTGGCTAGGCAACCAGTTTTGGAGAAGGAATACTATGAATTCAAACCTGTTAAACTCATTCGTGCAATCAACATATAATATATGAGCATTATTGTCTGGTTGGTCGGTTTGCTGGTTAGCTTTATAAAGGACTAGGTCCTTTAACTTTGGTTAGGCAACCAGTTTAGGAGAAGGAATACTATGAGTTCGAATCTGTTATACCCCGCTAAAGTCGTTGACCATGTGTCATATTCTGCTCGTACAATCAATTCGTTTATTTTTTGTAGGGTCATTGTGGGGATTGAGCGTTTTATATGAGGCTCGAGACAAACAAACCGTTTCCTGTAATGGTAGTAGGGTGATCAGACGTTTATCTTTGTGTTGGATTATACGACTTTTTAGATGGCCATTCTCCATCCAGTGCCAGATTAAGCCGGAATTGTTTGAATCTTCACATATTGTTAAAAAAAAAACAAAATACACTCTAATCTGTCCCCATGGTAACAAGCCTTCTCTCACAACTCGAGGACTCCATATTGGAATAGTTTACTATGCATAGCAGAGGGGTGTTCAAATGCAACATTTCACTTCAGTCAAGTCTACATTATAAGATCGGGAATGCTTCTCCTCTTCTATTCTTCTACATAGCCTGACTTCCTGCTGAGAGATGGATTTGAAAAATGCTTTATTGTGAGTCAACTATATTATTAAGAATTTGATTGAAAGTGTTACTTTTTTTGTTGTTCTCTTGCCACAAGAATTCACAAATATGAATCTAGCATATCTGCTTGAATGCCATACTGCTTTTTGTCTTGTCTTGTGGCATATCCCCCTGAAAACCCATTGTTGTTTGGTCAATCTACCCCTATTATACTTACAAAAAAAGCCTTTATATCAGACCCACCAATTATAGTATTTTTCTCTAACAAAAGTGACAGCACAGACTTCCTTCAATAAATTTCTCCCATGTACAGCATTTTTCAAACCTTTCTGTTGCTTAATGGTCTTATTTTTTTAAGGTATAACAATTTACTGAACACCACTCCAAAAAAAACAAAAACAAAATGAAAGTGAAACCATCAAGAAAGTTCAAGATTACCTAAAATTATAAGATTAACATACTGTCATTAAAAAAGAATATGTCACACAAAAACAATTGATAGTTTGTACAGAAAGTTTTATTAGATTATGATATTTTGTTGAATTTCCATAGGTTTTCTAATAAAGTCTTGTTTGCTTATTTACCTCCCTGAAAATGTTGAAACGTACACATTGGTGTAATGAACATATGATATGTATGCATTTTTGACTGGGTGGTTGGTTGGCTGGTTGATTGTTAACTTTTTGCCTACAAATTCTCCCCATGACTGTACCAGATTTTCTTGGTATTGTTTTTTTACCTGTATGATGGGATATTTCAAAGTTCACTATCTTATTCACCTCAGAACTCTATTCTATTCAAATAAAGTCCTATTATTATTGTAATCTGGGTCCTTCTGCTCAATTATAATGAACTAACCATCAGTTTTTGTACATTTCTTCGATGTAGTATGTGTAAAAACAGAGAGCTGCTGTGAGCGGCTTAACTCTTTGCCTACCAAATTTCCTCCATGGCTGTACCAAATTTTCTTGGCATTTTTTTTACCAGTATGATAGGATATTACAATGTTCATTATCTTGTTCACCTCAGGACTCATTCTATTCAAATAAAGTTCTATCATTAGATAGCTGGGGTGTTCACGTAGTGATTTTTCAATGTAAACAAGTGACACGTGCGAGTGCCGCTATCAGAATCACAGTGATGGGAGAACCGCCATGAGCAGTGGTACCTTGACTTACGAGTTTAATTCATTCCGATCGTAACTCAATTTCCTCTTATATCAAATTAATTTTCTCTTTTGAAATAAACTGTATTGCAATTAAATCGTTCCAGCAACCACACACACAAAAAAACCACCCTAATTCGTTGTGTTACGTTTTTTTAACAAGAAAATAGCACTTTAACGTATAAACTCATAATAGAATAGCATGTAATGAATTATGTGCGGTGATGTGATAATGTTTATCTTTTTGGACCTTGACACCAATAAGCACCTCAGGTGAGACCTAGATTCAAAAGGACATGTTTTGCTTTTTGCCGTTAAAATCCGGTTGTTTGTTAACAGAAAATTTCTAGACGCACTTTTTTTTTAATTATAAAACTATAAACGAAAGGCACGTCTTTATATTAATGACCATTTTTTTTACTTATTTCATGTTGTTAATTCAATAGCAATTCTTTTTTAATTATGAAACTTTTAACGGTAGACACGTATAACACGGGAATAGTTAAAGCTATAAAAATTATATTATAAGGTTATAATAATAATAGCTAACCCTAACCCCTAACTCTAACCCTACCAAAATCTTTTTTTAATAAATACTTTTTAATATTAACTATCCGTAGAGGGGTTAATTTTTTTTACATATGCTAACAACAACAACATGAAATAACTAAATTTTGAAAAATTAAAATCAAAAACTGTTTTAGTATAAAAATGTTACTGGTTTTTATCGGCCAGCTGTTTTGTTTACTAACAACCGGTGAAAAGCAAAATTCAGTTCCTTTCAAAATAGATTTGGGCTGGGGTGCTTATTAGTGTTAAGGCCCATTTTTTTTATGAATGATATTTTTCTTTGGTGTAATAGATCTGGTATCAACATCATATCTAAAATCAACCACAAAAGTTCGTCATGTTTTCAGACTCGCTCTCTGTCTTACTATAATTCAGAAATAACTTGAAGGCTTCCTAATCGTTAAATACCTGAGAAGATTGTACTTTCCGTTTAACTATAAGAGATTCTCATATGCTGGATCCAAGCCACATTGAAGCACGGGGGAATGGAAAGGGCTGGCTGAGCAGCGAAACAGCCTTTTAGATTTTACCTCGAGGGAATTTTTCTTTATTTTGGATTGGGGAGTATGCAAACCTGGGAGTTGGTAATATAAAGCACTGTTGTATGTTAAATAGCCTCTTCTTACTTACTGCTATGGTCTTATTTCTAACTTTCTAACTAACCGTGTTGGGATCTTCTTCAATGTTCTTCTCCGTCGGGTGGCGCAGCCCTGTTGGCTGGGCTTTAGAATACACACTGTTCCTCTGCAGAGGAGTAAGACACCACCTAATGGTGCCGTCTGTAAATGCGTAGAAATGCATTTGAGAACTTTTGAAGCCTTTCGTATACACATATATATATAAACAAAGATTCTTAACAACTTGTTGCTTTAAACTGACCTGATGCTGAGTTGACTGTTACACTTTTTTCCCCAGATTTATTTACGATTATAGCACTAAGAAATACAACCCTTATTTCTATATATTTGCATTATGCATCACAGTCTATGTCAAAGTGTTCTAGATCTAAAATTAAAGATTCTACATACTAATTCGAAACCTAAAATTAATAGATTAATTTATACAAAATAGCAACGGCTCTGGAATAACAACATTTATAATAAAACCTTTCTTAATCCAACCGAATTCGGGATATTTGAGTTCAGCCTTTAGAAAGTCCAGAAGGGAACATATCATTATATCCCGATTACGCATCGGAAATACAAGATGTACTAATTCCTTTATATACAAACAAAAACAACAACCACAATGTGAAACATTCCATACATTGTACTGTTAAACATTTACTCATAGAATGTAGACATTCATAGAAGTATTAGAAGAGAAGAAGTAATACTCGCCAGATTGCGTATTGGGCACACCCACATTACCCATTCGTACCTGTTAAAAGGGGAGGGTGCCCCAGTGTGCCCAACATGCAAAGTACAACTTACAACCAAGCATATCCTTCTAAATTGTAACAGACTTAAACATATCCGCGCAAATTACTATCAAGCTAGAAACCTGAAAGACATCTTCAAGAATACAAACCCTGAAAACATTTTAAATTTTATTAAAAAAGCAACCTTTTCAACAAAAATATAACAGAACATAACCAATTATCTCCATAGAACCACTACCTTAAAGTCTGAAATCCAAAATAACCTTTTTGGCATTAAATGACCCACAGGGGTTGATATGCCGTTAAACAAAACTCAAACTCAAACTCAAAAATAGAATGTAGTAATACGTCTAAATAAGGGTTCGTGACATCAATAAAGTACTTTGCAATAGAGTGCTAAGAAGAGAGAGAGAGAGAAAAAAGAGAGAGAGAGAGGTGGGGAATAGGGAGAAGGAGGAGACAATAAAAATACACAATTGAAAATCAGATTGATATCTTTCGCTAAAGGTATAGCTGCAACAAAATACAAGTTGTCTTTCTCCTTTTGCTGCATTTCATTCTAGAATTTACTCATATATATATATATATATATATATATATATATATATATATATATCATTTAAGTTTTCACGTATGCTTCTAAATTATTTAGTTAAAAATTAATGGTAAAATGAATGAATGGGTGAAATAAAAATGAATGAAATGAGGGGGATAAATGAAAAATCCTTTCCAAGGGACCCTTAACTAGATGCTTCAAAGGAGTTTAATAATAGATGAGGAAAAACTTTCTATCAGGGACCCCCACTCTCAAAAAGTGTTTTAATACTTTTGAGAGGGGGGTCCCTTGGAAAGGATTTTTCATTTATCCCCTCATTTCATTTATTTTTATTTCATCCATTCATTCTCCTCAGAAAACATGTTTAACGTAAATTCATCAGACATGAGCATTTATTGAATATATTTGTAGCGTTAGTTTGTATTCGCCTGGTGGAGTTGTCTGCCCCTTTTAGGTTCGTTGGTGCCCGCTAGGGCACCATAGTATTTAAGCGCCGGATTCAAACCCTTTCGTCCTCTTTTCCTGTTTCGGCAACTACGAGCCACATGGGGTAGATTTTAGCTAACCCCTCTCGTTGGGGCTCCGCCCCCCTTACATTACTGTAAGTCTTCACAGCATGGACTATTCCTAGTCTCATGTCTGTAATCATATATGTATATCTGTATCATTCATGAATGTGTCTTTATCTTTATTTGTGTACCCCTTTTTATATGTACTCTTTTACTATGAACGTTGTACCAGCTGTTATTCCTGTGCTGTGTATATTAAATGTTTGTCTATTAACCTTCGTCGGAGTTATTTGTATCCAAAGTATATATAACTTTGCACCATCCCTACATATTGTTCTGTCCGTCCACTCACTGGCATTAGGCACATCGAGCTCTCACAACGGTTTACCTGTATCACAACGGTTAATCTACACATGGAATGATCCTCATTACCAAGAAATAACAAATATATGTGTGTATGTGCGTTTGTGTGTGTATATGTGTATGTATGTGTGTACGTGTGTGTGTGCGTGTGGGGGGTTGCACGTAGTTGTGTGTGACCGTTAGCAGAGAAATAAAGTAAGATAGATAATCAAATAAACCTTTTCTTATCTTATATTTTTCAATATTTCCTTGATATAAAAATCGATAAATTCTAATCAGCACCACTTCTCTCTCCGCCATTTTTGTTTTGTTTTGTTTTCTTTTCTTTTCTTTTTCTTACTGAACCTTTCATTTTTATATGTAATTAAGCATGTGAAATGAAATAATTAGGGGGAGAAGATTTTTGAAAGGAGAAAAGAAAAAAGAAAAAATAGAAGAAACGATTCATTCTGGCATTTCATTTGGGAACTGAGGAAAATAATTTATTAAACAAATAATCCGACATATTGGATTCGCCATTACTGTTCCCTTGTCGTCTGTTTTAATGAAATTATTATTATTTTGCCGCAGTTGTTCCAGCAAGCCGGGTATTCGAATAGAAGAATTTAATTAAAACACTAATACACACACAAGCGCACAAACACACTCATATATATATATATATATTATATATATATATATATATATATATATATACTTTGTGTATATTTTGTATTTGTGTGCAAAAAAACATGAATAAAAATTCTGATATTCATTTGAACGGACAGAGATCTATATAAATATGCTCTTTAAATATATATATATATATATATATATATATATATATATATATATAGATGAGAAGTATCCAAAACTTGGTAGTAAGGGATGATTCTATATGTGATTTCTAAGATACGCTGTATTATTATTGTATGATCCAGTATGTATAAATACAATGAATCTTTAAATCACTAAAGAGAGCTCAATGTATAATCAACTTTTTAGATTATATACAGAGCAATATTTATCTTTGAAAGGAAGGAAAAACTCAACACCGTAATTCCATAATAAATTTATTTCGACCAAAATTGGGGTCTTTATAAATCTAAATTGATTTAATATAGCTGCCCAAAATTTCGTCTCATCAGATGGTAGATCAAGATAATTTAAATTGCATAACTGAAAAATTTTATTCTCAAAAAAATTTAAAAAATAATTTTTTTTTTACATTGTGAGACTGTCACCATGGCGACAGGAAGTCGAATGAGAAAAAGGGATACTCTTCAAGGTCTGGTTTCTTAGGGGGATGGTAGTCAGACAAAATTAAACTATGAATTAAACTATTGAATGAGTCGTCTGAAAAAGTATAGAATAAGGATAAAACAAAAAGTAATATATAAAATATAATATATAATATATATATATATATATATATATATATATATATATATATATGGGTAGTAAAATAAGAAAATAAATACAACGATACGAAGAAATAAAAAAATGTATTCCAAAATATAGATTTATTTGTAAATGCTGAAGTCGACTTTCAAATTATATTGTGTTCTGATGAAGGTTTTATCACAAAACGAAACGTTTTAACGTCGATTTCACCATTTGTGTGTGCAATTGGGCAGCATTTCTTCATTCAGACATATTTGGTTGAATTGAGCAGACGTTTATATGAGAGGTAAATACACAAACGATGAGTTTTGATATGGCTTTTTTAGCCGACAGATTTTTGGGAGAATATGTGCTTAATTAAAGTCGTGCCTAATTTTGAAAGTTAATTAATTAATAATTAATTAATTAGGCGGAATATGTACATATATTACATTAGATACATTACACACACACACACACACACACACACACACACACACACCATATATATATATATATATATATATATATATATTACATTTAGATAGTTATTATTATATACAAATATATGTAAATAGGACAACATTGCTAATTTTAGAGTTTCTGACAAGACATTCATAATTAATATATATATATATATATATATATATATATAATATATATATATATAATATATATATATATATATACATTGGTTAGGAGGTTGATTTAGAAGGCTATCACAATGCAGGTGTAAAGAAAAAAATAATAATATGGTAACAATGATGTTGTGTTGTTAACCTGTATATCTCT
>CM042176.1:23261282-23279083 GCA_023376005.1 Doryteuthis pealeii | reverse complement strand
GGCTTCGTATTATACAACGTGTGTCAAAAAAGTACGAGATTTTTTGTACTTTTTGACACACCTTGTATTCTGAAAAAAAAAATAACGTTCCAATCATTATTTTTCCCGAATACAATGTGTGTCAAAAAAGTACCAAGTTTAAAGCTGTATTTACCAAGATAGAAATGAAGAATGAATGGAACGCTATTTTTTTTCAGAATACGTGTGTAAAAAAAGTATTAAAAATATCGATACTTTTTTTGACTCACTTTGTACATTATATATATATATGCATTTAATTTCAATTGACTTTCTTCTCTTTTGCAGACGGTTGCGCTATGAACAGGCTATTGCCGGTCTCTTATGGAAGGTCTGTATATCGGATTTACACATTGTATCCGATAAAACGTCCACAGAAAGTAAAACCGCTAGTAAGGTAATGTATTTGATCAATATTTTTCAATAAGAAATGAACTGCCATATACAATACTATCTCTGTCTTATAATATGTACTAGCAAGAATAATATACGAGCATATATAATATATACTAGCATGTACGAGGATGAATCAAAAAGTAATGCCATTCTGTTTAGCACAGGTATAATTAACAACACAGGAACATGTATCATACATCAAAATGAAGCTGATCCTCTGTGAATCACATCCCTACTTCAGATTCTCTGAATAGTAATGTTCCACATCACTGCCCAGTAAAATTCTGTTGACTGTTCTTTGAGCCACTTCTTCACTACATATCCGCATCCTCTATACTCACCCGATTTAGCACCTTCAGACTATCATTTCTTCGGCCCCATGCAAGAGGGTTTAAGAGGCAAACATTATTCCAGCGACGAGGAAGTGAAATATGTTTTATTTTCACTCAATAACTAGAAAAATCATGCCTCGAAATGTAAAGAAATAGTTTTGAGAAATATGTTCCTGTCATTTCTATCTATCTAGTTGGCTGGTAGGTTGGTTGAATTTTACATGTCAAACCCTTGTTGGGTTATTTTATGACGAATACATTTTGTTTATTCATTCTTGATGGGAACTCATTTTTTAACTCAATTTTTTTAACTATTTTTTTTATCTAACTCATAGATGGGACCCTAACAGGTACTACCACTCCAGGGTAGAGTGTGGACTTGGGAGTAATGGTGATGAAGGGCACTCTATATTCCTCAGAGGGCCAGAATTGATATTTCAATATCAGATAGAGTTTAACGTCATGCCCAGGACACTAAGACCATCAGTCACTGCTTTCTAGCAAATATATGATAATAAAAGATTGGTGGTTGTCACAGGGGCAATAGGATTGTGACAATCGTATAGGTGCTAGGACTTGGCGTGACTACCCAATTGATTGGAAGGGGCCTATCCGAGCACCCGTGTTGCATAATTAAAAGCTAAAGGGGAGTGTTGCATGTCATGGACTGCTCATCCAAAGGGTTCCATCCTTAAGCATGACGGTTTCTCTATCTGCCTCCACAAACACACATGTTTATATTTACAGTATAGTCCACGAATAAGTACACACATACCATTTTTCTTTTAAACCAAGATAACAAGATTTTGATATTTCTACTAAAAATGAATACAGTCAAAACAGATATTATTAGACATTATTTATTAGTAAATTTCTCAATAGTGAAAATCTATAAACAAATGTGAATAGGTAGCAGTTCAAAAATTAGTACAACTCTTATATATATATATATGCATATATATATATATATATATATATTATATATATGTGTGTGTCTGTGTGTCTGTGTGTGTATATATATATGGTGAGTCTAGTTCTCAGTGTATATATCCTATTTTATATATATATATATATATATGTGTGTGTGTGTGTGTGTGTGTGGTGTGTGTCTTTAATATATATTATGGGGATATTGTGTGAAGCATGGGCGTAAATAAATAAGAAACTTTGTTAGATGTTATGTGTTAAGTTTCATTTTATTTTATTCGATATTTCGAACGTGTGAGCCTTCTTTCTCAAGAATTTCTAGACAATTATAGGCATTATATATATATATATATATATATATATATATAATATATATATATAATGAGAATAGGTGGAGTCCACAACGACACACACACACACACACACACATATATATATATTATATATATATATGTGTGTGTGTGTGTGTGTGTGTGTGTGTGTGTGAATAGTGCGTTTATTTCTTATTTAATCCTAGTCATTTGTTTTTCTTTATTTTTTCTTCTTCTGCAAGCAAATATATATATATATATATATATATATATATATATATATATATATATATATATATATATATAATTGCTTGCAGAAGAAAGAAAAATAAAGAAAAACAAATGACTAGGATTAAATAAGAAATAAACGCACTATTCACACACACACACACACACACACTCACACACACACATATATATATATATATATATATATATGTGTGTGTGTGTGTGTGTGTTAATTCATATATATATATATATATATAATATATATATATATATATATATATATATATGAATTAATAGGCTGGAATGAAATGTATAAATTTATATCTTGTCGTGTGAAAAACTGAAAGAGATTTACCTAAAATTTTTTTTTTTTTCATTTGATGTCTCACTAAAAAGTTTTTCCGTCATTCTAAAATATTTTATTCAGCTCGATTAATTCCTAGAATCGTATATTTTCACATACACATTGGAAAAAATTTCAATCGGTAATTTTTCTGTGAAAAAAAAATGGTGAAAATTTAGACAACTTTGAACCTGCTTCCGGCCAGTTCGATTTGAAGACACATTAAAATTTGGTTCAATTCCCGACTGTCGCCAAATGTAGTTTAAATAACTCACACACACACATTCTCTCTGTCTCTCTCTCTCTTCTCTCTCTCTCTATATATATATATATATATATATATATATTATATATATATATATATAACGGTTTCAAATATGTATATATTATATATATATATATATATATATATATATAAGGCCGGTTTAGCTCAGTCGTAGAGCGTCCGCCTAGGATTACAAGGTTCCTGATCCAATACCAGTCAACTCAGCGTATGAGTAGCACATGGATCTGTGCGGAAAGTGACGAGCTGATGGTAGCTATGGCGTTCCACCTCAGACGCTAAAACGTAATATTCTTGGTCAATCTCTAGTGAAAAGGGGAGAGACTCCTTCGTTGTATGGCTGGCACCGACATTAGGACGCATCACTGACTTTAATTCATATATATATAAATAAAAATAAATATTAATTGATTGTAATTGTTTGTGTTTTATCCACTATGTTCCTCAATTTCTAACCTCATTTTGTCGGATATTACCCAATCTGTTTCTTTATCATATATATATATATATATATATATATATATATATATATATATATATACACTGCCTAGATATAGTATGTCTAGAGTTTAGGCAATTGCATATGTTAAATAGCCCTTTTAGGATTTTACACAGAGCGTAAGCTGAGGGTCTTTCAATGGGGCTGAGTGACAACAATTCCCCCAGGTTCCCAGGACTCTTCTTGGAATTTTACCTGATCTCAACAATGTTGTCTAGATGATCTTAATTCTTTCTCGGATTTCTAGTTCTGCTAGTCTGTTTTCTAAACTTTAAGGGACCGTTCCAAGCGCACCAACTACTATTGGTATCATTTTGATCCTCATATTCCAGTTTTTTTTTTTTGTTTTTTTCAATTCTCTAGCACGCACGCCTAACAACCCGTTATGATTAAGTTCGTTCCACCGTAGTTGATTCAGCTACCTGACCTTGTACCAAATGAAGTAACAGATATGAAACATA
The DNA here is from genome assembly GCA_023376005.1 of Doryteuthis pealeii. NCBI lineage: Eukaryota > Metazoa > Mollusca > Cephalopoda > Myopsida > Loliginidae > Doryteuthis > Doryteuthis pealeii. The sequence continues at coordinate 23,275,285 of CM042176.1, read as the reverse complement.
ATTCACCATTTTCACAGCCTTGAAATCCGTCATGTGACTGTTACAGAGTCCCCTGCGTGCATTGCTCTTTCTTTCCTTCATTTCAATTGAAGACGACCAAGAATGATAGGATCTGATTGGTTGGATTTTACGCATGTAAACCCTATTGAGTTATTTTAGGCCGAAGACGTTTTGCCTTATTCATTCTTGATAGGTACTCAATTCTTTAAACACATTTTAACTAATTTTTTCTAAAATTATTATTTTTAAATTATAGATAGGACCCTAACAAATACTACCACTCTGGGTCACAGTGGACTTTGGAGTAATGGTGATGAAGGGGTTCTCCACATTTCCCGGAGCTCCAGAACTGGAACTTCACCATCAGATAGATTTTAACATCTTACCCAGGACACTAAGACCCACACAGTCACAGCCTTCTAGCACATATATGATAAAAAGAGTTGAGGTTTGCTATAAGGCAAATAGGGCTGGGACAATCATATAGGTGCCAGGGCTTGGCGTGAAAGAATGATAGGATATCACAAGGAATTATATTAATGTCGTCATTGTGTTTGTCCTTTCAACTTGAGTGAATTATTTACTAGTTTTTCCCTTGAAGTATCCATATAGTTGTTTTTCCCATTTCTGTTTTCTTGTTTTTACTATATTTGTGCTCATCCATATGTTGCAATTGTTTTTCCTGGCTGCTGCTATTAGTCTTTCTTTTTTTAGTGTATAATTTTCGCATATATAGTCTTCAATGCTGTCGAGACCTCTTCCTCCTTCTTTTCTTGATACATATAGTCTGTGTCAATACCTTCTGCATTATTATGATTTTCCCTGTCCTTTGGTCAATCTCTCTTGTTCATTTTAAGAATGGTCCAGAGTATCTTACAAGGAAGACAACGCAGGTGTTTATTCACTTGATGAGATTTCAGCTGCAGAATTTAATTTCTAGAAGTTTTCTTGTCCTTGGTTTCTCCTTTTTTTCTTTCATCTCTACTTTTTATGGTACCCGCTTCCAGTAGACCCAACTAAGCTTAGCTTAGTTTAGCAGAAGGTCAGAAGTACGGATAACTTAGAATCAAGCTTACAAACTATGATCTGCTAGCCTAGCTCGGTAATAATTATACCACGTGAGGTGGTATTTTAATTTGTAATTTGCTGAACAGTGCAATTTCAAATTTTAAATTAAATCAAAGCCTCAGTGGCGATATTTTAATCACACCGAGCATCTAATGAAAAGTACCTTTCATCAAAATTTAATTAATTTATTAAATATCATTAAGAACATATCTCCCTAAAAAAAACATTTAAAGAAGTCAAATGTGAGAAAAAAATGTTACAACCTCTCTCTCTCTCTCTCTCTCTCTCTCTTCTCTCTCTCTCTCTCTCTCTCTCTCTCTCTCTCTCTCAATATATATATATATAGTGTCTGAATACCGCTTCAGCGTTTTCGTCCTAGTAGTATTAATGGAAATTGAGGACAAACAGTTGTAAGTCAACTTAGTCCAGTATGATGTAGGGTTCTGAAGAGATCATTTGATCGAAATCATGGTAGACCCATTTTTTTTACATCATTCATATAATATATATATATATAATATATATATATTATAATATATATATATACTTGTGATAATATAGTTTGCTATATTTGTAAGTAAGAGTACTCAGTATCATTTATAGAGCACGTATATATATGTTAGGATAGCGAAGACATAAATTCCACGGTGCAGTATATACATATATATATATGTGTATGTGTGTGTGTCTGTGTGTGTCTGTGTGCGTGTGTGTGATATATATATATATATATATATATATATATATATATATATATATATATATATATTTAATTACTACAGTGTATGGTTAACAGTATTTCACTTGATGAGACAGTAGTAAGCCAATATATACATTATTATTACGAGTGATAGAGCAATAATAATAATAATAGATAATATATATATATATATATATATATATATATATATATTATTTAGTTTTGGTATATATTTAATTGCCTGGATGATTGTCTTCTATATTTGGTTTCATGGCAATATATATATATAATATATATATATAGAGAGAGAGAGAGAGAGAGAGAGAGAGAGAGAGTGTGTGTGTGTGTGTGTGTATGTGTGTGGTGCGTGTGCGTGTGTGTGTGAGTACCGCTTCAACGTTTCGTCGGACTAGTATTACTGTTAAGTAGTGGTTCAAGTTATGTAAAACTATATTTGACGACACTTGACATTGGATTTGTCCTTACAACTTGGATGAATGGATTCAGTTCGGAGATTAACTTCCGGTTTTATTGACATTGTTGCTTGTAACGAAGATTTATTTGTTTGTTATCAGTTAATCACTACGCACGTCTATCATCGAGGAAAATGCTTACAGCACTCCGTTAAATAGACACTTGAATTGAACCCCATATAGATATTAAGACTTATACATACGAGGAAGGTTCAAAGATTATCCGCTCTCTGTTTTATGGAAACCAAGATGATTTTATAGGCAGACCCCATGACTAATCTGCAGAGAACAAGCAACATCATCGATGATAACTCACATGTTCACCATAAAATCTGTAGAGTCTGCTGAATCTTCTCGTCAGTGGGAGGTTGACGGGCGTCCTGCTCCCTCTTCGAATATACACTTCAGCAGTAGTGCACTGTCCTCGTGTTATGCTAAAAGCCTCCGGGTTAAATGTATGAATCAAACTATTCACCCTCCATCTATGGATAAAATAATAGTAGACTGGGCTCTTTAATCTTGTTTAGGCAATTGGCCTAGGAAAAGGAAAATTCTGAATTAAAACCTGTTAAACACCACTTAAGAAATTGACCTTGTGTCGCATCTTACTTGTGCGGAGGGGTTTCTATATATATATATATATATATATATATATATAATATATATATATATATAATATATATATATATAAGATTTGGCATTAAATAACTCACAATTTGATGCTGTGCCATTAGACATAATAAACAACTTACTAACAATCAACAATATGTAAATGGGTGAACTGGTTACTGTAAGGACTGTAAGGTTGTACAGAATTAGTTCTTTCCATATCTCCATTTTATTAGAAGTGTTACTTATACATGTGGGGGTTGGTTATATATATATATATAAGTGGTCCAAGAGATGTGGACTATGCCCTGAACGAAATATTCAGAGCTTGTCCAGACAGAAAGAAATTTTATTAAAAATCTTGGACTGAAAAAAATAATAACAGAAAATCAACACCTTAAAAAGGAAAAATCTTCCAGTGTTATCTTAACATTCACACGAAGAAGGGGACACGCGGTCAAATATAGCGAGAACGCTATTCATAACGTATATACATTTGGATGTCATTTACAAGGAGATTTGCCTGAAGATAAGCATATAATGCTTTGAAATCGGCGGTAATGAATCATCTATTATATGTATAGATTATAATAGTTATAAATATAGCTCTTACAATTGTAAACGAGCACTATATTTTCCTTCCCCAACTTTAAAAAAGCCCTATATATATATTATATATATATATATATATATATATATATATATATATAATAAATGAAGGCAAAAACTTTAAACTTGTTTCATTACAATAATTTATTTCAACTGTATTACTACGGCATCTTCAGGTAATCAAAAGAACATGACTCTTACTCCTGTTTTGTGATTACCTGAAGATGCCGTAGTAATACGGTTGAAATAAATTATTGTAATGAAACAAGTTTAAATTTTTTTCTTCATTTATTGAACATCTTGCTCTGTCCTTCCATTCACTGGCACTAGGCACATTGAGCTCTCCTTACAGTCTACCCGCATCAGCTTGGTTAAATCACACATGGAAAGATCCTAACTACCGGAAAAAATATTATATATTGTAGTTGTGAAGTCCACGTATGCTTCTTTGTTGGTATAATCTAGTGAGTCTAGTTCTCAGTATGAATATATTATATTTTGTATATATGTTTTATATATACATATGTCTATAATATATATTTGGGGGAATTTTGTGTGAAGCATAGGTGTGAAATAAATGAGCAATGCAAACACCCTTCAGATTTAGATTAAATAACCACAAATTAACAATTAGACAGCAATCTCAATACAGGCACAATAGCAAAAACATTTTAATAAATCACTGCATACACTAGAAAATTTGAAGTGCATATTAATAGACTACCGCTTCCCCTCCACACAGAAACACAAACATACAGAAATTAAGTGGATAATCCGCCTACGCACGCATGCACACACACACACACACACACACACACATAGGGGTTAAACACGGATGCAAGTGACCTAAACTTCTACGAATATTTTTACACACACAGCACCAGTGACCCACATTTCCAAACCCAACTCCACCAATAAAAAAGGATAGTAAAGACAACCAGCTGCTCCTATACCACATACCAACAGCCAGTCCCAGCACAACCAGAGAGGAGGTCAGCAAAGACATCCAGATATCAATGACCGCCCGGCAGAGGCACACCCAACCTCAGCCAATTCCAACCTCACAAGCCCTTTAGATGATCGGAATTTCAACATTCCTATCTATGAAAGCGCCAAGAAACAAACACAAATCAGTCAGTCTAGATATTCTTGATAAAAAAAAAGGCTCACACTTCTGAAATATTGAATGAAATAAAACGAAACTGTTGTTCTCATTTATTTCACGTCCATGCTTCATACAAAATCCCCCGAAAAAAATATATATATAAAACATATTTACAAATATAATATATTTACACTGAGAACTAGACTGACCATATATATATATTATATATATATATTATAATATATATATAATAAAGAAGATGAGAATGAAATATTGAGTTAATCGCAATATTGACGGTCGAACAAAGTATTAACTGAAGTCAGTGTTATAACGAACATAAAGTGCTTAATAGAGCGGATTTAGTATTAAGGTGTATATAGGAATAACCTACTCAAGTTTCACCATAAAAATAATGAAATTATTTATTGCATTATTCACTTCTGCAATTGACTGTAATTAATCAATATCTTGAGTATATTCATTGCAATTACCCTGAAGATCATTATGGGGAAACTTGAGTAGGGTTATTCCTATATACACTTTAATACTATTATATATATATTGAGAGAGATTTGACATTAAATGGCCCGCATGTGTTGCCAAGCTATTTGATAAAATAACCAACTAACTAACCAATAATACATATGTAAATGGGTAAACTGGTTATTATAAGGATGTATATGAATTAGCTTTTTTAAACCCTCTTCATGTTATTAGAAATGTTATTCATCTGGTCGTATTTAAAGTGGCAACACCCTGCATCTCAGATCAATTCGATGACAATTGATATTTCAGAAATATCATTACACATAACAAGAAATCATTTTCCGCAAAACAACATTAAAAAAAGACTGCAACTGATTCTCAAAACATTTCTTATCTTGACGCTATTTTTTGTTTTCGGTTTTGGTTTTGTATGGTAAACTTTTCAAATTGTTTCTTCTTCCATGTGGTTTTAATGTTCTAATGAAAGCCGTAAAACAGTGACTTAATCCCCAGCGAAAATAATCATTTTAATCCGATTTGTGACTGCAGAGATTTGACAGCTTCTCAGACGACATGCATTTTGATGAGATGAAGAACAAATCAATAAGACGGAAAAAAAAAAAGAAACATAATTAAAACAAAAAAATACAAATAAAACAACGATAAACAAAAAAACAACAACAAAAAAAACGAAAAAACAAAAAAGGTCATAAGCTGAACAATTGTAGAACTGCAGGCGGCACCGAAGAAAATGCTAAAAATGTTCAAACTGTTCTTTAGTTTTATTGTTTTCTTTCATACATACGTCTTTAGAACCCGCAAGAGATCACCTGACAAGCTGCCATGTCAGAGAAAAAAGAGAGAGAGAAAGAGAGAGAGAGAGAAAGAGAGAGAGAGAGATATGAAGAGAGGGGGAGATATAGGAGAGTAAGGTCGTTAAAGTGATGTATTATTTTAATGTTTGAATAATCTGTCTATATACAAAATATTATTTGTTACGTAAAAGAAATACCTTGGACCCACCAACCCCTCTATTAATGTGTTATTGTTATTGAGAGAGAGAGAGAGAGAGAGAGTCATTGAGAGAAGAGTGTGTGGGGGGAGTGCGTGTGTGTGTGTGTGATGGGGGAGAGATTGGAGAAAGAATTGTAAAGTGATTATTATTTTAGGTTTTATAACCTGTCTATATAAAAAGTATTTATTATTTACGGGAAGAGTACCTTGGATACACCAGCCCTTTATTAGCGTGCTATTGTTATTTTAGAAGAGAAAGAGAAGAAAGAGGTGATGGGGGAGAGACTGGAGAGAAAGATCGTAAAATTAAGTATCATTTTTAATGTTGTTTTTTATAATCAGTCTATATTACTAAGTATTATTTGTTACGTAAAACAATAACCTTGGGACCCACCAACCCTCTATTATGTGTTATTGTTATTGAGAGAAAGAAAGAGACAGAGATCGAAAGAGAGGTGGAGGGATAGGAGAGTGAGTTTCGTAACGTATGATCGTTTAATGTTTTATAATCTGTCTATATACAAAGTATTATTTATCACGTAAGAGTATCTTATACACCAACCCATCTAGTAATTGTTATGTTATTGGAGGAGAGAGAGAGCGAGAGCGAGAGAGAGAGAGAAGAGAGAGAGAGAGAGTGAGAATAGAGAGAGAGAGAGGAGAAAGAGAGTGAAATTGTTACCGTAAAAGAGTACCTTGTCCCACAACCCCTCTATTAGGCGTATTATTGTTTCCCCTTTTGATATAAACAATTTTTACAACAAACAAAAAAAAGAATACAGAATTCAAAACCAAATCAAAAAAGTTACCATAATTTTCAGCGTTATACTTGAAGAAGTAGTAATCCACGTACAGTGTTATAAAAGAGTGCTCAATATCTGTGATAGAGCGTTAAAATAAATTAAAATAAATAAAAAGGTTTAGCTTTCATTGCCTGAAGACTGCTACAGGGCAAGAAACCAAATGGTAGCAAATTGTTCCAATGATAATAGATATAAGCTAAACCTTATATATATATATATATATATATATATATATATATATTATATTATTATTATTATTATTATTATTATTTATGGATCTTCAGGGTCAAATCCACTGAATTAATCAAGATATTGATTAATTACAGACACACGTGCAATCGGCTTGATTGATTCTGTGGATTTAACCCTGAAGATCCTTATGGTGAAACCCGAGTAGGTTATTACTGATACCATTATAATAATATATTTGCTCTACTCACGTATTGAGCACTTTACACTTGTTATATCGCTGTCTTATCATTGTGAAACTTGCATCAACTAACCACTGTGACCAATTTCCCCGTTAAGGCACCTTTTTCATATAAAATCACACACACACACACACACACACACACACACACACACACTATATATATATATATATATATTATATATATATATATATATATTATCTTAGAAAGGACGGAAAAACTCAACACCGTTATTCCATTATAAATTTATTTCGACCAAAATTGGGGCCTATATAAATCTAAGTTGATTTAATATAGCTCCCCAAAATTCAGTCTCATCTGGTGTTGAGTTTTTCCTCCCCTTCGAAGATATATATTGCTCTGTATATAATCTAAAAAGTTTATTATACATTGAGCTCTCTTTAAAGATTCACTGTATTTATACATACTGGATCATACAATAATAATACAGTGTCTTAGAAATCACATATAGAATCATCCCTTACTACCAAGTTTTGGATATCTCATCATATATATTATATATATATATATATATATATATATATATATATATATATATATATATTGGAGAAATATGTGCTTAATCTAAGTCTGTATGTACATTTCGGCTTGAGATTGATTTTTCTCGATTTGTTTAGCCTTACATTTAAATAGGCATTCCCGCCTAATTAATTAATTATTAATCAATTAATTTTCAAAATTAGGTACGACTTAAAATTAAGCACATATTCTCCCAAAAATTGTCGGCAAAAAGCCATATCCAAGCACACCGTGTTTACATTACTTATATATATATATATATATATATATATATATATATATAGTACAATCAAGATGTTCTTAAACCACTTCCTTCTTTTTCTTACATGATTTCAGACCGATAAATATTCTCTAAACTCCCCTTGGACATGTTATTGATTCATCTTTGATTTGACGACATCATAGATATCCGCTGATTTTTAATCTTTCTTCACTAGTGAGTTCGAATCCATCAGTGGGTTAATTCATATCACGAAACTATTGTATATTGCTCTAATGAAACTAACAATTGATTTGGCGCGAAATAATGATATTTGTCGATATCAAGAGCTGATAATCTTTGAAACCATTTGGTAATTCATTTCAGTAGAGAAGAAAATTGATTTCTTCTGATGATGCTGTCTTTCATAAGTTTATCTTCATTAAAAGCAGCTATTTTTATATCACAGTAAAACGGCGCGTGTTTTTCTTTGTGTGTTTCCTTCCATTTTGTTTTATTTACGACTGTGTAAAGTTGACATACAAGGGCGCGAACACACACACAAAATCGAATAGAACAAACTTTTAAATATTTACTGATTGCTGTAATAAACATATGGTATGTATGAAATTTTGACTGGCTGGCTGGTTTGGTTGGTTGGTTTTTTTTTTTTTTTTTTGGCGGACTGGGCCCTTTAACCTTAGCGTGGCCACTAGTCTTATTCTACTTAGTGTAATAAAACATATAAGTACTATGAATTTGACTGGCTGGCTGGCTGGCTGCTGACTGGCTGGTTGGTTGGTTGGTTGGTTGGTTGGTTTTTGGCAGATTAGGCTCTTTAACCTTGGCTTGGCTACCAGTTTAGGAGAAGGAAAACTATGATTTCAAACCTGTTAAACACCCTTTAAGAAGTTGACAATGTGTCGTATCCTACTTAGTGTAATAAACATATAGTATGTATGCATTTTTGACTGGCTGGCTGGCTGGTTGGTTGGTTGGTTTTGTGGCAGACTAGGCTTTTAACCCTGGCTTGGCAACCAGTTTAGGAGAAGGAAAACTAGGAATTCAAACCTTTTGAACACCGCTTAAGAAGTTAACTATGTGTCGTATTCTACTTGGTGTAATAAACATATGGTATGTATGCATTTTTGACTGGCAGGTTGGTTGGTTGGTTGGTTGTCTGGTTTTGTGGCGCACTAGGCTCTTTAACCCTGGCTTGTCAACCAGTTTAAGAGAAGGAAAACTAGGAATTCAAACCTGTTAAACACCCCTTAAGAAGTTGACTATGTGTCGTATCCTACTTAGTGTAATAAACATATGGTATGTATGCATTTTTGACGGGCTGGCTGATGGTCTGGTTTTACGGCGGACTGGGCTCTTTAGCCTTGTCTAGGCAACCAGTTTTGAAGAAGGAAAACTATGAGTTCAAACCTGTTAAACTGATTGATACAATCAATATATATGTAGGTATTTTTGTCTGGCTGGTTGGTTGGTTGGTTGGTTGGCTTTTGTGGTGGACTAGGCTCTTTAACCTTGCCTAGGCCACCAGTTTAGGAGAAGGAATACTATGAATTCAAACCTGTTAAACTCATTCGTGCAATCAACATATAATATATGAGCATTATTGTCTGGTTGGTCGGTTTGCTGGTTAGCTTTATAAAGGACTAGGTCCTTTAACTTTGGTTAGGCAACCAGTTTAGGAGAAGGAATACTATGAGTTCGAATCTGTTATACCCCGCTTAAGTCGTTGAGCATGTGTCATATTCTGCTCGTACAATCAATTCGTTTATTTTTTGTAGGGTCATTGTGGGGATTAAGCGTTTTGTATGAGGCTCGAGACAAACAAACCGTTTCCTGTACAGGTAGTAGCGTGGTCAGACATTTATCTTTGTGTCGGATTATACGACTTTTTAGATGGTCATTCTCCATCCAGTGCCAGCTTAAGCCGGACTTGTTTTGATCTTCAAATATTGTTAAAAAAAACAAACAAAAAAACACTCTAATCTGTCACCATGGTAACAAGCCTTCTCTCACAACTCGAGGACTCCATATTGGAATGGTTTACTATGCATAGCAGAGGGGTGTTCAAAGGCAACATTTCACTTCAGTCAAGTCTAAATTATAAGATCGGGAATGCTTCTCCCCTTCTATTCTTCTACATAGCCTGACTCCCTGCTGAGAGATGGGTTTGAAAAATGCTTTATTGTGAGTCAACTATATTATTAAGAATTTGATTGAAAGTGTTACTTTTTTTTGTTGTTCTCTTGCCACAAGAATTCACAAATATGAATCTAGCATATCTGCTTGAATGCCATACTGCTTTTTGTCTTGTCTTGTGGCATATCCCTCTGAAAACCCATTGTTGTTTGGTCAATCTACCCCTATTATACTTACAAAAAAAGCCTTTATATCAGACACACCAATTATAGTATTTTTCTTTTAAAAAAGTGACAGCACAGACTTCCTTCAATAAATTTCTCCCATGTACAGCATTTTTCAAACCTTTCTGTTGCTTAATGGTCTTATTTTTTTAAGGTATAACAATTTACTGAACACCACTCCAAAAAACAAAAAAACAAAATGAAAGTGAAACCATTAAAAGAAAGTTCAAGTGTACCTAAAATTATAAGATTAAAATACTCTGTCTTTAAAAAAAGAATATGTCACACAAAACCAATTGTTTGTACAGAAAGTTTTATTAGATTATATTTTGTTGAATTTCCATAGGTTTTCTAATAAAGACTTGTTTGCTTATTTACCTCCCTGAAAATGTTGAAACATACACATTGGTGTAATGGACATATGATATGTATGCATTTTTGACTGGATGGTTGGTTGGCTGGTTAATTGTTAACTCTTTGCCTACCAAATGTCCCCCATGACTGTGCCAGATTTTCTTGGTATTGTTTTTTTTACCTGTATGATGGGATATTTCAAAGTTCCCTATCTATTCACCTCAGAACTCATTCTTCTCAAATAAAGCCCTGTTATTATTGTAATCTGAGTCCTTCTGCTCAGTTATAATGAACTAAGTGTGAGCGGTTTAAAGTAGGTAAAGAGATAACTCATTGTCAACCAAATTTCTCCCGCGGCTGAACCAAATTTTCTTGTTACTTTTACCTGTATGATGGGATATTTTAAAGTTCACTATCTATTCACCTCAGAACTCATTCTATTTAAATAAAGTCATATTATTATTGTAATACTGAGTCCTTCTGCTCAATTATAAGGAACTAACCATCAGTTTTTGTACATTTCTTCGATGTAGTATGTGTAAAAACAGAGAGCTGCTGTGAGCGGCTTAACTCTTTGCCTACCAAATTTCCTCCATGGCTGTACCCAATTTTCTTGGTATTTTTTTTTTTACCTGTATGATGAGATATTTCAAAGTTCATTATCTTGTTCACCTCAGGACTCATTCTATTCAAATAAAGTTCGATTATTAGATGGCTGGGCTGTTTACGTAGGGATTTTTCAGTGTAAACAAGTGACACGTGCGAGCGGTTTAATTCATTCCGTTCGTAACTCAATTTCCTCGTATATCAAGTCAATTTTACCCATTGAAATAAACTGAAATACCATTAATCTGTTCCAATACTCACAGTGGTACCTTGACTTACGAGTTTAATTCATTCCGTTCGTAACTCAATTTCCTCGTATATCAAATCAATTTTACCCATTGAAATAAACTGAAATACCATTAGTCTGTTCCAATACTCACATACCTTGACTTACGAGTTTAATTCATTCCGTTCGTAACTCAATTTCCTCGTATATCAAGTCAATTTTACCCATTGAAATAAACTGAAATACCATTAATCTGTTCCAATACTCACAGTGGTACCTTGACTTACGAGTTTAATTCATTCCGTTCGTAACTCAATTTCCTCGTATATCAAGTCAATTTTACCCATTGAAATAAACTGAAATGCCATTAATCTGTTCCAATACTCACAGTGGTACCTTGACTTATGAGTTTAATTCATTCCGCTCGTAACTCAATTTCCTCTTATATCAAATTGATTTTCTCTGTTGAAATAAACTGTATTGCAATTAAATCGTTCCAGCACCCACCCACCCCACACACAAAAAAAACACCCTAATTCGTTGTGTTACGTTTTTTTTAACAAGAAAATAGCACTTTAACGTATAAACTCATAATAGAATAGCATGTAATGAATTATGTGCGGTGATGTGATAATGTTTATCTTTTTGGACCTTGACACCAATAAGCACCCCAGGTGAGACCAAGCTTCAAAAGGACATGTTTTGCTTTTCATCGTTAAAATCCGGTTGTTTGTTAACAGACAATTTCTAGACGCACTTTTTTTTTAATTATAAAACTATAAACGAAAGGCACGTCTTTATATTAATGACCATTTTTTTACTTATTTCATGTTGTTAATTCAATAGCAATTCTTTTTTAATTATGAAACTTTTAACGGTAGACACGTATAACACGGGAATAGTTAAAGCTATAAAAATTATATTATAAGGTTATAATAATAATAGCTAACCCTAACCCCTAACTCTAACCCTACCAAAATCTTCTTTTTTTTTAATAAATACTTTTTAATATTAACTATCCGTAGAGGGGTTAATTTTTTTTACATATGCTAACAACAACATGAAATAACTAAATTTTGAAAAATTAAAATCAAAAACTGTTTTAGTATAAAAATGTTACTGGTTTTTATCGGCCGGCTGTTTTGTTTACTAACAACCGGTGAAAAGCAAAATTCAGTTCCTTTCAAAACGGATTTGGGCTGGGGTGCTTATTAGTGTTAAGGCCCATTTTTTTTTATAAATTATATTTTTCTTTGGTGTAATAGATCTGGCATTCAACATCATATCTAAATCAACCACAAAAGTTCGTCATGTTTTCAGACTCGCTCTCTGTCTTACTATAATTCAGAAATAACTGGAAGGCTTCCTAATCGTTAAATACCTGAGAAGATTGTACTTTCCGTTCAACTATAAAGAGATTCTCATATGCTGGATCCCAAGCCACATTGAAGCACGGGGAATGGAAAGGGCTGGCTGAGCAGCGAAACAGCCTTTAGATTTTACCTCGAGGGAATTTTTCTTTATTTGGATTGGGGGAGTATGCAAACCTGAGAGTTGGTAATATAAAGCACTGTGTATGTTAAATAGCCTCTTCTTACTTACTGCTATGGTCTTATTTCTAACTTTCTAACTAACCGTGTTGGGATCTCTTCAATGTTCTTCTCCGTCGGGTGGCGCAGCCCTGTTGGCTGGGGCTTTAGAATACACACTGTTCCTCTGCAGAGGAGTAAGACACCACCTAATGGTGCCGTCTGTAAATGCGTAGAATATGCATTTGAGAACTTTTGAAGCCTTTCGTATACACAATATATATATATATATATATATCAAAGATTCTTAACAACTTGTTGCTTTAAACTGACCTGATGCTGAGTTGACTGTTACACTTTTTTCCCCAGGTTCATTTACGATTATAGCACTAAGAAATACAACCCTTATTTCTATATATTTGCATTATGCATCACAGTCTATGTCAAAGTGTTCTAGATCTAAAATTAAAGATTCCATATACTAACTTGAAACCTAAAATTAATAGATTCATTTATACAAAATAGCTACGGCTCTGGAATAACAACATTTATAATAAAACCTTTCTTAATCCAACCGAATTCGGGATATTTGAGTTCAGCCTTTAGAAAGTCCAGAAGGGAACACATCATTATATCCCGATTACGCATCGGAAATACAAGATGTACTAATTCCTTTATATACAAACAAAAACAACAACCACAATGTGAAACATGCCATACATTGTACTGTTAAACATTTACTCATAGAATGCAGAGATATCTTTCTCCTCAGAAAACATGTTTAAAAAAGCATTTATTGAATATATTGCTCTGTCCGTCCACTCACTGGCATTAGGCACATCGAGCTCTCACCACGGTTTACCTGTATCA
>CM042176.1:23238782-23256282 GCA_023376005.1 Doryteuthis pealeii | reverse complement strand
GAGGAAGATCCAAGTATTCATTCCCTTGAGATTTCTTCTGCAGACCTTGGTCTCTAGAAGTTTCCATGTTCTTCTAGGGTATTCTTTTTTCTTTTTTCCCCCTTCCCTCCCCCCTTTTTTTTCTTTCATCTCTGTTTGTTTGATGGTGTCCGCTTTTAAGATTTCTAAGTATTTTTAATTTTCCTTATCTCCAAGTGTGTTTTTATTTTCCTGACCCGGTAGTTGTATTCCATCCATTGTTTCTCTTTCCTCCTTTTCATCATTAGCATGGCATATTTTTTGATGCCGAATTCCATTTATATATCTATATTTTTATATTATTGATTTATATTACATCCACCACGAAATATTATACATCACCATGACCATCAAACACAAATACGCTCTTTAATACGCACATACACACGTGCAATCCCGCGCTAGGATACAGTCATAACGTCACAACCAACACGCATTTTCATGGACACGCGCATGACAACATACGCGCAAGTACAAAAAAACCCGCATTCACATAAACATACAACACGAGAATACAGTTATTTAAAAATACCATCATTTTCAAAAAAGATTCATTTAAAAGGAAATGCCATAACTAGACTGCTTCAGTTCCAGTGACGTTTTGAAAAAGAGATATTATCTCGAAAATTCAAGAATTAAATACAGGTTAACACACAACACCATTGTTACCGTATTATTTTTTTTTCTTTACACCTGCATTGTGATATCCTTCTAAATCAACCTCCTAACCTAAATTTTTATGGTTTGTACAAGAGTTTCCAGTTCTTTCTCGTTTTTAACAAAAAATCTTGGTATTATCCATGTACATAAGGTGTTTTACTTTTTGTGATTTAGTAAATTTTAGATTTAAACGGATCACCAAATCCTGGCCGGAAAACCAAACCTAGCGTTAATTAACAAAAAACAAAATATACTTAGAAAATATACAGGAGGCTAAAATTTACTAAATCACAAAAAGTAAAACACCTTATGTACATGGATAATACCAAGATGGTTTTGTTAAAAACGAGAAAGAACTGGAAACTATTGTACTCTTGTTAATTAACGCTAGGTCTGGTCTTCCGGCCGGGATTTGGGGATCCGTTTAAATCTAAAAGTCCAAAGGTAATTTTATGTGTCTCTTTTTCTAGGAAAGATTCTGTTTTGTCCATGTACGATTTGATTGGGGTAATTCTGCAATTTTGGTAATTTTGGTTTCGCAAGATTCTACTGGAATGGTCTGGTTTGAGTATGATTAGATCGATTGTCTGATAACGGTATCGATATAATCTCAGTAGTATTGATTAATTTTTTTGACCCTGGATCAACTGATTCAAGTTCGTTTCTTGTCCAGGCTAGGTAGGGCCTAGAATACCTTGCCCCAGATAACGTACATACATTCCCCCTATTTTATTAGATTTCTACAGACTAGGCTTCTTTCTGAGACATTTCTGATTTTCTGAAGGCTTTTTTTCATATTTATTATTATATTATTATTATTATTATTATTATTATTATTATTATTGAATTGAAACCCACACAGACCACGATATAGTTGAGATCGGCTAGGATACTCAGAAGGGTTATGAAAACCTGAGAAGATTTGCTATCACTCAGACACTAGAGAAATAACAATCTCCAATGATAATAATAATAGTAATAATAATGATAATAAACTCTCATACTACTACTACCACTACTACTACTACTACTACTAATAATAATAATAATAATAATAATAATAATAATAATAATAATAATAAACTAGCATAATAATAATAATAATCGTAATAATAATGATTATAAATTTGAATAATAATGATGATAATAATAATAATAATAATAATAATAATAATAATAATAATAATAATAATAATAATAATAATAATCTCTGACGATAATGAAAATAGTAATAATAATGATAATAAACTTGAATAAGAATAAGAATAAACTCGCATGATAATAATAATAATAATAATAATAATAATAATAATAATAATAATAATAATAATAATAATAATAATAATAATAATAATAATAATACCATCTTGACGACGATGACGATAAAAACAATCGTTATATTAAAAAAGAAGTTTTGTAAAAATTGATATTTATTTGCGTAAAAAAAAAGAAACGATATCGTGAAATGATTTTGCCATTTTAGCGTTGAGTATAAGGACATAGAAAAATGGAGGGAAAAAATCAAATGAATGAAAGTGAACAGTGATATTTTAAAAAAATCTTTCTATAAAAAAAAACATAAGTGAAGGGAAAATGATTGAAATAAAAATGGATGAATATAGATAAAGAATTGAAGAAAAGAGAAGAAAAAATTGCGAAGAAGGAAAAAAATAAATATATTAAAATATATAGAGATAATGGAAATATAAAAAAAGAAAGAAAAAAGAAAAGAAAAAACGAAATCGATGAAAAATGAAGAAAAATTAAGGAAATATATTAAATGAATGAAAGTGAATTGTTAAAGAAATTTTATAAAAATCTTTCTATAAAAGAATATAATGAAGGAAAAATGAATGAAAGAAAAATGTATAAATAATAGGATAAAAATGGATAAAAATGAATAAAGAATCTAAGAAAAAAAAAGAAGAAAAAGATTGAAAAAAAAAGAAGGAAAAAAGTAAATATATTAAAATAAATAAAAATAATGGAAATATAAAAACGAAAAAGAAATAAAAAGAAAAGAAAAAAAAACATGGATGAAAAAGGAAGAAAAATGTCAAATGAATGAAAGTGAATTGTTAAAGATTTCTATAAAAGAATATAGTGAAGGAAAAATGACTGAAAGAAAAATGTATAAATAATAGGATAAAATGAATAAAGAATCGAAGAAAAAAAGAAAAAGATTGAAAAAAAAAGAAGGAAAAAGTAAATATATTAAAATAAATAAAAATAATGGAAATATAAAAACGAAAAATAAAGAAAAAAGAAAAGAAAAAAGATGGATAAAAAAGGAAGAAAAATGAAAAGAAAATGTCAAATGAATGAAAGTGAATTGTTAAAGAAATTTTATAAAAATCTTTCTATAAAAGAATATAATGAAGGAAAAATGACTGAAAGAAAAATGTATAAATAATAGGATAAAAATGAATAAAGATCGAAGAAAAAAAAAAGAAAAAGATTGAAAAAAAAGAAGGAAAAAGTAAATATTAAAATAAATAAAAATAATGGAAATATAAAAACGAAAAATAAATAAAAACGAAAAGAAAAAAGAACATGGATGAAAAAGGAAGAAAAATTAAGGAAAGATGTTAAATGAATGAAAGAATCGAAGAAAAAAAAAAGAAAAGATTGAAAAAAAAAAGAAGGAAAAAAGTAAATATATTAAAATAAAAAAAAATAATGGAAATATAAAAAACGAAAATAAATAAAAGAAGAAAAGGAATAAATAAAATAAAATAAATAAAGAAGAAGAAAATAAAATGGATGAAAACGGAAGAAAAAGTCATGGCGGATCTGATAACATCATTACTATGTCGTTTAGCTATGTTGTTCTATTATTTAAACGTATTGTCGTTTATTGGACGGCGAACGCGATGCATGTCGGCTGCATCTTCTAGCTTTCCCGCCTTAGACGCATTATGTTTGGTTTTGTTGAATCGTCGTTGTCGTCGTTGTCGTCTTACCCACGGCGATGGAACAAACGAATCATTTTCAGTTCGGTTCCCTTGTTTCTGTCTCCCATTTTCCAGCCATCAACGTCTCACTCCCTGGTAATCAGATGTCAGGGCGGGAAAGAGGGAGAGCAAGGGAGAACGAAGGAGAGCAAGGGAGTGTAAGAGAGAGAGAGAGAGAGAGAGAGAAAGCAAGGGAGAGCGAGAGAGAGTAAGTGAAAGCAAGGAGAGTAAGAAGAGCGAGGAAGAGTAAGGAGAGTAAGTGAGAGCAAGGAGAGTAAGAAGAGCGAGGAAGAGTAAGGAGAGTAAGGGAGAGCAAGAGAAAGCAAGGAGAGCGAGGGGTGAGGGAGAGTAAGTGAGAGTAAGGAGAGCGAGGAAGAGTAAGGAGAGAAAGGGAGCAAGAGAAAGCAAGGGAGAGCAAGGGAGAACGAGGGGAGCGAGGGAGAGTAAGTGAGAGCAAGGAGAGTAAGGAGAGCGAGGAAGAATAAGGAGAGCAAGAGAAAGCAAGGGAGAGCGAAGGAGAGCAGGGAGTGCAAGAGAGAGAGAAGGCAAGGGAGAGCAAGGATAGTAAGTGAGAGCAAGGAGAGTAAGGAAGGCGAGGAAGAGTAAGGAGAGTAAGGGAGAGCAAGAGAAAGCAAAGGAGAGCAAGGGAGTGAGGGAGAGCAAGGGAGAGCGAAGGAGAGCAAGGGAGTGTAAGATAGAGAGAAAGCAAGGGAGAGCGAGGGAGAGTAAGTGAGAGCAAAGAGTAAGGAGAGTGAGGAAGAGTAAGGAGAGTAAGGGAGTGAGGGAGAGCAGGGAGAGCGAAGGAGAGCAAGAGAGTGTAAGAGAGAGAGAGAAAGCAAAGGAGAGCGAGGGGGTAATTGAGAGCAAGGAGAGTAAGGAAGAGTAAGGAGAATAAGGGAGAGCAAGAGAAAGCAAGGGAGAGCGAAGGAGAGCAAGAGAGTGTAAGAGAGAGAGAGAAAGCAAGGGAGAGCAAGGAGAGTAAGGAGAGCGAGGGAGAGCAAGGAAGTGTAAGGGAGAGCAAGAAGAAGCAAGAGAGAGCAAGGGAGTGAGGGAAAGCAAGGGAGAGCGAAGGAGAACAAGGGAGTGTAAGAGAGAGAGAGAAAGCAAGAGAGAGCGAGGGAGAGTAAGTGAGAGCAAGGAGAGTAAGGAGAGCGAGGAAGAGTAAGGGAAAGCTAGAGAAAGCAAGGGAGTGAGGGAGAGCAAGGGAGAGCAAGGGAGAGCGAGGAACAGAGATAACGGCTGAACAATCGTAAAACCAGACGAATAACCAAGAAAAATAAATAGGAAGGAATTTTATTTATTTAAAAATCAAGCATCTTCCTAGATTCTCTCTCACCACTTCCTCTTTAACCCACTTTCTCCGTTCGTCTGTCTCTGTATGTATATTTTTTTCTTTTTACTTACTTTATCGGCTTAACTGATCTTTATGTAACAAAATTTATCTGTGCATATCGTATACGCACGCTTATAAATTTTTAATGTAATATTCAATTGTATATATATTATATATATATATATATATATATATATATATATATATATATATAGAGAGAGAGAGAGAGAAGAGAGGAGCGATAGATAGATAGATAGATATGGGATGTGGACATTCTATATACTCTACACAACTATAGACTCATTAGATTCCTTAATGATATATTTATAGAAGAATATACTCTTATTGATAAGTATCACGCACACGCACACACAACACACACACACAATATATATATATATAATATATATATATATATATATATATATTACACGTATGTAACTATTTTGATATCATATTATTAACATCATTAATAAATATTTTTCCCCAAAAAAACCTTAGTTGGTTTATTGTGATATTGATCACTTTTATTTTATCAATCTTACCGATTTTATTGTGTTATTAATACCTAATTATTATTATATATATATATATATATATATATATATATATATATATATATATATATAATATATATATATATATATATGAGTGTGTGTGTGTGTGTGGTGCGTGTGTGTGTGTGTGTGTGCATACGTGTGTATACTTGCATGCATATATGTACGTACGTACGTCGGTACACCTCCCTCTCATATATATATGCATGAGTCGACGCCGCACACACACATACATATAACTAAAAGACTTTGTAATATATATATATATATATATATATATATATATATATATATATATATATATCATAGGTTTATATATATGTATATATACTACTATGTTTATGTATATATATATAAATATATATATAGAGAGAGAGGTTCTTCACGGAACAAAATGGACATGCTACTATTAAACACACTCGCCTACCGGATTTTAATAGCATGTTAAACCCACAAAATCACTTGAACTTTTATAATTCTTCTATAATGCTCCCTTTCTAATAATGTATCAACAATTTCTTCAAATAAGAAATTTTCTCCTGAAGATGACCTAAGGTCGAAACTAGTTGAGAATAAACAACATGCTAGAAATATTCCTGAGTGTCTTAATAATTTTTGTTCACACTATATATATATATATATATTTATGTGTTTGTATATGAAAGCTACAGAGTATGGACATTTTGCATACTGTATATAACTAAGTATGATACACCCAGTATAATCGTATATAATATATTTTTGTAGTGCATATAAAAATATGTGCAGTAATTAATAAGTATACACACACACACACACACACACACACACACACACGTATATATATATATATATATATATATATATATAGAGAGAGAGAGAGAGAGAGAGAGAGAAAGAAATATATATATATATGAATATATATATATATATATATATATATATATATACTATTTTAATATCAAATTACTATATTATCAAATATTATTAAAATTGAATATTCAATATAAAAAAAAATTACTTGATCGATTTTAATCTCGTGCACTTTTATCATTCACTACAATCTGATCAATCCTATTGATTTTATTCTTTTATTCATATCATATATATATATATATATATATATATATATATATATATATTAGCGTGTGTATAGATATAATATATATCATGCTGCTTTGAAACCAATGGTAACAATGGCACCTTAAATATATTGTACACGCTAATGAATAGATAGATACAGCTCTTATACCCGTAAACGACTACTTTATTTTGAATTCTTCAATACAAGAATAAAAAACAACTCATATATATATTACATAATTGTGTATATATAATATATATAATATAATTAAATCGTGGAAGCAGCACCCCACGACGAAACAGCTATATGGCCACCTGCCCCCCATCTCACAAACCATTCGAGTGAGACGGACAAGACATGCCGGGCACTGCTGGAGAAGCAAGGATGAGCTCATAAGTGACGTTCTCCTGTGGAAGCCAACACACGGACATGCTAGTGTGGGCCGCCCAGCAAGGACCTACATTGACCAACTAAGCAAAGATGCAGGTTGCTGCGCAGAGGACCTCCCTGGGAAAATGAATGATAGGAAAGGTTGGCGAGAGATTGTCATGGATATCCGTGCTAATAGCGCGACATGATGATGATGATGATATCTATATAATCTATATAATATATATGTTAGCTCAGTCTGTAGAGCGTTCAGCTAGAAACCACAAGGTTCTTAGTTCGATACCGGTCCTCGCCAACTCAGCGTATGAGTAGCACAGGGATCTGTGCGGTAAAGTAAGGAGCTGATGGTAGGTGTGGCGCTCCACCTCAGACACTAAAATAATCTCCTTGGTCTAGCGCAAGTGAAAAGGGGATGGACTCCTTCGCTGATTGGCTGATACCGATTTTAGGCCGCCCCGACGACTTACTTACTTATATGTATATAATTTATATATATATATATATATATATATATATATATATATATATATTTAAACAAGCATGGTGGTTAAACCCACAAAGTACTCCCATTGCTACTCGGTGGTTTATATACTATAAAAACATTTATTTCTTAATGATATATAGCACTCATCACAGGATTTTAAACATATTAATTACATGGGCAGTTTTGAGGCAAATCTTATCTCAGCTAGACTTTAACAGAGACATTGTTAATAAATAAGATGCTAATTAAGATTAAATAATGATTATTTAATAACCATTGAGACTATAAATAACTAAAGGAATTGTGACGTTGGTGGTGAGGTAGTTTCTGTTACTGACAGACTGACGCACAATCTCCATTATAATAAGATATACCTTATTCCAAACTAGAAATTGATTTCATTGGTTTTTATTAAGTTTTCATAATTCGACATTAAAAATAACCAGAAATCAACTCAATGATGGCACTACGTATTAAAATCAATCCTATAAATGATTGTATATAGAAACTAATTAGAATATAATTAAAATAAGTGTACTCTTTTATATTCGTTAATCTTTCTAATTTGATATATTTCATTACATTAAAACTTAAATACTTACGTCCGGAGGGCGCATATTCTAGCTAGTATATATATACCGGATGTGGAACAGAGAACATACAATGTAAAAAAATTCAAATCATTTCTCAATAGAACATCACAAAGGTAAGACACCTATTTTATCTTCTCCGATCTCTTATATAATAATTGTATTAATTTAATGTTTCAAAAGAGTCCAGTAATAGATGAGAAGGGCTTTTCAAAAGTAAAGTAAAGTCGTCGGGGTGGCCTAAAGTCGGTATCAGCCAGTCAGCGAGGGGGGTCTATCCCCTTTTCAATAGCACTAGACCAAGGAGATTATTTTTGTGTCTGAGTTGGAGAGCGTCACACCTACCATCAGCTCCTTACTTTACCGCACAGATCCCTGTGCTACTCATACACTGAGTTGGCGAGAGCCGGAATCGAACTAGGAACCTTGTGGTTTCTAGCCGAACGCTCTACCGACTGAACTAACCGGTATATATATATATATTGAAAATCAACGCTCTACCGACTGAGCAAACCCGGCCCCTAGCCCAGTAATAGATGAGGAGGAATTTTCCATTAGGGACTTCTCTCGATTTTTCAAAAAACTTTTGAGAGAGGTCCTTTTGGAAAAAGATTTTTTTATTTATTCCATTCATTTCATTCATTCCATTGATTCTTAACTAAACTATATACATATATTTACCAGCTCCTCTGCACGAGCCGGATGCGACACAGGGTCAATTTCTTAAGCGGAGTTTAATAGGTTTGAATTCAGAGTTTTCCTTCTCCTAGACTGGTTACCTAGCCATGGTAAAAGAACCCAGTCTGCCCTGCTATTTACCCATAGCGGGGGGAGATTAAGATTCACACCTTTCTCAAGGGTATTAGCGCTAAGTGAAATGCAATTACCACGTCCAGGATTTGAACTCGGGGCAACGAGTCCATTTCCCATGACTTTAACCATTACACCAAGCGCTTCCTACTAAACTATATATATAAAGTAAGTAAAGTTGTTGGGGCGGCTTAAACTCGGTATCAGCCAATCAGCGAAGGAGTCCATCCCCTTTTCACTAGCACTAGACCAAGGAGATTATTTTTTGTGTCTGAGGTGGAGAGCGCCACACCTACCATCAGCTCTTACTTTAGCTTACAGATCCCTGTGCTACTCATACACTGAGTTGGCGAGGGCCGGAATCGAACTAGGAACCTTGTGGTTTCTAGCCGAACGCTCTGCCGACTGAGCTAACCCGTCCTTCAAACAGTGCCAATATCCGTAGCCGGTGTTATCAACTTATGCGTGCGATTTCCTTATTTGTTAACAAAATGTTTAAGTTTTCAGGACGAGTTTCCAAAACTTAACGGGGGTGGGGGTTAACAAAATGGCGTCTCTTTCAATTTCAAAATGATTTATCACTTTCTTTTGTGCAAGGCTTTTACGACAGTTTTATAACTGTTGTCATAAAGGAAGTTCCTTATAAACATTACCTCGGTTACAATGTCGATACTTGTCATAAACAAAATTAAATATATGTATCTTCTCTTATTATATATATATATATATATATATATATATATATATATATATATATATATAATATGTTGTGTGTGTGTGTGTGTATGCACACATTCAGAAGGATTGCTTTTATTTGTATCAATAAATGTATAATAATATCTGTATTCTATTAACAGTAAAAAGCTCAGATTTGCGAATATATCTAACCGTGTGTCATCACACACACATACACACACTCTCTCTCTCTCTCTCTCTCTCTCTCTCTCTCTCTCTCTCTCTCCTCTCTCTCCTCTCTCTCTCTCTCTCTCTCTCTTTATATATATATATATATATATATATATATATAGTAAAGTAAGTAAAGTCGTCGGGGGCGGCCTAAAGTCGCTATCAGCCAGTCAGCGAGGGAGTCTATCTCCTTTTCAATTGTTCTAGACGAAGGAGATTGTTTTTGGCGTCCTATCTTCATACAACACACACACACACACACACACACATATATATATATATTATATATATATATAATATATATATATATATATATATATATATATATATATATATATAGCGAGACTCCAATACTGGCGAGATTCTAGTATATATATATGTATGTGCCTATATATGTAGATGAATGTACGCATATATATATATATATATATATATAGAGAGAGAGAGAGAGAGACAGAGAGAGACAGAGAGACAGAGAGAGAGACAGAGACAGAGACAGAGAGAGAGAGAGAGAGAGAAATGTAGACAGACACAGGATGTTACAATGGTTGAAAGTTTATTTACGGTGATAACGACGACGCTATAACGTTTCAGTCTTTCAGACCTTCTCCAGGCACCGAGCTGTATTGGAGAATTCAATTCTTTTACTGACGAGTGTCGTTTGGTCCCGAGTGAGAGGAAGGGGTGGTCAGCTGCTGCTGATGTGGAAGAGAGAGAGAGAGAGAGAGAAAGAAAGAGAGGCCGGGAGAGAAAGAGGTTGATAGAGGCAGAGAAAGATGGGGAGACAAACGGAGAGTAGCAAGTCGTTGGGTTACGGACTTATTGATGCAGCTTGGATGACATAGAAAAGAGACAGAAAGAGAGAGACTCAGTAAGTAAACGGAGATAGGTAAAGTTTGATAAGTATTATTTGTATTATTCGGACTATTGTCCTCATTTTCATTGTTATCTGTACAACGTTTCGATCGATGTGCCCTCCGGCCTTCTTCAGGTATTTCTTGTAACCGGACTCTGGAACCTTATCGGACTCGGGAACCTTCTTTTCGAACTCGGGAACTTTCTTGTCGTAATCGGGAGCCATCACGGAACTTTGAATCTATCCCGTTATTCAGTCCACGGGGGTATCCTGTTTTCATTCCGCTAACCATAGCTGGGGTATAGGCGTTAAGCTGTGTTAATTATTATTCTATAATACTAATCATCAAGCCTCATCTAAAAAAAAAAGAAGAAAATTCAGAGAAATAGTAAAGTCGATTTGTTTTTTCGTCTTTAATTTCTTTCTTTCTTTCTTCTTTCTTTCTTTCTTAACATTTTTTTTCCTTTTTAGTTTCTTTCTTTCTTTCTTTTTCTTTCTTTCTTTCTTTCTTTTTTCTTTCTTAACATTTTCCCTCTTTAGTTTCTTTCTTTCATTCTTTTTTCCTCTTCCTTCCTTTCTTCTTTCTTTCTTTCTTTCTTTCTTTCTTACATTTTTTTTTTTTTTTTTTTTTTTTTTTCCTTTTTAGTTTCTTTCTTTCTTTCATTCCCCTTTTTTCTTTCTTTCTTTCTTTTCTTTCTTAACATTTTTTTTTTCCTCTTTAGTTTCTTTCTTTCTTTCTTTCTTTCCCTCTTTCTTTCTTTCTTTCTTTTTTAACATTTTTTTCCTCTTTAGTCTGTTTTGTTTGTTTGTTTGTTTCTTTCTTTCTTTCTTAACATTTCCCCCTTTAGTTTCTCTCTCTCTCTCTCTCTCTCTCTCTCTCTCTCTCTCTCTCTCTCTCTCTCTATCTATCTATCTATCTATCTCTCTGTCTCTTTCTCTCTTTCTTTTGAAGGAACCGAAGAAAGATAAAACAAAATGAACGGAGGGAATTGGTCAACATTCTAACTTTAACAATCTCATAAATGGCGTGACACTGTTTGTTCGTTTGTTTTCTTTTGGGGTGAGGGGCAGGTGTTTTGTCTTTTTTATTGTTGACGTCTTTTAGTAACTCATTCCAAGCCCCCCTCGCCTGCACCCCCCTCTCCCCAAATTAGCCAATGCTGTTTATCTATTTTGTAGAGATTCCTAAAAAAAAGGGCAACAATATAAAACACCTTTAAAAAAAAACAATTTATCTCAAATCTTTAATAATATTGGAATACCGTCGAGGGAATTGACGTTATTTCTCTGATTAAAAAAGCAAAACAAGAACTAAACTTGGGGATTTTATTTATACATTTCTCTATTTATTTGTTTATTAATTTGGTTGGGATTTTTGTCTAACGGCATATCAACCCTTTTGGGGTCATTTAATGCCGAATGATGTCATTTTGATAAACAAAGGACTCAGGTTGGTTGGTTTATTTGTTTTAACGGCATATCAACCCTTTTTGGGTCATTTAATGCCAAATAAAGTGATTTTGATAAACAAAGGACTCGGGTTGGTTGTCTGTTTTGTTTTATGGCATATCAACCCTTTTTGGGTCATTTAATGCCAAATAAAGTCATTTTGATAAACAAAGGACTCGGGTTGGTTGTCTGTTTTGTTTTATGGCATATCAACCCTTTTTGGGTCATTTAATGCCAAATAAAGTCATTTTGATAAACAAAGGATTCGGGTTGGCTGGTTGTTTTGTTTTATGGCATATCAACCCTTTTTGGGTCATTTAATGCTGAATCAAGTCATTTTGATAAACAAAGGCTCAGGTTGGTTGGTTGTTTTGTTTTATGGCATATCAACCCTTTTTGGGTCATTTAATGCTGAATCAAGTCATTTTGATAAACAAAGGACTCAGGTTGGTTGGTTATTTTGTTTTATGGCATATCAACCCTTTTTGGGTCATTTAATGCCAAATCAAGTCATCTTGATAAACAAATGTTTCAGGTTGTTTACAGTATTGAACAGGGCCACTGCTGTGCAACTTTGTGATCTAGCTGGAACAAGTGCTTTCAGCTTGACAGTAAGATAGATAGATAGATAGATAGATAGACAGACAGATGGATAGATAGATAGATAGATAGATAGGTTTAGTTGTTTTACGGCATATCAACCTTTTTCAGGTCATTTAATGCCAAATCAAGTTATTTTGATAAACAAGTGCTTTCAGCTTGACTGTAAGATAGATAGATAGATAGATAGACAGACAGATAGATAGATACATAGATAGATAGGTTTAGTTGTTTTACGGCATAGCAACCTTTTTCAGGTCATTTTATGCCAAATTAAGTTATTTTGATAAACAAAGTATTCAAGTTGCTTACAGTACATTCTATTGGTTAAGTGGTTACCCAATTAAGTTTTGAACAGGCTCCTTGATGCTTAACTTCGGTGATCTAGCGGGAACCGATGCATTCAGCATGACCTGACCATAATAACTGTTCAACTAATATAGTTAATACAATAAAGGATATTCAATAACACTATGTAACACACATTTCGTTCTTATGTAGTATGTGTTATTTCTTAATTGCTTATGTTATAAAAGTATAGAAAATGGCTATTATTCCCTTCAAACAACTTAAACCTTTTCACTTTCATGTGTTTTCTTTTCTTTTTTTAATTCATTCCATATAATTTTATATATATATATATATATATATATTATATATATATATATATATATATATATATATATACTAGCAAATATATGCACCTCCGGGTGCAAGTATTTAAGTTTTGATATAATAAAATATCATATTAAATTAGAAAGGCTAATGAAACTGACTAAGAATGCAGATAAAAAGATCTGCAACAGAGGGGGTATAATCAAAAAATAGAACAACTTTGAAACTAACTATTCCATCATTTTCCATTATTCCCCTGTTTCATTGGTAAATTTTCCTAATTTAACTATTTAGTTAAAATAGGAAGTAAAGGATAATATTACAGTTATTTCTTCTTGTAATAAATTTCTCTTAAGATTTATCCACGAGATTTTTGTTTATATTTCTTAAGATAAAACCAAACAATTAGAAATCAATAATACCAAGCACATATTTATTAAAATAAAATTTTAAATATCAATATGCAAATTAGCCTTCTCGTTCAAAACTGTAACCGCTAATGTTGTTGTATATATAAATACAATTGCATGTTATTAGTACGTAGATATGATCAACAGTATTAATAATGTAAAACAATTTTTATTAATAACTGAAGGTTTAAAAGAATGAAATCATGGAGAATTTGACGTAAATAATTAAGGGAATTGTGACTTGAGTAGTAATATAGTTTCGGTTACAGACAGAAAAACACACAATCTCCATTATAATAAGATATATATATATATATTTAATACCATGATGCAAGACACATTTTATTCCTGGATAGTATGTTATTTCTTAATTGCTTATGTTGTAAGAGTATAGAAAATAGCCTTTATTCAATTCAAACTTTGTTTTTGTGCCCTCGGATAAAACTATGGAATACAAATTTTATTTCCTGATAGTATGTGTTATTTCTTAATTGCTTATGTTATAAAATTATAGAAAATGGACATTATTCCCTTCGAACTTTGCCTTTGTTAGTTGATTGGATAATTGTTTTGTTTTACGGCATATAATCCCCCAATGGGGCCACCTGTCGGTCGTGGATGACAACCTGTGATGCTTAAGGATAGAACCCAGGTAGATGAGCAGTCCATGATCTGCAACACTTCACTTTGGCCCTTTCTTGAGCTCGACGGGCGGTCTGAGAGGTCCTCTCCGATCAATCGGTTGGTCACGTCAAACCCTAACCCCTATATGATTGCCCAAACCCTATTGCCCTTATGGCAAGCCCCAACTCTTTTTATCATATGGATACTAGAAGGATGTAGCTGAGGGTCTACATCTCCTAGGAATGACGTTAAACTCTATCTGATTGTAAGGTTCCAGTTTTGAGGGTTTGGGGAATGTAGAGCACCTCTTCATCACCATTGCTCCCTGGTCCACTCTGACCCGGAGTTAGGGTCCCATCTATAGGTTAAATAGTAAAATATGTTTATAAACAAAACTGATTATCCATTAAGAATGAATGTATTTCAAAATTTTATCGGCATTAAATGACCCACTGAGGTTGATATGCCGTAAAACAAAACAACCAACCAACAAAATTACGGCGTATCAACCCTTTTCGAAGCATTAATCCCGAATCAATTCAATTTGATAAACAATGGACTCTGTATTATTTGCATTAGTCGGGCTATTGTCCTCATCTCCATTTTTATATACACAACGTTTCGGTCGATGTGATCTTCGGCCTTCTTTAAGTGTTTCTCGTCGGACTTGGAAACCATCTCGAATACAGATACAAAAAATTAGAAAAATTTAGCCTTTAGAAAACGAGGATTTTTAGTGCATTTAAGTAGACGATCTTTGATGCTATTTCCTCAAAAATGGTGAAAGTGAAAGATCTAATTTTTGGTATCAATATTCGGTATACAAACACATAACTTTCGCATAGATGGACAATTTGATATTTTTAAAAAGTGAAAAATCGACCTACCTTTCTGCACAGCCACTTGTGCAGATGCAGATCATTTTTATTTTACTTTATTTATTTACTAGAAGTGTCTACCCGGCGTCACCTGGGTAGAGGAGGGATTTTTAATGAATTAATCGCCTCATTTATATTGTTTGTTTTTTTAATTGTAAATTATTGGATTAAAATGTCTTACTTTATTGTTATATATTTACGTGGGGATTTTATGGGGCATCCAGTGAGGATCTAACTTGTGATAAGTAATAATAGATCTGCGAGACTAACTTTTAAAAAAATCCCCCCTCAATCAACATCATATTTCAATTACCTTCTGTTACTATACAAATTTTAATTTTTAAATATCTTCCCAAAAATAAATAAAATCTTCATTATTTTTGCTCAAAAACAAGCCCTGGTGATAGTGAATGTATATATATTTATATATACTTTGTCGTTAATTGCTTTATTTTCGAAGTTTCCTCCGGACATACACATATACACAATTGCCCTTTATATATGTATAGATAGATTTATCATATTTTCTGGACACTACGCCATCGTAGAAAGGTGCAAGCAGCTTAAAAGATCATCATCATCCTCATCATGTCGCGCAATTAGCACGAATATCCATGACAATCTCTCACCAACCTTCTCTATCATTCATTTTCCCAGGGAGGTCCTCTGCGCAGCATCCTGCATCTTTTCTTAGTTGGTCAATGTAGGTCCTTGATAGGCGGTCCACACTAGCATGTCCATGTGTTGGCTTCCACAGGAGAATGTCGCTTATGAGCTCGTCCTTGCTTCTCCAGCAGTGCCCGGCATGCCTTGTCCGTCTCACTCGAATGGTTTGTGAGATAGGGGGCAGGTGGCCATATAGCTGTTTCCTCGTGGGGTGCTGCTTCCACGATTTGTCCAAATCATAAACAAAAGAAAGAAAAGAAAAGGAAAAGGAAAAGGATAAGAAAAAAAAGAAAGAAAGAAAGAAAAAAAGAAAGAAAAGAAAGAAAGAAAAAAGAAAGAAGAAGAAGAAAGAGAAAAGAAAGAAAAAGAAAGAAAACGAAAAGGAAAAAGAAAGAAAGAAAGAAAGAAAGAAGAAAGAAAAAGAAAAAGAAAAGAAAGAAAGAGAAAGAAAGAAGAAAGAAGAAAGAAAGAAAAGAAAGAAAGAAAGAAAAAGAAAAAAGAAAAGAAAAGAAAGAAAAGAGAAAAGAAAGAAAGAAAAGGAAGAGAAAGAGAAAGAAAGAAAGAAAGAAAAGAAAGAAAAGAAAAGAAACGAAAGGAAGAAGAAAAGAAAAGAAAAGAAAGAAAGAAAGAAAGAAAGAAAGAAGAAAGGAAAAAGAAAAAGAAAAAAGAAACAATTACATTTTCATTAATTAACATTGGACTGTTTTTCAAGTCAATGTTTGACTTTTATCTTCAAATCTCGCAAAAATGACGTAAGACTCAAACAGAAGATTAAAATATCCAATAAAAAGCGAACGATAAAATTTGAACGAAGAATTTGAAACGCTCTTTGCCGACGTATTTTTTGCACCCGCCACCCATGATTCTCGGCTTGTGGGTGGTCCCTAGCTGTTCTATGTAGGTCTTTGCTGGACGACTCCTACTAGCATGTCCATGTGCTGGTTTCCATAGAAGGACGTCGCTTATGAGTTCATCCTTAATTCTCCAGCCAATACTGTCTTCATATTTGTTAATTTTAATTCCGCCAATGATATTTCTTTGTTTTCTTCCACAATTCGCGTATTGGTTATTGTTGTAAGCATTGGAATAAGAGATTGATTAAAAATGATTAATAAAAGTTAATAAAGATAAAACAATAAAAAATCAAATAAAAATACAAACAATAATAATAATAATAATAATAATAATAATAATAATAATAATAATAAACAATTTGAAAACAAAAATATATAAAGAACAAAAGATAATAATTGATTCGGATAAAGACGTCCATTTTTTTTTTCGTTGACAGAATTCAGATTATGGCTGATACCGACATTAGGCCGCCCTGATGACTTTACTTACTTATTACCTTATAAATAATATTTCACTGAATTTTTGAGATGAGGCTGGATAATTTATATTATTTGGATTATTCGGATCATTGTCCTGAGCGTTCGGCTAGAAACCACATGGTTCCTAGTTCGATTCCGGTCCTCGCCAACTCAGCGTATGAGTAGCACAGGGATCTGTGCGGTAAAGTAAGGAACTGATGGTAGGTGTGGGGCTCCACCTCAGACGCCAAAACAATCTCCTTGGTCTAGCGCTAGTAAAAAGGGGATAGACTCCCTTGCTGATTGGCTGATACCGACTTTAGG
>CM042176.1:23211757-23231182 GCA_023376005.1 Doryteuthis pealeii | reverse complement strand
ATACAATTTTATTAATATACCCCTGGAAGGTGTTAAGAAAGATGAAAATCATGGGAGTTTGACGTAAAATAATTAAGGGAATTTGTGATGAGAAGTAATATAGTTTGGTTACCAGACAGAAAAACCCCCACATCTCATTATAATAGAATATTATATATTTAATAATGATGCAAGCACATTTATTCCTGGATAGTATGTTATTTTTAATTGGCTTATGTTGTTAAGAGTAATAAGAAAATAGCCCCTTATTCACTTCAAAAACTTTGTTTTTGTGCCCTCGGATAGAACTATGGAATACAAATTTTATTTCCTGATAGTATGTGTTATTTCTTAATTGCTTATGTTATAAAATTATAGAAAATGGTATTTATTCCCTTGAAGCTTTGCCTTTGTTATTGTTGATTGATAATGTTTGTTTTAACGGCATATAATCCCCAATGGGGCCACTGTCGGTCGTGATGACAATCTGTGATGCTTAAGGATAGAACCAGGTATTGAGCAGTCATTGATCTGAACACTCACTTTGGCCTTTCTTGAGCTCGCCGGGTGGTCGAGAGGTCCTTCCAATCATGGTGGTCAACTGTCAAAACCCTAGCCCCTATATGACTGCCAACCTTATTGCCCTTATGGAAGCCCAACCGCTTTTTATCATATGGATACTAGAAAGGCGGTGGCTGAGGGTCTACTCTCTGGGAATGACGTTAAATTCTTTATCTGATCCAGTTTTGAAGGTTTGGGGATGTGGAGCACCCCTTCATCACCATTGCTCCATTGGTCCTACTCTGACGCCGGAGTCTGTTAGGGTCCCATCTATGGTGAAATAGTAAACATGTTTATAAACAAAATTGATTATGCCATTAAGAATGAATTTATTTAAAATTTTATGCGGCATTTAAAATGACCCACTGAGGTTGATTAATGGTAAAACAAAACAAACAACCAACAAAATTTGGCGGCATATCAACCCTTTTCGAGCTTATCGAATCAATTCAATTTGATAAAACTGGACTCTGTATTATTGCTTAGTCGGGCTATTGTCCTCATCTTCATTTTATATCCAAAGTTTCGGTCGATGTGATTTTCGGCGTCTTTAGGTGTTTCGTTCATCGTCGGACGTTGGAAACCTCGAATACAGATACAAAAAATTAGAAAAATTTAGCTTTAGAAAACGAGGATTTTTAGTGCATTTAAGTAGAAGACGATCTTTGATGCTATTTGTCAAATAATGGTGCAAGTGAAGTGAATATTTTTGGTATCAGTAATTCAGTATACTAAACATGACTTTTCGCATAGCATGGACAACTTGATATTTTTAAAAAGTGAAAAATGACCTACTTACTGCACAGCTATTGTGCAAGATGCAGATCATTTTTATTTTTATTTTATTTATTTACTAGAAGTTCTACCCGGCGTCACCTGGGTAGAGAGGGATTTTTAATGAATTAATGCCTCATTTATATTGTTTTGTTTTTTAATTGTAAATTATTGGTTAAAATGTCTTACTTTATTGTTATAATATTACGTGGGGATTTTATGGGGCCATCCAGTGAGGATCTAACTTGTGTAGTATATAGATTGCGAGACTAACTTTAAAAAATCCCCTCAATCAACATCATATTTCAATTCTTCTGTTACAATACAATTTTTTATTTTTAAATATCTCCAAAAATAAATAAAATCTTCATTTAATTTTTGCTCAAAAACTAAGGCCTGGTGATGTGAATGTATATATATTTATATATACTTTGTCGTTAATTTGCTTTCTTTTTCGAAGTTTCCTCGGACATACACATATACACAATTGCATTTTATATGTATAGATAGATTTATCATATTTTCTGGACACTACGCCATCGTAGAAAGGTGCTAGCAGTTAAAAGTCATATCATCCTCATCATGTCGCGCATAAGCACAAATTCATAGAACATCTCTCACGCACTTTTCTCTATCATACATTTTCAGGGAGGTTTCTGCGCGCATCTGCATCTTTTCTTAGTTTGGTCATGTAGGTCCTTGATGGCGGTCCACACAGCATGTACGTGTGTTGGCTTGCACAAAGGAGAATGTCAGCTTATAGCTCGTTTGTTCTCCAGAGTGCCGCATGCCTTATCGTCTCAACTCGAGGGTTTTGTGAGATGGGGGGCAGGTGGCCAATATAGCTGTTTCCTCGTGGGTGCTTGCTCCACGATTTGTCCAATCATACAAGAAAGAAAGAAGAAAACTAAGGAAAGGAAAAGAGAAAGAAAGAAAGAAAGAAGAAAGAAAAGAAAGAAAACGTAAAGGAAGAGAAGAAGAAAAGAAAACGAAAGGAAAAGAAAGAAAGAAAAGAAGAAAGAAAAAGAAAGAAAAAGAAAAGGAAAAGAAAGAAAGAAGAAAGAAAGAAAGAAAAAGAAAGAAAAAGAAAGAAAGGCGAAAAGGAAAAGGAAAAAGAAGAAGAAGAAAGAAAGAAGAAAAAAGAAAGAAAACGGAAAGAAGAGAAAGAAAAGAAAGAAAGAAAACGAAAAGAAAAGAAAGAAGAAAGAAAGAAAGAAAGAAAAAGAAAAAGAAAAGAAAGAAAGAAAGAAGAAAGAAAGAAAGAAAAAGAAAAAGAAAAAAGAAACAATTACATTTTCATTAATTAACATTGGACTGTTTTCAAGTCAAAGTTTTGCTTTTATCTTCAAATCTCGCAAAAATGACGTAAGACTCAAACAGAAGATTAAATAATCCAATAAAAAGCGAACGATAAAATTTGAACGAAGAATTTGAAACGCTCTTTGCCGACGTATTTTTTGCACCCGCCACCCATGAGTCTCGGCTTGTGGGCGGTCCCACATTAATAGGGCCGTGTGCCTAACCCGTACACGTTGGGTACGTGGTAAGTATCCTAGCTGTTCTATGTAGGTCTTTGCTGGACGACTCGTACTAGCATGTCCATGTGCTGATTTCCATAGAAGGACGTCGCTTATGAGTTCATCCTTAATTCTCCAGCCAATACTGTCTTCATATTTGTTAATTTTAATTCCGCAATCATTTTCTTTGTTTTCTTCCATAGTTCGCGTAATGCTTTGTTGGAAATAAGTTTGGAATAAGAGATTGATTAAAAATGATTAATAAAAGTTAGTAAAGATAAAACAATAAATCAAATAAAAAACAAACAATAATAATAATAATAATAATAATGATGATATGATGATGATGATGATAATAATAATATAATAATATGATGATGATGAATGAGATGATAATATGATAATAATAATAATAAATAATAATAATGATAATAATAATAATAATAATAATAATAATGATGATGATGATGATGATGAATGATAATAATAATACCGATGATGATGATGATTAATAATAATAATAAAAAAATAATAATAATAACATTTGAAACAAAATCTATAAAGAAAAAAGATGATAATTGATCGGATAAAGATCCATTTTTTTTTTTTTTCGTTGACAGAATTCAGATTATGGCTGAATCCGACATTAGGCGCCCTGATGACTTTACTTACTTATTACCTTATAAATAATATTTCACTGAATTTTGAGATGAGGCTGGATAATTTATATTATTTGGATTATTCGGACCATTGTCCTGAGCGTTCGGCTAGAAACCACATGGTTCCTAGTTTGATTCCGGTCCTCGCCAAACTCAGCGTATGAGTAGCACAGGGGATATGTGGGTAAAGTAAGGAGCTGATGGGAGGTGTGGCGCTCCACCTCAGACGCCAAAACAATCTCCTTGGTCTAGCGCTAGTAAAAAGGGGATAGACTCCCTTGCTGATTGGTGATACCGATTTAGGGAGCGCCCCGGCGACTTTATTTTTTACTTACACTGCGTTTCGGACGAATGTGCACTCCGGTATTTTCTGGTATTTCTTGTCGAACTCAGGAACCTTTCTCTTCGGAACTTTTGAACTTGGGGATTCTTTTGTCGAACTCGGGAGCTCTCACGGAACTTCGAATCAACCTTTAATCAATCCTCCTAGGGTAGATTGTTCTCATTCCGTTAACATGACCGGGTAAAAGGTTAAGGCTGTGTTAATTATTCTATGTTCCTATCGCCTTCGCCAGGATTGAACCTGCAGCCCAGAGAAACTGTCACTTAGATCGTTTAAAAGTCAATTGTATAAATTGGGTAAAAAAGGGGGTATAAGATAATGTGAAGGGTTGAGGAAACAAGAAGAGGGGAAAAAGGTCCTTCACGTCACCCAACTTCAGCACAGGCCCAGGCAAAAATTAACGGGTGAGTTGCTACACAAGATTGGGCCAATAACAAAAAGAATCGAGAGTCCGGATGTTGTGTGAGGAATACTTCTTATTCCTTCGGGAACATGTT
Organism: Doryteuthis pealeii; assembly: GCA_023376005.1. Lineage (NCBI taxonomy): Eukaryota > Metazoa > Mollusca > Cephalopoda > Myopsida > Loliginidae > Doryteuthis > Doryteuthis pealeii. The sequence goes on along the minus strand of CM042176.1, from coordinate 23,226,852 downwards.
GGTTTATTTTACACTCAACCTACTGCGTCGTCCTCCCAATATAACTGGCACTAACAGCAGTGATATTTATAATCAGTAAACTTTGTTCAAAGATTGGGCAGAAACATCCATTTGAATGTTTGTGAAAATGCAGATCTAGTGTGAGAAGAGTTCTGACCTTATCTGCATTGAACAACGTATTAGGCCAATGTGATGTTAATAACGCACGTCGACCAACAAAGTCCTATCCACGGCAATTTTTAATACAACAGGGAATTTAGTGGGTCCAAACCTTTATTACAATTGAATTTAGATATGGTTTTATTGTTAATCATTGTCAAATCACCTCCCGGATACCATTGTCTGCAAAATATGTTTGTATTTCTTAAGTTAATTTAATCTTGGCAGTTAGGACAAATGATTATGCTCTGTACGTTAAGCATTTAATTAGGTTACCTTTCTTTGATTGGGAGCAAACCGGTCTACTAGTAAAGCCCAGTAACTGTGGCCTTCGGTAAATACTCCGTCACAAAGACGAGGAACGTTTTTCAGCTAAACATCCAGGAAGGGCAATCTGTTATTTTTCCCTCTTCCATAGTGACTTAAAGAGTGATGTAAAGAATTTTAGAGTTCGTTACGTGAGCTAAAGAAAACAAAGTTATTCATCCAATAACGTGGTATAAATATAATGTTTGGAAACCTATTAAATAGCTTCTTTTCAAGAAAACCACAATAACATTTAGCATTAGGGGACCAAGGGCTACCCATGATATCCCATCAATCTGCCTGTACATCGTGGTCATTAAACTAAAATAACTGATTTTGGCCAACTCTTAGTCCAGCATATATATGTGTGTGTATATGTATATATGTATATATATGTAATATTCCAACGATTTTTTAAAATCTCTACTAAAAAATAAAAAATTCACTCTGATGAAGGTCGTAAAAAATCTCTCTTGTGTACGGAATATTTTATATACATTTTTCCTATTATTATTATTATCATCATTTCACTCCATTGATTATTTTAATAATATAATAAACGTAAATCGTATACATTTTGATAACAGACGAACACTGTGTAAGTGATTATGATTAAAAGTGATATCGATAAAATTCATTTTTATCCATCTACATTTCTTTTCTTTACTCATTTTTCCCTCATTATGTTATATATACTTATGTGTGTATATGTATATTCAATATTATATATATATATATAATATATGTGTGTGGTGTGTGTTTGTGTGTGTGTGTGTGTTGTGTGCCATTCTTGAATTGTTTGATTATCATAGGACTTTTGACTATTAATTTGGTGCCAGATCGTCAAATGAGCGGCATAAGGTTTGTGGGGGGGGGGGTCCTTTTTTTCAAAACCATCTTTACTCCGCTAGAAATTGACCGTCGTGTCAAATCCTGCCCTTGGCAGGGGGTTGGGTAATAATACCATAAAGATAGAAACTATGATTTTGGAACAGAAGTAAGCACAAGTTTTGCTCTTAAAGGGCGTTGAAGAATCTGGTGGGAGGTTACTTAGTTGTTTGAGGTTGTGGGAGGGATTGTTCACCTAAAAAAAAATAATAAACATACGTGTTAATTTTGAAAATAGAAGGGAAATAAATTTTAGGACCAATCAAAAAAAAAAAAAAAGAAAAGAAAGAAAAGAAAAATGGACCAAACGAGCAAAGGGGGATTAAAATAAAAAAAGAAAAGAAAATGAAAAATTCCGGTTTTATTTTCTTAATGCTTTTTTTTCTTCCCCAAACATAGTCACATCTCCGCAATCTTCTGGTGCGCTTCACCAACCTTCCTTCTTCCACGAGTCACTTCGTCCTATTGCCGAACAGATGAAGTACAAGAAGAAAATAAATAAATAAAATGAAAAAAAATAATAAAAAAAATGAAAAATGAAAAATAAAATAAAAAAATTAAGAAAAAAAACGAATAAAAGTAAAAAATAAAATAATAAAAAAATAAATAATAAAAAAATAAAAGATAAAAAAATTAAAAATAAAAAAAATTAAAAATAAAAATTTAAAAATAGAAAAATAAGAACGAGTTTATTAGATTATTCGGCTTAATGTTTAAAGAATCAAACTAAATTTTAAACGGATAACGAAGGAAAGCTAAAAGTCCATATTTGCATTTTCTTGACAATTTGCTAAACTATCGATAAAACAACAACACAAAACACAACAAAACAACACAACAAAAACAACAAATAAAACAACTATTATTATTATTATTATTATTATTTAAATTATTAATTATTATTATTGCTATGTTTATAGTAATCCCATCGTTACTATAAATATTTCTTGACTGTTTCCTGATTGTTGTTGTTTTGTTTTTTTGTTGTTAGGATTATCAGTGCTTCGTCGTTGTTATAAAACCTTTCATCAGCAAGCGTTTTCAACAGATCATTATATTTTGTTTCGTTCAATTTTCTTGCTGTTTTGTTATCGTTAAATTCATCCTTCAATCATCATCACTTTTATTATCATCTTATTATTATTATTATATTATTATTTATTATTATTATTATTAATTATTAGCAAAATAAAAGACACCTACGGGCATGTAAAATAACTTTTTGAAAGATATTGCCTGAGGGGATGGGAGCTGAAAATTCAATGTCATAGAGTGTGTACATAAGTATGGTAAAAATCATCAAAATTTATTAAAAGTAAAAAGAAAAAGAAAGAAAGAAGACAATTTGAAATGGAACAGTTCGATAACTTTAAATTTATATTAGATAAAACAATCTATATATTAAATATATACGGCCGGGCATCTATTTATTGAAACAATGAGGATTGTCCTAACGTTGCATGCTTCACATTTTGAGTTATATCTATTCTATGTTATGACGTTGGATTATGTCAGTGACGCAGTTTTTGTTACAGACAAAAACCGGAAGCAAATCTCCATTATTAATAGATTATTTTATTTTATAAATAGTTTTACTGTTTATTAGAATTTATACGACCATTAATCATATTATGTTGGCCGGTCGGATTTTTACAAACCGTTGTCAAAACCCTTGTTCTTTTTTTATCGTTAAAGCCTCCTATCACACACCGTGTGTGTGTGTGTGTGTGTGTGTGTGTGTGTGTGGTTGAGAGTAGAGGAAAGTGTGGATATAATAACACAGATAGTTAAGTTCAGTTGATATTTCGCCTCATTGTATGAAGCTTGGAAGTTTCGAAAAAGCTTTATACAATGAGGCGAAGTATTAACTGAATTTAACTGTCTGTATTGTTATATCCACACTTTCCTCTATTCTCAACCACATTTTGTCGGATTTATTCAAATCCTTCACTCATCATATATATATATATATATATATATATGTGTGTGTGTGTGTGTGTGTGTGTGTGATTTCATGCATATATATATATATATATATATATATATATATATATATATATATGCATGAAAACGCGTTTCAAAATGTTTGATAAATCAAAGTGCTCGCATGCCAACCAGCAGAACAGTATAATAACTTTAAAAAAAACAATTCTCCCCTTATTTGGATCATTCCATTACTGATAGTTTCACGTATTTTTTTAATCGAAAGAGAAAACACTATCCTCAGAATATTGATTGATTGATTGATTGATTGATTTTAACGACATACCAACTTTTCTTGGGTTATTTCATGCCTTTCATTGTATTGTACACTTTTTGTGTAGTTGTTTCGTAAAAGTTTTTTTTTTTGCACACGGTCCTATTAAATACGAACAATTTTTAAACAGATCTATTTGACCTAGATATGGAACCCTAACAGGTAATACCACTCCGGATCAGAGTGGACCTGGGAATAATAGTATTGAAGAGGTACGCCTTGCCATCAGTTGCAGTTTAGTGTCATACCCACGATACCCCTTTTTAGGAGGAGGGGGTCTTACCCTTCTGCAGGGGATACAATTAGCGTATTCTGAGCCTCGCCGACAGGCCGTTAGATACATCGAAGACACGAATACTTATGGCAACAGAGTAAACGCTATTCTAGAGCTGAAAACATAAATATTAACGTACACCACACACGTGTGCGCATAGGGATGCACACGCACACATTAAAAGACACATACATGTGCATACAGATGTGTACACGCTACAGAGAGACGCAGGGAATTTCTTGGTGCACACGCATAACGTCCACCGTTGTTTCATATTCGTAAAACCCCTGCGGAGGTATTTTGAAATTTAATTTTTCTTCGAATCAAGATGCTAATTTTATTTCATTATTTACATTTTTTATTTTTTATTATTATTTGTTGCTGAAATGTGATTCTTTTTATTTATTTTTCTATTTTTATTTCATTTTATTTATCTTATTTATATATTTATTTATTTTTAATTTTCACATCGAGACTTTCTTTTCTCCATTTTATGTTACTCTCTTTTTTCTCCTCCTCCGCTGAAGAGCGACACAAAATATTTATAATGTTTGAAGTCGAGAAATTCGGTTATATTCAATTCATATCAAGAGAACTATTTTTTTTTAATATACAAGAAGAAAGAAAGAAAGAAAGAAAGAAGAAAGAAGAAAGAAAGAAGATGGGAGGAGAAAGAAATAAATAAGAAAGAACATGTGAGAAGAAGAAAAGAAAAAGAAAATGAAAAATTTTAAAGTCTTTACCTAAAAAATAATATGGAAATAATATTGGACAAATGTTTTTAAAAAATCTCTAAAAAGGGAACAAAAGAAAGAAAGAAAGAAAGAAAGAAAGAAAGATAAAAAGGAAAGAAAGAAGAAAAAAGAATATGTGTGAAAGAGAAGAGAAGAAAGAGAAGAAGAAGAAGAAGAGAAGAAGAGAAGAGACGAAGAAGAAAAGAAGGGGAAATGAGATAGAAGAAGAAGAAGAGAAGAGAAGAGAAGAAGAGAAGAAGAAGAAAGAAAGGAACAAGAGATGAGAAAGAAGAAGAAGAAGAAAGGAAATGAGATAGAGAAGAAGAAGAGGAAGAAGAAGAAGGAAGAAGAAGAAGAAGAAGAGAAAGGAAATTGAGATAGAAGAAGAAGAAGAGGAGAAGAAGAGAAGAAGAAGAAGAAGAAGAAGAAGAAGAAAGGATTGAGATAGAAGAAGAGAAGAAGAAGAAGAAGAAGAAGAAGAAGAAGAAGAAGAAGAAGAAGAGTATAAGCAAAGAAAATAAAGAAAATGGAAAGCAAATAAAAATGTAAAAAGAAGGATAGATATAAAATTTTAAAATTTAAAAAATCACAAAAGAAGAAAGAAAGAAAGAAAGAAGAAAGAAAGAAAAATGGATGAAATGAAAATGATAGGATAAAGAAAAGAAAAATGATATTTAAAAAATGAAGAATAAAAAGCAAACCAAGAAAAAGAAAGAAGAGGAAAGAAAGAAAGAAGACAGAAAGAAGGAAGAAAGAAAGAAGAAAGAAAGAAGGAGGAAAGAAACGAAAAGCAAATACAAGAAAACTAATATAAAGCGAAAAAAAAATAAAAAGTAAAGAAAGAAAGAAAGAAAAGAAGAAAGGAAAAAAAGAAAGAAAGAAAGAATGAAGAAAGACGGAAGAAAGAAAGAAAGAAGAAGACAGAAAGAAGAAGAAGAAAGAAAGAAAAGAAAGAGAGAAGAAAAGAAGAAAGAAGAAAGAAAGAAAGAAAGGAAGAAGAGAAAGAAAGAAGAAGAAAGAAAGGAGAGAAACGAAAAAGAAAGCAAATAAAAAATAATATAAGAAAATAATATAAAAATAAAAGCAAACAAAAGAAAGAAAGAAAGAAAGGAAGAACGAAGAAAGAAGAAAGAAAGAAGCAGTGAACATATTAAGGGAGCAAAGAGAGCAGATGAATTAAAAAAATCGAATTTAAATTTGAAATGTCTCAGACGCGAAGCGATGGGGAAAAGAGGGTCGGAAATGGACGGCTCGTCGATGAATAAAACTCTTCAGATATTTTAATTATTTAAGAGTTACACAGAGAGAACGGGTGCTCGTGATGTTGTCGATGACTCTCTCTCTCTCTCTCTCTCTCTCTCTCGTCTCTCCTTCCTCTCTCTCTCTCTTCTCTCTCAGCTGGCTTAAAATTCGTTCACATGGCCTGTAGCAAATTATCTCCTCAAGTCTCTTTTTCTATGCTAACTCTCTCTCTCTCTCTCTCTCTCTCTCTTCTCTCTCTCTCTCTCTCTCTCTTCTCTCCTTCTTTCTCTTCTCTCTCTCTCTCTCTCCTGGCTACTTTGTTCAGTGTGTCTGCACCACACTCCCTTAAAAAGTTTTTTTTCTCTCTCTCTCTCTCTCTATAGTAATATATATATATATATATATATATTTCTCTTCAAACACACACGTCTCGTCTCTTCCACACCACACATCTCTCTCTCTCTCTCTCTCTCTCTCTCTCTCTCTCTCTATCTCTCTATCTATCTTCTATCTTCTCTCAAACACACCTTCTTATCTATCTTTCTCTCTCAACCACACAACACTATTCATCTCTTTCTCTCTCTCTTCTCTCTCTCATCTCTCTTCTCTCTATTATTATTATCTATCTTTCTCTCAACAACTCACTCTATCTCTTTCTCTCTCACACACACATAGCACCATACTCTCTCTCTCTCTCTCTCTCCTCTCTCTCTCTCTTCTGTTTTCTGGCCCTAGTTCGTTCACGTTCCTGTACCAGCATTCTTCCTGATCGAAGGTATAAATTGGAAATCGAATTTCTCTTCTTTTTTTCCTTCAAATCCACAAATCGCGTCTTGAAATTAGGTACCAAAAATTGTCACGTGAGTTTGCAAATTTTTTGGTCACGTGATACAATAGCTTGGAAGAATTTCCGTTTTGATTTTATCAGAAGGTCAGTTTCCAATATGTCGTTATACAACACAATTTTATATTTATTTTTTCACTGGGCGCCTCAGGTGGTGTGTTAATGGTTAGCAATCCATTGTTAGTGAGTTCGATTCCCATTGGGCGCTCTTACTTCCATCTTGTACTGAATCTAAGCTAAGCTTAGTAAATTAACTAAAGGACACCGTCAGGTGGTTTATAATTTATTATATATATATATATATATATATATAGTATATATAATATATATATTATATTTTGAAACTTTCCATCTTTCTTCAATTGTGCTGTGGACTTTTAACTTACTTTCTGTAGCTGGAATACATCATGAACATTTTTGATACTTTTTTATACATTCTTTATATATTTTTACTTCAAAACTGTTTTGAGTTTTTTTATGGATTATAATGCTTCTGATTTTTTTAAATAAAATTTATTTTATTTTTAACACAGAATACGCATTTTTTTTAAATTCCAGCATCGAACACAAGCGTTCGTTTGTACCCTCTTTTAACGTTATTTTATTCCGTCTTTCCTTCATATGTTGCTCTTGATGAAGACCGATTTATTAAATGGTCGAAACAGATTCTGTCAGCAAATTAATAGAATCATTTGTTTTTTCTAAAATGTTAAATTCATACTGTCGGATTCACTTCCATTTACTTTATTATATATATATATATATATATATATATATATATATATATATGTGTGTGTGTGTGTGTGTGTGTGTGTGTGTGTGTAAGAGTTTATTAACTTTCATAATTTCATGGATTCTACAAAATATGTCATTAAACCGGTAGTTTTAAAAATTGGCAGACATAAAAAAACATTTATTTTACACAAACACATTTATATATATATATATATAATATATATATTATAATATATATAATATATATATATATATAAATCTTGTTTTCAATGTCCTTAAAGTAATAAAGAATTCATCATTCGCAATTGATGATTTGGGAGAATTAGACACTTTGTCTAAGCTTCCTGAATAGACTATAATGCAAAATTTCGAAGTCTTTTTGTTATATTTTTACTTATATATATATATATAATATATATATATATATAATATATTATATATATATATATAAGGCTTATCCAAAACTTGGTAGTCAGGGATGATTCTCTATGTGTTTCTAAGATCCTGTACAAATATTGATGATCCAGTAATGTATAAATAACAAGCGAATCTTTAAACTCCCTGAGAGAGCTCAATGTAAAAATAACCTTTTAGATTATAACCTTTATATATATATATATATATATATATATATATATATAATAGAGATAGAGAGAGAGAGAGAGAGAGAGAGAGAGAGAGAGAGACGTCGGGCGGGGAATGAGAATGGATTTTCTTTACTTTATCATTTTTTCTTCTTTTTTTCTTTTTTTTTTTTTTTTTTTTTTTTGAAAGTTATTTTACAAAGTTATTGTTACAGTAGTGATTGATAGTCTGAATGAAAGATGTTTAAAAACAAAACAAAAACTAAAAAAAAAAAAATAGGGATAAAAAGGGGAAAATAATGACATTCGTTTCAACATCTATACATCAAAAATTATTAACGAAGCTGACATAAATCAACGCATCTTATTGTACATTTTGTTTGTGTAGGTCCTTTTTTCTTTTTCAGGAATTTCTAATCATTTTCAAATAGGCTTTTAAATAAATAAATAAAAACGCTTCTTTTCTATTATTTTCACTCGTACAATTTGGGAGGAGGAAGGAAAGGAGGCGGAGGAGGAGGAGGAGGAAGTAAAGATGAGGGTTGAAAGAGGATGGGCAGGAAGGGGAGAGGAGGGTCAGGAGAAAGGAAAGAGGGGGGATGTAGGAAAGAGAAGGACAGCAGGAGGGAAGAGTAGGAGGAGGGAAGAGTAGGAGGAAGAGGAAGGAAAGAGAATGAGAGGAGGAGGAGGAAAGAAAAAGGTGAGGAGGAGGAAAGAAAGGGGTGAAGGAGGAGGAAGGAAAGAGAAGGGGAGGAGGAAGGAAATAGGAGGAGAGAATGAAGGAAATGGGTGGCGGAGTAGGGAAGGAAAGAGGAGGGGAGGAAGGAAAGAGGCGGGAAAGAGGAAAGAAGGAGGTGGGGAGGAGGAAGGGAAGCGGTGGGGGAGAAGAAAAGAAAGAGGTGGAGGAGGAGAAAAGAAAGGGGTGGAGTAGGAGAAAGGAAAGAGAGGCGGAGGCGGAGGGAAAGAGGTGAGGAGGAGGAAAGCAAGAGATGGGGGAGGAGGATGGAAAGAGAAGGGAGAATTTTATGCCTCGTTCTCTAGCACAGATTCTGGTTTTGGGGAGTCTTAAACCCTCTGCAGAGGTGCAGTCGGGGTATCCTAAAGATCCATCCCTGCTAATTTGATGATATCATTGTAACTGTGGACTGCTCAGTCACCAGCGTTCCATCCTTAAGCATCACGGGTCACCACCCACTGCCAACAGATGGCCCCATTAGGCGAGTCTTAAACGCTCTGCAGAGGTGCACTCGATGTATTCTAATGATCCATCCCTGTTAATTCCATGGATAGCATTGTAACTGTGGTCATCGTATATCAATTGTTTTCCACTGGCAAGACTAACAATCAAACTATGGATTAGATCATGTATTTTCTGGTACGTTTATTTCTCTCTGGCAAGGTCCAGGTATTTGTCAGTCTTTTCGCTTTCTTTCGTTTTTACTCTGTTGTCTTCTACAGCAAAATCTATTATATGTCTTCTTAATTAAAACTAGGTCACGTCTTCTGGCCGAGGTTTGGTGATCAGTTTGTATTTAGAAATTCTCAATTTTATGGATATCATTGTAAACTGTGGTCATCGTATATCGATCGTTTCCCACTTTTAAACAATCAAACTATGGATTAGATCGTGTACGCTTACATTCTTCTTCTTTTTTATTTTCGAGAAATCTGCATAAAATATGGGGAAAAAATAAAAACAACAAAATAAAGATTAAACTTACATTGTCTGCCGCGGACGAGTGGCTCCGTGATTTTGGGCTTTGGTAGTTTTGTGTAAACCAAAAATAAATAAATATAAAAAAATAAAAAAATAAATAAATAAAAAAATAAAAAATACAAACACACACACACAAAACCAAAAATAGAAAGAAAGAGAGAGAGAGAAAGAAAAAAGGCTCCTTGGAGAATTTTCCCGGGAAACGTGTAGAAGATTGAAAAAGACGGGAACAAGATGGCTGTGTATTTTGTTGGTCGGTTGAAAGAGATAAAAATCTCCCGCGTTTAATTTATCAAATTGTCATCAGACAGAGAAGCAGAAAATATACACGAGAAACATTTTGTTGGGGTTTATCTACTTATCTATCTTTATTTTTTTTATTTTCTTTCTTTTCTTTCTTTTATTGTTTTATTGTTTTATTCTTTCTATGTACCTACTAAAATAACTCCTTCCCATCTACATCTCTCTCTCTCTCTCTCTCTCTCTCTCTCTCTCTCTCTCTCTCTCTCTCTCTCTCTTTCTCTCTCTCTCTCTCTAAAATATATATATATATATATATATATATCCTTATCCCACGCTCTTTATTCTCTTCTCTGTATTTACCTATGTAAACCAACTCTCTCTCTCTCTCTCTCTCTCTCTCTCTTTCTCTCTCTCTCTCTCTCTCTCTCTCTCTCTCTCTCTCTCTCTCGTTCGCTTTCACTTTCCTTCTCGTTATCCACTTATCTATCTTCCTCTTTCCCTTTCTTCATTTCATCCGTCCCTTATTCTCCTTCCAACTTGCGGTAGTCTGTTCGTGACTGTGCTCAATATCCAAGACAGAGCTATTTGAATATCAAATATCAAAATGTTTAGCTTAGTTTGGTACAAGGCCAAGAGTATGGAGCATCCAGTGGGAATTGTTTTTCAGTGCAACGCAGGTAATAATTGTGGCAAGACGTAAAGTGAACAACCTCGCGAGGCTACAGAAATTGAACTCACAACCTCCAGTGGTGACTCTTGGTAGGCCTCCTATCACCCCTGTTTGTTGGAGTGGCTCGGTCGGTGAGGAGGCATAAAAGTCGAGAGAGTCGCTTTCGAGGACAATTCCTGCTCTTAAAGAATAGGAAAAAGTAACTGCATTTTCAGACGGGATCTACGCTTTTTTTAAATAGCCATCGCATGAGCTTCGGTTTGTGCGTGGTTTCCCACATTTATCATAACAATATCTATTCCTAGGAATTTACAACTATATTCAATCTAGATTTCAGTCTTCAAAACTTTAATCTTTCAATCAAAGTGGTTCCTTTTTTGCCATCTGAAAAATGTTTGAAAATAGTCGAGATTTTATATATTTGTCATTTGAAATAAGTACAAAACAAGTAGTGAACCTTAAGAAATTTAATGAAAGGAAACTATTAAATCAAAGTTGTTATATCACAAGACAATTAATTTGGTATGGTAATTGAATAGATTCAACTATGAAGATAAAACTTAAAATTCATAGCAAAATCCAATGCTATGATAAAACAGTTATTAAAAAAAACAAAAAAAACCTTGACCAATGATATTACTTTCAGAGATAGCTATTGAAAAGAACTATTATACATTTGACATATTCTTTAAGACTAACAAAACTGGTTTATATTTGACTTGTTCATTTTATTTGAGTTGATACTCTCCCCTTTAAATGTTGAAATGTTTAGAAGAATAAATGATTCTGGTTTGAAAGCATTTTGAAATACTTTCTTTTCTTTTTTTTTTTAAGTGAGAGTAAATTCTTTTTGCATAGTATTTGTAGATATGTTACTAATTGCTTTAAAGTTTTCAGTAATACTTTAAACACTTGGAAAAATGTTAGAAATAGTTTTATAAGGCATGGAAAGTATATTAATTATACTAGAAAATATATGCGCACTCCGGGTGCAAGTATTTAAGTTTTAATGTAATAAAATATCGTATTACATTAGAAAGGCTAATGAAACTAAATAAGAATGCAGATAAAAAGATTTGAACAGGAGGAGGGTATAATCGAAAAATAGAACTGAAACTTACCCTTCCATCACTCTCGTCTTTCCTTGTTATTTTTTCTAATTTAAGTATTTTGTTAAAATAGGAAGTAAAGAATAAAATGACAGTTATTTTTTCTTGTTAATGGATTTCATTTAAGATTCATTGAAGAGATTTTTGCTTATATTCATTAAAATAAAACCAAACAGTTAGAAATCAATAATACCAAGCACATATTTATCAAAATCACATTTTTAATATCAATATGCAAATTAGCCTTCTCGTTCACACTGTAAATCGCTATTTTGTTGTATATCTAAATATAATTGCATGTTGTTAGTATGTAGATATACTTAACAGTATTAATAATGTAAAACAATTTTATTAATAATTGAGGTTTAAATAAAAATAAAATCATTGAGAATGTGATGTAAATAACTAAGGGAATTGTGACTTGTGTAATAATATAGTTTCGGTTACAGACAGACAAACACACTATCTCCATTATAATAAGATATAACAATATCTATTAACTTCTCCAGAATTTGTGGATGATAATAAAGTTCGTTCAAGATAGAATAGCTTTCATTATCACCTGCTGATTTCGAGAGTTTAAAAATGTCAGTGGCGATTAACGTGTTTATTTTTAGTATTTTACACACATATATATGTAAAATGAAACTGGAAGTGAATCCGACAGTATGTTGAAAAAATGAATAAAGGAAAGAAAGTACAAAATGGATAATATAGGATATTTTAATCAATATTACTTACACGTGTTTCGGTCAGGAGTTTATCAATGTGTACATTATTCAAACTATTATTATTTTTAAATAATCAAATGAAATGAAATAATAATAATAGAAAAATGTAAAAATGTTCTGCACACAAAGAAAATTCGACCTTCATCAGAGTAAATCCTTATTTGAAAATATATATATACGCATACATATGTGGAGAAAATTTAGCAACAAACACGGGATGTTATGATGGATGGAAATTTATAGTCGATGTTCGAACATTTCGGTTTACAATGGAAACCTTCTTCAGGACTGGGAAAATGAGAAGAAAACAAGGATTTATGTAGATAAAGATGATGGATGTTTTGTATGCGTTGAATTTGAAAAATGTGTGGACAGAAGATTCGTTACCGTTAGTTGAGTGGCGTTTGTAGTTGAATGTTGATGACGTGGCGTTTGTAGTTGAATGTTGATGACGTGATTATTGCACACACACAGCACACACACACACACACACACACACACCACATATATATATATATATATATATTATATATATATATAATATATTTGCATTGCTAATATTGCCAATATTTCGATTTCATCAAAATCTTCATCAGAGCATATGATAATTGTGACTGTTTTAAGATGTGATTGTTTTAAAATGGTCACAATTATCTTCCTATCATCTGTGTGTTTTCATAGCATTTTATCTAAATATACTGTCGGATTCATTTCCTTACTCTTAACTACAAATATATCTATATAGGAGAAGATATACGTCTAAATACGCCTTCTGTGGATGACTATATATATATATATATATATATATATATATGCATCCATTTATATAATATATTATATATATATACATATATATATGCATCCATTATATATATGATCCATTTAAAATAATCCATCAATCTCCGTCCTCTTAAACCTCCTACCTCCGTCCTCTCTCTCTCTCTCTCTCTCTCTCTCTCTCTCTCTCTCTCTCTCTCTCTCTCTCTCTCTCTCTCTCTCTCTCTCGCTATTATTCTCCTTTCTCATCTCTTTACTCGGACTTCCTGTCTCTCCCACCTAATCTCTCTCCCCCCTCTCTCTCTCCCCCTCTCTCTCTCTCTCTCTCTCTCTCTCTCTCTATATATATATATATATATATATATATATATATATATATATATATATATATATTTGTATGTCCAACTATGTACACATTGATTTTGTAGTGTAAATCGATGTGTTTCCTATCCCATTCCTATTACATACATAGATTTACACATATTTACCACCCGATTTGGTAAATACACATAAAAATGTACCAGCATGTGTATGCGCATGCGTGAGCCTTTCGTCTGTGTGTGTCGACTCTAAAATTTCAGCCATATTTTTACTGTTTTAGGAATTATTAGATTATTACAAACATTCCTTTTTGGTTTCTTACGTCTTTAGTTTCTTGTTGCTTGTATCTCTATTCCCTTCATCTTGATTTTAGCTTCTTCTTATAGAACTTCTTTTCGGTTTTCCTAACGGCTATTTCCTTCTTTACTTCCAATTTTTCTTCTTAACTTCATTCCCATTCTCCTTCTTTCCTTCTGTCAGTGGTCATTTTATTTTTCTATATTTACTTTTTTTTATTTTCCTTCTTTACTTTATTCTATTTTTTTTTTGTAGTTCATTCAGTTTTCCTTCTCAACTTCCTTCAATTTTATTTCTTTCCTTCTTTTTATTTATTTCCTTCTTTTTATTTTTATTTCTACTTTCATTCCAATTTTCTTCTCAACTTCCTTCAATTTTATTTCTTTCCTTCTTTTTATTTCTTTCCTTCTTTTTATTTTTATTTCTACTTTCATTCCAATTTTCCTTCTCAACTTCCTTCAATTTTATTTCTTTCCTTCTTTTTATTTTTTCCTTCTTTTATTTTTATTCTACTTCATTCCAATTTTTCTTCTCAACTTCCTTCAATTTATTTCTTTCCTTCTTTTTATTTTTCTTCTTACTTTTATTTAATATTTCTTTCTCAACTTCCTTCAATTTTATTTCTTTCCTTCTTTTTCTTTTCTTTTATCTTTTATTCCAATTTTCCTTCTCAACTTCATTCCTTCTTTCCTTCTGTCTGTGGTCCTTGTATTTTTCTTTTATTTACTTTTTTCTTTTCTTTCTTTATTTTAATCTATTTTCTTTTCTTTTTTTTTTTTTACTTCATTCCTATTTTTCTTCTTTTTGTGCTCTTTTTATTTTCCTTCTCAACTTCTTTCAATTTTAGTTTTTTTCTTTACTTCCTTCCGATTTTCCTTCTCAACTTCCTTCAATTTTATCTATTTACTTCTTTTTATTGTTATTCTTTAAATTGTTTCTATTTCGTTCTTCACTTCCTTCGATTTTCTTTCTTTACTCATTTTTATTTACTTTCATTCCAATTTTCCTTCTCAACTTCATTCCTATTTTCCTTCGTTCCTTCTACCTGTGGTCCTTGTATTTTTCTTTTATTTACTATTTTATATTCCTATTTTCCTTCTTAACTTCCTTCGATTTTCCTTCTTTGATTCCTTCTGACACCAATCCAGCTATTATGTTTATTTTCGGACTAAAACCCTCAGGAAAGATATCAACCCCATCCCCCAGC
>CM042176.1:23205485-23209157 GCA_023376005.1 Doryteuthis pealeii | reverse complement strand
GTGTGTTTCTGTTTGTGTTCTTACGTTTTTCTAATGGAAATCTCTGACAATATAGAAAGTATAATAAAGCGGGGAAAACGCCAAAAGATTCCCCGCCTCACTTTCATTATAAAACACAAAATGGCCCGGTCAAACATAATTGAAATGCATCTCGACCTTTTTTTTCTGAAGTCTCAAGATACGTTGTTCAAAAGTTAAACTGACCTAGAAAAAATGTAAGAGTTTCAAATTAAATAACTGGGATTATATATTATTCATAATATCATCACACTTGAAAATTCATTATAAATTCGGTATTCCTTGATTTTTAGTATTTTTTTTTCTCTTCGCGGGAGTGACATACCATGTGGATTTATATCCGTTAAGTAATTTAACTGGAATGATATCAGTCAAAAAGTAAATTAAATAAGTAAAAATATAAGTAAATAAATAAAAAGGTGAAACAATTTCCTAAATTTTATCGTTACGAAAGAACCGTCAAAAATAAAACGATTGTATCACTTCACATTTTTCCTCTATTTTTTTTTTTTAATACAAATATCTAAAGACCCAACTTTTCTGCATTTTGCGAATTTCCGAGGCTTTTTTCCCTGGATGATGTTTTAAAAAATGCAGACGAATTCTCTTCTAAAGTTTATAAGCATCGAAAACGTGACAATGTATTTCAATTTGAATTTGAATGTATCAAATGATAATTTTGTTTTTAATCACTTCTTCTTCTTCTTCTTCTTCTTCTTCTTCTCTTCTTTCTCTTCTTCTCTTGATCTTGACTTCTTCTTCTTCTTTTCTTTCTTTACTTTTCTTTTCTTTCTTCTTCTTCTTCTTCTTCTTTTCTTCTTCTTCTCTTCTTCTTTGAACTTTCTTCTTCTTCTTTGACTTTCTTCTTACTTTCTTCTTCTTCTTCTTCTTCTTCTTCTCTTCTGACTTTCTTCTTTGACTTTCTTTTCTTCTTCTTCTTCTTTCTTCTTCTTCTTCTTTCTGTTTCCTTCTTCTTCTTTCACTTTCTTTCTTCTTCTTCTTCTCTTCTTCTTCTTCTTTCTTCTGTTTCTTCTCTTCTTCTTCTGTTTCTCTTCTCTCTTCTTTGACTTCTTCTCTTCTTCTTCTTCTTCTTCTCTTCTTCTTCTTGACTTCTTCATCTCACTTCTTCTTCTTCTTCTTGACTTCTTCTTTCTTCTTCTTCTTCTTCTTGACTTCTTTCTTCTTCTTCTTCTCTTCTTCTTCTTCTTCTCTTCTTCCTTTGACTTTCTTCTTCTTCTTTCTTCTTTGACTTTCTCTTCTCTTCTTCTTCTTCTTCTTCTCTCTTCTTCTTCATTTCTCTTCTTCTCTTCGTTTCTTCTCTTCTTCTTTCTTCTTCTTTGACTTTCTCTTCTTCTTCTTTTCTTCTTCTTCTTCTTCTTTCTTTGACTTTCTTCTTTGTCTTCTTCTTCTTCTTCTTCTTTGACTTTCTTTCTTCTTCTTCTTCTTCTTCTTCTTCTTCTTCTCTTCTGTTCTCTTCTTCTTCTTCTTCTTCTCTTGACTTTCTTTCTTCTTCTTCTTCCTTCTTTGACTTCTTCTTCTTCTTCTTCTTCTTCTTCTTCTTTTCTTCTCTTCTCTTTCTGCTTCTCTTCTTCTGTTTCTTCTTATTCTTATTCTTCTTCTCTTTTGGACTTCTTCTTCTTCTCTTCTTCTTCTTCTTCTTCTTCTTCTTCTTCTTTGACTTTCTTCTTCTTCTTCTTCTTCTTTGACTTTCTTCTTCTTCTTCTTCTTCTTCTTCTTCTTCTTCTTCACTTTCTTCTTCTTCTTCTTCTTCTTTAAATACAATTATCTAAAGACCCAACTAATCTGCAGTGCGAATTTTAAGGCTGTTTTTCTAGATGAAGAATTACATTTTTTAAAAAATGGCTGACGAATTCTCTTTTAACGTTTGTAAGCATCAAAAATGTGAATAGTATTACAATTTAAATTGAATGCATCAAATGGTAATGTTGCTTTTAACCGCTTAAGAGAACGCCCATGCGTACTCCACTGAGTAATGGGAAATTAAAATATCCATTATTTACGACATTTTACGTGAAGACTCGTTGATGATTTCTAGTAGAAATTTACGACAGTCTCACATGGATATGTTAAGTTTTATCTTCTAATCAGGTGCTAAATATTTATTGTACGAAGTTAAATAGTGTTGTGATGTTAGTTCACAGTAAAAAAAGAAGTCAAGTCGAGGTAGGGTAAAAAGAGACAAGTGTATTTACAATAAAGGTACAAGAACGGCTAGCTTGCCGCTAAACAGTAACAGTACGGTAAACAGTACGGTAACAGCTACAAACCTTTTCACTCGTGTCTCACTATTTATATGAAACCGGTGTATATTCTCACTTAGGAACGCCGTACAACAAATAGTATTACTCTACTTATATTATAAATCAAAAGGGAGGGGTATCTGATCTTATTTCAACTTTGTCTACCTAGACCAATAAACAGTTCACAGTGGCGCTGGAGCATGGAAATTGCCAAAATTAGACCCCCATAAAATATTATGGGTCTTAGTTTTTGTGAAACTAGAAATAATTTCCAGTTCAACAAAAAAAATCAATTAAAAGCTCAATTCATGAAAAATGACGAGCTTTTGAAGATTGTCGATAACATCGTTTTCAAGGTTACCTTATCGTAGCCTATTCCATAAATGTTTGCATTTTACCATATACCAATTAAGAGCTATAAAATGACAAAACTGTGCCCAATTATCAAATTTCTCTCAGCAACCCAAAATAATATCTTAATTTACTGAATTTAATCATTTATTAGACTTCAGACCCTTCAAGAGCAAAAAAATTAAGATTTTCGGTCAACATTTTTGCCGATTTATGAAAATTTAACCAAAAATTCAAACGTTTTTTCCAGAGAAAATTCGACGGAAAACCGTGAAAATTTCAAAATGCCACAAGCCAGATTTGATGATGATGGGAACATTGTAAAACGTCGCAATGATTATGAATCACATAAAGGATTGACAAACAAGCCAATTCCAAATCATGAAGTGATCTCGGTACAAGTTCTCCATGCATTGCTACGAACATTCTAACATTACATGAAGATTGCTGTCCACCTGACAGCTGATAGCTCTGCTGATGAGGCCTAAAAGGCTAAAATGTACACACAGATAATTTTCTCGATTTGTTTAGCCTTACATTGAATAGGTATTCCTGCCTAATTCATTAATTATTAATTAATTAATTTTCAAAAATTAGGTACGACTTCAATTAAGCACATATTCGCCCAATTAATATATATATATATATATATATATATATATATATATATATAATATATAATATTGAAAACTATATATATAAACCGCAGTAGATTATCTAAAGCTAAAAAGTAAAAAAAGTGCTTAATACCTAAGTAGATTCTAGCAAAACTGTTCAGTAGTATACTGACTCATTAGTTTAACTTATTATATATATTATATATATAATATATATATATATATATATATATATAATATATTATATAAAAGGTTATTATATTTTAACAATGAGTGTTAATTTGTTAAGTCCAACTTGAGAGCTCAATGACAATAGTTTTTTAATTATATACAAACAATATATTTAGCCAAGAAATTTCTGTTTATTTAGAAATTTCGTAATTTTCTATTTCGTAAATTGTTTTTTGATACATGATGAGTAAGAC
>CM042176.1:23185485-23200485 GCA_023376005.1 Doryteuthis pealeii | reverse complement strand
AGGGATGTCCTCTGCGTAGCATCCAGTATCCTCGCAGAGTTGGTCTATGTAGGTCCACAGGAGAACCGTTCAACTAGCTTCTCTTCACAAACATCCAAGTCAACTACAACTGCCCACTCATCAGCTAGACTGTGATAATTGCCTATCCAATCTGCAAACAACATCGGCCATTTTCACACATTCAAAATACCAACACTGAAAGGTTTATCAATTATCAATCAGAAACTATAGGGATTGGTTTTGTTTAATGGCACATCAACAGATGTGGGTTATTTAATGCCAACTCTGTATAATATTTATATAAAATATACAATATCATCATTATCATCATGTCATGCAATTAGCACGGATATCCATGACAATCTCTCGCCAACCTTCTCTATTATCATTGTCCCCGGGAGATCATCTGCACAGCATCCAGTATCCTCGCAGAGTTGGTCAATGTAGGTCCTTGCTGAGCGACCCACATTAGAATGTCCGTGTGTTGGCTTCCACAGGAGAAAGTCGCTTATGAGTTCGTTCTTGCTTCTGCAGCAGTATCCAGCATGCCTTGTCCGTCTCACTCGGATGGTTTGTGAGATAGGGGGTAGGTGTTCATACAGCTGCTTCCTTGTGGGGTGCTGTTTCCACGACTTGCTCAAGACCACGCGCAGCATTCTTGTGCAGCTCCCATCTAGCTTGTTCTCAATGCGCTTCGTTAAGGTCCAAGTGGTGCAGCCATACAGCAGTACTGATATAACCACAGCCCGGAAGAATTGTCGCTTTAGCTTGTCAGTGAGATCGGATTTCCATATGACTGACAGTCTGTTTGTGGTCGACCATGCCTTTCATATTCGTGTATTGATACACGAATTATTTAACAGTGATCGTCAAATCTTCCGGTAACGTACTAGAAATGGAATATTTTTGTAATTATTAAACTTAAACAATAAATCATGGGTTGGTTATGTGAATTTTACGGCATGTCAATCCATGTTGGGTTACTTTATGCTGAAGACGTTTTGTTTTATTCATTCTTGAGTGTATTGTCGTTTTAGCTTATCAGTGAGATCGGATTTCCATATGACTGATAAATATCTCATCCACAGAAAGCGATATTAATACACGAATAGGAAAGGCATGGGCGGCCACAAAAAAAAAACAGATATGTATACGTCCGGAGTTGTGGTGCACCTAGGCGCTGTACATAATACATTTTATAATTATTATTATCATTATTATTATTTAAAAAATAATATTATGGTAAAATCATCATGTCATCAAGCTATGATGCCTTTTGGGGCGTAGGGAGTCTGAAGTTAACGCTCTGAAAGCAAAAATAAAATGACGAAAATAAACACTTTGCACATGGGGATCGGCGCAGGATTAGAGAGAAAAATAGAAATATTAAAAATGATAATTTTCAACCAATCAGAGGCGTTCGCGCCTAATAAAGAAGTTTATCAAAAAGACCCTTTTTGGAGCCTATCTAGATCCTATATAAGAGAAGACTTTTCGAAGAAGAGCAGAGAAAGAACCAACTTGTCTGAATACTCCACGCTTCTCATTTAAAGAATATTTCCATAACTGCATAAAAGGTATTATAAAGCTCTCTCTCTCTCTCTCTCTCTCTCTCTCTCTCTCTCCTCTCTCTCTCTCTCTCTCACACACACACACACACACCACACCACACACATACACACACACACTCTCGCTCTCTCATTCTCTCTCTCTCCTTTTCTCTCTCTCTCTCTCTTTCTCCCTCTCTTCTTTCTTTCTCTCTCTCTCTCTTCTTCTCTCCCTCTTTCTCTTTCTCTCTCTTCTCTCTCTCTCCTCTCTTTCTCTTTTTCTCTTCTCTCTCTCTCTCTTTCTCTCCCCTTTTCTCTTCTCCTCTCTCTTTCTCTCTCTCTCCCTCTCTCTCTCTTTCTCTCTTTCTCTCACGCTCTCTCTCTCTTTCTTTCTCTCTCTCTTTCTCCCTCTCTCTCTTTTCTCTCTCTCTCTCTTCTCTCTCTCTCTCTTTCTCTCTCTCTTTTCTCCCTCTCTCTCTTTCTCTCTTTTCTCTTTTCTCTCTCTTTCTCACACTCTCTCTCTCTCTCTTTCTCTTTCTCTCCTCTCTCTCTCTCTCTCTCTCTTTCTCTCTCTCTCTCTAAATAACTTATTATAAGAGTACACATACAAAGAATAAAATTGCAACAAGCTGAATATTGTGTTTCAATTCACTGAAGATTAAACGTACTGACATTAGAATTGGATGACACTAAATAATCACAGACACAGATCAATAGTATCCCCCAAAAGAATAGACATACTCTCTACCCAAATCGATAGACAGGGAGGGGGGCGATGTGGATTTCTTTGTAGATAGTGACAGACAATGTAGGGATAGAGCAATGAGTAGACAGGCCTTTAGATGTGTAATATGAACAAAAAGTGATAAGACAAACAGGAATATTTCTTTTATGTTTATTATTCTTAACTAGTTTCGACCTTAGGTCATCGTCATGAGAAAATTTCTTGTTTGAAGAAATTATTTTTAGAGCGTTTTATTAAAGAGATCATTATGAAAAAATATTAAAATTAAAAGATATTTTGAAAAAATACTTCATATATATATATATATATATATATATATATATATATATATAAGATAAATCTAATGAGTCAGACGAACCTACTAAAAGTTTCGCTTGATACTCTTTAGGGCTAAGATCTGACTCTTATATATATATATATATATATATATATATATATATATATATATAAGAGTCAGATCTTAGCCCTGAAGAGTATCAAGCGAAACTTTTAGTAGGTTCGTCTGACTCATTAGATTTATCTTTATTATTTGCTCTACTTTGAGCGCTTTTTGCTTGTTAGCTTTAGTCTCCTGACGGTTTTGTATGAATATATATATATATATATATGCATATAAATTGTTTTTTCTTTTGGTCGAAATATTGTACCAATAGATTATTTTTTGTTGGTACGATTATCTTGGTCTTTTCTTTTTTCCAAAAATTTTTTTCTTCCGGTTGATGTTTGGTAGTATTTTTTACAATCAAACTATTTGCCGGTTTTTTTTTCTCACCGCGAGGATTTACCAACAAGTTTGGTATATTAAATTTATATATATATATATATATTATATATATATATATATATATAGAGAGAGAGAGAGAGAGGGCGAAGGAGAGAGAGAGAGAGAGATAGAGAGAGAGAGAGATTGATTAATTGAGCAAGCAGGTCTTTATAGATAAATAAATAGATAGAACAAGCAGGTTTTGATAGATAGACAGATGTGGTTACACTGAGATAGATAGATAGATAGATAGATAGATAGATAGAATGATAGATAAATCAAACAGGTCTTTATAGATAGATAGATAGATAGATAGATTGAGCAAGCAGGTCTTTATAGTTAAATGAATAGATAGAGCAAACAGGTTTTGATAGACAGATGATTACAAATATAAATCAAATCTTCATTATTTTTGCTCAAAAACAAGCCCTGGTGATATTTAATGTGTATATATATTTACTTTGTCGTTAATTGTTATATTTTCATAGTTTCCTCCGGACATACATACACACAATTGCCCTTTATATATGTATAGATTTTGAGGATAGGAAGATTGGAGTGAATCCCCCCCTTCCACCAAAGATGTCATTCTGACCAATCAAATTTTCCTCAAACGCTATTCCATCCACCCCCAATCCACCTGCCAACTTTCTCTTCTATAAAACACAGGTATGATGTTTTAATGATTAAATAAACAACTGATGACACCGCGCTCAATGTACGGCGAAATATATCTCCTACATACACTTGTCTGAGTTTTGTTCCTTTGTCCAAAAAACTGGAAGACCCTCTCATCATTAAGCTCCTGAATAGATTAGACTCAATGTCTAACTCTAAGGAGATTACTATATGCTGGATCCAAATCATATAGGAGTGAGGGGGAATGAAAGAGCTGACTCTGCAGCTAAATCGGCTCTAGATTTAATCCCTGACAAGTTCCAGATACCATATACTGACTTGAAACCTAAAATTAATAGATTCCTTCATACAAAATGGCAGCAACACTGGAATAACTGTATCCACAATAAACTCTTCCTAATCAAACCGACTTTGGGAGGCTGCAGACCAACTTTAAGGAAGTCTAGAAAGGAACAAGTCATTATGTCCCGATTATGCATTGGTCATACAAAACTAACACACTCTTATATACTCAAACAAGAACAACAACCACAATGTGAAACATGTCAAACACCCCTGACAGTTAAACACTTATTGATGGAATGCAGATTTTTTTGCTCCATCAGAAACCATTATTTTAAAGCAAACAATATGAAGGATCTATTTGAAAATGTTAACATTTGGGGATATTTTCTCCTTTTTTATGGGAAATAAAATTATACCATAGAATATAGACATGAAACAAATCAATGCCATACAATATAATTCCCAATAATGCTAACACATTGTTAAAACCAATTACTAAAAGTATATATATGAATACACAATATGTAAACACCCCAACCGCTAGGCATGATATAACCCTGGACGGGTTGATATGCCGTTAAAATCAATAAACCAACCAACCAACCATCTAATCTTTACTACATGTATAGATTTTACAAATATGAACTGTTGAAGACGTTTGGAAGATTAGGTTGCGCCTATCTACCACCGATACCATCTGTTTATTTAGTTGCAAGCAATGTTGATAACCTAAACAATCGATTAGGTAGGGACAGCGAATACAAGTCATTTAATTTCCAAACGTTTTTTTTTACGTGTTATCGACGGGTCCATCGCTCAGCTTAATGTGATTTTAACCAAACCACAGCCACAGGTTTGCCGCGTCTTTCCAGCCGAACTAACTGGATTGCATCACACCTTCGCCTGCTTCGTCACAGCGCCGGTAGAGGGCGTCTCAAACCGCAGAGAGACCGACGGCAGAATCACCACAACCGGAAACCGGGCGACAAGCTTTCGTTTCATTTGATAGCTTACCGGAAATGAACAGCGGAGACAGGAAAGGGCGGGAAAAGGAAGGGGGAAAAAAGAAGTGGAGAGGAAGGGGGAGAAAGAGGGAGAGATAGAGAGGGAGAGAAAGGTGGAGCGAAAGAGGTGGGGAGGGGCGAGGAAGAGTTTGAGAGAGAGAAAGAGAGAGAGAAAGAGGTGGGGAGACGGAGAGACAGAGAGACGGAGGGAGAGAGAGGAGCCGGAGAGTGAGGGTGGGAGTGTGTGAAAAAACAGATGTGGAGCGGAGAGAGGTGGAAAGAGAGAGGTGGAGAGAGAGAGAGAGAGGTGGAGGAGAGAGGGGTGGAGGTTGAGACAGGCGGGTGGGGGATAGAGGGAGAGAAGGGTGAGAGAGGTGGAGAGGGAGAGAGGTAGAAAGAGAAAGGGGGAGAGAGAAACGGAGAGAGAGGGGTGGGAGAGAGAGAGGGAAAGAGAAAGAGAAATAGGGAGAGAGAGGTGGAGCGAGAGGTTGAGAGAGAGAGAGAGAGAGAGAATGATAGATAGAGAGAGAGACGGAGAGGGAGAGAGAGGTGGAGAGAGGAAGAGAGAGGCGGAGAGGAGAGATAAATGGAGAGAGAGGGAGTAGAGAAAGAGAAAGGGGGAGAGTGAGAGACTACGAGAGACTGGTAGGGATGTTATTATCTTTCTTTTGATTCATGACTTACAATTTTTTTTTAAGACTAGTTTTTGTCACTAGTTAAAATGTCCCGTCATGGTATAATGATTAGTAACTTACCGGTGATGAGTTAAAATATAAACCTTTCAATAAGTTTAGGATTTAGGGTGCCTAAATGTTAAATATTTATTATGGACCAGCATATAATTTCTATTTCTCTTTTCCTGTTCTCTCTCTCTCTCTCTCTCTCTCTCTCTCTCTCTCTCTCTCTCTCTCTCTCTCTCTCTCTCTCTCTTCTCTCTTCTCTCTTCTCTCTTTCTCTCTCTCTCTCTCTCTCTCTCTTCTCTTCTCTCTCTCTTCTCTCTCTCTCTTCTTCTCTCTTTCTTCTCTTCTCTCTCTCTTCTCTTTCTCTCTCTTTCTTCTCTCTCTCTTCTCTTCTCTCTCTCTCTTCTCTCTTCTCTCTCTCCTCTCTTTCTCTTCTTCTCTTTCTTCTCTCTTTTCTTCTCTCTCTCTCTTTCTCTCTTTCTCTCTCTTTCTTCTCTCTTCTTTCTCTCTCTCTCTCTTCTTCTCTCTCTCTTTCTTCTCTCTTCTTCTCTCTCTCTCTCTCTTCTCTTCTCTCTCTCTTCTTCTCTTTCTTCTCTCTTTCTTCTCTCTCTCTCTCTCTTCTTCTCTTCTCTCTCTTTTTCTCTCTCTCTCTCTTTCTTCTCTCTCTCTTTCTTCTCTCTTTCTCTCTCTTCTCTCTTTCTCTTTCTTCTTCTCTCTTCTTCTCTCTCTCTCTTTCTTCTCTTTCTTCTCTCTTTCTTCTCTCTTTCTTCTCTCTCTCTCTCTCCTTCTCTCTCTTCTCTTTCTTCTCTCTTTCTCTCTCTCTCTCTCTCTCTTCTTCTCTCTCTTTCTCTCTCTCTTCTCTTCTCTCTCTTCTTCTCTCTCTTCTCTCTCTCTCTTCTCCCTCTCTCTTCTCTCTCTTCTCTTTTCTCCTCTTCTCTTTCTTCTCTCTTCTCTCTTCTCTCTCTTCTTCTCTCTTCTCTCTCTCTTCTCTCTTCTCTTTCTCTCTTCTCTCTCTCTCTTTCTTCTCTCTTCCTGTTTCTTCTCTCTCTCATTTTTTTATATTTAGTCCTTCTTTGCATTGCTCTGGCTTAGAATACGCTCACTCCCAAAAATTTATTTTTAAAAGGTGTCCTGGGTAGAACACTAAACTGCATTAGATGGTGAGGCTCCAGTTCTGGAGCTCTGGGGACAACCTCTTTATTGCCATTACTCCCAGATCCACTTGGTCCGAAATTCACGTGTCTTTCTCAGACTTTCCATGCCTCAGATCGACGTACCGACTGGACCGACTACTCATCGACCTTGCTCGACGGATTTGCAAACGTGTTTATTGAAACAGGGGTATATTTATCAACTAGCAGCACCTGTGGATATACTACAGTAGGATAATTCAATTATTACAACGTTTGATATATTTACTTAAGAGCTATTGCAAAATAGTTCAATATGTAAAAAGTATAATAATCTTGATTTATTTCTCTCTCACACTCATTTTTCTTTCCTTCTTTCTTTTCTTCTTTTCATTATGTTCGATTGAAACAGGTTACCGTTATCGCATCCGCGTTATCTTATTATCTTTCTCCTACTCTCTTCTTACTTTCTTTCTTTCTTATAATATTTTTTCTGTGTAGCATGTCCTTTTTCCTCCCCTTTTATGCATGTACCTGCATGGGTCCCATCTATGGGTTGAATAGAAAATTTGCTTACGAAAAAAATTGAGTTTAAAAGTTTTTCTTCCAAACTATCGCTACCAATCTTTCAAAACTTTGCCAGCATTAAATAATTCCACCGGGGTTGAAATGCCATTAATCAAAACAAACAAAAAAATAAACAATCTGCTCTCATCACTGCATCCATCTATATCACATTCTCTCTCTTTCTTTCCTTCTTATTCTATTTCTCTCTTTTTCTTTCTTTCTTTCTTTCTTTCTTTCTTTCTTTCTTTCTTTCTTTCTTTTTCTCCCATTCTCATTCTATCCGTCTTTATCCCCCCCTCTCTCTCTCTCTCTCTCTCTCTCTATCTCTCTCTCTCTCTCTCTCTCTCTCTCTCTCTCTCTCTCTCTCTCCTCTCTCTCTTCCTCCCATTCTCATTCTGTCTTTATTTCCCTTTCTGAGTCTATCTGTCTCCCCCCCTCTGTCTGTCTGCCTTTCTCTCTCTTCACTCTCTCTCTCTCTCTTCTCTCTTTCACACACACACACACTCTCCTCTCTCTCTCTCTCTCTTCACTCTCACTCTTTCGCTCTTTTCACACACACATACACACACACTCTCTCTCTCTCTCTCTCTCTCTCTCTCTCTCTCCTCTCTCTCTCTCTCTCTCTCTCTCTCTCTCACACACTTTTCTTACTTTCTTTTACTCCCACTCTCATTCTATCTGTCTTTATTTCCATTTCTGATTCTATTTGTCTCCCCCCCCATCTCTCTCTCTCTCTCTCTCTCTCTCTCTCTCTCTCTCTCTCTCTCTCTCTTCTCTCTCTCTCATATACTATGTTTTTATCTGTTTTCTCCCCCAATATATTAACGTAAAAAAATTCCGAGGATATTTACATTTTTTTCCGAAACAAAAGATTCTTAATCACTTATACTTACAATATGCTAAAAGTTATTTTTTTCCTTCTTTTATCTGAAAATATTTTTGTCATTCAGAATGTCCTATTTTTAAAGACACGTCAGAAGAAATTAAAAATTAAAAAAAAAAAAAGAATAAAATAAAATAAAAAAACAGAAAAAGAAATAAGATAATTTACAGCAAAAATATTTTCGAATAAAAATATTTAAAAAAAAAAAAAAACATTTTAAAAAATTGAAATGTTTAAGCCGAAAAAAATTAAAATGTTTAAGCCGAAAAAAATTAACGATTTTAAATTTCAAATAAATTTTCAAATCAAAAAATAATCCCAGCATACTAAAAAAAAAAAATAAATAAAGTAAGGCAATACTAATCGAATCCAAAAAAAAAAGTTCTCGATTATAATTCCTTTCTTTCTTTCTTTTTTTATTTTGTATTTTCTTTTCTTTGGTCTCTTCTAAGATGATTTCTATATTTACTGAAAATTTAATATCATCCGTAAATATGGCAGCTTAAGCGAATATATTTCTTTTAATCTTTAGAGAAAAAAAAACTTTTTAATAAGCCAATCAATTTGAGAAGGTTTAATGGTTGTAGGAGGATCAAATTAAAATCGAAGTTTTATCCGTTAATTTCTGCCGCCATTTTTCTACGTTGTCGTCTGCTTGAATGAAATAAAAAAGGAACTCACAATTTATTAATTTCTTTACAGTCAGACAATATAATTGATTTTTCTTTCTTTTCTCTCTTCTATTTCTTATTTTTTATTATTATTTTCCTTTTATTTATTTATTTATTTATTTCGAAAACGTTTGGGAAATAAAGTAGCGTTGGTTTCAAACACGTTGATGTTATTTAAGAGACTGATTAAATTTAATTCTGTGTCTTTCTGATTTAATCTATCAAGATGATTAAGAATTGTCTTTTATTTATTTATTTACTTATTTATTTATCTATTTGTTTATTTTTTTTTAATCCGGTTTTTCTTAGTCAATTATATTTTACTTCTTTTTTAATATACATGCATACACTAAGATTAATTATTTAACTATTATTTACTTATGATACATAATCTATCATAAAAAAAAGAAAACTGCCTGCATAAACCAAACTTAATAGGACAAACAAACATCTAGAGAATAAGATATAAAGAAAGTAAGGAGGAAATGCAGAAAGAAATTTGGACTGAAAGAAAGGATGGGGGGTATAGGAAGAGAAAGCAGATAAAAGAAGAAAGAAGATCGGAAAGAGAAAGTAAGATAGAAGAATGAAAAAGAAAAAAGAAAGAGAAAGAGAAAGAAAAAAGAAAGAAAGAAAAAGACGAAGTGAAAGAAATGAATGTAGACAAAGAGAAAACAGAAGTAAATAAAGAAAGAGAAAGCGAAGAAAAAAAGAGAAGAAAGAAAGAGAAAGAAAGAAAGACATGAATATAAACAAGCAGCAAAAAGAAGAAAACAAAGAAAGAGAAAAAGAAAAAAAGGTTAGGAAGAAATTCTCTAATTGATTCCAGAAGATAAAAGATCGCGCCGACAAGACTTGAACCCCAAACCTTTACATTAAAAATATCTACTCACTAACACTACCCTTCTTCCTTTGGAAATTTGTGAAAATTTTTAATTAAGGGCTGGTTTAGCTCAGTCGGTAGAGCATTCACATTTGAATTGCAAGGTTCTAGGTTCGATACCGGCCCTCGCCAACTCAGCACATGAGTAGGTTTCGTTTGGTTGGTTTGTTTTACGGCTTACCAAGCATTTCCGATTCATTTAATGCCGAATCAAGTCAGTTTGATATTCGGTTACTTACAGTACCTGCTGTTGCTTAAATGAACCAGCTCATCGTTGCTTAATTTCGGGTATCTAGTCGAAACCGATACTTTCAATGGGATTTGACCGTAAGTCATATTGGTAGGACAACTTCGGTAACCTGATCTGTGCGGTAAAGCCTCTAGGAGCTGATAGTAGGTGTGACGCTCCATCTCAGCAAAGCAAGCTACTGAAAAGGGGATAGACTCACTCGCTATTCCTGATCTGAATTGTTTGCGCATATACCTTTTGTTCCTTTTGTGCCAGTTCCACGGTATTTGTGCCAGTTCTACAGTTTTTCAGCTCTCAGGCAAGATCCAGGTAGTTGTATATCTGTTCGCTTTCTTTTATTTTCACTCTGCGATCCGCTGGAACGGCAAACTCAACTAGATGACAGTTATTTTCTTTTTGTTAATTAACACTCGGTCTGGTCTTCTGATTATTTCGCTCCTGTGAGTTTTTCCCACATTGGAGTCTGGGTGACAACAAGTCTCATAAGGTATCCAGGACTCTTCTGAGTATTCTGGCAGATTTCAACAATGCTGTTGTCAAGATGCTCCCAATTCTTCATCTGATTTCCAGTTCCTCTTGTCTGTTTTATAAGCTTTTAGGGATCGTTCCAAGTGCACCAACTACAATTGGTATCACTTTCACTCTCATATTCCACAGTTTTTCAATTCTTTGGCAACGTCTAGGTATTTGTCCATCTTTTCGTTTTCCTTCATCTTCACCTTGTGGTCTGCTGGAACTGCAAAATCCTCCAGATAACAAGTTCCCTTTTTTTTTTTCTTTTTGTTAATCAATACTAAATCTGGCCTTCTAGCTGGGATAAGGCGATCCGTGTTAATCTCAAAGTCCCAGAGAATTTTTAAGTTTCATTCTCAAGAACATATTTTGGTTTATGCATATGCCATTTTGTTGTATGGTCAAAATTTAGTTTTTTTTGCATAATTCCCAGTGGATCACCTTTCCAATCCAGTCGTGCATACCTTTGTATTCTCGTTGTGCTACGTTCACTTCATACATGGTTTATTGTCTCATCTCTGTCATCACACTTCCTACCTTTGCTGTTCTGTTGTGTCTTAAGGTTTTCTCTTCCAAGTCTTTTCATGTGCAACATCCCCAATTTATCATTTGAAGTATCCATATAATTGTTTTTCTTCCCATTTCTGTATTCTTGTTTTTGTTGTTTTTCTGTTTGTCCATATGTTGCAGCAGCTGTTATTGGCTGCTATAAGTAATCTTTCGTTGATCTTTTTGGTGTACTCCCCGAGTCCTTGGATCGTGGTATCTACGCAATCCACTATGCTGGCAAGACTTCTTCCACCTTCCTTTCTTGATATATATATAGCCTATCTCTATCGTCTCTAGGGTGTAAAGCCTTGTGCATTGTCATTAATCTTCTAGTCATTTGGTTAATCTGTCTGAGCTCCTCTCTTGTCCATTTTAAGAAAGGCCCAGAGTATCTTATAATGGGCATGGCCCAGGTATTTATTCCTTTTATGATATTTTTGCTGCAGAGCTTGGTTTCTTGGAGGTTTTTTGTTCTCCTGGGGCATTCTTTTTTTTTAAACTTTTCCTTTCATCTTTGTTTACTTGATAGTGTCTGCTTATAAAAAGTATTTTTAACTTTCTTTTTCTCCAAGTGTTTTATAGTGTCTTTATTTGGTAGTTGTATTCCGTCCATTAGTTTTCTTTTTCCATTTTCTATCACTTGCATGACCCATTTTTTAATTCCGAATTCCATTCCTATATCTTGGCTGTATATTCTAATAGTTTGTACCAGGGAGTTCTAGATCTTTTTCATTTTTTTGCAGAAATGTATTTCGCTCTCTTTTATTCTCACTCTGTGATCGGCCGGGACGGCAAAATCCACGAGATGACAAGTCTTCCTCTTCTTGTCAATCAACACTAGATCTGGTCTCCTAGCCGGGATTAGGTTACCCGTCTGTAACTCAAAGTCCCACAGAATTTTGTGTGTCTCATTCTCCAGGACAGATTCAGGCTTGTGCATATAGCATTTAGTTGAATGGTGAAAATTGAATTAATTGCACAGTTCCCAGTGAATCACCTTTCCCACCCAGTCGTGTCTAGTCTTGTACTCTCTTTGTGCGAGTTTATTGCATTCGCTTATTATGTGATTGACAGTTTCGTCTTTTATTATTATTATTATTATTATTATTATTATTATTATTAAAGATATGACTTTTATTATTATTATTATTATTATTATTATCATTATTAAAGATATGACTGTTATTATTATTATTAAAGATATGATTATTATTATTATTATTATTATTATTATTATTTATTATCATAATTATTAAAGATATGACTGCTATTATTATTATTATTATTATTATTAAAGATATGATTATTATTATTATTATTATTATTATTATTATTAAAGATATGACTGTTATTATTATTATTATTATTATTATTATTATTATTATTATTAAAGATACGACTATTATTATTATTATTATCATTATTAAAGATATGACTGTTATTATTATTATTAAAGATATGACTATTATTATTATTATTATTATTATTAAAGATACGACTATTATCATTATTGTTATTATTATTATCATTATTAAAGATATTATTATTGACTTTTATTATAAAAAATATGACGTTTATTATTATTATTATTATTATTATTATTATTATTATTATTAAAGATATTATTATTATTGACTTTTATTATTAAAAATATGACGTTTATTATTATTATTATTATTATATTATTATGACGAAAAAAAAGCTGCTGTTAATTGTGATTGTAATGATATTAATGGCGATGACGATAGCAATGGTATTGATAATATTGAATAATAATTATCATCGAATTGATAATGTGACTAAGAAAAACATAATGATAATAATAATTCCGCTGATTGGGATTCTGATGGTGGATTTGCAAAAATTGAGTCGATATTATCATTTTGAATAATCTTCTCTGCAATACATTTTTTGGGCGGTTGGTTGGAAGGGGGTGGGAGTAAAGGGAAGAAAATAGATAAATTATTGTTGTTGTTGTTGTTGTCGTCGTTGTCGTCGTCGTCGTCGCCATTTTTTTTTTATTCTTCTTCTGTTATTGCAATGTAATTACCTCCCCTTTATTTGATCAATATTATTCTCAATATCAATTGCAATTATCACCGCTTTTCTGTTTTGTTTTGGGTTTTTGTTTTTTGTTTTGTTTTTTTGTTTTTTGGGTTTTTTTTTTTTTTTTGCTTTACGTTATCTCTCTTTATTGCTGGTCATCGGCATCGTCGTTCTGTTCTGCTTTTCTTCTTTTTTTCAATATTATTATTATTATTATTAAAGATGACTGTTATTATTATTATTATTATTATTATTATTATTATTATTATTATTATTAAAGATATCATTATTATTATTATTATTATTATTATTATATCATTATTATTATTATTAAAGAAATGACTATTATTATTATTATTATTATTATTATTATTATTATTATTATATATTTATTTATTATAATATCATATTATATTATTATTAAAGAAATGATATTATTATTTATTATTATTATATTATTATTATTATTATTATATTATTATTATTATTATTATTATTATTATTATATCATAATTATTAAAGATATATGACTGAATTAATTAAACTATTAATATCATTACTATTATTATTATATTATTAAAGATATTATTATTATTGCCTTTTATTATTAAAAATATGACGTTTATTTATTATTATTATTATTATTATTATTATTATTATTATTGTCAAGAGTGGTAGTTACACTTTTTTTGTAATTCTACGGTTGTTGTGGATCCAGCCAAACGATAAGGTATAAATGCTCAGTTGACGAATTGGTGTGGGTGGGGGAGTCAACAACAGTAGCGACAACAACAGCAAATAAAATAATAATAATAATAATAATAATAATAATAATAATAATAATAATAAAATAATAATAATAAATGGGTGGGGCCCAGGTTTATAAAGAAGCTGTAGAAGGAAGCTGGTTATTGGTGATAAGAATCATTCGTTTTGTCCCCAACCTCAAAACTGTTTACGGAACTTCCAATAACAACACGTGACAAAATCAAATAAGCGATTTTCTGCGTTAGATTTCTCACTGTTTTCTCTTTTCTTGTTTAGATTCTTTCAGTTTTTTTTTTTGTTTTATTGTCGTTTCTTCTTCTTCTTCTTCTTCTTCTTCTTCTTCTTCTTCTTCTTCTTCTTCTTCTTCACTTTTTCCCTTTTCATTCTTATTCTCTTTCATCACTAACTTTATTACTCACTTCTTCTTTTTATCATGCGTCTTCTTCTTCTTCTTCTTCTTCTTCTTCTTCTTCTTCTTCTTCTTCTTCTCTTCTTTCTTCTTCTTCTTCTTCTTCTTCTTCTCTGTTTTTTCTTTCCTTCTTAACTTTTTTCCATTGTCATTCTTATTCTCTTTTTATCACTGCCTTCTTCTTCTTCAACTTCTCTCTTCTCTTCTTCTTCTTCTTCTTCTTCTAATTCATTCCCTTCTTCTTCTTCTTCTTCTTCTTCTTCTTCTTTTCTTCTTTTCTTCTTCTTCTTCTTCTCTCTGTTCTTCTTTTCCTGCTTAACTTTTTCCCTTGTCATTCTTATTCTCTTATCACTCCCTTCTTCTTTTTTCTTCCTTCTTCTTCTTCTTCTTCTTCTTCTTCTTCTTCTTCTTCCTTTCTCTACTTTTTGCTTACATTCTTTTTTTTCTTTCCTTTCATCTTCCTTTTCACTTTCTAAACATTCATACCTCTTTCTCTCTATCTTTCTACTTTCCTTCGTTCCTTTTATTTCCCTCTTTCTCTTTCATTTTATTCCTCTCCCTGCTCCTCTTCTCCACTTACTTCAATTTCCCGCCCTTTTCCAAGTTTCCCTTCTTTATTTTTTTTCTTTCTCGCCTCTCATTCTTTGTAGATAACCCAAACTTCTTCT
>CM042176.1:23177985-23180485 GCA_023376005.1 Doryteuthis pealeii | reverse complement strand
TTATTGGTTTCGCCTAAGCTGATGGTTCACTGGAAGTTGAGTGACAGCAAGTCTCCTCAGGTCTCCAAGATTCTTCTGAGTATTCTAGTTGATCTTAACAGTGTCGTTGTTTGGATGGTCTCGATTCTTCTTCGGATTTTCAATTCTTCCAGAATCTTTTTCAAACCTTTGGAAACCGTTCCAATGGCCCCAATTTTAATTGGTACTACCTTTATATTCATGTTCAACATTATTATTATTATTATTATTATTATTATTATTATTATTAGTTTTTCACACCATCGTTAGCTGATGGGCTTTCACCGGAGTCTGAATGACATCAAGTCTCCTCATGTCTCCAGGATAAGCAGCGACGAGCCTGTTTAATACTTAATTGGGTGACTACTTAAGCAATAGCAGCTACTGTAAACAACCTGAGTCCTTTGTTTATAAAATTGACTTGATTTGGCATTAAATGACCCAAAAAGGGTTGATATGCCGTAAAACAAAAAAACCAACCAACCTGAGTCCTTTGTTTATCAAAATGACTTGATTTGGCATTAAATGACCCAAAAAGTGTTGATGTGCCATAAAACAAAACAAACAACCAACCAACCTGAATCCGTGTTTTATCAAAATGACTTGATTTGTCATTAAATGACCCAAAAAGGGTTGATATGCCGTAAAACAAAACAACCAACCAGCCTGAGTCCTTTGTTTATAAAAATGACTCGATTCGGCATTAAATGACCCAAAAAGGGTTGGTATGCCAAAAAACAAAACAATCAATCAACCAGAGTCCTTTGTTTATCAAAATGACTTGATTCAGCATAATATGACCCAAAAAGTGTTGATATGCCATAAAACAAAACAACCAACCAACCTGAATCCTTTGTTTATAAAAATGACTTGATTTGGCATTAAATGACCCAAAAAGGGTTGATATGCCATAAAACAAAACAATCAATCAACCAGAGTCCTTTCTTTATCAAAATGACTTGATTCGGCATTAGATGACCCAAAAAGTGTTCATGTGCCATAAAACAAAACAACCAACCAACCTGAATCCTTTGTTTATAAAAATGACTTGATTCGGCATTAAATGACCCAAAAAGTGTTGATGTGCCATAAAACAAAACAAACAACCAACCAACCTGAATCTGTTGTTTATCAAAATGACTTGATTCAGCATTAAATGACCCAAAAAGGGTTGATATGCCATAAAACAAAACAACCAACCAGCCTGAGTCCTTTGTTTATAAAAATGACTCGATTCGGCATTAAATGACCCAAAAAGGGTTGGTATGCCATAAAACAAAACAATCAATCAACCAGATCCTTTGTTTATCAAAATGACTTGATTCAGCATTAAATGACCCAAAAAGGTTGATATGCCATAAAACTAAACAACCAACCAACCTGAGTCCTTTGTTTATCAAAATGACTTGATTTGTCATTAAATGACCCCAAAAGGGTTGATATGCCATAAAACCAAACAACCAACCAGCCTGAGTCCTTTGTTTATAAAAATGACTCGATTCGGCATTAAATGACCCAAAAAGGGTTGATATGCCATAAAACAAAACAACCAACCAACCAGAGTCCTTTGTTTATCAAAATGACTTGATTCGGCATTAAATGACCCAAAAAGGGTTGATATGCCATAAAACAAAACAACCAGCCAGCCTGAGTCCTTTGTTTATCAAAATGACTCGATTCGGCATAAAATGACCCCAAAAGGGTTGATATGCCATAAAACAAAACAATAAACCAAACCGAGTCCTTTGTTTATCAAAATGACTTGATTCGGCATAAAATAACCCTAAAAGGATTGATATGCCGTAAAACAAAACCAAACCAAGTAAAACAATCTTCCCAATGATTCTTCGTTTTCCCCCCACCCAATCCCATCCCGGTTAGCACTCTCCAAGGAACAATTTCTTGTGCACACGCAATAGAAACTACACAACTTTTGTTACGAATCAATATTTTCTGCCCGTTCCGAACACTTTAGCTGCAACCCAAACACAATCTCCCCCCCCTTTTTTTGTTTCAGTCTTATCATTCCTTTAGTGTTCACAGAACAGAAGAGTCCGACTAGTAGATTATACGCCTTTGTTCGTTTGGTGGGTAATATTCAGTCTTGGTCCTCTTTATTAGATCAACTACCTATTATGCCTAGGTAGATATTTACTAAGCTTAGTCTGGGAGAAAACCACAATCACAGAAAGGGCTAAACCCTCTGCCAGTGGCTCGAATATTGTCGTTCAAGTACTATAGGTAGTAAAATACGATTAAATCGAAATTAACGGACCTAAGAGCGCTAATTTTCCATTCAAAACATTTTTAAACAAACTGATCAACAAAAACTATCACAGTTGTCCTAATTATTCTGTGATAAATTTCACTTTTCCTTATATCAACAAAAGCCCTAAAGAAGATCTACTAAATATTTTAAAGATTGGTTTGTTTGTTTTGTTTTACGGCATATCAACCTCAGTGGGTCATTTAATGCCGATAA
>CM042176.1:23170485-23175485 GCA_023376005.1 Doryteuthis pealeii | reverse complement strand
GGGTGGGGTGCGGAGGAATTGGTGTGTTCTCTCTCCGCATATTGACCAGGGATTAGTCATCGGCATTCCTTTACACTGACCAATGACCACCGGCCAGTCTGCACATGGTGGCAGGAACACGTCCACCACACAAGTGGGCTAAAGGAAGGAGGGGAGGGGGAGGGGGAGATCTGGAATTTTGCACTTGCATCTCCATCCCTTGCTAAACAGAATCTGGCAAAGATGGAATGGTGAATCTTACAACAATCACCACATTCTGCGAAGAAAAGAAAAAAAAGAAGAGATGCCAAAATATTTACCATTTTATTCAAGACCATATGCCTGAACATTTTCAAGCTAATACATTTTATCATGACGCTTATATATATATATATATATATATATATATATATATATATATATAAAGATAAATCTAATGAGTCAGACGAACCTACTATTAGTTTCGCATAAAGCACTTCAGGGCTAAAATCTGACTACAGAGACAAGGAGCAAGACGGATAAATAGTACTATTTATCCGTCTTGCTCCTTGTCTCTGTAGTCAGATTTTAGCCCTGAAGAGCTTTATGCGAAACTAATAGTAGGTTCGTCTGACTCATTAGATATATCTTTATTATTGGCTCTACTTAGGTATCGAGCACTTTTTACTTATTAGCTTTCTCCTAGCGGTTATATGAATATATATATATCTTATATACATATATATGCATATAGATTGTTTTTTTCTTTTGGCCAAATACTGTACCAATAGATTATTTTTTGTTGGTACGAATATCTTGGTCCTTTCTTTTTTTCAAAATTTTTTTTCTCCCTGGTTGATGTTTGGTAGTATATTTTTACAATCAAACTATTTGCTGGGTTTTTTCTCACCGCAAGGATTTACCAACACGCTTGTATATTATATATATATATATATATATATATATATATATATATATATATATATATATATATATATATATAAAGTGTTGTTATGGGTCCAACGGGAGAAAAATAGATATTTTATTAAAAAAAAGAAGGTTTGCAAAAAGGATTGTTTTTTTTCTTTAAATTTTTATTAACTTACATATGAATGCGACACGTGTTTCTGATCTGTTGTCTTCTTCAGGCATTGAATTATTATTTTGGCAGACTATGTCCGATATTTGATAGGTTGTGTGTGTTTTTGTAACTTTTTTATTATATATATATATATATATATATATATATATATATATATATATAATATATATATAGTGTGGGATTGTCACTGTTTCAGCTTTTATTGGAACGTTGTGTCAAACGCAGTCTTATTGGTAGAGTGCTCAATATAAAATAGAGCTATTATATAATATAATAAGATAAATATATAAAGGTTTTACATATCTTTTTATTTGGTGACAACAATCGTCAGTTGAACTTGTCTCAAAATGTTTCATTTGAAACAAGTTCACCTGACGATTGTTGACGCATGAAACCAACATGGTTGTGACTGTTCCTTTGTCACCAAATAAATAGATAAGTAAAATCTTTAAATATATATATATATATATATATGTGTGTGTGTGTGTGTGTGTGTGTGTGTGTGAAGAAAAGAAGTAAATCCGACGGTATGTAATATATATACACACACACACACACATATATATATATATATATATATATATATATATATATATAAACTATGAGGGTTATATACATAAACACACAAACACATATATATGTGTGTCTGTATATGTATAGTCAAGACTTTTAAAATCTTATTATAATGGAGATTATGGGGTTTTCTGTCTGTAATCGATTTTATTTTTATCTAAACCTTAATTATTAATAAAGTGTGTTTACATTATTAATACTGTTGCCCTTATGAACATTATGAACATACTAATAATAAGAAATTCTATTTATATCTACAACAAAATAGCGGTTTACAGTGTGAACGGGAAGGCTAATTTGCATATTGATATTAAAAATTTGATTTTAATAAATATGTGCTTAGTATTATTGATTTCTAATTGTTTGATTTTTATCTTAATGAATAAAAGCAAAAAGGTCGCGGATAAATCTTAAAAGAAATCCATTAACAAGAAGAAATAACTGTAATTTTATTCTTTACTTCCTATTTTAACTAAATAGTTAAATTAGGAAGATTTAGCAATGAAAGACGGGAGTGATGGAAGAGTAAGTTTCAGTTGTTATATTTTTCAGTTATACCTCCATCTGTTTCAAATCTTTTTATCTGCATTCTTATTTAGTTTCATTGGCCTGTATAATCTAATATAATGTTTTATTACATTAAAACTTAAATACTTGCACCTGGAGGGTGCATATATTTCTCACTCTTTTTAAAATCTTTTGAGAAAAAAGAATTTTAAGAACAAATTATTTTATTGGACTAATTAGAAGCATAAAATGAATATATGTAAAAGTATTATGAAATTGAAAATTCAAATAAACTAAGATTAACGGTTCTTCTTACTTACCTTTTTGAGATTCTTTCTAGAATATATATATATATATATATATATATATATATATATATATATATAGTCACCAATACATTTAAAAGTCCGTTTTACCAATGGTAAAAGTGAACATTTCTGATGATGGATAATAACCTAAAAGTGATGTTCCGAAACCATTGATAAAACGGACTTTTAAATGTATTGGTGACTATAAATAAATACATAAATACAGCTCTTACAGAAGTAATTGAGCACTTTATAATCATTTCTCCAATAATAATAATAACAAAGAATTAACTATATATATATATATATATATATATATATATATATATATATATGAGAAGTGAGGGATTTGAATAAATCCGACAAAATGTGGTTGAGAAAAGAGGAAAGTGTGGATATAACAACACACAGTTCAGTTCAGTTGATATTTCGCGTCATTGTATGAAGCATATAATATATATATATATATATATATATATATATATATATATATATATATATATATATATAATATATATATATATATATATATATATATATATATTTCTGGGAGAATATATGCTTAATTGAAGTCGTACCTAATTTTGAAAATTAATTAATTAATAATTAATGAATTAGGCGGGCATACCTATTCAAATGTAAGGCTAAACAAATCGAGAAAAATCAATCTCTGTATGTACATGTCAGCCTATTAGGCCTCATCAGCAGAGCTATTTACTTCTCATATATATATATGTTTACTTCTCATATATATATATATATATATATATATATATATATATATATATTGCACCCACATCATCTATAAGTAAACAGTCCCCAATATCATTGATATATATATATATATATATATATATATATATATATATATATATATATATATATATATATCATCATCATGTCGCGCAGTTTGCACGGATATCCATGATGATCTCTCGCCAGCCTTCCCTATCATTCATTGACTCCGGCAGCTCCTCTGTGCAGCAGCCAGTATCCCTACATAGTTGGTCAATAGGCTCAAATAACGGGCATATATATATATATATATATATATATATATATATATATATATAATTCAGCAGAAGGACTTAGATTACGCAAATAATGATTTTATTTGAATAGAATGGTTTATGAGGTGAATCGATAGTAAACTTTGAATTACTCCATCATATAGGTAAAAAAAAAAACAAATTTGGTACTGCCGGTGTGGGGGGGGAGAATTTGGATGCTAAAGAGTCAACTATCTTTTTTACAAGAGTGTATCATCTCTAAGAATGAAAGTCATATGAAAAATTTTCTTCTATCCAAGAGTCTTCAACATAAAAATTTGCAAGGTAAATGCGAACGAGAAAAGTTTGCTAAGGAAAAAAAAAATGCCCGACGCTTCTACGACATAGCAGGTGTACAACCCAGAAAAATATTAGATTATGAACGCTAGAATTCCGATTAATTTAGGTTTCACGTGGTGTGCACAATCATCAGACAGAAATATGATATCAAATATGTACGTACAAAAATATGGTCGTTAAATAGGGAATTAAATCCAACAGTACGTAGAAAATAGGAAAACACGGAGTATTCTAGCCTTAGTAAAGCAAGAATAAATTCATATTTTCGGAATAATTCTATATACAAAATTATGTATAAAAATCATGCATATATATATATATATATATATATATATATATATATATATATATATATATATATATATATATGGAGAAAAGTAGACAAACACGGGATGTTATGGAAACTGGATGTTTATTGTCGACGATGCAACGTTTCGGTTTATTAGACCTTCTTCGGGACTTGAATATAGTTCTTGCTTCAATGATGGACATTCTCAATTTGAGAATGTCGACAATAAACACCCAGTTTCCACAACATCCCGTTTTGTCTACTTTTCTCCATATATTGTCGGATTAACCTCCTCATATTTCTCCCATATATATATATATATATATATATATATATATGGTGGGGTCGTTGTGGAGTCCACGTATGCTTCTTGTTGGTATATCTGGTGAGTCTAATTTTCAGTGTATATATTTATATTTGTATATATGTGTTATATATATATATATTATATAATATTATATATCATATAAATAGATATATATTATATATGATATATAAATAAAACAACCATATATTTTACAAATAATTTAATAAATACACTGAAATTAGACATTCAACCAGATTATTACCCAAAACCAAAAAAAGGAAGCAATTTTTTTTTTTTTAACGTTTGGGACTTCCATTAAAACGACACCCCACCATAATTTATTAATATACTATATTTAAATTAATTTATAATATTATTAAAAATAAATTTTATTAATTTTTTTTAATAATTTTTTTTTTTTATTAATAAAAATTTTCTCCCCCAAGAAAAAAACTTTTTGGGGGGGCCAAAAAAAAAAAAACCGGTTTGGCGTCAAAGTTGCCCAAAAAAAACCCCCAAAATTGAGGTTTTTAAAAGGACTGCCTTCAAGAATTAGTCTGAAAAACACTGCCTATTACTTTGACGGGGAGAAGCTATCTTATCTACT
>CM042176.1:23165233-23170385 GCA_023376005.1 Doryteuthis pealeii | reverse complement strand
CGGAGTAGACCCAAGTTTTTGTGTATGATGAGGCTCAATAACTAGTAATAGAGCTGTTACACACACAGAACCACACATACACAGGCGACACAACATACACCATTCTAGTAGATATATATATCTATATATATATATATATATATTAGATTACATGGGAATTTTTGTGACCCTAGGTTTCATGGTTTTGTGCATTCGTAAGAGAATATGACTCCGTCTGGTGAATGCTCAAGGGCATCAAACCCAGGGTAACCCCCCCTCTCTCTCTCTCTCTCTCTCTCCTCTCTCTCTCTCTCTCGGGCGCGCGCGCGCGCGCGCGCGCGCGCGTTAATTTTTCTTTTCTCGTGCTCAAAACTATCTCTTCACTTTCTCTCTCTCTTTCTCTCCCCGCTCACTCTCTCTCTCTCTCTCTCTCTCTCTCTATATATATATATATATATAAATATATATATTTGTATATTCGCTATACCATTGGAGATACTAACGCAGATTGATACAAGAACGGCTCAAAGCAATTTATACAACTATATACATATATATAACTGAATTAAAATTGGTTTTGTTGTTTTTCAACAGTGCGTTGTCCTGATGATAAGTGGGTAGTACGCTGCTTTGAAACCAATTGTAACAATCACGTTTTGATCGTATTGTACACTAGAACAAATAGATAAATATATACATATGTGTGTGCATGTGTGATGTGTATGATTGTATGTGTGTGTGGTTGTCGTGTGTGGTGTGTGTGTCTGTGTGTGTGTGTGTGTGTGTGTGTGTGTGGTAATAAAGGATAAAATACAAGTAAGAAAAAAGTGCTTATGCTATAATTAGCAAAGCAAGTTTAAAAAGATCAAGAAAAGTGATAAGACAAACAGGAATATTTCTTTGTAATTACATTTTAATTTTTAATTGTTCTCAACGAGTTTCGACCTTAGGTCATTGTCAGGAGAAAAAAAAAGTTTTAAGTGTTTTTTTGTTTTTTTTTAAGGGGAAAAGTTTTATGTCAAGAAGAGTGTTGTTATTTATTTTTTATTTTTTGTTGTTTCTTTTTTTCTTTTTTTAGACTTTTTAAAGAATTTTATTTATTTATTTATTTTTTCAATATTATTTCTAAAGAGTTTTTTGTTATGCCACAAAAGAAGCAATGGAACATGTGACTATTCACGTGACATATGCATTAATTAAATGAGGTTGGTTATTTGGTTAAATCCAACTTAACGGACCTAAATTCCACCATTGTATGTCACCCCACCGAAAGAAGAAAAAAATACCAAAAATCAGAGAATTAACCAAATTTAATGAAATTTTCAGTGTTCATATATTAATGAATAAAAGATATAATGCACCAGTTATTTTATTTAAAAACTTTTACATTTTTTCAGGTCAGTTAACTTTGATTCACGTATCTTTTAGAATCTGTGTTACGCCTCAAAAATACGTGGTTCAAAGTTAACTGACCTGAAAAAATGTAAAAGTTTTTAAATAAAATAACTAGTGCATTATATCTTTTATTCATTAATATATGAACACTGAAAATTTCATTAAATTTGGTTAATTCCCTGATTTTTTGGGGTGGGTGGGCTGTCAATGATCTTTGGGTGCTGTGACCACCTGACGCTCAGGGTCACACGTAGAAGGCAATCTTTGAGCTGCGACCACAGATTTTATTTTAATTTGCCGTAACTAATTAAATTATTTGACTTAGTGATTTGTTTGTTTAGATTATAGTCCCAACCAATCTATCCATTCTGCATTTAAAACATTGTTTTATTTTGGGCTACGTGTTTTATAATTAAAACAGTATAACTGTGAATAAATTATTAGTATTAGATAGGAATACTTGAAACCATTAAGCTATAAGAAAACAAATTATTATTATTATTATTATTATTATTATTATTATTATTATTATTGGTTTTTCATACCCACCTAAGCTGATGGTTCACTGGAAGTTGAGT
This sequence comes from Doryteuthis pealeii, assembly GCA_023376005.1. NCBI lineage: Eukaryota > Metazoa > Mollusca > Cephalopoda > Myopsida > Loliginidae > Doryteuthis > Doryteuthis pealeii. The sequence goes on along the minus strand of CM042176.1, from coordinate 23,168,433 downwards.
GACTGCAAGTCTCCTCAGGTCTTCAGGATTCTTCGGAGTATTCTAGTTGATCTTAACAGTGTTGTTGTTTGGATGGTCTCGATTCTTCTTCGGATTTTCAATTCTTCCAGAATCTTTTTCAAACCCTTGGAAACCGTTCCAATGGCCCCAATTTCAATTGGTACAACCTTTATATTCATCTTATTATTATTATTATTATTATTATTATTATTATTATTATTATTATTATTATTAGTTTTCCACACCATCGTTAGCTGATGGGCTTTCACCGGAGTCTGAATGACATCAAGTCTCCTCATGTCTCCATGATAAGCAGCGACTAGCCTGTAATACTTAATTGGGTGACTACTTAAACAACCTGAGTCCTTTCTTATCAAAATGACTTGATTAAATGACCCAAAAGGGTTGATATGCCATAAACAAAACAACCAACCAACCTGAGTGATTTGTTTATTCAAAATGACTTGATTTGGCATTAAATGACCAAAAAGGTGTTATATGCCATAAAACAAAACACCAACCAACCTGAGTCCTTTGTTTATCAAAATGACTTGATTTGGCATTAAATGACCCAAAAAGGGTTGATATGCCATAAAACAAAACAACCAACCAACCTGAGTCCTTGTTTATCAAAATGACTTGATTTGGCATTAAATGACCCAAAAAGGGTTGATGTGCCATAAAACAAAACAACCAACCAACCTGAATCCTTTGTTTATCAAAATGACTTGATTTGTCATTAAATGACCCAAAAAGGGTTGATATGCCATAAAACAACCAACCAACCAACCTGAGTCCTTTGTTTATAAAAATGACTTGATTTGGCATAAATGACCCAAAAAGGGTTGATATGCCATAAAACAAAACAACCAACCAAGAGTCCTTTGTTTATCAAAATGACTCGATTCGGCATTAAATGACCCAAAAAGTGTTGATATGCCATAAAACAAAACAACCAACTAACCTGAGTCCTTTGTTTATCAAAATGACTTGATTTGGCATTAAATGACCCCAAAAAGGGTTGATATGCCATAAAACAAAACAACCAACCAACCTGAATCCTTTGTTTATAAAAATGACTCGATTTGGCATTAAATGGCCCAAAAAGGGTTGATATGCCATAAAACAAAACAAAACAATAAACCCAACCGAGTCCTTTGTTTATCAAAATGACTCGATTCGGCATTAAATGACCCCAAAAGGGTTGATATGCCATAAAACAAAACAACCAACCAACCTGAGTCCTTTGTTTATCAAAATGACTTGATTCGGCATAAAATGACCCCAAAAGGGTTGATATGCCATAAAACAAAACAATAAACCAACTCGAGTCCTTTGTTTATCCAAATGACTTGATTCGGCATAAAATGACCCTAAAAGGATTGATATGCCATAAAACAAAACAAAACCAAGTAAAACAATCTTCTCGTTGATTCTTCGTTTTCCCTCCACCCCAATCGCATCCCGGTTAGCACTCTCCAAGGAACAATTTCTTGTGCACACGCAATAGAAACTACACAACTTTTGTTACGAATCAATATTTTCTGCCCGTTCCGAACACTTTAGCTGCAACCCAAACACAATCTCCCCCTCTTTTCTGTTCAGTCTTATCATTCCTTTAGTGTTCACAGAACAGAAGAGTCCGACTAGTAGATTATACGCCTTTGTTCGTTTGGTGGGTAATATTCAGACTTGGTCCTCTTTATTAGATCAACTACCTATTATGCCTAGGTAGATATTTACTAAGCTTAGTCTGGGAGAAAACCACAATCACAGAGAGGGCCTAAACCCTCTGCCAGTGGCTCGAATATTGTCGTTCAAGTACTATAGGTAGTAAAATACGATTAAATCGAAATTAACGGACCTAAGAGCGCTAATTTTCCATTCAAAACATTTTTAAACAAACTGATCAACAAAAACTATCACAGTTGTCCTAATTATTCTGTGATAAATTTCACTTTTCCTTTATCAAAAAAGCCCCTAAAGAAGATCTACTAAATATTTTAAAGATTGGTTTGCTTGTTTGTTTTACGGCATATCAACCTCAGTGGGTCATTTAATGCCGATAAAGTTTTGAAATAAATCAATTCTTAATGGATAATATAATTTTTTTTATAAATACATTTTTCTATTTAACCCATAGATGGACCCTAACGGGTACTACCACTCCGGTCACAGTGGACTAGGGAGCAATGGTGATGAAGGGGTGCTCCACATTCCCCAAACTTCCAAAACTGGAACCTCACCATCAGATAGAGGTTAACGTCATTCCCAGGACATGTAGACCCGCAGGCCACCGCCTTCTAATCCATATGAAAAAAGGGGTTGGGGTTTGCCATAAGGGCAATAGGGTTGGGAAAATCATATAGGTGCTAGGGCTTGACGTGACCAGCCGATTGATCGGAGGGGGCCTCTCCGACCGCCCGTCTAGCCCAAGAGAGGGCCAAAGTGCTAAACCCTCTGCCAGCGGCTCGAATATTGTCTTTCAAGTACTATAGGTAGTAAAATACGGTTAAATCAAACTTAACGGACCTAAGAGCGCTAATTTTCCATTCAAAACATTTTTAAACAAACTGATCAATAAAAACTATCACAGTTGTCCTAATTATTCTGTGATAAATTTCACTTTTCCTTATATCAACAAAAGCCCTAAAGAAGATCTACTAAACAGATTGAAACACTGCAGCGTTGGCTGAATAAATATAACTCATTTTTATTTGAACCTGTGTTTTTTCAAATTTTTCACTATATTACATATCGTCGGATTCACTTCCATTTTTCTCTTCACACACACACACACACATACACACATACACACATATATATATATATATATATATATATATATTATATTATATATATATATATATAAAAGTATTCCAAAAGATGAATTAGATTTTTGATGGTGAAGTCGACGTTAAATGTTTCGATTTTTTAAAAACTTTACCAAGACAATCGGAAGATTTCCATCACTTTTTAACAACACTTTATCTATCCTAGTGTCCTGATGAAGTTTTAAAAACCGAAACGTTTTAACGTCGACTTCACCATGTAGAATAAATTTATCTTTTTGGAATACTTTATTTTTTCTCATTTTCTCTATACCGTCGCATTTATTTCAATATTTTACCACGCATATATATATATATATATATATAATATATATATATATATATATATATTATAGTGGTTATTCGTTA
>CM042176.1:23157733-23160233 GCA_023376005.1 Doryteuthis pealeii | reverse complement strand
TATATATATATATCAACTGGCAAACGTCGTCAGTGCAAACCCAAAATGAGGTTTAAGGACTGCCTCAAGAACAGTCTGAAAAAACACTGCTATTACTTTGGACTGGGAGAAGCTGGCTTGTAATAGATCTGGCTGGAGAGCCACCATCTACCTGTCTGTGGAAGAATTTGAGTCCAACCGAATTAAACACCAAAAATTGAAGCGAACTATTAGAAAGGGTAATTTTCAGCCCAGCAACATTCATAGTGGAGAAGTTCCAACATGTGGAAGAGTATTTCTCTCCAGGGCTGGCCTGGTGAGTCATCTGAGAAAACACAAAGATAGAGTGTCAAATACTACTGGCACCCAACTATGATAAAAAAAAAAAAAAAATAAAAAACAGGAAATGGTCATGCTCGAACACGAGTTGCCAGCCATTATAATATATATATAATATATATTTGGATTTAGTGTGAAGCATGGGTAAAGTGTGAAATAAATGAGAAACTAAATTAGATGTTATATGCTAAGTTCCATTGTAAAAGAGAGGTCATTCCCTCGAAATGACTGTAAAAGAAACCTTTACAGTAGAGTGGTATATTTTATTGTTGTTGGCGCAGTGGCTTTTGTTTTTGCTGGGGTGGAGCGCCACGCTTACCGTCAGCTCTCCAATTTACCGCACAGATTTTTTCAGATTACCCAATCTGTGCTACTCATAGACAGGTATCGAACACGGAACCTTGCGGATCCAAGGCGGGTGCTCTAGCGACTGAGCAAAACCGACTCCTTTTCATTAGACGGTATTAATTGTCGTTTTTCACTGGATACAATCTCGATTCTGGTTCGCCAAGAGAAGATAAGACAATTTTACAGTCCATTACCGGAAAAGTAATTTGATCTGGAATTCTGGGAAAAACAGGACCGAAAAATATCACAAAGCAGCCAATCGAAGGAAGCCATATTTTTTTCAATCGCCGAGCGCGGGAAAATTTACCAATCTCATTTTCATCGTGTCGGCCATATTGAAACGCCGAAATCAACGTGGAAATCAGTTGATTATACTCTGGCGTTCGTACCGAGAAAACAGGTTGACCAGCTATCTGTCCGGTTAGGAATTCATCCTGTCATCTTCTGTCTTTCTTCTTCTTCTTCTTCTTCTCTTCTTCTTCTTCTTCTTCTTCTTCTTCTTCTTCTTCTTTGGAAAAACGAGACTCGGAAAACGAGCTATGGTGGAGGCAGTGAAAGAAGGCGGGGTGGGTGGGTGTTAGCTGGCATATACTCAGTCACCTCTGTAGTCGTGGACGGCAACGATGGAAGTCGATGATTGTGGGATTAGTTTTGGCTGGGGGGAAATTAAATTTCTAGAAGAAAAATTAATGCTTAAGCCCATAAGAGCACTTGCTCGCTAGTCTCATCAAAATGAATACACACGCCTTATATATATATATATATATATATATATATATATATATATATATATATACAAAGATTTACAATAAACTTTGTATATATATATATCGAAAGAAAAATAACGGCTAAACAACACTTAATCCTTTCACATCAATGTTTTTCTCACATATGCTGGATTTCAGTTTTCCTCACACACCATTACATCTTGTAAAAGGGTGAAGGATCACCCGAAATATCAGAATAACTCGAACAGGGACAAACAACAGTTGGATATTGAAACTCTGTTTTTTGTGGGTTTTTTTTGGGTTTTTTGTTCTGTTTTTTTTTTTGGGGGGGGGGGTTTGTACTGTTTTTTGTTTTTGTTCACTTGTTAATTTCCATGCTTCATAATACCAAAAAGCAATGTTCACAAGAACAAAGTTTACACATTATCAACTTATATATATATATATATATATATATATATATATATATATATATATATATATATGAGGATAGGAGGGTTGGAGTAATTCCGACAAAATGTGGAATCGAAGCCCTTCATCAGTCATTTGATTGATGAAGCCTGCTTAAAGCAGGACGAAAAATATATATCGCCTACATCTACTAGTTTGAGTTTGCTCTTTTTGTCCACTTTTTCCTCTATTCTTTACCATATATATATATATATATATATATATATATATATATATATATAGCGAGAGAGAGAGTGAGAGAGAATGAGAGAGATAATATAAAATGATAAGGTCCGCAAATGGTTTCAATTGGTTTTGTCTTTTATTTTATTTTATTATATTGGATGTTTGAAATCTTTTTCAAACATTGTTTTTTTTGTATATGTCTTTGTAGTTAGTTAGTTAGTGTGTGTGTGTGGTGTGTGTGTGTGTGTGTGTGTGTGTGTGTGTGTGTGTAGGTTTGACGTATTTTTTTATCAATAATGGAGATTCGTTTCCGGTTTTTGTCTATAAGAAAATTACGTCACTGCTTACGTCACATTACCCATAATCATCATAACACTCAAAATTTGAACATACAACATTAGACAGTCCTCATTGTTTTTTTAAACAAGTTTTAATAAATCTATTAATAATGGAGATTTTTTTCTGTAACA
>CM042176.1:23150233-23155233 GCA_023376005.1 Doryteuthis pealeii | reverse complement strand
GTATTATCTGCATTATTCGGACTATTGTCCTCATCTTCATTGTTATCTACACTATTTATCTGAATGTTTGAGATGAGGCTTGATGATTAGTTTTATCTGCGTTATTCGGACTATTGCCCTCATCTTCATTGTTATCTGTACAACGTTTCGAAACGTTGTATAGATAACAATGAAGATGAGGACAATAGTCCGAATAACGCAGATAAAACTAATCATCAAGCCTCATCTAAAAAATTCAGAGAAATATTATTGAAATTTCTTGAAATGTTGTGAATCAGCATATCTTGTCATTTACCTAGGGTTTAAATTTCATATAAATCGAAGGGAAAACATTTTTCAACGGATGTTTCTGACTCCAGGGATCCTTTTGATTAAAATGAAATATGCTTATCCAAGTACCTTGGGTAATGAAGTTTCAGAATATATATGGTTTTGGGGTATATCTTCAAATACCCTTAACATAGAAGCTGCGAATTATCAATCAATATATATTGTGGGATACTTTAACCACAATTACGGTGTGCTCATATTGTTGAAATTTGCTAATATCTTGTGAATAGGCATCATTTATGGTCATTTACCTATGGTTTAAATTTAATCTAAATCGAGAAGGAAAAATTAAGTAAGGGTATCTGATCCCCGGGGACGCCCTTTGATCAAAATGAAATATACTTAATAACGTACCCTGGTTAACGTAGTTTTAGAGTATATATGGTTATGGGGGTCTATCTCCAAAGCCCTAGGAGGAGTTCGTGAACAAACAGACGAAAAGGGCCGGTTTAGCTCAGTCGGTAGAGCGTCCAACTAGGAACCACAAGGTTCCTGTTTCGATACTAGCCCTCGCCAACTCAGCGGATGAGTAGCCCAGGGATCTGTGCGAGAAAGTGAGGAGATGATGGTAGGTGTGGTGCTCGGCATCGAGTGTCCGTACATAGCTGTTGAATGTAAATTTTGGCTGGTATGCCAATATTGGTGTGACACAGTCAATTTCTAAGCAGAGTTTAACAGGTTTTAATTCAGTTTTCCTTCTCCTAGACTGGTTGTCTAAACAGTCTTAAAGAGGTCAGTCTTCCCTACTATTTATCCATGACTGGGGCGGGGGAGGGGCAGTAGTTGGATGCATTCTTTTCGCAAGGTTATAGCACTATGCGAAATGTTAACAGTCTCGTCCAGGTTCTTATTTGTCTCACTGGGATGGGGTTTTTGTGATAGGATGTAAGTGCATGTCCATTTTCTACAACAATAACCGTTACTCAACACGCCTCCATGTGTAGGTTTCCACAGAAAAACGTCGCTTATGAGTTCGTCCTTACTTTTCCACTGTTGTCCAGAATGTCTTATTTGTCTCACTGGGATGTTTTTTTTTCTGATAGGATGTAAGTGGAAGTACAGCTGTTTTTCTGTGGGTGCTGCTTCTAGAATTTGTTCAAGACTGCACGCAGCATCCTTGTGTAGTTCATCTATCTTTTCTCCAACCTTTTCGTTGTTAAAGTCCGAGTGGTGCAGCCATACAATAGTATTGACACGGCTACAGCTTGTAAGAATTCCCGTTTTATCTCATCAGAGAGATAGGTAGCTATATCTCATCTACTGAAAGCAATGTCAAATAGTATGTGTTATTTCATAATTGCCTATGTTGTAAAGGTATTTGTTGTGGGGTTGTTAAGGGTCACGAATAAAGACAAAAAAAACTGGTGAAAGTTGACACAAGTGTATTGAACAGAAAAAGTAGAATTTACAGAAGGAAGTGAAGGTTACAGTCCAGAACTGAATCGCGTCGCTTGTTCTTCGAGCTACAAGTGTCTTTGCTACTTATAATAGTAGTAGTAGGATCATTCCATTATGTAGATAGGTTTGGTTTGTTTTGTTTTACGGCATATCAACCTCAGTGGGTCATTTAATGCCGATAAAATGTTGAAATAAATCATTCTTAATGGATAATACAATTTTTTTTATAAATACATTTTTCTATTTAACCCATATATGGGACCCTAACAGGTATTACCACTCCGGGTCAGAGTGGACTAAGGAGAAATGGTGATGAAGGGGTGCTCCACATTCCCCAAACCTCCAGAACTGGAACCTCACATCATAGAGTTTAACGTCATTCCCAGGACATGTAGACCCACAGCCACCGCCTTCTAGCACCCATATGATAAAAAGGGATTGGGGCTTGCCATAAGGGCAATAGGGTTGGGAAAATCTATAGGTGCTAGGGCTTGATGGACCAGCCGATTGATCGGAGGGGGCCTCTCCGACCGCCCGTCTAGCCCAAGATAGGGCCAAAGTGGAGTATTGCATGTCATGAACTGCGCATCCACCTGGGCTCTATACCTTAAGCATCACGGGTCGCCACCACGGCCAACAGGTGGCCCCATTGGGGGGAGTCTTAACCCCTCTGCAAGAGTGCAGTTGGTACATTCTAACGCCCCATGCGACATGGCGGTCCTTGGTAGTATGTGTCGTTTCTTAATTGCTTATGTTGTAAAAGTATAGAAAATTACCACTATTCCTTACAAACTTTGCTTTTGCGTCTTGATAAATTATAGATATTTAAAGGGCAGTTGTATGTATGTATGTATGCATGTCCGGAGGAAACTACAAAAATAAAACAATTAATGACAAAGTAAATATATACACATTCACTATCATCAGAGCTTGCTTTTTGTGCAAAAATAATAATTTTATTTATATCTGGGAAGATATTTAAAAATTAGGATTTGAATTGTAAGAGAAGGGAAAGTCATTGGTTGCGTTTGTGATTAAAGTAAAAAAAAAAAAGTAAAGTCGTGGGGGCAGCCTAAAGTCGGTATCAGCCAGTCAGCGAGGGAGTCTATCCCCTTTTCAATAGCGCCAGACCAAGGAGATTGTTTTAGCATCTGAGATGGAGGGCCACACCTACATCAGCTTCTTACTTTACCGTACAGATCCCTGTGCTACTCATACGCTGAGTTGGCGAGGACCGGTATCGAACTAGGAACCTTGTGGTTTCTAACCGGACGCTCTACCGACTGAGCTAACCCGGCCCCTTAAAATCAATTATGTAAGACCAAAACAATCAACAGATTAGCGAAACTAACGTTTTATTGTCCCTCTTCTTTAACCAGACAACGCCGGGTAGCCGCTTCTAGTAATATATAAACAAAGGTTAACTTACCTATACTTGTATTAATAAAATAACATAATCTAATTTTTCCGTTTCTTCTCTTTCTGCAGCTGATCAACCTACAGCCTGTGTATGAAGGGCATTGATACATGCACCGATTCCAAGGTAGGCATCCTTTCTTTACTTTTTGTGTGAATTTTTTCAGATGAGGCTTGATAATTTGTATTATTTGAGTTTTTCGGACTGTTGTCCTCATCTTTATATAGACAACGTTTCGGCCAATGTGCCCACTGTTGTATACCTTTCTTACTTCTTACTTCTAGTCGTCTTTTCTTCTTGTGTTCTATCTTCTAACATCTTGGTCTGGTCTCTTCTAAGGTCTGGACTTTCTTGGGGACTTCGGGTCTGGTTTCTGTTAGGGATTTCTCCTTATCAGAAGCCCTGTGTCATTGTTAGTTTTTAGGTAATAAACACAAGACTTCGATTTACTTTGATGTTACTTTATTTGTAAAATCCTCAAACCAGACATCTGCGCACATCCTACGAGCTCGGCTCCTACTTGCTAACTGACTGAGTTACTTACTATCTTTAAACCGGAAGACAGGGTCTTCTATGCCTTCCGGTTCTCACGATTTATCCCCGGAAGGCAAGGTGAGAGTGAGTTCAAGCGCCGTAACTCATCCTTCAATACCGTGGGCTGTAGCTTATAACGGCCATTTTGATTTCTACACTATTGCCATAAATATTAGGTATCTAATAATTATGTAACGCCACCAGCCTTCTTTAAGTGTTTTTTGTTGAATTCGGGAACCTTCTCAAACTCGTGAACCTTCCTTTGAATTCTGGAACCTTCTTGTTGAACTCGGTAGCCTTCATGTTGTAATCTGAACTTCGAACCGAACCCTATATTCAATCCACGGGGTAGACTGTAAACCATGACCGGATGCAAGTGTTAAGCAATGATAGTATTTTATGTTATTACTACCCTTGGCCAGGATTGAACCTACAACCTACAGATGAGTGTCGCTTAGAACTCAGATGAGGCTTGATAATTTGTATTATTTGGATTTTTCGGACTATTGTCCTCATCTTTATTGTTATCTACACTATTTCTCTGAATTTTTGAGATGAGGCTTGATAATTTGTATAATTTGGATTATTCGGACTATTGTCCTCATCTTTATTGTTATCTACACTATTTCTCTGAATTTTTGAGATGAGGCTTGATAATTAGTATTATTTGGATTCTTCGGACTATTGTCCTCATCTTTATTGTTATCTACACTATATCTCTGAATTTGTGAGATGAGGCTTGATAATTAGTATTATTTGGATTTTCGGGGGGGGTCGCATCTTTTTTTGTTGTAATTCTTGTTTATTTAAACTAAAAACAAGACATTAAACAAACCTGAATAAAAAAAATCTTAGTATTTAAAGTAATATAGATAAATATGAACAAATTGAGATAGATAGATATGAAGATGGGTAGTTTTGAATAGACTGAGCTGGGTCATTATTTTAATAGTCACCGGGTAGCAATTTTTGAGACAGGAGACCGGGACGCTCTTCTTCATAAATTACCAGTTTTATTATATACGTGCTAGAAGGTGGTGGCTGAGGGCTTTAATATCCTGGTATGATGTTAATCTGTATCTAATGGTGAAGTTCTTATTCTGGAGTTATGGGGAGTGTTGAGTACCCCATTTATTGCCATTACTTCCAGGCCCACTCCGATCTGGAGTGGTAGTACCTGTTAGGGTCCCATCAATGGGTTCAATAGTTCAGAAATGAGTTTTTTTTTAAAAGTTTTAAAAATTTTTGAAAAACAAAATTAAACGCTGAACAATAATAAATAAAATAAAACGTCTTCGGCATAAAATAACCCAAGGGTTGA
>CM042176.1:23142733-23145233 GCA_023376005.1 Doryteuthis pealeii | reverse complement strand
TAATATTATTAGTATTATTACTGCTCTATAGTTTTAATATATTGAGCACTTTAGGATTATTTACTGATGCCACTGCGACAGAAAAGTTAAAGCGGGCAATTGGATACATATATATATATATATATATATATATATATATATATATATATATATATATATATAAGTAAAGTCGACGAAGCGGCCCTAAAGTCTGTATCAGCCAGTCATCGAGGGAGTCTATCCCCTTTTCAATAGCGCTAGACCAAGGATATTGTTTTTAGCATCTTAGGTGGAGCGCTACACCTACCATCAGCTCCTTACTTTACCGCCACAGATCCCTGTGCTACTAATACGCTGAGTTGGCGAGGACCGTATCGAACTACGAACCTTGTGGTTTCTAGCCAAACGCCCTACCGACTGAGCTAACCCGGGCCCTATATATATATTTTTATGTATATATATTATGGACTCTCTCGTCGATTTTCGACGCATGAGGGTTCATACACACACAATATATATATATATATATATATATATATATATATATATATATATATATGAGAAGTAAACAAACAGACGATGTTTATGATATGGCTATTTTCAAGCCGACAATATTTGGGAGAATATGTGCTTAATTGAAGTCGTACCTATATTTTGAAAGTTAATTAATTAATATGTGTGTGTGTGTGTGTGTGTGTTGTGTGTGTGTGTGTGTGTGTGTCGGTGTGCGTACATACATACATACGTACGTAAATCAGTAAGTCTGTAGTCATCTACTTGCAACACCTACTATGCTGAAATATATCCTTACCAGACACAGAATGGGCCTTTCCCAAGGTCGATATACGTGGAAAGACGGCCGAGTGTTAATGCCTTTGCTGCGCCTTGGTGGTTGGTTGGGGGGGGGGGGCTGGCAATGTCTTGCCCCAGGAAGGGTTAATACAAAGCAGCTAATTGCGTTTGTACGAGAGGGAAAATGAAACCAAAACATTTCGTCATGCAGCACGTTCTGGATACCTAGAAGCGGCTTGGGATTAGCAGATGCTGGTATATGTGGAAACAGCGGCTTGTGATACCACTAGCTGTGGGTAAATAGAAGGGCAGACTGGGCTATTTAACCATGGTTAGGTAATCAGTTTAGGAGAAGGAAAAATGAATTCAAACCTGTTAAATCCACTTATTTAAGATTTGAAATTATAATGAAATTTAAGGTCTCACTTTTTGTTTCATAAAAGCAAACGACTATGATACACTCACATTCACCGCCCCATATATATATATATATATATGTATATATATATATATATATATATATATATATACACACACACACACACTTACACACACAAACACACACATAAACAAGCACCCCCAACCACACACACCCAGAGAATTTGGAAGACCCAGACAGAACAAATTGAGCCAACTGCTAGGACTACTTCATTCGAGTATTCTTCTGATGATGGATTTTTCATCCCGAAATATTAAGAATAAAGTGACAGTTAACAAACAAACATCATAGTTACCTTCTTTCTTTACACTTGCATTGTGACAGCTTCAAAACCAACCAACAAACCAATATAAGCACAATGCTCCAAGCAAATACAAAACCCTTTTATAATATAATATATATATATATATATATATATAATATATATATTTTATTATTATTATAATGGTTACACAGTAATAAACCTACTCAAGTTTCCCCATAAGGGTCTTCAGGGTTAAATCCACTGGATTAATCAAGGTATTGATTAATTGCAGTCGATTGCACGTGTATACTAGGAAGATGAAGGATAATATGAGTAAATAAAAGTAGAGTTAGCGAAGTGGACTATTGTCGATATCAACTGAACAGTGAGGGAGTTTATCCTCTTTTCGCTAGCGCTAGGCCAAGGATTTTTTTTTTTCTGAGGTGAAGCGTCGATACTGAACACGGAACATTGTGATTCCTATGTAAATTCTCTACTGACTGAATGATTTACAATACAAGTAGAATTAGGAAGATAAAGGATAATACTTGTAAAAATCGTTGAATATAATGACAAAAAAATAACTAGAATTAAGAAGATGAAGGATAATACTAGTAAAAAATATATAATAATGATTCTAATAAATAATAACTAGAATTAGGGAAGATGAAGGATAATACTAGTAAAAATTATTAATAATAATGATTCTAATAAATAATAACTAGAATTAGGAAGATGAAGGATAATACTAGTAAAAATTATTAATAATAATGATTCTTAATAAATAATAACTAGAATTAGGAAGATGAAGGATAATACTAGTCAAAATTATTAATAATAATGATTCTAATAAAAAATAACTAGAATTAGGAGATGAAGATAATACTAGTAAAAATTATTAATAATATGATTCTAATAAATAATTAACTAGAAATTAGGATAGATGAAGGATAATACTATGTCAAAATTATTAATAATAATATTTTAATAAAAAATAACTAGAATTAGGAAGAGGAAGGATAATTATAAAAATTATAATCTCTTTC
>CM042176.1:23123571-23142633 GCA_023376005.1 Doryteuthis pealeii | reverse complement strand
TTAATTTGCAACTATACGTAAAAAATGACCTCTCTACTTCAACAATTCTGTCTATCACCTTTCCCCCTCTCTATATTATCTCATGATTATCCTCCTATGGTAAATGTATGGGACATCATCACAGTGAGATATCCGATCGCACTTAAACCATGGTCCGCCAACTCTATCTTCAACCCATAACCACCACATAGATCCATATTGACTATATACTTATTTACAAAGCTCACCTCACGCTTGTGTGCACAACCAGGTCAGCTTGAATAACCCAGTGAAATCTGAAACTCCAGCTAAATCAATGCCTGCCTAGTCTATTTCCTAACTCATAACACCCACCCTGACGCTTCTCATATTGATATATACTTATTTACCCTAATCTTAGCTCATAATGTTGGCACAAGGCCAGAAGTTCTGGGAACTCCAGTGAGAATCGAACTCACTAACAATGCTGCCAGTCTATATTCCAACCATACACCGCTTGATCTCATATGATATATACTTATTACTCATCTACTTAATGTGGCACAAGGCCAGAAGTGTGGGAACCAGTAGATCCAATTCCGACTATCACTAACCAATTGGTCGGCTAATCTATCTTGCTAACCATACTACAATCGTGACGGTGTCCATAGTCATTTATAACCTTAGCAAGTCTGCATAACAGGCCCAAGAAAAGTGGGAACCCCGATCTTTCACAACATCGTACATACGCTCCAACTCAACAATGGCCTGCTAGTCTAGTATTTCTTAACCATTACACCACATGAGGTTCTCATATTGATATATACTTATTTACTAATCTTAGCTTAGATGGCACAAGCCAGAAGTGTAGGGAACCGAGAAAGAATCGAACTCACTAACAATGGCTTGCTAACCATTAGGCTACATGGGGTGCCTTAAGTCAAAGGATATAAATGCAAATATTAATAAAAGTTATTTATCAATAAACATTAAACAGACGTTAAACAACACTAAGCGACATGAAAAATATTTCCATCCGCCATTATTTGCTTTTAAAAAAAGCGCGAAATATGCTTTTTTTCCCGCAGATATTCAAAATAGCAGAAGGGCATGTTAAAAGCGGGAACAAACAACAAATATGGCGGAAACACACACATCCTTTCTTTTTTTTTCTTTTTTTTTTTTTTTTGCTTATTCTTTTTTTTTTTTTTTTTTCCTTATTCTTTGCATTTTTCATTTCTCTCCTTCTGTTTAAGTGCTGAAAATAGACGCTAGGAAGATATACTACGTATGTGGAACTCTCCAATTTACAGGGGTCAAGGAAAAAACAAACAAACAAAAAGTTGTCAGCTAATGTTGACGATATCACGAAGAGGAGCAGTCATTTGGTTTTACTCTTGACTCTTCCAAAACATCACTTCTCTCCTTCTCTTCTCTCTCTCTCTCTCTCTCTCTCTCTCTCTCTCTCTCCTCTCCTTCTCTTCCCCTCTCTCTGTCTCTCTCTCTATCTATATCTATCTATCTATCTTACTCTCTCTTACTTTCTCTCTCTCTCTCTCATTGTTTCTTTCACTCTCACACTCCCTTTACTCTCTCTCATTCACTCTCTCTCTCTCTCTCTCTTTTATGTCGCTCTCCCCATCTCTCATTCACTCTCTCTCTCTTTTACCCCCCTCTCTCTTTCACTCTCTCTCTCTCTCTCCTTTCACTCTCTTTTACCCCCTTCCTCTTCTCTCTCTCCTCTCTTCTCACCATTACCTCTCTCATTTACCTCCCTCTCTCTCTTTTACCTCTTTACCCCCTCTCTATCTTTACCCCCTCCCTCTCTCTCTCTCTCTCTCTCGCTTTCACGCCCTCTCTCTCTCTATCTCGTTTACCCCTTTTACCCCCTCTCTCTCCCTCTCCCTCTCTCTATATATATATATCCCCCTCTTCACTCTCTTTTACTTACTATCACTCTCTCTCTCTCTCTCTTACTCCCCCTCTCTCTCGCACACACACATTCTCTTCTCCCCCCCCTCTCTCTCTCTCTCTCTCTCTCTCCTCTCTCTCTCTCTCTTTTTCTAGTTAAACGAAATCGAAAAAGATTCTCTTTTCTTCAAAATTCCCCGCATTGTAATAAACCGTGTCCATGTGATCGACTGGCAAACCCCAGACCCCCGGGCACGGTCGGGCCCCATTTTGCCCTACCCCCACCAGACGTCGGTTTTTACGAGTCTCCCTTTTACTCCGGACGTCGGTAATCGCAACCAATTGGCGCAAGCATTAAGCAAGTTTTACGACTCTCAAAGCGAAAAAGATCGACTTGGAATATGGGTGTTAGCTTTTTACGATCATGGTCGCTTAATTGTGAGGGATTTATAGGAATTCCCAAATGGTAGCCATTGTTGTTATTGTTTGTGTCCCTCTTTTACTCATGCTACTCTTTCTACTATCTTCTTCTCCTTCATTCTTTCTTCTTCTTCTTCTTCTTTCTTCTTCTTCTTCTCTTCTTCTTCTTTTTTTTCCTTCAGTTTTCTTCTTCTTCTTCTTCTTCTTCTTCTTCTTTCTTTTCTCTTTCTTCTTTCTTCTTCTTTTTTTCTCCTTCAGTTCTTCTTCTTCTTCTCTTCTTCTTCTTCTTCTTCTTTATTCTTATTCTTCTTCTTCTTCTTCTTCTCTTCTTCTTCTCTTTTCAGCTTCTTCTTTTCTTCTTCCTTCTTCCTTTCTTCTTCTCTTCTTCTTCTTCTTCAGCTTCTTCTTCTTCTTTTCTTTCTTCTTCTTCTTCTTCTTTCTTCTTCTTCTTCTTCTTCTTCTTCTCTTCTTCTTCTGCTTCTGCTTCTTCAGCTTCTTTTCTTCTTCTTTCCTTCTTCTTCTTCTTCTCTTCTTCTTCTTCTCTCTTCTTCAGTTTATTCTTCTTCAGCTTCTTCTTCAGCTTATTCTTCTTCTTCCTTCTTCAGCTTCTTCTTCTTCTTCTTCTCGGCAGCTTGGCCGTTTGGTGGCTCCTTTTGTTGAAAATTAAACAAAAAACAAAAGAAAGAAAATAGGAGGTTTTGATGTGACGCGGAAAGTAGCTTTTCAAAAGAGCTAAATTGTTGGCAAGCTAGAATAAGTGTTTCTTGTGAGATTAAGTGACTGACACGAGTCGATAGCTAGGTAGATAAAAACAGAAATAAGAAAACAATTGGCCATATAGACACTATTAAACATTATATGGGCATTTGTTAGCTCAGTCGATAGAGCGTTCGGCTAGAAACCACACGGTTCCTAGTTCGATTACCGGCCCTCGCCAACTCAGCGTATGAGTAGAACAGGGATTTGTGCGGTAAAGTAAGGAGCTGATGGTAGGTGTGGTGCTCCACTTCAGATGCTTAAATAATCTCCTTGGTCTAGCGTTAGTGAAAAGGGGATATACTCCTTCGATGTCTGGCTGATACCGACATTAGGCTGCCCCGAAGTCTTTACTTGTGTTGAGTTCTTCCTTCCTTTATATGATAAATATTACTCTGTATATAATCTAAAAAGTTTATTATACATTGAGCTCTCTTCAGTGATTTAAAGATTCGCTGTATTTATACATACTGGATAATACAATATTAATACAGTGTGTCTTAGAAATCACATATAGAATCATCCATTACTACCAAGTTTTGGATAAATCTCTTATATATATATATATATATATATATATATATATATAGTCATCTACAGACACTGTGTTTCGACGTATCACGTCTCCTCAGCATGGCTAGACATAGCAGGCTACCTTCAGCAGGGATTGAGACCCGACCGATTTATTATCAGTTATAGTTTCTTACCACTAGGCCTTTCGGCAGACCTGTAGACCAGATATAAAATATACTCCATTTCTTACTAAAAAGTTCCAACTGCTGATTGTATCCAAGTTCAAATAAGATTTTTCTTGACAGTTGGACTACTTTGATTTTAGAAGTATTCGGTGTATTTTCTATTGTCGTTCTTATATAACATCCGGGGGTTTTCGACAAGAATTGACCGTATTGGGATTTCAAGTGGATTTTATTTATTGATATTATGTCTAATCACACTGTGTGTGCGTGCGTGTGAAATTGTATATACATCATATATGCGTGCTGACACAACCAGCATGTCTTTCGTTCGTATATATATATATATATATATAATATATATTATATATATATATATATATATTATACTGATATGCTGTAAATGCAGTTTATATCTTTTACCGATAATATCGCTTCGTCTTTTTGGATACAATGATAAGAAAGAGAATTCTTAATGCAGTAATAAAATAAAATAAATGCCATTCTTCTATAAAACTGGCATTTTCACACATACTTATCTTTATATCGGCGTTAATATGGCACATATTCGACCGTATCTAAACATGATTACACATACACACACACACACACACACACACACACACACATATATAATATTATATATATATATATATATATATATATATAAAAGCTCCAGACTTATCTTTCAGAAATTTTTCTGACGAAGGTATTTTTATCTCGAAATATTAAGGATAAATCAAAGGTAAACAAAATCATAGTTACCTCATATTTCTTTACACTTGCATTGGATAGCCTTCAAAACTAACAACTGAACCCCCCTCTCTCTCTCTCTCTCTCTCTCTCTTATATATATATATAATATATATATATATATATAATATATATAGACCTAGGTAGATATTCTCGGACTTATTAGCTTATATATATATATATATATATATATATATATATATATATATATATATATAATTTTAGCCTAGAAATTGTTAAAAAATATAGCAATTTAAATGTTTCAAACAGAAATTCAAATTGAAAATATGACCCCCCATCCCACCCGCCACCTTCGATATGGTGCTTTTTACCTAATAATTAATCTGTAACAGTGATAAAACTTTTTTTTAAATTGAAATCTATTTCTTCAAGCAACGGCAAAGTTTTGAAGAAAATATATTGTCTTGTAATTTTCCCTGTTAATTTGCAACTTTCGGCACATGGGATAATGTTACAGTTCCAAAATCGCCCTACCCTACTGTCCATTGTCCCTTTTGTGGCAACCAATTCTCTTGGCTTTGTCGAAGAGACAAATACACCCAAGGCATCACAGATGTTTGACAGTGACGTAGATGGTTGCTGAATATCGTGCTATGTCAGATTCCCGCCATAGAGAGTCTTTTGAAATTTGGCCAAATATTTCTATTTGGTTCCATCAATGTAGAATCCTCTCTGACCCTCGCCTTCTAGCATCACTAAATCGAGCCTAGTAACTGGTTCCCTCCAAAGTTTCCCTCGGGGTAGCTAGCGTTCGATCGTCGCAATTCCATCCGGCAAAGTGAACGTTTTGAGGCCCCGAAACAGTTCACATCCTCGCCCCACTCTCGAAATTGGAACGGGTGGTTAGTTCGACTCTCCCGAATAAACAGAGCCGTCGGATGCCAATCGAATGCCAGTGCCAATTGGCCTAATTTTGGTAAACAGAACTGGTGCTGTGGGATGAAGCAAACGTCCGGCTAAGGTGCCTAATGTGAGGCCCATGAGATCCCCCGAAAGGGTGTTGGTCGATATAGACAGCTGGACGGTGACCACAGAAGTCGAAATCTGTTTGAGGGTGTAACAACTCACCTGCCGAATCGACCGGCCCCCAACATGGAACGACGGGTTGATGCCTGGTCGCCACGACGAATAGCTGAATGTTTTTCTTGGCTGGGGTGGGGGATCATGGAGTCTTTCTATATTCTTTTTGCTTTTGTTTCTTTTAGGAAAAAAATCCAAATCACTCGATTATTCTATTTTAACTCTTAAAGTCCTATACCACCTCATTCCACCCGTCCGGAAGTCTCATTCACTTTCCTAATTTACCCAAAATGATAGCCTTTGTTTAAATGTAATATTAAACATATTTAGAAGTCTTTGATTTAAGGGAAATAACAGGTAACTTTAAATGAAAAGGCCATTTTTAGCCATTTTGTGATAAATCCTTATAGATTTAGAAAATTATAAATAGGATGTTAAGAGTTAAGATATAAGGCGTTTCCAAAAATGTTATATTATTTTCAAAAATGTAATATCTTATTATAATGGAGATTTTTGTAATTGTCTGTCTATAACGGAAACTACGTCACGATTCCCTTAGTTATTTAAGTGATATTCTCAACGATTATGAAATAGTCATTATTTAATCTTAGTTATCATCTTATTTATTAACGACTAGAAGCGGCTATCCAACATCGCCTGGGTAGAGGGGGTAGCAAACAAAGTTAGTCACGCAGATCCATTATTGCTGAATCACGAGTTGGATCATCACAGGATGCCCCATTAAA
Organism: Doryteuthis pealeii; assembly: GCA_023376005.1. Classification (NCBI taxonomy): domain Eukaryota; kingdom Metazoa; phylum Mollusca; class Cephalopoda; order Myopsida; family Loliginidae; genus Doryteuthis; species Doryteuthis pealeii. The sequence continues at coordinate 23,136,353 of CM042176.1, read as the reverse complement.
ATCCCTATGTAAAAAAAAGACCTTGCATTGATTGAGCCACTCTGAAAAGAAAAATTATTGTCAACTATTTAGAATCTTAAATGCAAAAGAAATTCTATGCTGTTATCATTTAAATTTTACTTTTTAATTATCTTCACAAATATAAATCAAACCTTCATTATTTTTGCTCAAAAACCAAGCCCTGGTGATATTTAATGTGCATTCATATTTACTCTGTCGTTTATTGTTTTATTTTCTTAGTCCAGTCCGGGCATACAGATACACACAACTGCCCTTTATATATGTATAGATGATCTCTATTAAAGTCTAGTTGAGTTAGATTTACCGCAGAACTACCCATGTTATTAATGCATTTCAAATCTGTAAATATGTGTTATATGTCTCTAAGAAATATACTATATACAAAATAATACAGGGAAAAATGAAGGACATTCTGGAACAAAATTAAATTCAAAAAGAAATCAGAAGAAACAAAAAAGAGTGAAAGAGAAAACGAAAAAAAAACTGAATGGGTGAATAAAGAGAGAATAAAAGAAATATCGAATGAAAACATAAAAATGAAAGAGGTTGGCTGATTGGATTGAAGGAAAAATAAAATAGAAAAAAATGAAAGAAATTCTAGGAAAAAATTAGATTCAAATTCCTGGGCAAAAAAAGAAAAGAGAAAAAAAATATTAAATCAATGGTTCCCAACCTTTTTATCTATTGACCCCCCCCCCTTTTTAATCCTATTTTAATCTGGTCCCCCCCCCCCCCCCTAGCCATTCGTTGTTTAAAAATCATATTGTATTTTTACAGTTAAATAGATTTTACTTGCCTGGGCCCAAAAAAATCTTTATATGATCCCGGGGGTCCATATGGACCCCGGTTGAGAACCACTGGATGAAATGAATGAGTGAATTAAACGAGAATAAAAGGAAAGATAAAAGAAAAAAAATGAAAGAAATTGAAGGACAACATTAAATTTCGAAAGAATAAATCAGGTGAAACAAAACGAAAAAAAAAAAAAAAAAAAGAGAAAGAGAAAACAAAAAAAGTAATGAATGAATGAATGAGTGAATGAATGAAAGAATGAAAGAAATTCTGTTCCTTCAATGTCAGTTAAATTCTGTAGGTATCGTTTGATTTGATGATAGAAAATTGTGAAAGACGAATGAGTAAAAAAAGGGGGGGTCGTTTTGTTGCCATCGTCTCCCCAATGGCCATGTGTCCAAGGCGTGAGCAAAGAACAAAAAAAAAACTATTTCTCTTTTGTTATTCTTCTCTCTCTCTCTCTCTCTCTCTCTCTCTCTCTCTCTCTCTCTCTCTCTCTCTCTCTCTCTTTTCATCATTTGTACTTTCTTCTCTTTCTCTTCTCTTCCATTGCCTGATCTTCCAGCCATTCCCATATCACAGCTACAAACCGTTTCCAATCCCAACCTTAGAGCAACCTTTCAACATATTTCTTCTTCTTCTTCTTCTTCTTCTTCTTCTTCTTCTTCTTCTTCTTCTTCTTTTCCGTTCTTCTTCTTCTTCTTCTTCTTCTTCTTCGTTGTCAACCAACCCCCTCCTCCTATTTAAAGTACTTCTTTTCTTCTTCTTGTCTTACTCTCTCAAGCCACCACCCCCTGCTTCTTGTTTTCCTTTCTCAAGCCCTCCCCCTTCTTCTTCTTCTTCTTCTTCTTCTTCTTATTCTTCATTCTTCATTCTTCTTCTTCTTCTTCAGTTTCTTCTTCTTCAGTCTTCTTCTTCTTCTTCTTCTTCTTCTTCTTCTTCTTCTTCTTCTTCTTCTTCTTCTTCTTCTTCTTCTTCTTCTTCTTCTTCTTCTTCTTCTTCTTCTTCTTCTTCTTCTTCTTCTTCTTCTTCTTCTTCTTCTTCTTCTTCTTCTTCTTCTCTTCTTCTTCTTCTTCTTCTTCTTCTTCTTCTTCTTCTTCTTCTTCAGTTTCTTCTTCTTCTTCTTCTTCTTCTTCTCGTTGTCAACCAACCCCTCCTCCTATTTAAAGTACTTTTTTTTCTTCTTGTCTTACTCTCTCAAGCCACCACCCCCTGCTTCTTGTTTTCCTCTCTCAAGCCCTCCCTCTTCTTCTTCTTCTTCTTCTTCTTCTTCTTCTTCTTCTTCTTCGTTGTCAACCAACCCCCCTCCTCCTATTTAAAGTACTTCTTTTTTCTTTTTGTTGCCTTACTCTCTCAAGCCACCAACCCCTGCTTCTTGGTTTCCTTTCTCAAGCCCTCCGCCTTCTTCTTCAGTTCTTCTTCTTCTTCTTCTTCTTCTTCTTCTTCTTCCTGTCAAACCATTCAGCCTCCCCAGGGGCCGAGCCTTCACTATTAATGCGCTGACGATTGTCAAAACAGATACAATTAAGCTTCATCTTTTCGGCTCCGTGTCACACGAATGTCCTCAACGGATCACAAAACAAAGAGATATCAAAAGTTTCAAGATTAAACCTTCAATCTAAAAGGAAATTTTGATCTCGTTTAATTAACGATAAATTAGAATTCAATTATAAACAAAACGAAAAATTTGTAACGTTTAATAAACATTCATAGCAATGAATTAAATAAGTGATTGTTAAATCAATGATTTTTAAGGGGGTGACTCTCCGTGGCGTAGTGGATAACTTGCTGGACTATGACATCATTGTAAGGGAGTTTCGAAATCCAGTCGTGCTTTTACTTTTTATGGAATTCTTTGATTCATACCTTTTCCAATTGTATTGGCGCTATGTGAAATGCAAACAGCCTCGTCCAGGATTTGAACTCGTGTCGACTAGGCCATTTCCTACGACAATAACCATTACACCACGTACCTCTATAAAGTTTTGAAGCTTATACGGAGAAATGGTTAAAGTCATGGGAAATGGACTCGTCGCCCCGAGTTCAAATCCTGGACGTGGTAATTGCATTTCACTTAGCGCTAATACCCTTGGGAAAGGTATGAATCCTACTCTCCCTCCAGCTATGGGTAAATAGTAGGGCAGACTGGGCTCTTTAACCTTGGTTAGGCAACCGGTCTAGGAGAAGGAAAACTCTAAATTCAAACCTGTTGAACTCCGCTTAAGAAATTGACCTTGTGTCGTATCTTGCTCGTGCGGAGGGGTTGGTAAATATATATATGGGGAAATATCACTGTTTATTTGTTCTGGAAATTGTAAAATAGGAGGGCAGCATCAAAAATCATCGCTCAGAAGGGGGTCATAAATAGAAAAAGGTTGAGAACCACTAATCTAAAGTATTAGTAAAATATGAATTCTTTGAAATTTTGTTCTCAAATTTTAATGTTTGACGAAATTAACTACGGATGCACAAAAGGACAAAAAAAAACAAAAGAAAATCATTAATCAAAAGGGAGCCACGAATAGAAAAAGGTTGAGAACCACTGCACTTCAGGACACAGATTTCAAATACTTGCAATTATCTTTGTAAAACATTATCCGGTTAACAACATTGGCAACGTATCGATATTCCATCCTGTGTTGAATAGATCGATTAAATTGTAAACTAAGTAAATACTGAGTGGCAATATGATAGCTTCTGCAAAGACATTCCTTCAAGTTCGGAGACGGAGACTCGAATGCTGACGCCAGAGGCAGCCATATAAAATGGCCGACTAGTGATGGCGCCAAAATAGAGATTCTATTATGGCTAGCCAACACAGCAATCAAATATAGTAAAGACGAAATGGTAAATGTTGTTTGTTGATAAAGACTGATTGGACAACTCGTGTAATATATCCCATAATACCACACAATGTGTTTATAGACAATTGGACGGAGTTTTATAGCCAATCAGCGTACGCCTACGAAGACATTGCATATGTAAAGGTTAGGAAAGAAACCTGACATATAGTTATTTACTAAGCTTAGTTTAGATGTGGCACAAGGCCCAGTGAGAATTGAACTCACTAACAATGGTCTCCTAATTTAGCTTGCTAACCATTACACCACGTAAGGCACCAATAGTTACTTACTAAGCTTAGCTGTGGCACAAGGCCAGAAATATGGGACACCCAATGAGAATCGAACTCACTAACGATGTTCTGTTAATTTAGCTTGCTAACAATTACACCACGTGAGGTACCTAAGTTATTTATTAAGCTTAGCTTAGCTGTGGCACAAGGCCAGTGATAATCGAACTCACTAACAATGGTCTGTGAATCTAGCTTGCTAACCATTACACCACATGAGGTGCCCATAGAAACCTGAGATAGAGTGCATTCTGTGGTACTAACAGAATACAGATTGGTTAGCTGGTTGGATTTAACGGCATTTCAGTATTATTATTGTTGTTATTTTATGACGAAGACATTTTTGCCTTATTCATTCTTTTGGGGAATTCAATTTTAAACTCATTTTTTATCAGGAAAAAAGAAAAATGTAGGAAAAGTATTTTAAAAAGTTGTATTTACCAATTAATAAAAAAATGCTCTACCGAGTGAGCTAACCCGGCCCGATATATATATATATATATATATATAGTTTAGAGCGAAACCATGGTAGATCCTTAAGTATTTACCAATTTTACTAATATGTATATATATATATATATAATATATATATATATATATATATATATATATATTTTTGCTTGAAGGCAATTACAATGCGTATATCGCATAAAATTCGATAATTATAGAAGATAATAATGACAAGTGAATTTCGGTAAAGAATTATATATATTATATATTATATATTATATATATTATATATTACATATCATATATATATATATATATATATATATATATATATATATATATATTAGTGTAGGTCGATTTTTCACTTTTTCAAAATATCAAATTACATGAAACACCGAATGTTTTGTACCAATACCAAAAATTTCACTTGTACCAAATTTTGAGGAAATGGCATCAAATATCGCAGACAACAAATCCTTAGTTTTGCAACAATGGGAGAGGGCATATCTTTAATTTGAACTTCACTTATAATTTCGTCATTTCATTTCATTTAGATAAAATGACATTTCCTTGTTTAAATAATGAAATTGTTAGATTTTCTCATCAATCTTTTGTCCAAATGTTGCAAAAACGAGGATTTTTTTTTTCATGTATTTTGATATTTCAAAACTGTGATAAATCGACCTACCCTAACAAAAGTCGTCGAGGTGGCCTAAAGACGGTATCAGCCGGACAGTGAGGGAGTTTATCCCCTTTTCACTTGCGCTAGACCAAGGAGATTGTTTTTAGTGTCTGAGATGGAGCACAACACTAACTATTAGTTCCTCACTTTACCGCACAGACTCTGTGCTACTCATGCGCTGAGCTGGCGATGAGCCAGTATCGAACCAGGAACCTTTCTTTACTTATTATATATATATATATATATATATATATATTTCTTTACTTATATGTATATATACATATTTCTTTACTTATCTATATATATATATATATATATATATATATATATATATATATATATATATATAAGTAAAGAATATATATATATATATATATATATAATATATAATATATATATATATATATATATATATATATATAAGTAAAGAAATAACAAAAGACTTAGAGATTTAGCATTATAGTCTATATAGATTCGCATCTGATGAATCGGGAGAGTTAGACAATTTTTTCTAAGCTCCCTGAAATAGACTATGATGCAAAATCTCTAAGTCTTTTGTTATTTCTTTACTTATATATTTGCTCTGTGACTCTAACATTAAGAGCACACATTGAGCTCTCAAACTGCGACAGGTTTTTTAAATAAAACTTTTGTGTCATAAGGAAAATTTCTTCTCTGGACTTTTCGATTATATATATATATATATATATATATATATATATATATATATATGTGTGTGTGTGTGTGTGTGTGTGAGTGTGAGTGAGAGGGGTGACTTGTCTGGAGAAAGCGTGAAAAAGGAAGTAGAAAACGAGTGATAGGAAGGTATAAAAGATAGGATAAAAGAAGAGAGAATTTAAACAATGTCAGTGAGGACAGGAAGGGAAAGATGCAGTGCATTCTGGGTAGACCAGGCATAGAATTTTCTTTCTTTCTTTTTTTCTTTCTTGTTTCTCCACTTGTTTGGCACCATCGAATCATCAGCAAATCTGATGGCGAAATAAACAAATTGACAAACTTATCACCAAGAATCGAAACCATTTCAAACTCTTCACCAATTTATTCGCACCATCTTGCTGTTCGCGCCAAATCCTCGTCACGTGTCAAACACCGGCAAGGGTCCGGAATGTTGATAAGCAATCCGGACTGCGGGAAAAGATTTCCAATGATAATGAATTATAACACTTGAATTTTTAACTGACCCCCTTGATCAAAACTTTAAAACAAAATCCAAACACGATTTAAAGAATTACCGTTTTTTTTTTTCTGGCACGGAAGACGCAGAAAATACAAGAGTATTTTAAGAACTATCAGCGGGTGGATTGTCAGTAGTATTTGATTTTTTGGATTATTTGGATTATTCGGACTATTGTCCTTATCTAATCCAAATACTACAAATTATCAAGGTACAGCCCCAAAAATCAGAGAAATAGTATTTCATTGATTGGTTGGTTGGTTGGTTGGTTTGTTGGTTGGGTTTTACGGCATGTCAACCCTTGCTGGGTTATTTTATGCCGAAGACGTTTTTGTTTTATTCATTCTTTATGGGTTGGTTGATCGGTTGGTTGGGTTTTTTATGGCATGTCAACCCTTGTTGGGTCATTTTATGTCAAAGAAGTTTTTGTTTTAATCATTTTTTATGGGTTGGTTGGTTGGTTAGTTTTACGGCATGTCAACCAATTTGGGTCATTTTATGCCGAAGACGTTTTTATTTTATTCATTCTTCATGGGTTGGTTGGTTGGTTGGTTGGTTGGTTAGATTTTACGGAATGTCAACCCATTTGGGTCATTTTATGCCAAAGATGTTTTTGTTTTATTCATTCTTCATGGGTACTCAATTTTGTTTAAACTAAAAGATTTTAAACATTTTTAAAGCTCATTTTTTCTACATACATAGACAACGTTTTATAGCAGCAGTTGGCTGGTTGGTTGGTTGGTTGGATTTTATGGCATGGCAAGCCTTGTTGCGTTATTTTATGCCGAAGATGTTTTTGTTTTATTCATTCTTGATAAGTACTAATCCTTTTTAAACACATTTTTATTCATTTTGTTCTATTTCACACATAGCTGGGACCCTAACAGGTACTGCCACTCCAAATAGTATTTGAGGTACGAGTGAGTTTCAGATACGCTTATGTTAATAAGTTCTCTAAAAACATTTATTACGACAAAGAAAAATATCATTCGTAAAAAAAACCTTAAAACATATTACAGATAACATAATTCATTGCTCGCTATTTTATTGGTTCTACACAATATAATGCTAAAATCAAGCAGCCAATCAGAACTCAAGGAATGGAATCATCCAAATCACCCAAATTCATGAATGGATCATTCTTGATTCTATATATACCAACTGTCTTGGACACTGCTTGAGTTGACTTAGTTAACTGCTGTTATTCAAACCAACAGTAGACTAACTGACTTCAATATGGCGCTGCGAACAGGATCATCTCAATTTGTCGAGAGATATTCCAAACTTATGGTGCCCCGGAAGAACTCAGCAGTGATGGCGGACCACCCTTTACATCCCTACCATTTAAGCAGTTCCTAGAAGACTGGGCGGTAAAACATAGACTGTCATCAGTTGCCTATCCACAATTCAATGGTCGGGCAGAGTTAGCCGTCAAGACAACCAAAAGAATAGTGAATGGCAACACAGTGTTTTGTGGGGTCTGGAACGGATTGATGACGTTTTAGTTTATTTCAATGGATAAAATATGATATACGACGAAATTGAGTTACGAGTGGAACAAATTAAACTCGCAAGTCAAGGTACCACTGTATGTATATTTCCCAATCCCCTCCACACGAGCAGGATACGACACAAGGTCAATTTCTTAGGCGGAGTTTAACAGGTTTGAATTCAGAGTTTTCCTAGTCAAGGTTAAAGAGCACAGTCTGCCCTACTATTTACCTATATTTGGAGAGAGAATATATGGATTCATACCTTTCTCAAGTCTATTAGCGCTATGTGAAATGCAAACAGCTGCGTCCCAGGATTTGAACTCGGGTCGACGAATCCATTTCCCACGACTCTAACCATTGCACCACGTGCCTCCATTGAATCGGCTGCATATAGATCTTTATATTATTTTAGGACATCTACCAAATTATTTAGTTCAAGGTAATGCATAGAAAAAATGTTGACAGTTAAGCATAGCTAAAAGACAAGTGACAGTAGAAGCGAGGAAAATAGGCAAAAGTTGAAAATATCACCGATCAATATCAATAAATATGGAAGGATCGAAAGTATAAATTGACGGAAGAATTATCTCAGTAAGATTTTGTCTTGTCTATTGTTTAAAACATGATTAAGTTAAACAGTTGTGTGATTAGAGTCTCGTTTTTCTTCTATTCTCTCTTCATCCTTTTCTTCTGGTTTCATGTTAATTCCCATGCTTTTCTCTTCTTCCTCTCTTCTTTCTCTTCTTCTTCTTCTTCTTCCTCTTCGTTCTATCCTTTCTTCTTCATTCTATCCTTTCTTCTTCATTCATCCTTTCTTCTTCTTCTTCTCTTTTCTTCTTCTTCTTCTTCTCTTCTTCTTCTTCTTCTTCTTCTTCTTCTTCTTCTTCTTCTTCTTCTTCTTCTTTACTTCTCTTCTCTCTTCTTCGTCATCTTCTTCTTACTTTTCTCTTCTTTACTTCCTCTTCTTCTTCTTCCTCGTCCTCTTCTTCTTCTTCCTCTTTTCTTCCTCTTATTCTTCTTCTCTTCTTCTCTTCTTCCTTCTTCTTCTCTTCTTCTTCTCCTTCTTCTCTCTTCTCTTTTCTTCCTTCTTCTTCTTCTTCTTCTTCTTCTTCTTCTTCTTCTTCTTCTTCGTTTCTATCCTTTCTTCTTCTTCTTCTTCTTCTTCTTCTTCTTCTTCTTCTTCTTTACTTCTTCCCTTTCTTCACTTCTTCTTCTTTTTTTTCTTCTTCTTCTTCTTCTTCTTTTTCTCTCTCTTCACTAACTCTTTCATTCTTTACATCCCGCTTCTCGTCTTCTTCCTCTGCACTTATTTTTTCCCCCCTGATTTTCTTTCTCTTTTTTTCTCTTGTAATTCTCACTTTATTTTCATTTGTTCTTATCCTTATCTCTTTCTTTCTTCTTTCTTTCTTTCGTATCTCTCTTCTCTTCTCTCTCTCTCTCTCTCTTTCTCTCTCTCTCTCTCTCTCTCTCTCTCTATCTATCACACACACACACACAACACACACACACACACACTTTCTTCTTTCTCTTCTCTCTATCTCTTGATGTCTTTTCAACTCCTTTTTTCTCCCTGTTTCTCCTCCTTCCATTTTTACTCTCCTCTTCCTCTTCCTCTTCCTCCTTCCAACCTCCCCTCCTCCCCGACCTCCTCCTTCTCCTCTATTTATTATCAATGTCAACACCGTGTACCAAGATAAAGATATGCTTGAAACAACTGCAAACGTTTCTCGTCTGCAGATGGTATGACTGGTCGAAAATGAGCGGCAAAAAAATCTCAGCTCTCTTGTCACAGTCATTTGATACACACACAACAAAACGACATATTAGTTGTGAATGTCAGGCTTCAAAATGGCGGATAAAAAGTTGTTGGCGTTTGTTTTTTTTGTTTTTATTAGATTTTGTTTTTGTTTTTTACAATTTGCTTTATTCTTTCCTTCTCTTTTCCTTTCTTATTCATTTTTTGTTTATTATTGTTAAACGCCATTTTAAGAAATTGAATCAATCAAAGAAAAAGAAAGTAAATAAATACAGTTCAGAATATAGATAGATACAACAGACAGATAGATAGATATTAACAGAATGAGACAGACATAGATAGATAGATAGATAGATAGATAGATAGACAGACAGATAGATAGATAGATAGATAGATAATATTAACAGACAGATAGATAGATAGATAGATAGTTAACAGACTAGATAGATAGATAGATAGATAGATATGAACAGTCTGGGATTTATAGATAGATAGATAGATAGATAGATAGATATAACAGACTGAGATAGATATATAGATATGAACAGATTGAGATAGATATGACAGACTAGATATGAACAGACTGAATAGATAGATATTAACCGAATGAGATAGACAGATAGATAAATATTACCAGACTGAGATAGATAGATAGATAGATAGATAGATAGATAGATATGAACAGTCTGGGATTGATAGATAGATAGATATGAACAGACTGAGATAGATATTAACATACTGAGATAGATAGATAGATATTAACAGAATGAGATAGATAGATAGATAGATAGATAGATAGATATGAACAGACTGAGATAGATAGATATATCCATAGATAGATATTAATGGACGGATAGAATTGAATAGACTTAGATAGATATAGTAAAATAGCCTATATCTGTATCAGCATTAGACCAGGGAGATTGTTTTGTGTCTGAGATGGAACGCCACACCTACCATCAACTCTCCACTTCACTGCACATATCCAAGTTGTGCTATTTATGTACTGAGTTGGCGACTGTCGGTATAGATTTTACAACCTTGAGACTCCGAGGCGGATGTTCTACCGACTGAGCTGATCTATAGACTGAGATATATGTATATATAGTCAATAGACTGAGGTATATAGATAGAAATATACTGAGATTGATAGAAAGATAGGCTGAGATAGATATAAATAGACTAGGATGGATATGAATAGACTGAGATAGATAGATAGATAGATAGATAGAAGATAGATAGACTGAGATAGATAGATAAAACTCGTTATTTACACATTACTTGAACAAATGCTGTTAAAATTAACCAAAAACCGAGAAAAATCTTTGCATTTGTCGAACATTGCTGAGAAATTCCCGCCGTAACTGCCTCATCCACAGATAGCATCTTTTTCTGTCGTACGACTTTAACTTCATCTTCCCAAACGCAACTGACAACAACATTCAGCCTTTGTTTGTCTATTTGTTTCCTTGTTTCCAGTTTCTTTGGATTTTTATTTCATTTTATTTTATTTTATTTTATTTATGGATTTTTACTCTTTCTATTCCTCCTTTTATCATTCTTAGGTTTGTTTGTTTTTTGGGGGTTTTTTGTTTTGTTTTTTTCTTTTTTCTTTCTTTTTTTTCTTTCTTTTTAGTGTCATCTATTTTCTTTCTTTCTTTCTTTTTTTTCTTTCTTTCTTTTTATCTGATCTTGATTCGTTCAACTTTTCAACTTTTTCTTTTCTTTTTTCTTTTTTGCTTGTTTTGCTTTTGTCTTTCTTTCTGGTGTCATCTCTTTCCTTTTTCTTTCTTTCTTTCTTTCTTTCTTTCTTTTTCAGTTCAGTTCAGGGAAAGAGAGTGATTTTCTTTCTTTCTTTCTTTCTTTCTTTCTTTCTTTCTTTCTTTCGTTCAGAGAAAGAGAGCGATTTTTTCTTTCTTTCTTTCTTTTTTCTTTCTTTCTGTTTCAGAGAAAAGAGTGATTTTCTTTCTTTCTTTCTTTCTTTCTTTCTTTCTTTCTTCTGAACCTGATTCATTCATGACAATATTCATTCTTTTCTTTAGCTTTTCTTTCTTTTTTTTCTTTCTTTCTTCCTTTTTGGTGACATATCTTTCTTTCTTTCTTTCTTTCTTTCTTTCTTTCTTTCTGAACCTGATTTATTCATGACAATATTTTATTCTTTTTCTTAGCTTTTTCTTCTTTTTTTCTTTCTTTTTCTTCCTTTGGGTGACATCTCTTTTCTTTCTTTCTTTCTTTTTCTTCTCTGATCTTAATTCTTTCATGACAATATTTATTCTTTTCTTCTTTCCTTTTTCTTTCTTTCTTCTTTCTTTCTTTTTCTTTCTTTTGTTTGATGCCATCTCTCTTCTCTTTTTCTTTCTTTTTTCTTTCTTTCTGATCTTAATTCTTTCATGACAGTATTTCTTCTTTTTGACTTTTCTTTCTTTTTCTTTTTTTTCTTTTTTTTTCTTTCTTTTTGATGCCATCTCTTTTCTTTCTTTCTTTCTTTTTTTCTTTCTTTTTTTCTTTCTTTCTTTCTTTCTGATCTTAATTCTTTCATGTCAATATTTATTCTTTTCGACTTTTCTTTCTTTATCTTTTCGGGATCTCTGAAAGCATATCAGCTCACTAGCATTTGCTGCAGTAAAAGAGGATTAAGATTATATCCTTTTCGGAAGTAGGGTCATAATACGTTCATAACGCCAGTAACGAATACTTTTCTTAACATTCGTAACGCAATACTTTCCGTAACGTCCGTAACGAATACTTTTAATAACGTCCGTAACGAATACTTTTCTTAACCCTGTAACGAATACTTTTTTTAACGTCCGTAACGAATATTTTCCTTAACGTCCGTAACGAATACTTTCAACAGCGTCTGTAACGATACTTTTCTAACGTCCGTAACGAATACTTTTAATAACGTCCGTAACGAATACTTTTCTTAACGCCTGTAACGAATACTTTCTTTACGTCCGTAACGATTACTTTTCTTAGTGCCCGTAACGAATACTTTCAACAGCGTCTGTAACGAATACTTTCTTAACGTCCGTAACGAATACTGTTAATGACACCCATCATGGCCATAGGTTAAATAGTACCACTACTGTTTTTCTACAAGAATGGATTTGACATTAAATAACCCACAAAGGTTGATATGCCATTAGACAAAGAAACCAAAGCCCGTAACGACTACTTTTCATAACGCCATAACGAATGATTTTAATAGCGCCCGTAACGATTGTTATCCATCTTGCGCAGTTGTGATTAAATATACTTTTAAT
>CM042176.1:23116071-23121071 GCA_023376005.1 Doryteuthis pealeii | reverse complement strand
GGTAAGACTCCCTCAATGAGGCCACCTGTTGGCCGTGGGTGGCGACCCATGATGCTTAAGGATAGAACCCAGGTGGTTGAGCAGTCCATGACTTGCAATACTCCACTTTGGCACTTTCTTGGGCTAGACGGGCGGTCGAAGAGGGCCCCTCCGATCAATCGGCTGGTCACGTCAAGCCCTTGCACCTATATGATTGCCCCAACCCTATTGCTCTTATAGCAAGCCTCAACCCCTTTTTATCATATGGGAGCTAGAAGGTGGTGACTGAGGGTCTAAATGTCCTGGGAATGACGTTAAACTCTATCTGATGGTGAGGTTCCAGTTCTGGAGGTTTGGGGAATGTAGAGCACCCCTTCATCACCATTGCTCCCTGGTTCACTTTGACCCAGAATGGTAATACCTGTTAGGGTCCCATCTATGGATTAAATAGAAAAATGTATTTATAAAATATCTGAGTATCCATTTAGGAATGATTTTATTTCAAAACTTTGTCGGCATTAAATGACCCAATGAGGTTGATATGCCGTAAAACAAAACAAAACAAACCAAACCAAAAACATTGAATAGCTATGGGGGTCCACCAGAGTAAAAAAGAAATCAAAGGGGTCCATAGGTAAAACAAAGGTTGGGAACCACTGCTCTATATTATCATTTGGAAGTGTCTATTGTGTAACGGTTATCGTCGTTTGAAATGGACACGGTGACACGAGTTCAAATCCAGTACGAGGCTCTTTGCATTTCACATAGCGCTAATACCTTTGGGAAAAGTTATGAATCCAATCATTCTCCCTCCAGCTATGGGTAAATAGTTGGACAGACTAGGCTCTTTAGCCTTGGTCTAGAATGAAAACTTTGGATTCAAACCTGGTAGACTCCGCTTAAAAAATTGACCCTGTGTCGCATTCTGCCCGTGCTGGGGTGTTCGGTAAATAATTAATTCATCATTTTATGGAGGTGTGTGGTCTAATGGTTATAGTCGTAGGAAATGGACTTGTCGACCCGAGTTCAATTCCTGGACGAAGCTGTTTGCATTTCACATAGCACTAATACCCTTGGGAAAGGTATGAATCCAATTCTCCGTCCAGCTATGGGTAAATAGCAGAGCAGACTGGGCTCTTTAACCATGGCTAGGTAACCAGTCTAGGAGAAGGAAAACTCTGTATTCAAATCTGTTAAACTCCACTTAAAAATGACCTTGTGTCACATCCTATTCATGCGGAAGGGTTGGTATATATATATATTCATACAAAACCGCCAGGAAACTAAAGCTAATAAGTAAAAAGTGATCAATACCTAAGTAGGGCAAATAATAAAGATAAACCTAATGAGTCAGATAAACCTACTAAAATTTTCGCTAAGTGCTCTTCAGGGCTAAGATCCAACTCTTAGCCCGGATCTTAGCCCTGAAGAGCACTTAGCGAAACTTTTATTAGGTTTATCTGATTCATTAGGTTTATCTTTATCTATATATATATATATATATATATATATATAATTTAGAACAGCCATTTCTCTTGCTTCCTTTTGTCATGTCGACGAAGCTTAGAATACGCTGACTGTGTCTTCTGCAGAGGGGTAAGACACCACCCCACTGAAAAAAAAAAGGTATGACACTAAACTACATCTGATGGTGAGGTTTGTTTTTGTTTCTTTATTTTAATTACATATCAACCTTCGGTAATCTGAACATTAGCTACATAAATGAGAGTAACCCTCCTTGTTTCTTTCATTTTGAGGAAGCCTTATGTTTTGGTTTGCCATTATCATTTCACCGTAAATCTACACTGAAAATACGAATTTGTTCGAATCAATACAACTGCATGTTTTAACACGAAAATATCAGGAAATGTGTTCTTAATTTTGCTTGCGTATTATATGAAATGAACTTAATTGTTATTAAGGCTTCCTCAAAGTGAAAGAAACAAGGGGAGGTTACCCTCCTTTATGTAGCTAATGTTCAGATAACCCAATCTTCGTGGTTTATTTAATGCCAAAACCATTTTTGTAAAATCCTAAGAACAGTAGTGGTATTATTTAATAAGTGTGGTTCTCAACTGGGAGTAATACGGCCCTCAAGGACCGTATAAGTAAAGTTAGTAAAGTTAACTTTTTGTCGTTATAAGCCGGACAGCGAGGGAGTTTATCCACTTTTAGCCAGCGCTCGACAAGGAGATTTTTTTCTGAGTTGAAGAGCCACACCTACCGTCAGCTCTCCACTTTACAGCACAGATCAGACTACCCAATCTCTGCTACTCCTGCACTGAGTTGGTGGGGACCGGTATCGAACGGCGGGTATTCTACCGACTGAGCTAAACCGGTAGAACACTGTACGTTAGGGTAGGTCGATTTTAAAACTGTAATATATCCCATGTGGCGAATGCTGCAAATTAACATAAATAATTACCAGACAAAATATTTTCCTTCAAAACTTTGCCTTCGTTTGAGAAAATAGATTTCAATCTCTTAAAATGTTATCGCTTAATTATTATGTAAAAAGCAAAATATTGGAGGTGTCAGTGGTGATGGGGGATAATTTCAATTTGAATTCTAGTTATAATATCTTATTCGTTTCACCTTAGTAAAATAAAATGACAATATTTTCTGTTTTAAATATTGAAATCGCTAAATTTTCTAACCAACATTTCGCATTATTATTGGTCATATCTACATCCTAATAACATGCAATTGTATTTATATATATACAACAAAATAGCGGTTTACAGTGTGAACGGGAAGGCTAATTTGCATATTGGTATTAAAATTTTGATTTTAATAAATATGTGTTTAGTATTATTGATTTCTAATTATTTGGTTTTAACTTAATGAATATAAGCAAAAGTCTTGTGGATACATCTTAAAAGAAATCCATTAACAAGAAAAAATAACTGTCACTTTATTCTTTACTTCCTAGTTTAACTAAATTAAGAAAATTTAGCAATGAAAGACGAGATGAAAAAGTAAGCTTCAGTTCTATTTTTCGAATATACCCCCGTATGACACTAAATTACATCTGATGGTGAGGTTTGTTTTTGTTTCTTTATTTTAATTACATATCAACCTTCGGTAATCTAAACATTAGCTACATAAATGAGAGTAACCTCCCTTTGTTTCTTTCACTTTGAGGAAGCCTTATGTTTTGGTTTGCCATTTTCATTTCACCGTAAATCTACGCTGAAAATACGAATTTGTTCGAATCAATACAACTGCACGTTTTAACACGAAAATATCAGGAAATGTGTTCTTAATTGTGCTTGCGTATTATATGAAATGAACTAAAATTATTATTTAGTTTCATTAGCCTTTCTAATTTAATATAACATTTTATTACATTAAAACTTAAATACTTACACCCTACGGAGGGTGCATATATTTGCTAGTTCGTTTAATTCTAACAATTTATTAACCAGCACACGAAATAAAATGTTACGAAAACGAGGATTTTCTTGGTGTATTTTAACGGTCGATCTTTGATGCTATTTCCTCAAATAATGGTGCAAGTAAGAGATCTAGTTTTTTGGTATCAGTATTTATTATACCAACATACAACTTTTGATGTTTGAGAGAATTTGATATTTTCAAAAAAGTGAAAAATCAACCTACCCTAATATACGTGTCGTCTTATAACTCAGAAAAGAGATGTCATTGAGCATTAAATAAATGAATATAATGATACAAGAATTCGTTAAAAATAATCGTTACTCCTCTCTTCCCACTTTATCTCTCACTTTGTGGAGTTCCTAAATTCTCTTCACTACGGTTATGGACCGGGTACTTCTCTAAGTGTATATGAAAACCATAATTCATCTTCTTCCTTCTTTTCCATTTTTTAATTTATTTATTTATTTACTGAGTATAGATAAAAGGATATGAAAACACCACAAAATGCTGTTAAAGTGAAAACATTTTATAACATAGCTGATATTGAACAATATTTCGATTTTATGAAAATCATCTTCAGAGCTTGTTTATACTCCGTGTTGTTAAGAGTGGAGACAAAAGTCATATGAGTTCAAAACAAAGCTTTACAAAAGTCATATGAGTTCAAAACTAAGCTTTACGTAGTCTTCTACTCAAAAATCTTCAGGCGGCTTACAGGATCCGCTCTTCCTAATTGGTCACCCATTTAAGTACTAAACATGTTCATCGTGGCTTAACCGGTATTTTAAACGTGACTTGATCGTAAGTCATAAGTACCTTTCTTCTCAAAAAAAAAAAGGCAGAAAGAAATGAGTAAAATCTTTTGCGCCTACACTTGTAAGTGCGATCGGAGAGTCGCGTGTAGGCGCAGTAGGTAACGACTTCAAAACTTTACTCATTTCTTTTTCCTTTTTTTAAAATACCGGTTAAGCAACGATGAATATGCTTAGTACTTAGATGGGTGACCCATGTCCAGGTGTATCCATTATTTTGTCCAACCCCTTGTATTTGGAGAAAATAATGAAAACATCTGGAAATTTCAAACAAAATTATTCTATTATCTGCGTTATTCGGACTATTGTCCCCATCTTCATTGTTATTTGTACAACGTTTCGGCCGATATGCCCTCCGGCCTTCTTCAGGTATTTCTTGTCGGACTCGGGAACCTTCTTTTCAAACTCGGGAACTTTCTTGTCGTGATCGGGAGCCATCACGGAACTTTGAACCTAAGCCTTTATTTATTCCACGGGGGTATCCTGTTCTCATTCCGCTAACCATAGCTGGGGTAGGAATAAATAAAGGGTTAGATTCAAAGTTCTGTGATGGCTCCCGATTACGACAAGAAAGTTCCCGTTTTCGAAAAGAAGCGCTGGAGGGCATATCGGCCGAAATGTTGACAAGTAAACAATAAAGATGGGGACAATAGTCCGAATAACACAGATATACTAATCTTCAAGCCCCATCAAACATTCAGAGAAAAATTATTTCTAATATGGTGTACGACACTTTTGCAGTAATTACAGCTTGAATTTTGAGCAGCTCCCTTCTTACAGTTTTTAGGAAACTGGCATTCTTTACTCTCC
>CM042176.1:23111650-23115971 GCA_023376005.1 Doryteuthis pealeii | reverse complement strand
TGTTGTGTGGAAAGGAATAGAAAGTATTGTTTAAGTTCCTGTTCGCTCGCTGCTGCTGTCAATAGTTCAGTCTTTTCTCGTCTGCATGCGTTTGCCTGACCGTCTGGTTTTGGTTGGTGTATTGGCCGTCGACACCTCCATTCTCTCTTGTTATACCACACACCCTCCGTACCTGTGAGAAGAAGAAAAAAGAGAGAAAAAACAAACCAAAACCCAACCAAAACCGTATCCGCTTTTTAACAAAGTTCTCCCATACCAAAACTATTTCCCAAAGATCACAAAACGTACAGAATTTCCTTTAAACCGTAAACTAGATAAATATGCAAACATGAATATAATGAATTAAGCGATACTTTCACAGTTACAATAATGTCCAGATAAGGGCAAATAAAGAATAAGAAATTGCATTTTGTTGCTTTTATTGGTTACTATTTTGTTCTTTTTTTTTTTTTTTCTTTTCTTTTTTTTTTTTTTGAATTTTCTCGGAACAAACAACCCGAACAACAGAGAAAATAGAAAAAAAAAAAGAAAAAAAACTCAAAGAAAATTTCATTCAATTATGTTTGCTTTTGTCTTTCTTTCTGTGCTATCTCTTTTCTTCTTTCTTTCTTTCTTTCTTCTTCTTCTGATCTTGATTCATTCATTTCTTTTCGACTTTCTTTCTTTTACTTTTTCTTTTTTCTTTTTTTTTTCTGCTTATTTTTTTATCGTCTTCTTTCTCGGTGTCATCTCTTTTCTTCTCTTTTCTTTCTCATCTTCTTTCAATTCAGAGAAAGAGGCTGTTGATTTCTTCTTTTCTTTCTTTCTTTCTTCTCAGTTTTTTTTCTTCTTCCTGTCCTTTCTTCATCTTGATTCATTCCATGACAATATTTCTTCTTCTCTAGCATCCTTCTTCTTTCTTTCTTTCTTTCTTTCTTTCTTTTGTTTGCCCAACCAAACGTATTATCGCCATTCATCATACTTTGTATATCAGTGTGTGCTTCTCAAACGGGAGCCATATACCCCCCCCGGGGAACATACAACCTTTGAACTGTCCAGGTAAACAAAAATATTAGATATTAAAAACTACAATGTCTTTTAAACATTGGATAACGCCCCTGCTCGTCTCTGGGGCGTTAGAATGCACCGACTGCACTTCTGCAGAGGGGTAAGACTCCCTCAATGAGGCCACCTGTTGGCCGTGGGTGGCGACCCATGATGCTTAAGGATAGAACCCAGGTGGTTGAGCAGTCCATGACTTGCAATACTCCACTTTGGCACTTTCTTGGGCTAGACGGGCGGTCGGAGAGGGCCCCATCCGATCAATCGGCTGGTCACGTCAAGCCCTAGCACCTATATGATTGCCCCAACCTTATTGCCCTTATGGCAAGCCCCAACCCTTTTTATCATATGGGTGTTAGAAGGCGGTGGCTGCGGGTCTACATGTCCTGGGAATGACGTTAAACTCTATCTGATGGTGAGGTTCCAGTTCTGGAGGTTTGGGGAATGTGGAGCACCCCTTCATCACCATTGCTCCCTGCTCCACTTTGACCCAGAGTGGTAATACCTGTTAGGGTCCCATCTATGGGTTAAATAGAAAAACGTGAGTTTATAAAATAATTGAGTATCCATTTAGGAATGATTTTAGTTCAAAAGTTTGTCGGCATTAAATGACCCACTGAGGTTGATATGCCGTAAAACAAAACAAACCAAACCAAAAACATTGAATAGCCATGGGGGTCCACCAGAGTAAAATAGAAATCAAAGGGAGTCCATAGGTAAAACAAAGGTTGGGAACCACTGCTCTATATTATCATTTGGAAGTGTCTATTGTGTAACGGTTATCGTCGTTTGAAATGGACACGGTGACACGAGTTCAAATCCAGTACGAGACTCTTTGCATTTCACATAGCGCTAATACCTTTGGGAAAAGTTATGAATCCAATCATTCTCCCTCCAGCTATGGGTAAATAGTTGGACAGACTTGGCTCTTTAGCCTTGGTCTAGAATGAAAACTGGATTCAAACTTGGTAGACTCCGTTTAAAAATTGACCTTGTGTCACATCCTGCCCGTGCTGAGGTGTTCGTTAAATAATTATATCATCATTTTATTTTTTTGCTGAATTGGAGAGCCACACCTACCGTCAGCTCCCCACTTTACCGCACAGATCAGACTACCCAATCTCTGCTACTCCTGCACTGAGTTCCACCGACTGAGCTAAACCGGTAGAACACTGTACGTTAGGGTAGGTCGATTTTAAAACTGTAATATCTCCCATGTGGCGAATGCTGCAAATTAACATAAATAATTACCACACAGAATATTTTCCTTCAAAACTTTGCCTTCATTTGAGAAAATAGATTTCAATCTCTTAAAATGTTATCACTGTTACAGCTTATTTAATGAAGTAAAAAGCAGAATATTGGAGGTGTCAGTGGTGATGGGGGATAATTTCAATTTGAATTCTAGTTATAATATCTTATTCGTTTCACCTTAGTAAAATAAAATGACAATATTTTCTGTTTTAAATTTTGAAATTGCTAAATTTTCTAACCAACATTTCGCATTATTATTGGCCATATCTACATGCAAATAACATGCAATTGTATTTATATACATACAACAAAATAGCGGTTTACAGTGTGAACGGGAAGGCTAATTTGCATATTGATATTAAAATTTTGATTTTAATAAATATGTGTTTAGTATTATTGATTTCTAATTATTTGCTTTTAACTTAATGAATATGAGCAAAAGTCTTGTGGATACATCTTAAAAGAAATCCATTAACAATAGAAAATAACTGTCACTTTATTCTTTACTTCCTATTTTAACTAAATAGTTAAATTAAGAAAATTTAGCAATGAAAGACGAGATGAAAGAGTAAGCTTCAGTTCTATTTTTCGATTATAACCCCCTGTCTAAAATTCTTATTTAGTTTCATTAGCCTTTCTAATTTAATATAACATTTCATTACATTAAAACTTAAATACTTACACCCTACGGAGGGTGCATATATTTGCTAGTTCGTTTCTAACAATTTATTAACCAGCACACGAAATAAAATATTGCGAAAACGAGAATTTCTTGGTGCATTTTAACGGTCGATCTTTGATGCTATTTCCTCAAATAATGGTGCAAGTAAGAGATCTAGTTTTTTGGGATCAGTATTTATTATATCAATATACAACTTTTGATGTTTGAGAGAATTTGATATTTCAAAAAAGTGAAAAATCAACCTACCCTGATATACGTGTCGTCTTATAACTCAGAAAAGAGATGTCATTGAGCATTAAATAAATGAATATAATGATACAAGAATTCGTTAAAAATAATCGTTACTCCTCTCTTCCCACTTTATCTCATACTTTGTGGAGTTCCTAAATTCTTTTCACTACGGTTATGGACCGGGTACTTCTCTAAGTGTATATGAAAACCATAATTTATCTTCTTCTTCCTTCTTTTCCATTTTTTTAATTTATTTATTTATTAACTGAGTATAGATAAAAGGATATGAAAACACCACAAAATGCTATTAAAGTGAAAACATTTTATAACATAGCTGATATTGAACAATATTTCGATTTTATGAAAATCATCTTCAGAGCTTGTTTATACTCCGTGTTGTTGAGAGCGGAGACAAAAGTCATATGAGTTCAAAACAAAGCTTTACAAAAGTCATATGAGTTTACAAAAGTCATGAGTTCAAAACTAAGCTTTACGTAGTTTTCTACTCAAAATTCTTCAGGCGGCTTACAGGATCCGCTCTTCCTAATTGATCACCCATTTAAGTACTAAACATGTTCATCGTGGCTTAACCGGTATTTTAAACGTGACGATCGTAAGTCATAAGTACCTTTCTTCTCAAAAAAAAAAGAAAGAAAGAAATTAGTAAAATCTTTTGCGCCTACACTTGTAAGTGCGATCGGAGAGTCGCGTGTAGGCGCAGTAGGTAACGACTTCAAAACTTTACTCATTTCTTTTTCCTTTTTTTAAATACCGGTTAAGCAACGATGAATATGCTTAGTACTTAGATGGGTGACCAATGTCCAGGTGTATCCATTATTTTGTCCAACCCCCTGTATTTGGACAAAATAATGAAAACACCTGGAAATTTCAAACAAAATTATTCTATTATCTTCGTTATTCGGACTATTGCCTCCATCTTTATTGTTATTTGTACAATGTTTCGGCCGATATGCCCTCCGGCCTTCTTCAGGTATTTCTTGTCGGCCTCGGGAACCTTCTTTTCGAACTCGGGAACTTTCTTGTCGTAATCGGGAGCCATCACGGAACTTTGAACCTAACCCTTTATTTATTCCTACCCCAGCTATGGTTAGC
>CM042176.1:23091650-23096650 GCA_023376005.1 Doryteuthis pealeii | reverse complement strand
GGTGCAACCTTATAGATTCATACAAGGATTTTTATAAATCCCTAAGTGAGCTCAATGTATAATAACTAGTAAATTAATTATATACAGAGAAATATATAACTTTAAAATAAAGAAAAAACTCGAAAGAGAGAGAGAGGGGGCAAGATAGACAGAGAGGAGAGACGAGAGAGAGAGAGAGAGAGACTAAGTTTAATTTAGTAACAGACCAACTCTAAGTGATACTCGTCAAGAATCGAACTCACGACGCTAATAAATACTTATGTAGGGGCAACCTTATAGATTCATACAAGGATTTTTATAAATCCCTAAGAGAGCTCAATGTATAATAACTAGTAAATTAATTATATACAGAGAAATATATAACTTTAAAATAAAAAAAAAACTCCAAAGAGAGAGAGGGGGCAGACAGACAGAGAGGAGAGAGAGAGAGAGAGAGAGACTAAGTTTGATTTAGCAACAGACCAACTCTAAGCGATACACATCAAGAATCGAACTCACGATGCTAATAAATTCTCTGCCTGACATGCTTGTTTACCATAACACTTTAACGTCAGATAAGATTTACACAATGTGGACCAAAAAGTCCCCTTTTTTTCATTTTGTTATTTTTGACATTCAAAAAAGATAAATTGAACCCTGAGATTTTATAAATAAATTCATTTGTTCAAAAAGGTTTTAGGCATTTTTTAAAATTAAATATAGAATATTACCTTCATTAAATATTTAAGAGATCGCATACAAGAAATTAAGAAAGTGACTAACTCTATATCTGTGTGTGTGTGTGTGTGTGTGTGTGTGTGTGTGTGTGTGTGTGTGTGTACATGTGTGTATTTGTACACGTGTGCATGTGTGCATGTGCGCGCGTATGTGCTGATGTATGTATTTGCGTTGCGTGCGTGCGTGCGTGTGTGTTGATTACATTCAAAAGAGGTTCGTTGGAAAAGACGATTTGTGTTTCTTAATAAATAAAAAAATTCTTATTTATACTTTTTTTTAATTTATTATGTTTAAGAAATTATATTTAATCCAGTATTATTATTATTATTATTATTATTATTATTATTATTGTTATTATTATTATTTCTCCTTGCTAGTTTTTCACACCAGCGTAAGCTGATAGTCTTTCACTGGAGTCTGAGAGACAGCAAACCTCCTTATGTCTCCAAGACTCTTATGAGTATTCTATTTATTATTTCACTCCATTCGAGTTTTTCACACCCGCCGTAGCCGGAGGTTCACTGGAGGCTGGGTGACAGCAAGTCTCCTCAGGTCTCCAGGACTCTTCTGAGTATTCCAGCCGATCTCGATAATGCTGTAGTCTGGATGGTCTCGGTTCTTTCTCTGATTTCCAATTCATCCAGACTCTTATTATTATTATATTATTATTATTATTATTATTATTATTATTATTATTATATTATTATCAGTTATTTAATTTTCAGCATTACTTTTGATCTCTTACAATCCCTCACTGGGGCTTTACCGAAGACCTAGGGTTAAGGGAAGTTAGTGATTATATGTCATCTATGTTCCAGCCATACATATACTTGATACTTTTCCATTCACATATAATAATACATAGGAGATAAGCAGTTCCGCAAAGTGCAATTTATTATTATTATATTATTATTATTATTATTATTATTATTATTGGTATTTTCAGTCTCGGAAGACTATAAAATAGTTTTTGTGCCCCTGAAGTTACAGCGCCTCCTTGTGACTGTAAAGTCCAATGTTAGAAAAACATTCTCGATCACAGATGTCGCATGTGAAGGCTGTCCCTGAAGATGTTGATGCGAAGATGTTGAATATATAATTATATATTTATTATTATTATTTTATTATTATTATTATTATTATTATTATTATTATTATTGAGGTTTTCACACCTGCTGTAGCCGGTGGTTCACTGGAGGCTGAATTATTATTATTATCATTATTATTAGATAATATATATATAGAGAGAGAGGGGAAGAGAGAGACAGAGAGATGAAACAGACTGATTATATATATATATATATATATATATATATATATAGAGAAGAGAGAGAGAGGGTGAGAGAGAAAATAGAATAAAGAAAACAAAAGATTAAACTTTAATATAAAAAGACAAAAAACGGCAATTGTGACAGCCCAGTGACAAGTCTTCTTTTAATCATCATAAACAACATAAACATTATTAGTGTTTACTTTTCTTTCACACAATATCTATTTAATTTAATTTTATTTTTTTGTTTGTTTTTATTTTGTTTTGTTTTTTGTTTTTTTTTTTTTTATTTGTTTTTCGTCATTATCAAATCAATTTTCGGTTTTTGATCTGAGAGAGTGCGACAGGCAGACATTTGAATAAACTCATTTCTTCCGATAGACGAGACCATAAAACGCTTTCTTCTTTTTTTTATTTCTTTTATTTTCATTTTTAGCTTTTCTAATTTTTCAATACATTAATTACTTTCTTGAAACTTACTTTAATTTAATTTAAAATCTAAGTTAGTTTTAAGAATATAATTAATATACTTAAAAATCGCTCCTGTAATGTTATTAAGATCAAACTTTATATATACATATACATATATATATAAATATATATATATATATATATATATATATGTGTGTGTGTGTGTGTGTGTGTGTGTGTGTGTGTGTGTGTGTGAACAAGTAAAAATATATTCTGTGTTGATAAGAAGTAAAAGAAAAATATATGAGAAACGTAAACAATGCAAAGAAAGAAAGAAAAGAAAGAAAGAAAGAGAAAGAAAGAAAGAAAGAAAGAATTACTAAATGAGAAAAGGAAGAAAGTTAAAATGAAAAAAGAAAGAAAGAAAGAAAGAAAGAAAAAGAAAGAAAAGAAAGAATTACCAAATGAGAAAAGGAAGAAAGTTAAATAAGAAAAAAAAAAAGAAAGAAAAAAAAAAAGAAAGACAGAAGAAAGAAAAGAAAGACTGAATAATAATAATAATAATAATAATAATAATAATAATAAAAGAAAATGAAAACATAAATATTAAAAATGGTGGAAGCCTTAAACGATGAATGAAAAAAAAAGAAAGAAAAAATGTAGATAGGTAGATAGAGAGAGAGAGAGTGAGGGGAGATAGATATGAGAACAGAGTGCAATACATACATAAATACGTACATCCATTTGTAGAGACAGTGCTAGGTGTAAACAGACTTTGATAGATTGGAATAGAGTGAGATAGATAAGAACAAACTGCAATACATACATTTGAACATATTGTGAGAGATAGATGAAAATATACTAGATAGATAGATAGATAGATAGATAGATATAAACATACAGAGATACATATATACAAACATAGATAGATAGATAGATAGATAGATAGATAGATGCAAACATACAAAGATATACAGATAGATAGATAGATATAAACATACAGATAGATAGATAGATAGATAGATAGATATAAACATACAGATAGATAGATAGATATAAGCATACAGAGATATAGATAGATAGATAGATAGATAGATAGATAGATAGATAGATAGATATAAACATACAGATAGATAGATAGATAGATATAGATAGATAAAAACATACAGAGATGTAGATAGATAGATAGATAGATAGATACAAACATACAGAGACAGATAGATAGGTAGATAGATAGATAGATAGATAGATAGATAGATAGATATAAACATACAGAGATAGATACAGAGATAGATAGATATAAACATTCAAAGATAGATAGATATAAACATACAAAGATAGATAGTTAGATAGATAGATACAGAGATACAGAGATACAGAGATAGATAGATATAACATACAAAGATAGATAGTTAGATAGATAGAGATAGATACAGAGATACAGAGATACAGAGATAGAGATATAACATACAAGATAGATATTAGATAGATAGATACAGAGATACAGAGATACAGAGATAGATAGATATAAACATACAAAGATAGATAGTAGATAGATAGATAGATACAGAAGATAGATACAGAGATAGATAGATATAAACATACAAAGATAGATAGAAAGATAGACAGATAGATAGATATGAACATACAGAGATACAAACATAGATAGATAGATAGATAGATAGATATAAACATACATACAAAGACAGATAGATAGATGTAAACATACAATGATACAACGATACAAACATACAAACATACAAAGATAGATAGATAGATAGATAGATAGATATAAACATACAACGATACAAACATACAAACATACAAAGATAGATAGATAGATAGATAGATATAAACGTAGATAGATAAGGAAGTAGAATAAAGAAAAGATGATAACTTTAATATAAAAAGACAAAAACGGCATTCAAAGAAGAATCGAAAATGAAATAAGAAAGAAAGAAAGAAAGAAAGAAAAAAACGGGAAAGAGGAAGAACAAAAACGAGAGAGGAGGGAGTGGGGAATAGAATCGATTTCGCCAGTCCATTGTATATGATTCGTCAAACGTCGGCCTTCTATTTCCTACTCTCTTAAAAACTGATTGGTATTTGGATATACAACGGACACCGGGCGTTTTGTTTTGGGGTTTATTTTTTTTTAACTTCTTTCTTTCTTTCTTTCTTTCTTTTCCGTTCTTCCTTCTCTCTATTCTCCTCCTCCTCCTCCTTCTCCTCCTCCTCCCCAGCCTCCTTCGTCTTAACTCTCACCGAACCTCCCATTAATTCCTTTCATTTCTCGTCCCCTCCCACATCCCCATCCTCTAGCGAACCACCCAATAAGCTGTCAAAGAGAGAGCCCTCTGCCACTACCTCGCTGGGAAAATCCGCCTCGGTTCCACTTCTTCTATCCACCACCACCACCCTAAGAGTCCCCCCCCCACCGCCATCAAACCGTCACGTCTATTGTTTCCACTTACTCTACTCTGACTACTACCCCCCCCTCCGCCACCATCGCTGCTCCTGCTGCTGCTGCTGCTGATGCCGCCTCTTTTTCTGTACCCTAAGTACTTGGCTGGCCAACTGGTTTCACTTTCATTTTAACTCT
>CM042176.1:23076650-23084150 GCA_023376005.1 Doryteuthis pealeii | reverse complement strand
TTTGATAAATAATTATCTCTTATTAGTTACCACCAATTTTCCCTGTGAAATTTACCCCACCCTTATATTTAACACAATGAAACTTGCATAAAAATTAATATCATCTTGAAAAAAATATTTCAGTTCGAAAGAAGATACATTAAACAAACTACAGATGATTTTTTTTTTAATTTTCAGCTAACGGAAATAATGAAAATTATGATTGAAAAACAATGTTTTCATTTTTGCACCGTTAAATCAACTGAAATTTTACGTATCCAAAAACAACTTACGACAAGAGGATTTTAAAAATATACTATGAAAAATCAATTAATGGTCCGATTTTCACGAAAATATGAAATCATCAGATTTTGAAGAAATGTTGATAATTTTCAAAGATTCCTATATTTGATGATAAACAACTTTATTTATTTCAACGATCAGAAAGGCTAATTTATTAATGTGTGTAATTGCATACTTTCACTTTGCAATTGGCTATTATTTTGGCAGAAGGTGCACTTGAAGAATCAATTTTAAGTAAGAATTCAATAGAAAATTCTTGTATTTTTTTTTACTAATATTTTTGCTAAAGCTTTTAGTGTGTTCACATTATTTTCTCACTTTTTTATTTCATTGTGATGATTTTTAAAAATTGTAGAAATTCTTTTATATTTAAATTTAGGCTCTGTTCTTGAGAAAAAGAAAATTAAAATAAGTGTTAATTTCCAATTCTAGATCTTTTAAAAAAGTTTAAAGAAAGGTGATGGTGTTCTCGTATCAAAATTTTGGCCATACCTTTTATTGGTTAAATTTGCAAATCGTCCTCAAAATTAAAACGGAAACTTATTTGGTGGTGATCCATGACAGTTTAACTACAGTGTATGATGAACTTTTTTACGAATTGGGTTACGGTTTAGGGGTTTGGGGATTAAGGTTGTTTTTAATTACGTAATACTTTAAAAAAAGGCAACAACAACAAAAAAAATTACTATACATTTAATGTTGAACATTTTTTTAAAACCAAGTTTACTTGAAATTATACATTGCAATACTAACACAAACAACTGAGACTAATGTGTCTACCGTTTGATTCAATAATTAATTTAATAGTTAATTAAATGTATAGTAATTTGGGTTTTTTTTTAAAGCAATGCGTAATTTAAAACAATCTTAATCCCCAAACCCCTAAACCGTAACCCAATTCGTAAAAAAGTTAATTTATACACTGTAGTTAAACTGTCATGGATCATCACCAAATAAGTTTCCGTTTTAATTTTGACGACGATTTGCAAGTTTAGCCCTTTTATTTATAAACAACAAATATTAGATTTTTTAACGTGATTTATTTCATTGATATAATTAAGAAATTCATAGATTTTTATATTAAGTTTAGGCTCTGTTAACTCCTTGCCTACTTTAACCCGCTCACGAAGACTCTCCCACTACTGAGATACTACCGTAAACCGCTGATGGTTATTTCCTTATACTTGAGCAGGATTCTGATTACAATAATAATAGGACATTTTTTGAATAGAATGAGTTCTGAGGTGAATAGATAGTAAACTTTGAAATATCCTGTCATACAGGTAAAAAAAATACCAATACGATTGAATACAGCAGTAAGGGAAATTTGGTAGGCAAAGAGTTAAGGAAAACATTTTTAATAAGTGACAATTTACAATATGCGAATTTTCGTCGAGAGTTTTAAAACCAAATGAGTTGACTCACACATATTTTGATTTAGTTTTTATATTTCTTATGTTTATAAATTGAAATATCTTATATTTAAAATATATTGATGAGTCTAATTTTTGTGAATATATATATACATACATACATACATACATACATATATATATATATATAATATATATATATATATATATATATATAGATAGATAGATAGATAGATATAGATAGATAGATAAATAAATAAATGTTTTAGTTTACATTAACAGTGGAACAATTTTGATGATGATGATATATATATAATATATATATATGTGTGTGTGTGTTGTGTGTGTGTGTGTGTGTGTGTGTGTGTGTGTGTGTGTGTGTGTGTGTGTTGTGTGTGTGTGTATTATATATCTATGGGAAAATAATTTTTGTTTGTAATTCGAAGCATGAAAGAAATCAGTAAAATAAATACAAAACTTGGATATTATGTACTAAGTTCCATTTATTATCCCAATATTTCGAAAGATTCTATCTTTCTTTTACAAATTTTTTATGTTAGACTGGATGGTTCTTGTAGTCTCTGGTGATTTTATAGAATTATATTTAAAATAATATTAAAAAATTAATAAGAGGATTTTTGTTTTCATTATTAATTTTTTCACTGTCGGTAAGAAAACACGTATTTATTTCTGTGCTTAATAACATTGGTTTGTTTCTAAAGAATTTATTTTTTCTTATTTACTAATCTTAGCTTTATTGCGGCAAAAGGCCAGGAGTATTGAGCACTGGTGTGAATTTTTTTTCATTTTTACTTTTGCATTTATTCATTTATTTATTTTTGACGAACAAAAGTTTAAATCGGGGTATAGTTGACATTTCACATATCTACATATTAATTTTTGTGTACTTGATTTTCTTATATATATATATATATATATATATATATATATATAATATATATATATATATATATATATATGAAGAAAAAGTGGAAGTAAATCCGACAGTATGTAATTTTGTAAAAATTGAAAAAATACAAGTTTCATTAACAAATGATGTTTAATAAGCATAAAAGCAGAGAGGTTCGCAGACTTTTGTTTTCATTAATAATTTATTTTTTTCCTTAAACCAACGAAAGCCCTGACGAAGGTTTGTTAAACAGACCGAAACACTACAGTGTAGGCTTATTAAACATCACTCGTTAATGAAACTTGTGTGTTTTCAATTTTTACTATATATATAAATATATATATATATATATATATATATATATATATATATATATATATATATAGTTTGTATAAGATTTCTATTAGAGCAATGTACTTTAATGCTCAAACTTAGAAAACAAAGTTAATTTTGCAACTGGGTGATAATTTTGTGAGGTCTGCGTTCGAACTGAACTTCAATTTTTTTTTCATTAATAATCCAAGCTCTCGATATAACGGACGTGACTATGAAATGTTGATTAGAAACCTTCATACTTTACTGAATAGAAGCATCAATATCATCATGGATCGTCGCTACAACAGGACACCAACCGTTTCACGGATCGTCTAGTTCGACACTTAAATTTTAATCCTTGTATCTTAAACATGTATCTAAGTAAACATTTTATTTTCATTGTTGTATTTTCGCATATTTGCCTATGAAATTAAAAATGTCTAAAAAATTTTGAGAATACCACAGAATGCTATATTTATTTCTTGTTATTTTTAAATGTTAATTGAAATATAAATTACTTAATTAGTGAGTTTGATTCTCACTAGGTGCCCTATACTCCGGCCTGGTGTAAAATGTAAGCTACGCTTGTATTTTCAAATTTCTTTTTTTCTATTTTTAACCTTTATTATTTTAAAACTACTCGTTTTTTTTATGTAACCGTAACCCTATCAAAACGGCACACTATAGCAAACTTTTAATAGGGCAATATACTCATGAATGTTTTTTTAGGCAATAAAGAAATTTACAGTTCAATATCCAACCGAATTATAATTTTTTGGTGTCTGTGTTCGCGCTGAACGGCATGTTTTAATGTATCTTAATTTCAATTAGAAATCGTAATGGAGATTGTTTTATTGTGTAAGAAAATGTAAAGTCTATTGCTCTAGTAAAAATCTCGCTATGGTGTGCCATTTTCACAGAGTTACAGTAGTAATTAGTAACAGTACAGTTAGTAAAGTACAGTTAGTATGAGTAAAATTGTTAAAAATGTTTGAATGAGGATCCCGCATTTAAGAATATATATATATATAAATATATATATATATATATGTGTGTGTGTGTGTGTGTGTGTGTGGTGTGTGTGTGTGTTTGGTGAAAAGATAATTGGAAGAAAAATATATATTCTTTGGTATGAATGAAATCTATTATTGTTATTTGTCAACACATGTTTCGATCAAAATTCGTTTACACACACACAGTATTCTATCTAAGATTATTCTAAATATAAAATTAAATTAAATAATAGTAACAAAATATCATGCATGCAAACAAAAGATCATCTTCAGGACAAAGAGCTTTGATTATTTTCTCACTTTATATATATATATATATATATATATATATATATATATATATATATATATATATATATATATATATATATATATATATATATATATATATATATATATATATATATTAAAAGAAAGGAAATGAATCCGACAGTATGAGTATGAAAAGGTGGAATGAAAACATCACACAATGCTGTTAGAGAGAAAGAGAAAAAAAGATTATATTATAAATTGTTTTCTCTTTAACAGCATTGTGTGATGTTTTCATTCCACCTTTTCATACTCATATATATATATGCAAGAAAAGCTGCTCGACTCTCCAACGGCAATGCCGATATAAACCCAGAAAATACCAAATTCTGAACACCAGTGTTCATAATTATATAATGGATATTGGGAAAATTTTTTGGTTGTTTTAGAAGCATGGAAAAATATGTCGAAGAATAAAACTCAAGATGAAAATCAAAGTGATGAATATTGTGTTCTTGATTTTTATTTTCCTAATATATTTCGGGCAAATTACCTTTTACTATTCAACATATTTTTCCAAGCACCGCCTCAAAAAGAAATCCCTACAAAGAAGTAGATCAAGACTCTTTATATATATATATATATATATATATATATATATATATATATATATATATATATATATATAGTGTGAACAAAAAGTATTAAGACAATCAGGAATATTTCTTGTATGTTGTTTATTCTCAACTAGTTTCGACCTTAGGTCATCGTCAGGATAAAATTTCTTATTTGAAGAAATTGTTGATAGATTATTAGAAAGGGAGCATTATAGAAGAACTATAAAAGTTAAAGTTTTTTGTGGGTTAAAAAATCCGGGTAGACGAGTGTGTTAATAGTAGCATGTCCATTTGTTCCGTGAAGAACCTCTATGAGGTAGGTTATTTTTTTTATGTCTTATATATGTGAGGGGGGGTCATGGGAGTTGTGTATGACTATATGTATATACATATATGTATGTATATATATATATATATATATATATATATATATATATATATATATATATATATATATATATATATATATAGAGAGAGAAAGTACTTATGAACTGTGTAATTTTTTTCAAATCGCCTTCGTACGAAAAATTCACATCTGATATTATTTGAAATATTTCGTCAAAATAATCTCATTCTTATAACAATATTCTTGTCATGGTTCACAAAAATATAATTCAGAGATTTTTGAACTATCGAAAAATACATATATTTGTAGATTGAATTTTATTATTGTGACCCTTCAAATATGTTGAAATGATAACGATTTAATAAATTTGTGTATACAACCCATTCACACACACACACAACACACACACACACATGGTGTGCTGAAAAAATAATCTAAAAAAAATATATTACTTTTTTATATGGACATTCAGAATTCCAAATCCCCTGCAGGAAATAAATTCGTTTCTATGATTTTTACAAATATGCAATACTGAGATTTTTTAAAGTGATAATGTACGTTGAATGATGTACACACACACAACACACTCTCTCTCTCTCTCTCTCTCTCTCTCTCTCTCTCTCTCTCTCTCTCTCTCTCTCTCTCTCTCTCTCTCTCTCTCTCATAGAGAGACGTATGTGATTTATTACCTACAAATCTAATATAGGTCGGCAAGAATTTTTAATTTTTGGATCTGTGATTATGTACGATATGTATATAAAATATCAGGATTGGAAATATGTTTACACACACACACAAATATATATATATATATATATATATATATATATATATATATATATATATATATATATATGTATATATATATATGCATGTATTCTTTAGAATATATATGCGTGTATACATATATGTATAAAATATGTTATACATGTTTAAATGTATAAATATAATCTAATATTTTTAAAACACACATATACATACTAATATATATATATATATATATATATATATATATATATATATATATATATATATATATATATATATATATATAGTAAATGGAAGTGAATCAGACAGTTTGAATTGAAAATTTTTTTTTTTAGAAAAATAACATCATTTGTTTTTCTAAAAAAAAATTTCATATATATATATATATATATATATATATATATATATATATATATATATATATTCTTGTTCACTTGTAAAAAAAATTTTAAAACGCATGTTTCCTTAACGAAGGATATCTATTAATCCTATGGACTTAAAAATCATTATTCGTTAAGGAAAATTTTTACATTACACACACACGCACACACACGCACACACACACACATACATATATATATATATATATATATATATATATATATATATATATATATATATATATATACAAAGAGTATTTAATGTATGGTACATCTTCTGTTTGCTTATTAGTTCGTGAATTATTGTTTTGACATGTATATTCTCTCTTTGGTCCGTCAAGCAGACGGAAACATTAAAAGGAGGTAAAATAGTATAGCCAAAATATACATTTTGAATTATTATGATTTTGTCTTGTAAAGAAAGAAAAAAATATCCAGTATAATGAACATTCTGGGGACGAATAAAAAACCGTGAGGACACGCCTGAATGATTAACATTTGACAGAAAACACACTCGGAAAACCCACCAATCACTTTTTGAGTCATACTTTTTCTATTGCACGTATTCTTTTGAGTACTTTTATTATTCCTAATATTCCTTTTCTCAAACTCTTCCCTTATTATTATTATTATTATTATTATTATTATTATTAGAGAATTTTCCACAGTAACGTAAGCTGATGGTCTTTCACTAGTAATAGCAAATCTCCTCAGATCTTTTTATTATTATTATTATTATTATTATTATTATTATTATTATTATTATTATTTGACTCCATTCAAGTTTTCCACACCGGCCGTAGCCGGTGGTTCACTGGAGGCTGAGTGACAGCAAGTCTTCTCAGGTCTCCAGGGCTCTTCTGGGTATTCCAGCCGATCTCAACAATGCTGTAGTCTGGATGGTCTCGATTCTTTCTCTGGTTGCAATTCATCCAGACTATTATTATTATTATTATTATTATTATTATTATTATATTATTATTATGAGAATTTTTCAAGTTGATGGTCTTTCACTAGTGCTAGCAAGTCTCAGGTCTCCAGGGCTCTTCTGAATATTCTAGCCGATCTTAACAATGATGTATGGATGGTCTCAATTCTCCCTCTGATCTCCACTTCCTCTAGTCTGTTTTCTAAACTTTTGTGGACCATTCTAAGTGCACCAACTACAATTGGTATCTCTTGCAAGGTCCAGGTATTTGTCTATCTTTTCGATTTCTTTCATCTTCACCCTGTGATCTACAGAGACT
>CM042176.1:22994150-23041650 GCA_023376005.1 Doryteuthis pealeii | reverse complement strand
TGCGTCTTATATGCCCGTGCGTCTTATATATATTTACCAACCCCTCCATGCGAGCAGGATGTGACACACGGTCAATTTCTTAAGCGGAGTTTAACAGGTTTTAATTCAGAGTTTTCCTTCTCCTAGACCGGTTGCCTAACCAAGGTTAAAGAGCCCAGCCTGCTCTACTATTTACCGATAGCTGGAGGGAGAGTAGGATTCATACCTTTCCCAAGGGTATCAGCGCTAAGTGAAATGCAATTAGTACATCCAGGATTTGAACTCGGGGCGACTTATATGCCGTCAAATACGGTACATGAAACACTGAAAATTGTGTATTGGTTAATTAAGTACTGATTACAAAAAATAGATCTTGAATTTGTACCAATTTTTGAGGAAAGAGCATCAAAAATCGGAGACAAAAATACATTGAAAAATCCTCAGTTTTGCAACATTTTGCAAATAAAAAATTGATCAGAAAATCTGACAATTTCAATATTTGAATGTTGTCATTTTATTTTATCAAAATGAAATTAAATGATGAAATTATAACTCTAGTTAAAATTAAAAAATATGCTCCCACTCTATTATTGCAAAACTGAGGATTTTTGGTATCAGAACTTAATTGACCAATAGAAAACGTTCGCTGTTTCATATACACACAACACGACTTTTATAATGTTTATATATTAATACCAAATTATAATAATTTATATTTATGTATGTATGTATGTATGTATGTATGTATGTCTGCATTCAACGCCGTGGGGTTAAGGTCTTTTTATAGCTAGATAGATATGAACGAAGATATATATATATATATTATATATATATATATATATATATATAATGTTGTTCTGTTCCAACGGGAGAAAATTTAATATTTTATAAAAAAGAAGAAGGACCGCAAAATGTATTATGTTCTCAGAAAAATGTTTTATTTCTTTTTATCTTACATACGCGACACGTGTTTCTGATCTGTGTCTTCTTCAGGCATTGAGTTATAAATTTGCAGAATATGTCCGATATTTATAGGTTGTGTGTGTTTCTGCAATTTTTCTGTTATATATATATATATATATATATATATATATATATATTATATATATATATATATAAATATATATAGAGAGAGAGAGAGAGAGAGAGAGAGATAGATAGATAGATTGAGATAAATGTATTATATGAACATACTGGGAAAGATAAAATAAACAAAACACACATAACCAGTCACACACACATTATAATATATATATATATTATATATATTATTATATATATATATATATATATATATATATATATATAAAGAGATAGATAGATAGCGTAAGAGCTACAGATAAAAAAATGTCTAAATTTCCATTTTTTTTTTTAATTCATAATTACTTAGAATTAGTGAAGTCTTTTCCCCAACCCAATAATTAGAAGAAAAAAATTCAATTTACACATTAAAAAAAATAGAATGAAAAAATTGTTTTTTGCAACAAAAAAAAATTAACGAATCAAAAGAAGACGAAAAAAAATAATAGAAATTAATTATTTTGGTGCAACATTAAAAAAAAAAAAGGATTAATTTTACTTTGTTTTTTTTTAATATTGAACCAAATGATACTTTTTTTGTTTTTTGTTTTTTGTTTTCTCAAATTCTTTTTCTTTCTTTATTTCTCTTCTTTTTTTCTTTCTTTCTTTTTTTTTTTTCTTTTTTTCCCCCCTCAAATTATTTTTCGAAAAAAAGCCGAATATTTTAAAGGAACTTTTGTTTTGCGTGAAGATATAATCTTTCTATCTTTCTATCCGCGCACTCGTTGTATCAGTTATTATTTTGTGAACAGTAGGGCCGGTGCTCGGGTCACATCCCCTCACTCGAATTTATGGTATCCACTGCCTATATATATTATATATATATATATATATTATTATATGTGTGTGTGTGTGTGTGTGTGTGTGTATGTGTGTGTGTGTGTGTGAGGATAGGAGGATTGGAGTAAATCCGACAGAATGTAGTAAAGAATAGAGGGGAAAATGTGGACAAAAGAACTCAGACAAGTATATGTAGGAGCTATATTTCGCCGTGCATGAACGACTGATGAACCTGAGCTCAATGCACGCCGAAATGTATCTCCTACATATACTCGTCTGAGTTTTGTTCCTTTGTCCACATTTTCCCTATATTCTTTACTATATATATATATATATATATATATATATATTATATATATATATATATATATATATATATATATAAAAGTGTTTTATAATTTGCTTGAAGCATTGTGTTTATATTGGTTTGGAGGTTGTTTTTTGAAGGCTATCACAATGCAATTGTAAAGAAAAATAAGGTAACTATGGTGTTGTTTGTTAACCTGTGATTTATTCTTAATATTTCGAGATAAAATCTCTTCGACAGAAGATTTCTGAAACTGAAACTGTTGCTAGTAACCGTCCATTCTGTTTTTGTGTCTTATATCTTCCAAATCCTCTGTGTGGAGGTGGTATGTGCGTGTTATATATATATATATATATATATATATATATACGCCTGTAGATGTATGTCTGTCCGGTGTGTGTTTTCTTTTTTATCGTTTTAGCTTATTCCACCCTCTCCGTCGTCGCCTCACTTTCGCTGGCCCCCCCCTCTCTCTCTCTCTCTCTCTCTCTCTCTCTCTCTCTCTCTCTCTCTCTCTCTCTCTCTCTCTCTTATCGAACTGATCTGATCTCGTTCTGCGGTTATTGGATCATCCAAGATCAATCAGTCGACCCTGCCAGTCAATCAACCTGCTTAATCGATCCACAAATCTAAAAACCTGATGAAAGACAAAACAAACCTCTCCCCCCACCCCACACACACACCACCTCCCGCCGTCTTTCTTTGCATATCAACATCTTGACATCTGGAAACCGACATCTGGAGGTGACATCTGGAACCCCTGCACTACCACTTCTTTTACAGACACACACACTCTCTGCTTGTCCCGCCCACAATTCCAATGTTTGTTTGTTTTGTTGTTGTCTCATTTTATATGTTGTGACGAGTTTTTAATTCCACTTCCGTCAACAAAGCAATCGTATCACTCTCCTCATAAAGGAGATAAACAAAAGATATCAAGATTTTAAATCATCATCATAATTGTATTATTATTATTATTTTCACTCCATTTGAGTTTTTCACACCTGCAGAAGCCGGTGGTTCACTGGAGGCTGGGTGACAGCAATTCTCCTCAGGTCTCCAGGACTTTTCTGAGTATTCCAGTCGATCCAATAATGCTGTAGTCTGAATGGTCTCGATTCTTCCTCCGATTTTCAATTCATCCAGACTCCTTTCCAACCCCTTGGGGATTGTTCCAAGGGCCCCAATCACGATCGGCACGACCTTAACCCTCATGTTCCACAGTTTTCTTAGTTCTCTGGCAAGGTCGAAGTATTTATCGATCTTTTCGTTTTCTTTCATTTTCACTCTGTGATCGGCCGGGACGGCAAAGTCCACGAGATGACAAGTCTTCCTCTTCTTGTCAATCAAAACAAGATCTGGTCTCCTGGCCGGGATTAGGTGATCCGTCTGTACCTCAAAGTCCCATTATTATTATTATTATTATTATGAGAGTTTTTCACACCAGCGTTGGCTGATAGTCTTTCACTGTAACTCGATTAATTCAGTGGATTTAACCCTAAGATCCTAATGGTGAAACTCGAGTATGTTTCTATTGTATCCATTTCTTTAATAAATTTGCTCTACTTTGTATTGAGCACTTTGTATTTGTTTTATCGCGGACTTAACCCCTGGATTCTGTGCACCTCCAACGATCGTGCCCATATTCACCGTAAGCCACCCTTTATCTATATAAATACACTATATATATAAATATTATATATATATATATATATATATATATATATTATATATATATATATATATATATATATATATGATAAATAGATAGATAAATAGATAGTGTGAGTGTGTTTAAAAGTACACAGCCAATCGTGAATCTCCATTATTGCAATATGCCTATCAGTAATTATTGATGTACCATTCATCACTGTACCCACCCCCTTTTTTTGTACCTGGGGGGCTGACAGTCTCTAAGCAACATTCCACTGTAGACCCTATCCTGCATCACCTACCTAAATAACTACCTACCTTCCTACCTACCTCAGAGCTTGCCCCACCCAGCGTTATCGCTTCCACCCCCTAAACCCGCACATCACTATCTTTTCATCTCTTCACCTCGAACTCTCTTCTTTTCATGAAGCAATATTAATTTGTTTATCTTCTTGTATAATCTGCCAGACAATTCCGTTGACGTCAGCACCCCCTAGCGGACACTCTCTGTAAACACGGGTACATAATTCTTACACTCGAAAAGCTAGGCACAATTTTATCCACATTCCCGCTCAGGAACTTACATCCCCTATATATATATATATATATATATATATATATATATATATATATATGATACTGGATGCTGCGCAGAGGACCTCCTGAGGGCGATGAATGATAGGAACGGTTGGCGAGTGATTGTCATGGATATCTGTGCTACTAGCGCGTCTTGATTATATATATATATATATATATATATATATATATATATATATATGATTAAGAAATACACATTAGCGATGTGTTTATGATATGGCTTTTTTTTAGCCGACAATTTTTGGGAGAATGTGTGCTTAATTGAAGTCGTACCTAATTTTTTAAAGTTAATTAATTAATAATTAATTAATTAATTAGGCGGGCATACCTATTTAAATGTAAGGCTAAACAAATCGAGAAAAATCAATCTCTGTATGTACATTTCGGCCTATTAGGCCTCATCAGCAGAGCTATAGATAGAAAGACCGCCTTGTGCGTGATTCGAACCCGACTGTCAAGCTGACAGGCGACGATCGTAACCCCTTCACCAAACGGACTCTCTTAGACTTTTCGTTTTGTTTAGAAGTAGGTACCTATTCCTCTTATAGTGACTTCTTCTACACGACAGTGTGAGAAGTAAATACACATTAGCGATGTGTTTATGGTATGGCTTTTTTTAGCCGACAATTTTTGGGAGAATTGGCATGAAATAACCCACAAGGGTTTATACACCATTGAACATTAACCAACTAACCACCAACAAATTGTATCTGCAAAATTCTCCTGGTTTTAATTTTTTGCCTTTTTTGATGGGGGCACTTGGGGGCACTTAGGGGGTGCTTGAGGGGACTGGGGGGCTTGGGGGGGGCTTTCTAATAACAAACCATTTTGTGATAATACAATGGAAGAACAAACATGGGATCACTTCTTCCGTTTTCTTTTTTGTTTTTTTTTTTTTTAATGTGTGTGTTTTTTTGTTGTTTTCTTTATTTTTTTATTTTTTATTTATTTGTTTTTTGGGCTTTTTTTTTTTTGTTTTGTTTTTTGTTGTTTTTTCCTTTCCGTTCGATCGCCATTCCGGCTAATAAACGCTCCTAAAACTGACAACTGCGAAAACCTCTTGAGCTGATGAAATTAGTCAAACAAAAAGGTTAGCTCGTCACCATTAATAGACACTGAAAAATGAAACACAAAAAAAATTCGACCCAAACAATCGAGTGAGAAAGAGAAAGAGAAAGAGCGGAAGAGAATGAGAGAGAAAAAGAGAGAATGAGAGAGAGAGAGAGACGCACACATAGAGAGAGAGAGAGAGATGCACACATAGAAGAGAGAGAGAGTGTGTGTGTGTGAGAGAGAGAGAGATTTGACCCCCCGTTGTTAAAACGGCATTAAGTCGTTTGCTTACGGTAAATAGCGACGGTAAAGGCGATAGGCGAGCGGGAAAATGGGGTTTAAAGGGGGGGAGGTGAGACACGGATACAAATTTTGATGAATTGTTGAATAGAATTTGCTTGGCTTCGATTAGAATATGCGCCCTCGGGGCGTAAGTATTTAAGTTTTAATATAAAATGAAGATGTTAAATTAGAAAGACTAACGAAATTAAATAAGAACGCATATAAAAGGATTACACTTTCTCTCTCGTCTGAGCGTGCGTGTGTGAGTGAGTGTGTGTGTGTGTGTGTTACTATCTCTCTCTCCTATGTGTGCGTATGTCTCTCTTTCTTTCTCTCCTTTATGTGTCTGTCTCTCTCTCTCTCTCTTCTCACTCTCTCTCTCTCTCTCTCTCTCTCTCTCTCTCTTTCTTTCGCGTTTGTGCGTGTTTGTGTGAGTATGTCTGTGTCTTTCTCTCTCTCTCCTTCTCTCCCCCCTCTCTCTCTCTCTCTCTCTCTCTCTCTCTCTCTCTCTCTCTCTCTCTCTCTCTCTCTCTCTCTCTCACCCCAAACAGGCTGACTGTTGCTAAATGGTCACCCATCTAAGTAATGAACTGCCTCATCGTTGCTTAACTTTAATAATATATCTAGTACGTGAAGGTGTCAATGGAGGTGACTCAGCCATAGAACATACTGCTGGCTTGTCTGATTCATCGCCTCTCACTCTCACGGTGTCTGCGTTTGTTTTGTGGTTCCCTTGCTAAATGAGCCAGTGGTATGTTCTTCCCGCTAAAACACTGCATTGAGGCGCGCCTACCAAACCACAGGCGCTGTACATTCCCGCGCAAATGGAATGACACCATCTTGCCTTTGCCGCGTTCACTAATGCACACACCCCTCCTCCTCCTCCTCCTCCTCCTCCTCTCCAGACATAGCAAAGGCCCTTCCTCCGACTGCCAACACTAACAGCACGTGTGCGTGTGCACACATTCTGATAGAGTTGCGTAAATACTCCCCCCCCTCTCTCTCTCTCTCTCTCACTCTCTCTCTCTCTCTCTCTCTCTCTCTATCTATCTCTCTCTCTCTGCTCTCCACCCCTGGTAGGCTGAGCACTTTGGAGGGGATTTCGCTGACGACCGCCGAATACGCGTAAAGGCAATGCTCTCCTATAAAACGGATGGAGCAATCTCTGGCGGCCTTAACATATATACATATGTATGTATTTCTCAGTTAAAATCCCCGTTCCAGTCTGTTGGTGCTGACAGCCGAGTGGTTAAGAAGTCTGACTGATGATAAATCGATCAGGTTTCCATGCCGGTTGGAGGTGGCCTGCTAATGTCTAGCCACACTGCAGATACATGATAAGCCGAAACACGGCGTCTGTGGATAATAATATATATATATATATATATATATATATATATATAATATAATAGATATATAAAGGTTTTACATATCTATTTATTTGGTGACAAAGGAACATTCCTTTGTCACCTAATAAATAGATATGTAAAACCTTTATATATTTATCTTATTATATTATATAACAGCTCTATTTTATATTGAGCACTCTACCAATAATACTGCATTTGACACACCGTTCCAGCAAAAGCTGAAACAGTGACAATCCCACACTATATATATATATATATATATATATATATATATATAAAAGTAATTGGTAATTTGCTTGAAGCATTGTTAAGTATGTTATAAAATAATAAAATTCGAAGGCAATACAATGCGTAAAAAATAAAAACATCTTTTTGTCTTTATTTTTTACGCATTGTATTGCCTTCGAATTTTATTATTTTATATATATATATATATATATATATATATATATATATATATATTAGTCTGTTCATATCTATCTCTCTATCAATTGGTTATTTATTAAGTTATTAGTTGTTTACTAAGCTTAGCTTACATGTGGCACAAAGCCACGTGTATGTGGCGTTCAGTGAGAATCGAACTCAGTAACGATGGTCTGCTAATCTAGCTCGCTAACCATTACATCACGGGAAATGTCCTACATCCTAATTTATGTATATATGTATGTATTTTTTGTTGTTAGTGGGTGGAAACTTCTTATTTTCCCGCGTCTTTGATAAATTAATTTGTGTATCTTCAAGAAGATTCTGTCCACTAACAACAAAAAGTTGACGTATGTTACAGATAAACATCGAATCTCCATTATAATATATACATATATAGAGAGAGAGAGAGGATTATGTGCTGTAAGTAAAACCAGTGAAGTGCCCTATATTGTTGGTATCAGCTGAATAGCAAGGGAGTTTTTCTGAATGTTTGTGATGAGACTTGAAGATTAGTATTATCTGCGTTATTCGGACTATTGTCCCCATCTTCATTGTTATTGTACAACGTTTCCCGAGTCCGACAAGAAATACCTGAAGAAGGCCGGAGGGCATATCGGCCGAAACGTTGTACAAATAACAATGAAGATGGGGACAATAGTCCGAATAACACAGATGATACGACGAAACTTTTACATTTTTTCAGGTCAGTTAACTTTGAACCACGTATCTTTGAGGCGTAACACAGATTCTCAAAGATACGTGGTTCAAAGTTAATTGACCTAAAAAAATGTAAAAGTTTAAGAAAAGAATAACTGGTGAATTATATCTTTTATTCATTAATATGTCAACACTGAAAATTTAATTAAATTCGGTTAATTCCTTGATTTTTGGAAATTTTTTTTTCTTCTTTCAGTGGGTAATATACGATGTTGAAATTTAGGACAGTTAAGTTCGATTTAATCCCAGAAACCATTTTGTCTTTATTAAAAATAACTTTCTACCAAAATATTTTGATGTTTTTATTTAATTGGCATTGTTTTGTTTTTATTTTTTTATTTTTTTTTTATTTTTTTCTGTTTTTATTGTATTTCTTTTGTCGGTTTCATTTTTGAATGTGTCTTTTCTTTTCTTTTTTTATCACAGGCCACATTTTATCCCTACCCATCGGCCATGTACGAAGAGGATCTGATCAGCCAGCGGGCAAGAGCTTTTCCGCTCAGCCACGGACTCATGTCAGCACCCCAGGCGTTCTCCTTCGGCTTTTCCGTACATCCAGCACACGATCCAATGTCCCTCACAGGTAAGGAAATGATTCTTCTATTCAAACCATCACATTTGCCTTAAGAAGAATACATTCAACCAACAGTATTATCTGTTGATAACTTCTGGGTATCCATATTATTCTCTCCTTTCTTCATCTTCGCTATTACCCTTCTCCTCCTCCTATTACCATTTCCTCATCCTTCTTCTCTATTTCCCTTCTCCTCTCCTTCTATTACCCTTCCTATTACCCTTCTCCCTCTTCTCCTCTATTACCCTGTTGATGACTTCTGGGTATCCATATTATTCTCTCCTTTCTTCATCTTCTCTATTACCCTTCTCCTCCTCCTATTACCATTCTCTCATCCTTCTTCTTCTCTATTACCCTTCTCTTCTCCTCCTCCTCCTCCTCCTTCTATTACCCTTCTCCTCCTTCTCC
Organism: Doryteuthis pealeii; assembly: GCA_023376005.1. Taxonomy (NCBI): domain Eukaryota; kingdom Metazoa; phylum Mollusca; class Cephalopoda; order Myopsida; family Loliginidae; genus Doryteuthis; species Doryteuthis pealeii. The sequence goes on along the minus strand of CM042176.1, from coordinate 23,032,424 downwards.
TCTATTACCCTGTTGATGACTTCTGGGTATCCATATTATACTCCCCTTCTTCTCCTCCTCTTGCTCCTCCTCCTAATACCCTTCTCCTCCTCATCTTCTCTATTACCCTTCTCCTCCTTCTATTACCTCTCTTCTCCTCCTCCTCCTCCTTCTATTACCCCTCTCCTCCTCCTCCTTCTCCACATCCCCTGCATTCTTTATTGCTCCTCTTCTTTCTTCTCTATTACTCTTTTTCTTTTTCTACTTATTGTCCTTTTCCCAACATTTTTTATTGCACCAATTCTTCCTTTCTCTTACTCCTCCTACTACTACTCCAAATCAGAGTGGACTGTGAGTATTTGCAACATAGGATTTGCTCTATACTCCCCAGATCTCCAGAACTGGAGCCTCACCATCAAATACAGTTAAGGTTCATACCCAGGACACCCCCTTTTTAGGGAGGGTCTTATCTAGGGATACCCAAAAGTTCGGCTGCTTATCATTTTAAAAACGAATTAAAATTAATTAAACTATTATTTAAGGTCTAATTTTTGTCTAATTCGAAAAGTTGTAACATAATGAGCATCAGTAAAAAAAAAAAAAATATTACACATGTAATTTATTTTTAATACATTTAAAATGATGTTTTCGGTCAATTTCGATCGCGTATGGCCAAATGCTGTTTAAAGATGACGTAAAATCCGTGTTTACAAAATAACTGATGCATTATAAAATTCATTTATTGTTAAATAAATACTGAAAATTTCATTAAAATCGGATTATTCCCTGATTTTTGGTAATTTTTTTTCAAACAAGGGAGGGTGAATTTGTTTTGTAAAAACGAATTTTTCGACAAATTGGGCATACCTAGTCTTATCCCTCTACAAGAGATACAGGTAGTGTATTTTAAATCCCGCCAATGGGACTTTAATAGATTTTTGTTTCACTGTCAAAAAAAAAAAAATGCAACTGTTTTTGTGCCCTTCTCACCTTTAACCCTTGAATCATAACTTTTATTTCTAGCATCCTTTTTGTTTTCTTTTTTGTTTTGTTTGTTTATTACGTTGGTGCGCATCCGAGACGCTGCCAGCCATTTGTGTTTATTTGGCCGTGTTTATTGGTTGGCCTCTTGCCATTAGGTGTTCGATCTTGTCTCGGTATAGTCTCAAAATTAAAAAGTCATTAATTTTAAGAGAGATGTCGTTATGTGTGTGTGTGTGTGTGTGTGTGTGTGTGTGCGTTGAGTTGGTTGGTTGGATTTTACAGTATATCAACCCTTGTTGGGTTATTTTATGCCGAAGACATCGTTTTATTCATTTTTGTTGGGTATTCAAAGTTTTTTTTAACTCAATTTTTTTAAATACATTTTGTAACTCTTTTTTAAAAATCTATTTAACCTATAGATGGAACCCTAACAGGTACTACCACTCCAAGTCAGAGTGGACCTGGGAGGAGTGTGGTTCATTACACCGAATACCGCTTGTTGGAAAATGATCTCACGGATCTATTACACAGAAATAATCGCTTCATGATTTTTTTTAAAATGTATTTAAAATATGAATTATAAAATTATAAAACAATGCCAGCGAGTTAGCGAGGGTTGGTATCGAACCTGGAATCTTATGGTTTCTAGACAGATTCTCTACCGACTTAGCTAAGTAAGTAAAGTCGTCGGGGTGGCCTAAAATCGGTATCAGCCAGACAGTGAGCGAGTCTATCCCTTTTTCACTAGCGCTAGACCAATGAGATTGTTTTGGCATCTGAGACGGAGCGCCAGACCTACCATCAGCTCATTACTTTACTCAAATATCCATGTGCTACTCATACGCTGAGTTGTTGAGAGCCGTAATCGAACCAGGAACCTCGATGTTCCCAGCCGGACACTCTACCGACTGAGCTAAGCCGGAAACTGGTCTAACTAGTAGTTTCACGTAATTAATAGAGATTAACGAGCCAAAAACAAAAATGATTATTGCCGTCGATAAAAATCAACAATGAACATCTAATCACTTCCCCATGGACTTGACCTTTCCGGTCAATGACTGACCTCTGATTTACGTATGACATAAAACGGCTAACCTTTCACTGGCCAGGGAGAGAAATTGAATGATCCTATATCATTCGGGACAGATACCGGATAGGAACACCGCCATTTTGAATTCTCTGAAGACGATCAGGTTACTTATGCACACTTTGCGCATGTGCATAGATCGCTTAACAATGGCTGACAAATGGAACGTGTATTGATAAGGGAGGCATAGGTACGATCATGTCACAGGTTCGAATTCCGCTAACATATTGAATATGTCTGTACACATTTAACATATCCAATATGTCTGTACACGTCTAACATATCTAATATATTATTTGTTCGTATAGAGTTATATGGTTTCAAGTATTCCTATGTAATACTTATGATTTTCAAACGTATCTATTTGAGTTATATTTTCGCCTCTCTCTCTCTCTCTCTCTCTCTCTCTCTCTCTCTCTCTCTCTCTCCAGCAGATATTTCTCCCCCCCCCTTTATGACTATCATTCAATCACCTTTATGCACTCTCCCTCTTCCTCTTTCCATATATATTTATCTTTCTCTCTTTTCTATATTCTGTCTATCTGTCCGTCTCTAAACACCAGACATCTTTCTCTCTATCACCCCTCTCTCGCTTTCTCTCTTTTCATTTCTCTCTCTCTCTCTCTCTCTCTCTCTCTCTCTCTCTCTCTCTCTCTCTCTCTCTCTCTCTCTCTCTCTCTCTCTCTCTTCACATATATTTTTCTCTCTTTCTCTCTTTCCATGTATATTTCTCTCTCTCTCTTTTTCATATATATTTCTCTCTCTTCTTTCATCTCTTTCTCTCTTCCTCCCCCCCTCTCTCTATCTCTCTCTCTCTCTCTTTCTCTCTCTCTCATATATTTTTCTCTCTTTCTCTCTTTCATATATATTTCTCTCTCTCTCTTTTCATATATATTTTCTCTCTCTCTTTTCATATATATCTCTTTCTCTCTCTCTCCTCTCTCTCTCTCTCTCTCTCTCTCTCTCTCTCTCTCTCTTTCTTTTCCAATATATTTCTCTCTTCTTTTCATATATATTTCTTCTCTTTCTCTTTTCATATATACTCTCTCTCTCTCTCTCTCTCTCTCTCTTCACATATATTTCTCTTCTCTTTCTCTCTTTCCATATATATTTCTCTCTCTCTTTTCATATATATTTCTCTTTCTCTCTCTCCCTCTCCCTCCCTCCCCCTCTCTCTCTCTCTCTCTCTCTCTCTCTCTCTTTCTCTCTTCCATATATATTTTCCTCTTTCTTTTTTCATATATATTTCTCTCTCTTTCTCTTCATATATCTCTCTCCTCTCTCCTCTCTCTCTCTCTCTCTCTCTCTCTCTCTCTCTTCATATATATTTTCTCTCCCTCTCCCTCTTCATATATTTCTCTCTCTTCTCCCTCTCATATATATTTCTCTCCCCTCCCCTCTTCATATATATTCTTCTCTCTCTCTCTCTCTCTCTCTCTCTCTCTCTCTCTCTCTCTCTCTCTCTCTCTCTCTCTCTCTCTCTCTCTCTCTCTCTCAACCCCAGACGTCTTCGCGGTAAAAAATGCCTTACATTAATTTAGATGATGAACTCAAACGGACATGTTAAACAAATAATATCACTATATGCCACCAGGAGGCGCTACTGAGCCAAAATAAAATAAAAAGGGCTTGCTCTCAAAGGCTACAAGCGGAAAATACAGGGACATTATCATCTCGAAAATTGGGTTGATGACAACAAAAATGGGGAAAGAAAAGAAAAGGGTATATAAGTATCGGAAAATTAAAAGTAAAAAACAGAGAAAGGATGAAACAAAAAAGAAAAAAAAAAATGGAAGTAGGAATGAAAAATGAAAGAAAGAAGGAAAATAAAAACGTAATATAACAGCAGAAAACATTGAGTAAGTCCATTAAAATAGTTAGACATCTTTTTTTCTTCTTTTTCCCCGCCAATTTTCACTGCCACTTGTTGGACATAAATCTGTTTTCCGCCATTTTTATGGGCCAAACAAACAAAAAGATATTAACAAGGTATAAAACAAAAACCGTATTTATGTTCAACCCTTTTTATTCATTTTTTAAATCTTTTTTTTTTGTTTGTTTTTTGTTCAACAAATCTTAAGTTTATCATATACTCCATGTAATGTTTGAATCTGGATTACTTCCACTAGATTCAAGACGTTTTCCCATCCCCTATGATAATAATAATAATAATAATAATAATAATAATAATAATAATAATAATAATAATAATGGGGCACTTGGAACGGTCCCAAAAGGATTGGAAAAGGGTTTGGAAAATCTGGAAATCAAAGGAAGGATTGATACCATCCAGAACACTGTACTGCTGCAATCTGCCAGAATACTCAGAAGAGTCCTGGAGACCTGAAGAGACTCAGACTCTAGTGAAAGACCATCAGCTAATGCTGATGTGAAAACTCAAAAGGAGTAAATAATAATAATAATAATAATAATAATAATAATAATAATAATAATAATAATGAAAAAGTTATGGAATATGAAAGTCAAAGTGATACCAATTGTAGTTGGTGCACTTGGAACGGTCCCAAAAGGATTAGAAAAGGGTTTGGAAAATCTGGAATTCAGAGAAAGGATTGATACCATCCAGAACACTGCACTGCTGCAGTCTGCCAGAATACTCAGAAGAGTCCTGGAGACCTGAGGAGACTTGCTGTCACTCAGACTCTAGTGAAAGACCATCAGCTAATGCTGATGTGAAAACTCAAAAGGAGTAAATAATAATAATAATAATAATAATAATAATAATAATAATAATAATAATACTGAAAAAGTTATGGAATATGAAAGTCAAAGTGATACCAATTGTAGTTGGTGCACTCGGAACGGTCCCAAAAGGATTGGAAAAGGGTTTGGAAAATCTGGAAATCAGAGGAAGAATTGATACCATCCAGAACACTGCACTGCTGCAATCTGCCAGAATACTCAGAAGAGTCCTGGAGACCTGAGGTGACTCTAGTGAAAGACCATCAGCTAATGCTGATGTGAAAACTCAAAAGGAGTAAATAATAATAATAATAATAATAATAATAATAATAATGAAAAAGTTATGGAATATGAAAGTCAAAGTGATACCAATTGTAGTTGGTGCACATGGAACGGTCCCAAAAGGATTGGAAAAGGGTTTGGAAAATCTGGAAATCAGAGGAAGGATTGATACCATCCAGAACACTGCACTGCTGCAATCTGCCAGAATACTCAGAGGAGACCTGAGGAGACTTGCTGTCACTCAGACTCTGTGAAAACTCAAAAGGAGTAAATAATAACAATAATAATAATACTTTTAAGATCAACTAGAATACTTAGAAGAGTCCTGGAGACCTGAGAACACTTACTGTCACTCAGTGACTTCAGTGGAAACCGCTAGTTAGAACTACAGGTATTTTTATGTTTATAAGTTGTAGAATATAGTGGTACCATAAATCCAGGTGTTGAGAAAGACAAGATGAAATATGTAGAAATAAATGAAATTCAATGGAAAAACAAGCAGAAATCTCTCTCTCTCTCTCTCTCTCTCTCTCTCTCTCTCTCTCTCTCTCTCTCTCTCTCTCTCTCTCTCGTTAATATTGTCAAATGTCTGAAAATAAGATGTCTGTTGTTGGGGCTGATTGGCCGTAAACAGAACGAATATTGACTTGAGCATCGGTCAGTGGGTCAGTCCCAAGCCCACAATTGCGTGCTTTGTTGTGTGACCGACTCACACTGGGACACAAGACTCGTTCCAATGTTTGGCCCTAAGAACTTATATTACGTCCATAAATTTTACATATAGAACTCTTTGCAAACCGCCAATATAGACACTATTGATTCGGTCAGTCCACTGAGAGAATTTCTTTCTTTGTCTTCTTCTTGTTTTTCTATGAAATGATTTCGCCTTGCCAATTCCAACATTGTAGGGTTTTGATTCAGTCTCCAATAAGTTCTGCTCATTATAAGGTATCAATCTGTTATTAGTATTAATATTATCATTAGTTTTATCATTATTATTATTCCTTTTGAGTTTTCACATCAGTGTTAGCTGATGGTCTTTCACTGGAGTCTGAGTGACAGCAAGTCTCCTCAGGTCTCCAGGACTCTTCTGAGTATTCTGGCAGATTGCAGCAGTGCAGTGTTCTGAATGGTTTCAATCCTTCATCATCATTATTATTATTATTATTATTATTATTATTATTATTATTATTATTATTATTATTATTTGAGTTTTCACATCAGTGTTAGCTGATGGTCTTTCACTGGAGTCTGAGTGACAGCAAGTCTCCTCAGGTCTCCAGGACTCTTCTGAGTATTCTGCCAGATTGTAGCAGTGCAGTGTTCTGAATGGTTTCAATCCTTCCTCTGATATTCCTCTGACTTTCCAAACCCTTTTCTAATCCTTTTGGGACTGTTCCAAGTGCACCAACTACAATTGGTATAACTTTCACTTTCATATTCCATAACTTTTTCAGTTCTCTGGCAAGGTCCAGATATTTGTCAATTTTTTATTATTATTATTATTATTATTATTATTATTATTATTATTATTATTATCATTAGTTTTATTATTATTATTATCATTAGTTTTATTATTATTACATATATATTATTTCATTTGTTCTTTATTATTATCATTAGTTTTATTATTATGATCATTATCATTATTATTATCATTATTATTATTATTATTATTATTATTATTATTAATTTTATTATTAGATTTATCATTATTATTAGTTTTATTATTATTATAAAAGAAATTTATTATTATCGAAAGATACATATCGCAAGCAGCAGCCACCCCCACACCACAACCCCACTATAACGAACAGCCAGAGACCAGCGACATTTTCTTTCGCCAGTCTGAGGAAGGGAGTATTATGATCCTGAAAATTTACTAAATAAACGAAACTCTTCTAAAAAAACAACTGAGTTTCTTATATTTTTAATTTCTTTAATGCTTCACACTAATGTCCAAACTTGATATATGTACCTCCCACGAACGGATACTTATACCTAACTAAACACACACACACACACACACACACACACACACACATACACATACATTATATTATATATATATATATATATATATATATATATATATATAATATCTTTGAAAGGAACGAAAAATCAGCTGATGAGACTTGATTTTGGGGAGCTTTGTTAAAATCAACTTAGATTTATAAAGGCCCCAATTTTGGTCGAAATAAATTTATTATGGAATAACAGTGTTGAGTTTTTCCCTCCTTTAAAAGATAAATATTGCTCTGTATATAATCTAAAAAGTTTATTATACATTGAACTCTTTTTAGTGATTTAAAGATTCACTGTATTTATACATACTGGATCATACAATAATAATACAGTGTGTCTTAGAAATCACATATAGAATCATCCCTTACTACCAAGTTTTGGATACCTCTCATCTATATATATATATATATATATATATATATATATATATACTAAATCGTAGCCTTATATAAGAACTCTCCCATGAGGTACAAACATAGACATATATTCACACTATTTCAAGAAAAAGAACTGAGGCTGAAAGAAGTATACATAAATTTAAAGCTTTTTTTTCTTTTCTTTCTTTTTTCTTTCTTTTACAAGCAACAAACAAAAGAACGATAGAATCCCTTGTTTAGTTTACTTTCTACGCTTCTTCACATCATCTCTATCTTCTTCATCCTTCTCCGCATCCCCAGCCTCCGCCACTCCCCCGTCTCCCGCTCCATCGTTCACGTCTCTTGGGCTGCCGGTCTTCCCAACTGCCGCAGATCCATCACCCAAAAGAAGCAACCAATGATGTAAACAAGATAAATTGCCCGGGAAAATGACGAAGCAGAACAAAAGTCATCGTGTAGAAGCAATAGACGCTCTTGTCGGCGGCCATGTTTTGAGCTGACGTCAAAACACACAAGAAGCCATCCGTCTCTGATCTATGCCGTCGACCAAGACACTTATGGATGGCACAAGCAGACGATAAATTTTGCCGCCATAGATTTAGGGTCTTGTTTTTTGTTGGTCGTCCTTTTTTTCTTTTTTTGAGGGTTATTTTTATTACGATCTTTGTGTTCTTCATCTTTTTCTTATTTTTACTTTATTCTATTTTTTTGTGAGTGAGTGAAAGTCATTGCCTATAATTCTTATACGTTTTGGTCTGAGTTTCTCTTACATGAATACTGTCTTTTTTTATCTTTTTTTCATGTAAAAGAGGAGAGTTCTTTTTTCTTGGATTTTTTTTTCTAAGAGGATTTCCTTTATATTGTATTGTTTCTTTGTGGGATTTTTTTGTTTATTTTTTAAAATACTTTTTAGTTTCGTTTTCTTTTGTTTTTTTTGTTTTTCTGGGTTTCTACTTCGTTCTGACATTTATTTAGAGTTTTTCTTACACTTTCGTTTTATTTACAGGTCTCTAATTTGCTGTTAACGCTTGCTGTTATGACTTTTCTCATTTTTAACAATTCCGTAGCAAAATAAACAAGCCGAACATTCTTGTATTGATCCTATGAAAATGCTAACACCATATCAACGTATATACTCAAACATAAACACATGTATACGCATATTCCAATTTGAATAGATGTGTTCATATTGTGCATTAGGGTAGGTCGATTTTGGAACTGTAACGGCGAAAGTTGCAAATTAACTCAAAGGATTATCCCACAAAATATTTTTCTTAAAAACTTTGCTTTGATTTGATGAAAATATATTACAATCTTTTAGAATGTTCGGGATAGCTCAGTCGGTAGAGCGTTCGGCTAGAAACCATATGGTTCCTAGTTCGATACCGGCCTTCGCCAACTCAGCGTATGAGTAGCACAGGAATCTGTGCGGTAAAGTAAAGAGCTGATGTTAGGTGTGGCGCTCCGACTCAGACGCATAAAAAAACAATCTCCTTGGTCTAGCGTTGGTGAAAGGGGGATAGACTTCCTCGCTGATTGGCTGATACCGACTTTAGGCCCCCCGACGACTTTACATTTACTTTATATATATATATATATATATATATATATATATATATATAAGGTAAGATAGCATGGACATGGAATCAACGGCGCCTGGTTACTGAGTTTCTCGCCTATGCGATCTTGGTTTGTTTTGTTTTACGGCATGTCAACCTCTGTGGGTCATTTAATACCGACAAAGTTTTGAAATAAATTCATTCTTAATAGATGCTCTATTTTGGTATAAACACAGTTTACTATTCAACCCATAGACGATACCTTAACAGGTACTACCACTACTATGCGATATTCAGACCAAATCATTAAACTGTCAGTAATCAGGTGTCGTTGACTCCATGTCTACGCTACCTAAACTTAAATATGAATACTCTATCAATAATATTGAGCACTGTTTACTTATATGCCCCCATATATATATATATATATATATATATATATATATATATATATATAATAAGTAATCTACAGACACGTATTTCGAGGTTTCACCTCTCATCAGTGTGGTTATACCTTAACAGCTACCCCTGGCCGGGTTTGAGATCTGAATGAATTTTCGTCCGCCAAGTCTCTTACCCATGCAGCCAGTAGCGGCTGTCAAATATATGAGAATATTTAATTAATACATTTCTAAGCGGAAATGAATTCACTAGAGTCCTCTAACTTTTGTAAACAAAGCGAGGGTTAGCTACACGCCAGAACGGTGAATTTTACAATTAAATCCCCTATTTAGAGAACTCAACCAAAGTGGGAGTATATATATATATATATTATATATATATATATATATATATATATATAATTTTCGAATTCATCAGCGTCAAAAAAAATCAACCGAAATAATTGCAGTCCTCAACAAAAACATAACCGCAAAAAAGGTTTTTGCAGAAACATCAGAGAAATTAAAGGTATCCTGACGAGAGCAAAAAGCGTGAAACCTTGGGTAGATGCCTACAAAAAACAGTTATATTTAATAATTGAATAAATAAATAAAGCTCCTACAACTTGTAGTTGAGCACTGTGATTTCCTTATTTCATCTCGGAAAAAAATTACCTAAAGGAGCTGATGGTAGGTGTGGCGCTCCACCTCAAATGCTAAAAATAATCTGATGAAAAGGGGATAGACTCCCTCGCTGTCAGGCTGATACCGATTTTAGGCCGCCCCGACGACTTTATATATATATATATGAATGCGTGCGCTTTTCTCTTTTTTTTAAATTATTCCTTTATTAATTTTTTTTAATTTATTTTATTTTATTTATTTATTTTGTAAATACCTGTATTGAATATATTTTTTATACCTTTTGATATATGTTGTAGAGGTGCCGATACGCTGGTATTTTCAAGATAATGCATATAAAGACGAAAAACTGTTGAATTTTCAAGGTATTCTATAAGTTCTTACTGATACATTTTAGCTTATACTGCGGTGAAACGGATATATATTCTTGTAATTTAATCACAATAAGGCTAGTTTAGTCAGAAAGTGAGAGCACATGGATTGGACTCAAATTAACATTCTTTCTCGATATCGACTAGGACTAGAAACGCTTGGAAGTTATGAGCGAGACATAAACAAAACAGATTAAGGATACCTTTTGTAGCAAATATATAAATTGGAACGTAAAATGTACATTTTTTAGTATTATTCGGACTATTGCTCTCATCTTTATTTCGGCCGATCTACCCCCGGCCTTCTTCAGGTATTTCTTGTCGGACTTGAGAGCCTTCTTGAGCTTGGGAACCTTCTCGAACTCGGGAACCTTCTTTTTGAACTCTGGAACTTTCTTTACGAATTCTGGAACCTTCTTGACGTAATCGGGAACCATCACGGAACTTTCGAAAAGAAGGTTCCCGAATCCGACAAGAAATACCCGAAGAAGGCCGGAGGGCACATCGGCCGAAACGTTGTACAGATAACAATAAAGATGAGGACAATAGTCCGAATAATCCAAATAGTACTAATTATCAAGCCTCATCGAAAAAAAATCAGAAAATAATGTAGATAACAATAAAGATGAGGACAATAGTCCGAATAATCCAAATAGTACTAATTATCAAGCCTCATCTAAAAGAATTCAGAGAAATAGTGTAGATAACAATAAAGATGAGGACAATAGTCTGAATAATCCAAATAATACTAATTATCAAGCCTCATCTAAAAAATTCAGAGAAATAGTGTAGATAACAATAAAGATGAGGACAATAGTCCGAATAATCCAAATAATACTAATTATCAAGCCTCATCTCATAAATTCAGAGAAATAGTACATATTTTTCAATATTCTAAAGCTTTCTTTAACCCCCAAAGACTTTAGTACTTCTTTCTTTCTCTAGACGCTCAACATTGAATGAGTAAAAGTAAAGTCGTTGGGGTGGCCTAATGTCGGTATCAACCAGTTACTGGTATGACCGAGAACTGTTCACAACCTCGTATATTAGAATTATTAATGATTTCTGTTTTTTGTTTTTTTGTTTTGTTTTGTTTTTGTTTTTTGTTTTTTCTGGCCTTTCCATATTCGATTTTTAAGATGCATCTTTTTTCTTTCTTTTTTTTTTGTTTCCCAACCAGTGGGTCAGGGTCAACAGTTTAGTACCTATCCTCATCTGGCCACGCACGACCACAAACGAATGATTGGGGGACCGACAGGCGGTCAAAGCGACGCCAGTGATAAGACAATAAAAATTGTCTTGGAAAATCGAGAACTTTGGCAAAAGTTTCATACTCTCGGCACGGAGATGATCATCACAAAGACGGGACGGTAAGTAACGAGATTATTTCATGCATTTTCTTTTTTTCTTTTTTGTTTTTTTGCTTTTTTTTTTGGGGGGGGGTATTATTTTTTCTTTTGTTTTTTTCTTTGTTTTTTTTTTTTCTTATCTTTTCTTTCCTTTTTTTCTTTTCTTTTTCTTTTCTTTTTTCTTTTCCTTATTTTTTTTTCTTAATTTTTCTTTTCTTTCGTTTTCTTTTCTTTTTTGTTTGTTTGCTTTATTTTATTTATCTTTTTTTTTTTTGTGGGGGGGGTTCTTATTTTTTTCTTTTGTTTTTTTCTTTCTTTTTTCTTTTTTTTTTTTTTTTATTATTCTTCTTTTTTCTTTTCTTTTTCTTTTCTTTTTTCTTTTTTCCTTGTTTTTTTTCTTATATTTTCTTTTCTTTTTTCTTTTCTTTTCTTTTTGTTTGTTTGCTTTTTTTTGGGGGGGGGCGGGGATCTTATTTTTTCTTTTGTTTTTTTCTTTGTTTTTTTTCTTTCTTTTTTCTTTGTTTTTTTCTTCTTTTTCTTTTCTTTCTTTCTTTTTTTTTTTTTTCTTTTTTCTTTTCTTTTTTCTTTTTCTTATTTTTTCTTTTCTTTCGTTTTCTTTTTTCTCTTTCTTTTTTTCGGCTAGGGCAGTAGAATACGCCGACTGCACCCCTGCAATAAAATGTTTCAATGTTTTAAATAATTTTTTTTACATATTGTCTTTATTGATTAAATAAATTCTATTTTGCATCGAACAAGACTTTCGTGTGTGAAGAAAAAGTGGAAGTGAATCCGATAGTATGTAATGCTGTGAAAAATTGAAAAAACACATTTTTTGAATACTCGCAGACTTCTTATTTTCAGTAACACTTTATTTTTCCTCAAACTAACAAAAGCCCTGATGAAGATCTATCGAAACAGACCGAAACACTGCAGCGTAGGCGAAATAAACATAACTCGTTTATAAACTTGTCTTTTTTCAATCTTCACAATATTACACACACATATATATGTGTGTGTATATATATATATATATAATATATATATATATATGTGTGTGTGTGTGTGTGCGTGTGTGTGTATATATATATATATATATATATATAATATATATATATATATATATATATTTAACTAATCAGTAATAATAAATAATGCTGTTTTAACGTAGCAATCGAAGGTCTAGCCTAACGACTATTTATTGACCAATCAGATATTGCGTGTGCAGAATATTCGCTTTGAATATTGACTCATTGGATTCCGATTGGTCAGTTGTGTGATGACGTTTAAATTAAAGTCGATCAAGAAATAGACTTTACTAATATTGACGAAACGGTTATGTATTTTGTCTGCTACTTAGGAATCCATTTGCAAATCAATTGTTGACACACAAAGGCGCTGTATTTGTTCAAATAACTTGAACAAAATGATTAGCAGGGTTAGCTGGCGATGCCCAGGGAAAATATAAGTGTGCGTATGTGTTTATATATATGTATATATATATCTGTGTGTGTGTGTGTGTGTGTGTGTGTGAATATACCGAGATAGATTACATAGATATGAAAATAGATAGTTTGATATGATGATAGATAGATAGATATGAGATAGATAGATAGATAAATATGATGATAGATAGATAGATAGATAGATAGATATGAAGATAGATAGATAGATAAATATGATGATAGATAGATAGATAGATAGATAGATAAATATGATGATAGATAGATAGATAGATAGATAGATAGATAGATAGATAGAAAATATGAAGATAGATAGATAGATAGATATGAAGATAGATAGATATATATAGACAGATAGATATGAGATAGATAGATATTAAGATAGATAGATATGAAGATAGATAGATAGATAGATGATAGATAGATAGATAGATAGATAGATAGATAAATAGATGATAGATAGATAGATAGATAGATAGATAGATAGATAGAAAGATATGAAGATAGATAGATAAGATAGGTATATATGAAGATAGATAGATAGAAATATATGAAGATAGATAGATATATATAGACAGATAGATATGAAGATAGATAGATATTAAGATAGATAGATATGAAGATAGATAGATAGAAAAATATGAAGATAGATATGTAAAGAGAGAGATAGATAGATAGATAGATAGATAGATAGATAGATAGATAGATATGAAGATAAATAGATAGATAGATAGATAGATAGATGAAGATAGATAGAAGATATGAATATATATATATAATATATATATATATATATATATATATATATATAATATATATATATAGATAGATAGATAGATAGATAGATAGATAGATATAAAAATAGATGGATAGATAGATAGATATGAAGATAGATAGATAGAAAGATATTAAGATATATATATATATATATATATATATATAGAGAGAGAGAGAGAGAGAGATAGATAGATAGATAGATAGATAGATAGATAGATATAGATATAGATATATAGATATAGATATGAAAATAGATAGATAGATAGATATGATCATAGATATGAACATAGATATATAGATAGACATATAGATAGATATGAAGTTAGATATGAAGATAGACATGAAGATAGGTTATTAGATATGACGATAAATAGTTAGATTGATAGATAAAATAAGAACATACCGAAATGGATAGGTAGGTAGATAGATGTATATGTGTATAGATATATAGATAGATAATGTTTATACGGAACTATTTCCAAAAAGCCCCCCCCATGCCGCTACCGCCTATGTCGCGTGTCAACTTTGTGATGGGAGGAGCAATCGAATCGGGGGGGTTGTTGTGGGGGAGTGTTTTTTTTCTGCCTGGTTCATCCGGACCCATCTGGATGATACGGAGATAAATTTAGTTTCAAAAAACGGCGCCAGACTAAAAGGTGTTAAGATTTAGGGCGATCTGAGACCGCCCTGCTCAAAATGGTTCGGGTAAGGTACAGCTCCAAGGGGTGGGGGGGGGGCTGGATGATGTAGGGGTTTGGGCAGAGAGGGGCGTGGATGCTGTGCTGGGTAAACAGAGGAAAGGAGAATAAAAAGGGGTCGGTAAATGAGAAAGAGAGAGAACTGTCAGTAGGGAAGCAGCAGAGCGGGAAAGATTGGAGAGTAAGGAGTGTGTATTAGGAGAGTAAGTCGTCAAAAGTGCAAATAGACAGAAAAAACAACAGCATACATATTCGTACGTCAATGTTTACATATACACACACATTATATATATATATATATATATATATATATATTATATTCACCTTTATATATATTATATATATATATATATATATATATATATATATATATATATATAGAGAGAGAGAGAGAGAGAGAGAGAGAGAGAGAGAGAGAGATAAATAGATAAAATATGAAGATAGATAGATAGATAGATATGGATAGATATAGATAGATATGACGATAGATAGATAGATAAATAGATAGATATGAAGATAGATAGATAGATAGATATGAGGATAGATAGATAGATAGATAGATATGATATATATATATATTATATATATATATATAGAGAGAGAGAGAGAGAGAGAGAGAGAGATAGAGAGAGAGATAGATAGATAGATAGATAGATAGATATGAAGATAGATAGATAGAAAGATATGAAGATAGATATATATATATATATATAGATAGATATTAAGATAAATAGATAGATATGAAGATAGCTATATAGATAGATATATACATAGATATATAGATAGATATGAAGTTATATATATATATATATATATATATATATATATATATATATATATATATATATAAACCAAAAGACGTTAAGAAGCAGAAATGCACACCTATTCATATCAGAACTCAAACTACCAAAATAGAAGTAAATAAATATTCTACGATCTTTACGATGCACATAAAAATTCGTTTTTAGTATAATATTCACCTTTTTATATATATATATATATATTATATATATATATATATATATATATATAAATTACTGAAATGAGTTTTATGTGCATCGTAAAGATCGTAGAATATTTATATTCTTCTATTTTGGGAGTTGGAGTTCCGATGTGAATAGGTATGTATGTGTGGATTTCTGATTCTCAACGTCTTTTCGTTTATATAAGCAATATATATATATATATATATATATATATATATATATATATATATATATATATATATATATATCACGGATAACGATTTGAAAAGTTAAAGAATGGTAGATATTAACCATACTATATAACAATTTTTTTTCTCTCAGATAATATGAGTTATTTCTCCGAATTTGTTTTAGATGAGACTTGATAATTTAGATTATTTGGATTATTCGGACTATTGTCCTCATCTTTATCCAAAGTCTCTCGATTACAACATGCCCATTATTATCTTCAAAGGTTGCATTTGCGTGTGATAACATTTATAACACAAATGTTATTCTTGGACTCTCTCTCTCTCTCTCTCTCTCTTCTCTCTCTCTCTCTCTCTCTCTCTCTCTCTCTCTCTCTCTCTCTCTCATTTGCCAACTCTATTTTCTTTTTCTCTCTTTCCCCCTCTTTTTTCATGATTTCTCTTCCTATTCTTCTCTCCATTTTTTTTACTGTCATTTCTTTTCTTATTCTCTCTCCTTTTCGCCTCTCTCTCTCTCTCTCTCTCTCTCTCTCTCTCTCTCTCTCTCTCTCTCTCTTCTCTCTCTGTCATTTCTATATTTATTATCTCTCTCTCCCTTTCTCGTTTACCCAATCTTTCTCCGTCATTTATTTTTTTTAACTCTCTCTCTCTCTCTCTCTCTCTCTCTCTCTCTCTCTCTCTCTCTCTCTCTCTCTCTCTCTCTCTCTCTCTCTCTCACTGCTAATTTGCTCTTTGCCCTGAACTCCCCTCCCCACAAATCTCCCGAAATCCATTGCTGTTAAACTAACAATCCCCTTCGCTACTCCGAACTAATACCACCATCCCCACCGACCCATTCATCCTCATTCCTTTTTTCTTTTCTTTTTTCTTTTTTTTTTTTCTTTTTTGACAAAATTCTGACTATTTATTCAATGAAAATCTGCTTTATTCGATTATAAGATTTTGTTAAATTTTAGGAATTCCGAATTTGAGAAAGAAAAAAATTTCATCTATTCCACCCTCACCAGCCTCTGCTTTCAAAAATGGCTTCCACGTTCCCCACACCATCCCCACACCACCCTTGGTTACTCACGCATTTCCGGAAACTCAATGGTAAATTACGAACCTGATGGTCGAATCATCTGAGGTTCCATACCTGGCAATTCGTAAGATCTTCACCTAGAGAAAATGATTTTTATCTCAAATGATTGCACATAGAATATATATATATATATATATATATTATATATATATAAAATAAAATAAAAATAAAACCTTGCTTAGAGGCGAATCAAATCTGGAATAATAATTAAAATAAAATAAAAAGAAATGATCAGACACACAGACATAAGCACCACGCACACACACATACGCTTACATTTACACAAACAAGCACGCACACACACACACACTTACACACACAAACACACACATAAGCAAGCACCCCAACCATACACATACACACACAGAATTTGGAAGACCCAAGACAAAACGAATCTAGCAGCCGCTAAGACAACTTCAGTTCCAGTATTCTTCTGAGGATGGGAATTTTCGTCCCGAAATATTAAGAAATAAAATGACAGGTTAACAAAAAACATCATAGTACCTTCTTTTTCTTTACACTCGCATTGTGACAGCCTTCAAAACCAACCAACAAACCAATATATATATATATATATATATATATATATATATATATATATATTCTAAGAAAAATTGAAAAAAACACAGGTTTAAATAAGTTAAGTGGTAAGTTTAACTTAACTTATTTAAACCTATGTTTTTTTTCAATTTTTCTTGATATACTACATACCGTCGGATTCACTTCCTTTTCTTCACACACATATATATATATATAATATATATATATATATATATATATTTAGAAAGGAAGGAAAAACTCAACACCGTAATTCCATAATAAATTTATTTCGATCAAAATTGGGGCCTTTATAAATCTAATTGATTTAATATAGCTCCCCAAAATTTCGTCTCATCAGATGATAGATCAGGATAATTACAGTGTATCTTAGAAATCACATATAGAATCATCCCTTACTACCAAGTTTTGGATACCTCTCATATATATATATATATATTATATATATATATATATATATATATATTATATATTATTATTATTATTATTATTATTTCACTCTTTGTGAGTTTTCACAGCACTGTTAGTTGGTGGTCTTTCACTGTAATTTGAGTGATAAGTCTCTTCAGGTCTCCAGGACTCTCCTGAGTATTCGAGCTGATTTCAACAATGCCGTTGTCTGGATGATCTCAATTCTTCCTCTGATTTCTAGTCCCTCTAGTAATTATTTTCTAAGCTTTTGGGGACCGTTCCTAGTGCCCCAACTACTATCGGCATCACTTTCACCCTTTTCTTCCACAGTATTTTTCTTTTCAATTCTCTAGCGAGGTCTAAGTATTATCATTATTATTATTATTATTAT
Organism: Doryteuthis pealeii; assembly: GCA_023376005.1. NCBI lineage: Eukaryota > Metazoa > Mollusca > Cephalopoda > Myopsida > Loliginidae > Doryteuthis > Doryteuthis pealeii. Next base: position 23,014,136 of record CM042176.1, on the reverse strand, counting down.
TATTATTATTATTATTATTATTATTATTATTATTTCGTTCTCAATAAAAATGGAGGATAGTTCCGTCTAAGATGAAACCGTGTCACGACCACAAGGCGCCTTTTTACTGGCTGTGATCTTTGTATTATTGCGTCTGAGATGTAATTTGATAGGCCAATGTCGCGTCTTAAGCTGTCGGTGGAAATAGCGCGTGTTTTGTTTTTTTTCTTTAGAGTTTTCTTTTTCTTTTTTAAAAACCACGATTATGTTCGAAGTTAATCTTATGATCAAACTTATGTGATGTCACAATTCGTTACCAATTTATCAGTTATAAACATAATCATTTTTTTTATAAGGCATTCACCGTTGAGAGCAACGATTGTGCGTAATATGCACGAGGTTTAAAATTTTGAACTTTTTGGCGAAAGGGGAGAAAGGGTTAGGGTTAGGGATCGAGAAAAAAATTGAAGGTCAACAAAAAGTTTGTGGATAAATTTTGAACTTAAAGAAAATAATCTAGACTCACCATTACATGAATCATTTATAATTATGAATTATATTTAATGGTACATCGACACCTATATGGTATATATGCCATGTATTTTGATATTGTAGAAAATTGATAGACTACACAGAACTGAATACCCTTGTATCATATTTCAATTACTAAGCAAACCTTATATATATATATATATATATATATATATATATATATATATATATGAAAAAAGACATCAATAGATAGAAAAAAAGATATAGATAAATAGACAGATAGATAGAAAAAGACATAGATAGATAGATAGATAGATAGATAGATAGATAGATAGATAGAAAAAACAGACAGATAGATAGATAGATAGATAGATAGATAGATAGATAGATAGATAGAAAAAAGACAGACAGACAGACAGAAAGATAGATAGATAGATAGATAGATAGATAGATAGATAGAAAAAAGACAGACAGACAGACAGATAGATAGATAGATAGATAGATAGATAGATAGAAAAAGACAGATAGATAGATAGAAAAAGATGATAGATAGATAGATAGATAGATAGATAGATAGATAGAGAAAAAACATAGATAGATAGATAGATAGATAGATAGAAAAAGACAGACAGACAGACAGACAGACAGATAGATAGATAGATAGATAGATAGATAGATAGATAGATAGAAAAAAGACAGACAGATAGATAGATAGATAGATAGATAGAAAGAAAAAAGACATAAATAGATAGATAGTATAGACTGGTATGGTAGGTAGATAGATATGAATAGACTGGCATAGATATGAAAAAAATATAGATAGATTTGAATAGACTGAGATAGATAGATAGATAGATAGATAGATAGATAGATAGATAGATCTCTCTGTTTGCAAATACAGTGCGTACGTATAAATTCACGTGCATTACAATCCATTTTTTTTAATTTACGCGAAGCTTTTCTTTCTTTTTTTTTTTTCTTCTTTTTCTTTTTTTTTCTCTTTTTCCTTTTTTTCTTTTGGTTTGTTTGTTTTTCGACGCCATATGTAGCCAGTCCTCCATATCAGAACGCGCTTTCTTCATTTGTCGACGATTAAAAAAAAAAAAAGTCAAAATTAGAAAATAAGAAAGTGGTGTGTACTCCCACCAGTCAACACCCACATTTTGTGAGGGGGGGGTTAGGCGGGTCTGGGGGAGGGGGTGCTGATCTCTCAGAGTCTGTGTTTGTCTCTGTGGTTCCTTACCATAGAGGACAGATGGCCGCCAACGTTTGACACCACCACCCCCCAATCCCTTACCCACGGTAAATTGCCCAGAAGACAAATAAAAAAAACACACACACAGTCATTGGCATTCTATCAATATATGGGTGCCAATGCGAGATAAATTAAGATGGTTGGTGACTCCAGTAAGTGTTTATGTAATACAGTGTGTGGCTCTGTGTGTGGTGTGTATGTGTGTGTGTGTGTCTGTGTGTGTGTGTGTGTCACTGCGCATGTCTCAACAATTTTACTATAAAAATATATTGGACAATGGTGATTTTTACTATGAAAATGGATGCATTTTTGGTTTTTACTATAAAAATGCATGATTTTTACTAAAATGCATTGGCAATGATTTTTACTATAAAGCAATGGACAATGATTTTTACTATAAAAATAACTATGAAATGAATTTGAACAATGATTTTACTATAAAAATGTTTTGGACAATGATTTTTACTATAAAAATGCATTGGACAATGATTTTTACTATAAAAATGTATTGGACAATGATTTTTACTATAAAAATACATTGGACAATGATTTTTACTATAAAAATGTATTGGACAATGATTTTTACTATAAAAATGTATTGGACAATGATTTTTACTATAAAAATGCATTGGACAATGATTTTTACTATAAAAATACATTGGACAATGATTTTTACTATGAAAATGCATTGGACAATTATTTATAGATAGATAGATAGATAGATAGATATAAAGGGAATGTAGTTGATTGGGTAAGATATGGAAAAACTGAGATAGAGAGATAGATAGATAGAGTGATAGATCTATCTATTACAATTAAACGTGTGAGCATGCGCGTATTGGTGTGTGGGGAAATAGGAACCATTTTTGAAAAAATTTCTATTTATTTATAAAATATATTGATATAAGAAAAGAACCACTCTTGACTGATAAATTATTTATTTATTTATTGATCTACTAGGAAAAAGAAGACGGGTTAGGGTTAGGGTTTAGGGTTAGTTTAATGGGAAAATAAATAATTTATCAGTCAAGAGTGGTTCCCCTTTGTATAGGAAATAACCAGGTTATACGTTATTAGACACCAGTGTTATTATTAATGCAAGTGGTCCTAATGAATAGAAGGATATGGAAATTTATTAAATTTGAAGACTTATTGGAGTTACTCCCAGTCTGCCCTACTATTTACCCATAGATGGAGGAAGAATAGATAAATTCATGCCTTTCCCAAGGGATTTACTGTTTATTAAATCATCGGTTATTTCCTATAACTCCAACATAAACAAAGGGGAACCACTCTTGACTGATAAATTATTTATTTATTTATTGATCTACTAGGAAAAAAGAAGACGAGTTTAGGGTTAGGGTTAGTTTAAAGGGAAGAGGAATAAATAATTTATCAGTCAAGAGTGGTTCCCCTTTTGTATAGGAAATAACCAGGTTATACGTTATCCCATAGATGGAGGAAGAATAGATGAATCCATGCCTTTCCCAAGGGACTTACTGTTTATTAACTCATCGGTTATTATTAGAAGTCTAACATAAATAAAGGGAACCACTCTTGACTGATAAATTATTTATTTATTTATTGATCTACTAGGAAAAAAAAGACGAGTTTAGGGTTAGGGTTAGTTTAAAGGGAAGAGGAATAAATAATTTATCAGTCAAGAGTGGTTCCCCTTTTGTATAGGAAATAACCAGGTTATACGTTATCCCATAGATGGAGGAAGAATAGATGAATCCATGCCTTTCCCAAGGGACTTACTGTTTATTAACTCATCGGTTATTATTAGAAGTCTAACATAAATAAGGGGAACCACTCTTGACTGATAAATTATTTATTTATTTTTGATCTACTAGGAAAAAAGAAGACGAGTTTAGGGTTAGGGTTAGTTTAAAGGGAAGAGGAATAAATAATTTATCAGTCAAGAGTGGTTCCCCTTTTGTATAGGAAATAACCAGGTTATACGTTATCCCATAGATGGAGGAAGAATAGATGAATCCATGCCTTTCCCAAGGGACTTACTGTTTATTAACTCATCGGTTATTATTAGAAGTCTAACATAAATAAAGGGGAACCACTCTTGACTGATAAATTATTTATTTATTTATTGATCTACTAGGAAAAAAGAAGACGAGTTTAGGGTTAGGGTTAGTTTAAAGGGAAGAGGAATAAATAATTTATCAGTCAAGAGTGGTTCCCCTTTTGTATAGGAAATAACCAGGTTATACGTTATCCCATAGATGGAGGAAGAATAGATGAATCCATGCCTTTCCCAAGGGACTTACTGTTTATTAACTCATCGGTTATTATTAGAAGTCTAACATAAATAAAGGGGAACCACTCTTGACTGATAAATTATTTATTTATTTATTGATCTACTAGGAAAAAAGAAGACGAGTTTAGGGTTAGGGTTAGTTTAAAGGGAAGAGGAATAAATAATTTATCAGTCAAGAGTGGTTCCCCTTTTGTATAGGAAATAACCAGGTTATACGTTATTAGACACCAGTGCACACGACCATGTGCGAGTTGACAGTAGAAGTCAGTAACTGAAACAAAGCGTGAGTAAACAGAAGTTGTTGAAAGGTGCACGTTTGTAACTAATGGTTATTCATAGGGAGAAGGGCGGGGGGAATCCAGAGGAGGGTCACCTGTAATTACAGTTATTTGCGTGGAAGCGGGTGGACACGGAGTTGGACACCAGCCGCAGGGGCCACCCGTATGTGACAGTGAAACTTTGAGAAAAAAAAAAGGGGTGGTCGGATGCTGAGAGAGAGAGAGAGAGAGAGAGAGAGGGCCAATTCAGGGTATATCCTCTAACTGAGTGTGTTTGTTTTTGTTGTTGTTGTTGTTGTTGTTGTTGTTGTTGTAACGGGGTTTGGGGGGATCTGACGTGTTTGACTGTCCTCCTACCACTACCACCTACCACCAAATTCTTTCCATGGAGGTCGGGTGGGGGGGGGAGAAATAAAACGTGGCTTGCTTAAGAAGTATCGTATTTTGTGCAAATATTGAAATAATTAGTAGGTTCATTGTAGATGGGGGTGGGGTTTGCGAAGGGAGGGTGGGGTACGCCCAAAATGGCTGCATTTGTCGGGATGTGTCTGTGTGTCGACAGAAATAAGATTTACCTACATTGGCTTCTTGAACAAACAGGATTTAGTTGTTATTTTGATCTACATTCATTGATTTTAATGGCATTTCAAATCTTCTGGGGTTATCTTATGTCTAGAGGTTAGGGAATCGTGTTCATTGTTTCATAAGAGTGATAATGACTGACAATATTTTTTTAATCAAAATAAATAAAAGATGTTACTAATACTGCTAGTATTAAAAAACATAACAACCAATAGATAGATAAGAAAAGAATTAGATAGATAGATAGATAGATAGATATAAACCGACTGAAATAGATAGATAGATAGATAGATAGATAGATAGATAGATAGATAGATAGATAGATAGATAGATAGATAGATAGATAGATAGATAGATAGATAGATAGATAGATAGATAGATAGATAGATAGATAGAACAGACCGAGATAGATAGATAGATAGATAGATAGATAGATAGATAGATAGATAGATATGAACAGGCCGAGATAGATAGATAGATAGATAGATAATAGATAGATAGATAGGAACAGGCCGAGATAGATAGATAGATAGATAGATAGATAGATAGATAGATATGAACAGGCCGAGATAGATAGATAGATAGAAACAGACTGAAATAGATAGGTAGATAGATAGGTAGATAGAAACAGACTGAGATAGATAGATAGATAGATAGATAGATAGATAGATAGATAGATAGATAGATATGAACAGACCGAGATAGATAGATAGATAGATAGATAGATAGATAGATAGATAGATAGATATGAACAGGCCGAGATAGATAGATAGATAGATAGATAGATAGATAGATAGGAACAGGCCGAGATAGATAGATAGATAGATAGATAGATAGATGGATAAATAGATAGATATGAACAGGCCGAGATAGATAGATAGATAGATAGATAGATAGATAGATAGATAGATAGATATGAACAGGCCGAGATAGATAGATAGATAGATAGATAGATAGATAGATAGATAGATAGATAGATAGATATAAACATACCGAGATATGTAGATAGATAGATATGAACATGCCGAGATAGATAGGTGGATAGATATAAACAGACCGAAATAGATAGGTAGATAGATATATATGAACAGACTGGGATAGATAGACAGTGAGATAGGTAGATAGATATAAACAGACCTAGATAGGTAGATAAATATAAACAGACTGAAATAAATAGATAGTAGATAAATATAAACAGACTGAGTAGATAGGTGATAAATATAAACAGACTGAAATAGATAGGTAGATAAATATAACAGACTGAAATAGATAGGTAGATAAATATAAACAGACTGAGATAGATAGGTAGATAAATATAAACAGACTGAAATAGATAGGTAGATAAATATAAACAGACTGAAATAGATAGGTAGATAAATATAAACAGACTGAGATAGATAGGTAGATAAATATAAAACAGACTGAGATAGATAGGTAGATAAATATGAACAGACTGAAATAGATAGGTAGATTATAAACAGACTGAGATAGATAGGTAGATAAATATGAACAGACTGAAATAGATAGGTAGATAAATATGAAGACTAGAACAGACTGAGATAGGTAGATAAATATAAACAGACTGAGATAGATAGGTAGATAAATATAAACAGACTGAAATAGATAGGTAGATAAATATGAACAGACTGAAATAGATAGGTAGATGAATATAAACAGACTGAAATAGATAGGTAGATAAATATGAACAGACTGAAATAGATAGGTAGATGAATATAAACAGACTGAAATAGAGAGGTGGATAAATATAAACAGACTGAAATGGATATATATGAACAGACTGAGATATACTAATAATATTAATCTACCAATGTTTTTCGGGATTACATTTATTCTTTGCAAACGTTATGATCTTCTACATTAATATCAACATTGTTTTAATTGTATGTCTCTTTTATTTCACAGGCGGATGTTCCCCACCCTCAAAGTTAGCCTGGAAGGTTTGGACCCACACACCAAGTACATTCTCCTGATCGACGTCCTCCCGGTCGATGACTGTCGCTACAAATACCACAATTCGGAGTGGGTGGTCACTGGAAAGGCCGAACCGCACATGCCCGGTCGCCTATACGTTCACCCGGACTCGCCAGCCTCAGGGGCACATTGGATGAAACAGCCAGTTTCCTTTCACAAGCTAAAACTGACCAATAACAACTTGGACCAAAATGGACATGTGAGTTAACCTTTATTATTATTTACACCTTTTGAGTTTTCACATCAGCATCAGCTGATGGTCTTTCACTGGAGTCTGAGTGACAGCAAGTCTCCTCAGGTCTCCAGGACTCTTCTGAGTATTCTGGCAGATTGCAGCAGTGCAGTGTTCTGAATGGTTTCAATCCTTCCTCTGATATCCAAACTTTCCAAACCCTTTTCCAATCCTTTGGGGACCGTTCTAAGTGCACCAACTACAATTCGTATCACTTTGACTTTCATATTCCATAACTTTTTCAGTTCTCTAGCAAGGTCCAGATTATTATTATTATTATTATTATTATTATTATTATTATTATTATTATTATTATTATTATTCCTTTTGAGTTTCCCACACCAGCATAAGCTGATGGTCTTTCACTGTAGTCTGAGTGACAATAAGTCTCCTCAGGTCTCCAGGACTCTTCTGAGTATTCTGGATGATCTCAATTCTTCCTTTGATTTCCAGTTTAAAGGACTTTTCCAAGTGCACCAACTACAATTGGTATCACTTTCACCCTCATATTCGTCAGCTTTTTTAATTCTTTAGCAAGGTCCAGGTATTTGTCTATCTTTTCGTTTTCTTTCATCTTCACCCTCGGATCTTCTGGAACTGCAAAATCTACCAGTTGACAAGTTCTGTTTTTCTTGTTAATCAATACTACGTCCGATCTTCTGTCCGGGATTAGGTGATCCGTCTGTATCTCAAAGTCCCATAGAATTCTATGCACCCCATTTTCAGGGACAGAATCACGGTTTGTGCATATACCATTTAGTAGCAAGGTAAAAGTTTAATTTCTTGCACAATTCCCAGAGGATCACCTTTCCCACTCAGTCATGTTTAGTTTGCACTCCCTTCATTTCATATATATATATATATATATACATATATATATATATATATATATATATAATATATATATATATATATATATACATATATATATATATACATATATATATATATATATATATATATATATATATATTATATAATATATATATATATATATATATATATATATATATATATATATATATACATATATATATATATATATATATATATATATATATACATATATATATATATATATATATATATATATACATATATATATATATATATATATATATATATATATATATAGTTATAATTAATTAATTAACAAAATTAGGTATAACTTTAATTAAGCACATAATCTCCCACAAATTGCCGGCCTTTGCCATTTCAAACACATTGTTTGACTACTTCATACTGTCGTGCCATAAGTCACCCAAAAAAGTGCGATATACATACCAGTTTAAAATGAACGAGAAATTCTGGGGAAGCCAGCTAGTGTAGTGGTTAGAATGTCCGCCTGATAGGTAGGGTTCGAATCACGCACAAAGCACTGCCCTCTCTATAGCTCTGCTGATGAGGCCTAATAGGCTGAAATGTACATACAGAGATTACTTTTTCTCGATTTGTGTATGCTTTACATTTAAACCGATATGCACGCCTAATTCCTTTAGTTATAATTAATTAATTAACAAAATTAGGTATGACTTTAATTAAGCACATAATCTCACCAAAATTGTCGGCCTTTGCCATTTTTCAAACACATTGTTTGACTACTTCATATATATATATATATATATATATTGGAGGCACTCGATGTGTTATGGTTATTGTCGTAAGCGATGGATACGGTGACAAGTGTTCAAATCCTAGACGAGACTGTTTACATTTCACATAGTGCTAATATACTTGGGAAAGGTGTGAATCCAACTATTCTCCATTTCCTATGAGTAAATAGTAGGGCAGACTGGGCTCTTTAACCTTGGTATGGCGCTGGATTTGGCCAAATACGTATATATGTGGGTCGAGGAATGAGATAAGCCCGTGGTCCATAGTCTTGTGATGTTAGCGTGTCAATATACTTACAGAATAGATACGTAGGTTCGTATGTGAACGTTGCGTGCGTGCGCTTGGGCATCCTTTTCTAATCAAGTAAGTAAGCCAATGATCTACCTTTGAAACAACTTTGATCTCCTCTCCCTAGAATCCTCCTTTGAACGAATCTTTTGATCTGAACTTTGAATATTTTCATTGGCAAATTGTCAAAGGAAACAGAGAACCATTTTGGAGTCGCAAAAATGGTTGACAACAGCCTATGTCACAGATGTTAATTATTTTACCCTTTTTGCATATATATATATATATATATATATATATATATATATGAGGAAAAATGAGTACAGAAAAGAAAAATGTAAATGGATAAAATGAATTTAATCGATATCACATTAATCGATACCACTTACACATGTGTTTCGGTCAGTTTATGTGTGTGAAAATATTTCGCACACATAGAAGAATCGACCTTCATCAGAGTGAACATTTATTTTTCTCTGATGAAGGTCGATTCTTCTATGTGTGCGAAATATTTTCACACACATAAACTGACCGAAACACATGTGTAAGTGATATCGATTGACGTGATATCGATTAAATTCATTTTATCCATTTACATTTCTTTTCTGTACTCATTTTTCCTCATATTGTCGGATTCAATTCCTTTTTCCATTTTTACACATATATATATATATATATATATAATCTTCATCCTCTGATTTCCAGTTCCTCTAGTCTCTTTTCTTAGGTTTTGTGTATCGTACCAAGTGCACCAATTCTCTAGCAAGGTCCAGGCATTTGCCCAGCTTTTCGTTTTCTTTCATCTTCACCCTGTTATATTATTATTATTTCATTCCATGCAAGTTTTTTTTACACCTGCCGAAGCCGGTGGTTTACTGGAGGCTGAGTGACAACAAGTCTCCTCAGGTCTCCAGGACTCTTCTGAGTATTCCTGCCGATCTTAACAATGCTGTAGTGTGGATGATCTCGATTCTTCCTCTGATTGCCAATTCCTACAGACTCTTTTCTAGACCCCTGGGGTTCGTTCCAAGGGCCCCAATTACAATTGGTACGATCTTCACCCTCATGTTCCATAGTTCTCTCAGTTCTCTGGCAAGGTCCAGGTATTTGTCGATCTTTTCACTCTCTTTCATTTCGGCACGGCAAAATCCACGAGATGACAGTATTATTATTATTATTATTATTATTATTATTATTATTATTATTATTATTATTATTATTATTATTATCATAAACATTGATAATATTTAATCTTACATTTTTTTCTTATTCTAAACATGACGATTGTTGTTGTTTTTATATCATGGGGTCGGAGAGGGAATTGTAACGGGGAGGGGTCGGAGAGGAAATTGTAACGAAATGAGGGAGGGGGGAAGGGAAGCAACAGAAGAAAAAAGCACCAATTACGGAGGCACAAATGGAGAGCTAATCAGTTAAAATAACGTAAACGACTCGAGCAAACGCCATTTTGTTTGGACTGATAAGGGTTATAAGAAATATCCGATGACTATCGAATTAATGATTGGGGGGGAGGGGCGCTTAAAGGGAGAATAAAAAGGTTTTGAGATAAGGCTTCAAACTGCACACAACCACCGAGCCACCCCCCACCCCCCTTGCGACAGGTGCGTGTTAATGGGGTTGTCGAATTTTGCAATCCACGAAGAGATTTTTGTCAATACATTAGTTTAACGAGCCTTTAGTTGTTTGATGGAATAAACAAATAAACAAACCAGGGAGAAGGAAAGGAGAAATCGATATAAAGGAGGAAGAAAGAAAGAAAAAAGAAAGAAAGAATGGATGCATGATGTGTAATGGATAAAAAAGAAAGAATAAATGATTGAAATGTAATGGCAGGAAAGTAGAGAAGTAAAGAAGAGAAAGAAAGAAGGAAAAAATTTATATTGAGAGAGAAACAAAAAAAAAAAAAAAAAAGAAAGAAAGAAAGAAAGAAAGAAAGAAAGAAATTTATATTGAGAGAGAAGCAAAAGAAAAAAAGAAAGAAAGAAAGAAAAAGAAAGAAATTTATATTGAGAGAGAAGCAAAAGAAAGAAAGAAAGAAAGAAAGAAAGAAAGAGAAAGAAAGAAAGAAAGAAAGAAATTTATATTGAGAGAGAAGCAAAAGAAAAAAAGAAAAGAAAGAAAGAAAGAAAGAAAGAAATTTATATTGAGAGAGAAGCAAAAGAAAAAAAGAAAGAAAGAAACAAAGAAAGAAAGAAATTTATATTGAGAGAGAAGCAAAAGAAAGAAAGAAAGAAAGAAAGAAGAAAGAAGAAATTAATATTGAGAGAGAAAGCAAAAGAAAAAAAGAAAGAAAGAAAGAAAGAAAGAAATTTATATTGAGAGAGAAGCAAAAGAAAAAAAGAAGAAAGAAAGAAAGAAAGAAAGAAATTTATATGAGAGAGAAGCAAAGAAAAAAAGAAAGAAAGAAGAAGAAGAATTTATATTGAGAGAGAAGCAAAAGAAAAAAAGAAAGAAAGAAGAAAGAAAGAAATTTATATTGAGAGAGAAGCAAAAAGAAAGAAGAAAGAAAGAAAGAAAGAAAGAAAGAAAGAAAGAAAGAATTTATATTGAGAGAGAAGCAAAAAAAAGAAAGAAAGAAAGAAAGAAAGAAATTTATATTGAGAGAGAAAGCAAAAAAAAGAAAAGAAAGAAAGAAAGAAAGAAATTATATTGAGAGAGAAGCAAAAAAAAGAAAGAAGAAAGACATTATATTGAGAGAGAAGCAAAAGAAAGAAAGAAAGAAAGAAAGAAAGAAAGAAAGAAAGAAAGAAAGAAATTTATATTGAGAGAGAAGCAAAAAAAGAAAAGAAAGAAAGAAAGAAAGAAATTTATATTGAGAGAGAAGCAAAAAAAAGAAAGAAAGAAAGAAAGAAAGAAATTTATATTGAGAGAGAAGCAAAAAAAGAAAAAAAGAAGAAAGATGTAATGAGAGAGAAGCAAAGAAAAGAAAGTTTAAACCTAAATAAAAGCCAGGCACGAACAAAATATAATTACTGAAGAAAGAATTAAGAAAAATAAATGATCGTAAAGAAAAAATAAATGATCAGAAAGAAAAAAAAAACAATCGTAAATAAATGAACAAAAATAAAACAAAAATAATCAAGAATGAAAACAAAAAAATCCTTCTTTTTTTTTCATTCCTTTTTATTCCTCCATTTTTTTTTCTTGCCATCAGTAACTCCTTATAATACGCCATTTAAATATCTTATTTATATATTCCTTTTATTTTCATTTTCTTATTTTACTTTCTTCTTTTGCATATCCGTATCTTCCGATTGCCGAGTTAATTGTTCATGTTATAAGCGACCACATCGCTTCGGGCGTTATCAAGCAAACGTCACAAATGAAGCATGCCGGGAAATATGTTTATAGACTTAAGAACAAGATAAATGCGTCGGTCGTTTTTCATAATCTCGCTTCAAAATTCACGACACACCCAACCCCACCCCCAACCGATTCTTTCCGGCAATCCTTCAGACGCACAAACGCTCACAGGAACGTGCATATCATATTCGTAATTAGAAGCAGGCATCATCGAAAACCGTTTTATTCTTCCTATGGATTATATATATATATATAATATATATATATATATATATATATATATACATACATATACATACATATACATATATATATATACATATATATACATATACATACATATATATAACATATATATATATACAATATATATACATATACATACATATATATATACATATACATAAATATATATAAACATATATATATACATATATATATACATATATATATATATATATATATATATATATATATATATATATGTATCACATATAGAATCATCCCTTACTACCAAGTTTTGGATAAATTTCATATATATATATATATATATATATATATATATATACGTTTTATAAATGAATGGCATAAATGCATAACATTTCCGACTGCAGTTTCTCGCCGTAGCGCGAATCTTCAGGGTCTTCGGTTTTTTAATAAATCCAGAAGTAAATATATTTGTTTGCTTGGTGGATTTAAAGGTAAAATTTATATATATATATGTATATATATATATATATATATATATATATATATGTGTGTGTGTGTGTGTGCGTGCGTGTGTGTGTGTGCGTGTGTGTATGTGTGTGTGTGTGTGTGTGTGTGTGTACATACACTGGCGCCGTAGTAACAGTACTATGTTGCGAGATTTTAATTTTAAAATTGGGATTCAGTTTGGTATATCCACAGGTCCTGCTAGTCAAGATTTTTTTACTTTTTACACATTGAACTAATTACAATAGCTCTTAAGTGAACATGTCAAACGTTGTAAATAATTAAATTATCATATTGTGGTATATCAACAGGTCCTGCTAGTGATTACAATTTCTCATTTATGAATATTAAAAAACAACAAAATGCTCACCTCTGGATGTTTGTTTTCTTCTATTTTACAGATAATTCTTAATTCAATGCACAAATATCAACCACGGGTCCATGTTGTGCAGGCTAACGATGTTTTTACAATGCGTTGGGGATCCTTCTACACGTACGCCTTTGAGGAGACCAAATTCATAGCCGTCACCGCTTACCAAAACGAACAGGTACGTAACTTCAATCTCAATATCGACTGATCATTTCTTTAACCGAAAACCAACGGATTGCATTTCACATAGCGCTAATACCCTTGGGAAAGGTATGAATCCGACTACTCTCCCTCCAGCTGTGGGTAAATAGTTGGAAGACTGAGCTTGGTTAGGTAACCAGTCAAAAGTAAGTAAAGTCGTCGAGGTGGCCTAAAGTCGGTATCAGCCAATCAGAGAGGAGGTCCATCCCCTTTTTCACTAGCGCTAGACCAATGAGATTGTCTTTTAGCGTCTGAGGTGGAGCATCACGCTTACCATCAGCTCCTCACTTTACCACTACTTCAGACGCAAAAGCAATCTCCTTGGTCTAGCGCTAGGGAAAAGGTGATAGACTCCCTCGCTGATTGGCTGATACCGACTTTAGGCCACCCCGACGATTTTACTTAAAGGTTACCAAGCAAGATAATTCATTAAGGAATGGCCAGTTGGGTGTCCCATTGTGGTGTAATGGTTAACAGGCTAGTCTCACAGATCCGTTACTACTGAATAGTGAGTTTTATCACCGCTGGGTATCCCATAATTGTGACATTGCATCACATCCTACCCGTGTGCGAACGGATTGGGTAAATACCTACCTTATTTATATTTGGATAATTTTTTTTTAAGTGGTTCTCAACCTTTTTTATCTGTGGATCCCTTTAATTCCTGTTTTACTATGGTGGAACCCCCCCCCCCCATACCAATTTGATTGTTAAAAATCCTATTGTATTTTTTTTATGAATAAATATTTTGGTGCTTGCCCGAACCTCCCAAAATGTTTATATGGTCGATAGGGGGCCATATGGCTCCCGGTTGAGAAACCCTGGTCTGAAAAGTTTAATGTGTTATTTTTAGTTTTTTTGTTTTTTTTATTTAATTTTTATTTATTTATTTTTTATTTATTTATTTATTTTTATTTTTTTTTTTTTGTAGATCACACAGTTAAAAATCGACAATAATCCATTCGCGAAGGGGTTCAGAGATAACGGAATGGGAAGACGGTGAGTTTCACTTATTTAACTTTCTTTTTCTTTTTTTTTCTTTTTTTTCTATTCAATTTTTTGTTGTGATTGATTCCAAGATGGATTCCGCATATATTTTTTTAAATGGTGCGAATATTTCCGAATTTCTTTTTTATTCACAATTAATGTTTTAATCGTCTTTCTCTTCTCGAATAAATAAATCTCTTAAGCCATCTAGCCGTCATTATATATATATATATATATATATATATATAATAATATATATATATATATATATATATATATATATATATTATGTTCAAAATAGAAATTAGAAGGCAATTGACAATGCAATGGAATAGGTGATGAAAATGATGTCTATTTACCTGTTTCTTAAATATTTTCGGGATAAATCCCATCTTCAGAGGTTTTAGAAGTACTTGTGTTTTTTTTAGTACTTATCTTACGGCGCAAACATTTGTTATTTACGCCAGCGCCGTAAGATAAGTACTAAAAAAAACACAAGTACTTCTACTAGATTAGTGTGTTAGTCATAGAAAATGTTTAGTATATATTGCTCATATTAAATGCTATTTTATTAATGTTAATATTAATATATATATATATATATATATATATATATATATATATATATATCTGTGTGTGTGTGTGTGCGTGTGTGTGTGTGTGTGTGTGTGTGTGAAGGAGAGGGAGAGAGGGGGTGAGAGAGAGAGAGTTTGGAAACTTTTGTCTGTCCTTATTATTGATCCGTGTTTTATCGATTAAGATTTTTTTTTTTTTTTGAGAAATGGAAAGAAAAACTAGCAAATTGTAAATACAAATTTAATCACATAAAGATCAATATTCGGTTTCGTTCCAAATCTGAGTCTGTCTGTTATCGATCTGAGTAATGGAAAATCGTTCAAAAGGTAACAGTGATATTTCCTACCCGGTTTCATTCACTACTTCCGCTTGAACCGGAAGTCTAAAATTTTGAACCCGGATACGAAAATAAGCTGAGGGTCTAACTTAATCTAATGGTTTTCTTCACCGATTCTTTATTGTCCGTAAAGTTTATGTGCAATTTAAAGAATTTAAAAGTTTAAATGCACATGGACTTTGTGGACACCGTGTATTTACTAAAGTAGGGTGTTCGAGATGTAACGGTTATCGTCGTAGGAAAGGGACATGACGGGACGAGTTCAAACCCGAGGCTAGGCTGTTTGCATTTCGCATAGCAATAATGTAAAGTAAAGTTGACGGGGCGGCCTAAAGTCGGTATCAGCCAGTCAGCGAGGGAGTCTATCCCCTTTTCAATAGCGCTAGACCAAGGAGATTGTTTTAGCATCTGAGGTGGAGCGCCACACCTACCATCAGCTCCTTACTTTACCGCACAGATCCCTGTGCTACTCATTGGCGGGGACCGGTATCGAACTAGGAACCTGGTGGTTTCTAGCCGAACATACCCTCGGAAAAACATGAAATCAACTATTCTCTCTCCAGCTATGGGTAAATTGTGGGATAGACTCGGCTCTTTAATCTTGGTATGGCAACCGGTATAGGAGAAGGAAAATTATATATATATATATATATATTATATATATATATATATATTATATTGGGTGACCAAAGAAAAAAGAACCCAAATTATGTTTTTTGGGTCACCCTGTATATATACTATTACTGATGCAGACTAGCGGCACAAAAAAAACAGAACCCAAATTCTGTTTCCTTGGGGGGGGGGTCACCCTGTATATATATTCCTGGATTATTCCCCGGTAAGAAGGTCTGTCCTGGAGAGGTGCAAATAAGCTGCTGATTCAGAGTGTGGGGGGGGGAGCAAATTTTATATTTGCACACTAAGAAGTCCCAGTTTTTATACCCGGAAAATCAGCGGACTAAAAAAAGATGTCCATATTGATTTAACATGATTTAAATGTTGCTTTTTTTTGTGTGTGTCTAGGCTGAACAGGGTTATCTGCCCTTGGTCAGATAGACAGTATAAATAGAATGATCGAAGTGGCCATTTGAAATATTACTCTTGATGTCTGAACACCACAGACCACGTCTTTCGTACTTTATATGTTTGTATTTTGGATTTGGGGGGGAATTTTTCAAACTATTCAAAAAGAATCCTTTAAAAAAAATTATTATACAACGTAAGGATATATCCTATATCCCCCTTACCGTAAAAAAATCCTCTGTATATTTAATAAAATGAAAAAAAAAATAGTAATAATCACCGGACTGTATTTTTAACGTTGCATGTTTCCCTTTACACCGGTCATTCGTTGAAAAATTCTTGCGCTATCAAAATTATTTGAATAATGATGAACTTATTGATGTGTTGTTCGGTTGCCTTACAGACTTGATGAAAGAAGTATTCTTCCGCCGAAAGATGTAGTCTCTCCTGAGGTCACACAGCAGGTCTCATTAAAACTGCTGTCGACTAAAACAGACAATACAGGGTAGGTATTATTAAGAGTTAGATTTAACTCTTGTTCTAATATAGTGATTTACACAAATACATACACACACACACTGGCATATAATAATAATAATAATAATAATAATAATAATAATAATAATAATAATAATATATTAGTTTTGATATATATTTAATTACGTGGAAGCTTATATGCTACCATTGGGTTTCATGCTCGTTTAAACAGAGCAATATTAAAGCAGTAAAAGATCTTGGAAAAAAAAGAAAGAAAGAATATGTACAAAATTAATATATTTATTATTATTATTGCTCTATCACAGATATTGAGCACTCTTCTAACAATACTGTATATATTGGCTTACCAATGTCTCATCAAGTGAGATAGTGTTAAAATAAACTGTGACCATATATATATATATATATATATATATATATATGTGTGTGTGTGTGTGTGTGTGTGTGTGTGTGTGTGTGTGTGTGTGTGCTTAAAGTAGATTACTCTGACGAAGGTTGATATTCTTTGTATGCTTAAAGATTTTGTAGTTTTCTATCATTAATATTTCATTTTATATTTAGAATAATAATAAATAGAATACATGTGTACATGAACAAACTCTTGGCCGAAACACGTGTCAGTAAATCTATTTAATCCATTCAGCATTTTCTTTCCTTTGTTTATTTTTCCATTCAACACACAGACACACACACACACACACACACACACACATATATATATATTATATATTATATATATATATATATATATATATATATATATATATATGTAGATGTTATTTTTCTTACTGCTGCACGTGTGCGTCTATACGATGCATCATCTACTAACGAATTCACGCTTAGCCGCTTAGCGGAATTGCATAGCCCAGAAGTCTTCTACACTATCCGCTTTCTCTTCCTTTCCACTGCGTGTTGATTACAAGTTAATAATTAATGTCAAACCGCGGAAACGTCAAGAGAAACCCGTAAGATAAT
Source organism: Doryteuthis pealeii (assembly GCA_023376005.1). Lineage (NCBI taxonomy): Eukaryota > Metazoa > Mollusca > Cephalopoda > Myopsida > Loliginidae > Doryteuthis > Doryteuthis pealeii. The sequence continues at coordinate 22,996,144 of CM042176.1, read as the reverse complement.
TAGATGACTGTAGAAATATATTGATGATGCCGATTTGAAGCACTGTGCGCTGAGGGCGGGGTATGCAAGGGGTGGGGGTGCGGTTACGAATGCCCCAGCCAACAAATATATTAACATACACACACATATTAACATATTCAAGACCAACTCACGACTAAAAGCAACATCACACACACACACACACATATATATATATATATATATATATATTTGTGTGTGTGTGTGTGTGTGTGTGTGTGTGTGTGTGTGTTGGTAGTCTTTTTCTAGCATTGGAGAATTGAAAATAAAGTGCTCGATTACTAGTGTAAAAGCTGTATTTATTTATTCATTAAAGGGTAAAATACATTTAAGGTGCTATTGTCACTATTGGTTTCCACGCAGTATGTCAGCCACTTTTCGTCAAGACAACGCGCCTGACTTGATACGTTGTCTCGACGAAAAGTGGCTAACATGCTGCTTAGAAACCAATGGTAACAATAGCACCTCAAATGTATTGTACACTTTAATGTATATATATATATATATATATATTATAATATATCTGTGTGTGTGTGTGTGTGTGTGTGTGTGTATACAACACGTCGGATGAATGCTCTTGAGTAGTCGTACAAATTGCACGTTCAACATGATCAACACGCGAAATGATATATATATATATATATATATATATATATGTGTGTGTGTGTGTGTGTGTGTGTGTGTGTGTGTGTGTGTGGTGGAAATGTGAGGAACAAAAGAACAAAACTCAGACAAAAGTGTGTAGGATATATTTCGCCAGAGCTTTGAGCTCGGCATCATCAGTCTCTAGCGAAATATATCCTACACAGTTTTGTCTGAGTTTTGTTCTTTTGTTCCTCACATCTCCACCACATTCTGTCAGATTCATTCCAATCCTCTTTCCATATATATATATATTTGGGAGAATATGTGTTTAATTGAAGTCATATCTAATTTGAATATATATATATATATATATATATATATATATATATATTATATATCCAAAGATAGTAGTAGTTTTACAGTTGTCGTAATATACATAGTTCAACCTTTGCTCTTATTTTCAGAGTCATAGAGCGAAATTATATTAGGAAAAAAAATAACCAAAAAGATTCAGGTTGAAAGCATAATAGACTATATATATTATGCTTGATTTATAAGTTGAGTGCTCAATATAATTGAATATTTAATGGTAGCGTGAATATGAAGTAAACGACGCTTGGTAGCTGTCAGTCTTTCACCCTTTAAGTAACATCAGGTACTGCAAGCAACCGGATATCAAATTGACTTTATACAGCATTAAATGACCCGAAAAGGGTTGATATGCCATAAAACAAAGCAACCAATCTATCAACTGGACCAATGAACTCCGCTTAAAAATTAGGACCCTAGAACTTTCTCCACAACAGAATCGGTGTTCAGTAAATTATCATCATCATCATCATCATCATCATCATGTCGCGCAATTAGCACGGATATTCATGACAATCTCTCGCCAACCTTCCCTATCATTAATTGTCCCAGGGTGGTCCTCTGTGCAGCATCCAGTATCCTTGCAGAATTGGTCAATGTAGGTCCTTGGTGGGAGGCCCACACTAACACGTCCGTGTGTTGGCTTCCACAGGAGAACGTCGCTTATGAGCTCGTCCTTGCTCATCCAGCAGTGTCCAGTATGTATTGTCCGTCTCACTCGAATGGTTTGTGAGATAGGGGTAGGTGTCCATATATCTGCTTCCTTGTGGGTGCTGTCTGTTTCCACGACTTGTTCAAGACCGCACGCAGTATTCTTGTGCAGCTCACATCTAGCTTATTCTCAAGGCGCTTCGTTAGGGTCCTGCCTTAAAAAAAATAGGACCATTAAGTGGTAGATGGGTTTGAAATAAATCTAAAATGTAACTTAAAATTTGAACAATTGTCAATTTTTTAAAATTCTCTCACCACAAGAATTCATAAAGCTTGAATTAATTAACCCTAACCAGTGTACGACCGAGTGT
>CM042176.1:22911650-22986650 GCA_023376005.1 Doryteuthis pealeii | reverse complement strand
TTTTCTTTGTCTTTTCAGGTGAGCTGAACTCAAATAAAAAGCCACGCAGTGAAGAAGAAGGTAGCGATAACAGTCAACACACAGGAGAGAATAAAGATGGGGCCAATGATAGTCTGTCCGACTCTTCGGATGAAATTCCTAGCGACAATCCGGACACTGAGTTGCCGCCTTGCCAAGTGCTGGACAAATCCACCCGCAATCTTGGCTCGTCAGCCCTCAGTGGTAAACAGTCGCTAACCATGTCACCGAACCCCGGACAAAACTTCACCACAATGACCTCACAATGTCAGTACTTAAATGGTGGCCGTAGCTATACTCAGGCCTGCATGGGCGAGCAGATGTACTATCCACATCACCCCAATACTGGACGTTCGCCCTCCAGCTCTTTCCTTCCGGTCACGACGTCGACACTACTTCCGCCGGTGTCATCCAGCCTCAGCCTACATCCAGTGAGCCCGCAGTTGCAAGCCTGCAGGCTTTCTGGACAAACCAACGCATGCGCTTTGGCGCAGAATCCAACTCATCTGAATCCTGCTACCCAAGGGTACGCCATCCGGACCTCACCGCAGCAAAATCACCCGTCGTTACCTTCTTGCACGTATATGCAAACAGCACAGCCCTACCCAACAACATTGACCCCTAACGTTCACATGATGAATATGAATTTTACAGGCCCTATGGCGTGACAATATATACAGAGCCACCTTCAGGTGGCATCATCGTCGTTGTATAGATGAAGCAACAAGATTTTCAGTTATTAAAACAATTTGGAAAAAAGTGGTTTTCCCCTCCCCAAAAAGACATTCCTACATACCTACATATGAAATGTTTTCTCTTCAAGTATTCTCCCAACAGAAATAAATAAAAATCAAAGATGTGATTAAGGTTGATATTTGCAAACATCTAAATGTTTTAAATTTTTCGAAATGGCACGAAGAAAGAGAAACAAAAGAAAGCTTAACAAAAAATGTATATATGCAATAAGAAAGTTGGATAGATTTCTTTTAATTACTAATCATAATGTTCTAATTTAAACATAAGAAATAATCTGGAAATACTAATATATCATTTAAACATAAGAATTAATATAATAATGTTAACATTAATATATCAATGTATAAATATTAAGTGTATTAACTGGTGAATTATCATAAAAGTTACATACAGATATAGGGAGGAAATGTTCTTTGAATAAATTAGTGATATCCATTTTGATGATATTCATCATCAAAAATATAAAAGCATAAAACTAGGTGCGACAAAATCTGACATCCACAAATAGAATACCTATATATATATATATATATATATATATATATATATATATATATATACTTAAATAGAAATATATATATATACATGCATGCATGCATGTACGTATATAAATATAAAACTGATAGAAACTTGAAATTATATATACATATATTAAGATATAAAAAACAATATTGGAACAGTGAATAGATTTATACATGACAATATGCAAATGTTTCGGTTTTTTGACCAACCATATTCAGGGTGATGTTAGAAGGCAATGTTAAAATGCTTCATCCGAAAAATATTTTCAAATGAATATTTGAATAATATTGGCGTATTATCATATACAAAAAATCTCTGAATATCTTTTTATATATTTACATACCATCGGATTTATTTCCATTTTCATATATAATATATATATATATATATATATATATATATATATATATATATATATAAATCAGATGTTAAATACATAAACACAAACATCTAAATACATATAATAAATTCATGCAACTATTATCACAAGACACAGCAACAGTGCCATCAACAAAGCCCCCATCAGATCATGACCCTTCGGTCAGACATGGTTTCGGGACCAAAGCATCATTACCACAAACCCAGGACGACCCTGCAGTCCCTTATGATACCACCAGGCTTTGTTGGTTTTAAATCACAAATGGTGGAGTGCTATATCGATGCAGATTCAGCTTCTGACTAATCTAGAAGCCTCTTGAATATATTTCCCCCTCTTTTTTTTGTTTTCTTTTTTGCTGGTGACAAAACGAAATATGTAGGGGTCAAACTTCAGTGGGGAAATATATACCGCTACACTTATTTGAGAAAACAATTATATATCCACTTCTATATATATGTATTTATATATGAACACACATACATACAGTATATGAATATGAACTAATTGAACACTAGTATCACCAACCTTGCAACATACACACATACAGACATTCATAATAATGCGTACCAATATTGATGGGGAGGAACACATGCTGTTTTACCTGCGCATAAACGGACAAATTTGTATGAAACAAGATACAGAAATATGTACACATATGTACAAAAGGAAAAAAAATAACAATTTGCAAGAATTCAGGTTGAAAAGGGACCATTTTTATCATTGGAGAAAGGATTTTATACATTTTCTGGACTTTAAAGAGTTAATGTTGTCGTGCTGTTAAATGCGGTTCATAAAGAAAGAAAGAAAGAAAAGAAAGAAAGAAAGAAAGAAAGAAAGAAAGAATCACATATAAAAGATATTATCAAATATGAAAATAAATAAACAGTTTATTAACAAAATTTTGACCTTGGAGGAACAATGCCCGTCAAAACTGTTAATATGGTTACAAATATATATATATATATATATATATATATATATATATATATAAAAGGGGACGTTATTGATTCATAAACAATCTATCATATAACAAACAGAACAAAAAAGGAAAGAAAAAGAATTCCGAAAATCAACCAAAAGATAATGAAAAGTAAAACTTTTTTTTTATTTCTTGAGGTCCACAAGAAAACGCATGTTCACGGCTTGTGAAAAAATAAAATGAAATAAAATAAAATAAAAAAAGATAATGGAAAATAAAAGATAAAATGATACTTCCATCAAGTAATGTCGTATGACAGACGACACGTGACGTTTCCCGGCATTCACTAGGATCGAACTCACACATTTGTGACACATTTTCACAGTAGAGACTTTTTTTTTTTCACTCAAATTTTATGCAGAAAAAAAAAAGATTTTTAAATCAAAGAAAAAAAAAATCAAATAAATGACAAAACTTTTAAATTGTAAAATCAGCCGCGACTTTGAAAAAAAAAATGAAGAAAAAAAAAAAAGAAAGAAATGAACGAAAAAGAATGAAAGAAAAAAAAAGAAAAAAAAAACAATGTAAATAAAATTATGCAAATTAAAGGATCTTAATTTGAATTTTCTCGTTGATTTATTTCTTCCTTTTCCAGATTTTGTTATTTGGATTATTCGGACTATTGTCCTCATCTTTATTGTTATCTACACTATTTCTTTGAATTTTTTTGGTGAGGCTTGATAATTAATATTATTCGTACTATTATCCTCATCTTTATTGTTATCTACACTATTTCTATCCTCATCTTTATTGTTATCTACACTATTAGTTATCTACACTATTTCTCTAATTTTTTTAGATGTGGTTTGATAATTTGGATTATTTGGATTATTCGGACTATTGTCCTCATCTTTATTGTTATCTACACTATTTCTCTGAATTTTTTAGATGAGGCTTAATAATTTCGTTTATTTGGATTATTCGAACTATTGTCCTCATCTTTATTTTTATCTACAATATTTCTTTGAATTTTTTAGATGAGGCTTGATAATTTGTATTATTTGGATTATTCAGACTATTGTCCTCATCTTTATTGTTATCTACACTATTTCTCTGAATTTTTTAGATGAGGCTTATTAATTTGTATTATTTAGATTCTTCGGACTATTGTCCTCATCTTTATTGTTATCTTCACAACGTTTCGGTCGATGTATCCTCTGACCTTCTTCATGTATTTCTTGACAGACTCGGGAACCTTCTCGTCGTAATCGGGAGCAATCACGGAACTTTGAACCCAACCCTTTATTCAGTCCACGGGATTATCCTGTTCTCATTCCGTTAACCATAGCTGGGTACAAGTGCTAAACTGTGTTAATTATTATTCTATGTTACTGTCACTCATGACCAGGATTGAACCCGAGTCTAGAGATAACTGTCACTTAGAAACCAACGCCTATATCAACTACGCTATGTGTCCAATTGGAAATAAGTCGTCGACCAAATGTCGATATCAGCCAAACAGCGATGGAGTCTATCGCCTTTTCGCTAGCGCTAGACTAAGGAGATTATTTTAGCATCTGACGTGGAGTGCCACAACTACCATCAGCTCCTCACTTTACCGCACAGATCCCTCTGCTACTCATACGCTAAGTCGAGGGCCGGTATCGAACCAAGAATCTTGTGATTCCTAGCCGAACATTATACCAACTGAGCTAAACCGGTCCCTATAAATTTGCTTTATTAATTGATTTTTAGGACATGTCAAACCATCTAGGGTTATTTTATGCCAATCGTGTTCATTGTCCGTTAACATTTACATCTTTTGCATAACCATTTTTGTAATTGTTTTTACAAACAGATAAAAATACGGAAGACTGAAATGAAAATAATCCAAGTTAATTACCTTTCACCTGTTTCTGTTGTGCTGAAGTCATAGAATCTACATCCATTTCTGTTAACTGCCGTAGAAAATTGGCTTCCGACATCATTCCTCTTGCAGACTTCCAGCTGACATCTTTAATTCCTTTAACAATCACAATACATTCACAAATATCTTGTACGGCTTTTGGTGGTTTGGCAAACGATCTGAAAAGGTTAGAAAGAGAAAAATGAAACAGTGTGTAGTGGAAAAAGGGAAATGTAGAGCGAGCTCCCTAGCACAGATGATAATGGTACCTGCCCCTATTGATCAAAGAGACAACATGTGGTGTGTTACATTTATGTTGTTTTTACATACAGATAAAATACAGAACAGTGAAAAAAAATGCAAGACCAGGTTGTTGGAAATTAACAAGGTTTTATTTAACACAGGATAGAAAATGCTTCTATCCAAATAGTAACTTTAGAGCTCAACTTGTTTAGAACCACCTATATTGTATACCAGTCAAGGGGGAGGCCTATTTCCGGTCCTAGCTCCCACAATGCATCTGTCACGGGAGGCAACCGAATCAAAATGCAAGACCAGGTTGTTGGAAATTAACAAGGTTTTATTTAACACATGATAGAAAATGCTTCTATCTAAATAGTGACTTTAGAGCTCAACTTGTTTAGAACCACCTATATTGTATACCAGTCAAGGGGGGAAGGCCTATTTCCGGTCCTATCTCCCACAATGCATCTGTCACGGGAGGCAACTGAATCAAAATGCAAGACCAGATTGTTGGAAATTAACAAGGTTTATTTAACATAGACAGAAATGCTTCTATCCAAATAGTAACTTTAGAGTTCAAAGAACCACCTATATTGTATACCAGTTAAGGGAAGACCTATTTCCGTCCTAGCTCCCACAATGCATCTATCACGGAGGCAACTGAATCAAAATGCAAGACCAGATTGTTGGAAATTAACAAGGTTTTATTTAACATAGGACAGAAAATGCTTCTATCCAAATAGTAACTTTAGAGCTCAACTTGTTTACCACCACCTATATTGTGTACCAGTCAAGGGAGAAGGCCTATTTCCGGTCCTAGCTCCCACAATGCATCTGTCACGGGAGGCAACTGTCCCCTACTGATCATGTTGTTGGAAGTTAACAAGGTTTTATTTAACACAGGATAGATTTATCAAAGAGACAACATCTGGTGTGTGGTTTATGTTTTTACATACAGATGAAATACGGAAGACTGAAATGAAAATGCAAGACCAGGATTTTGAAAATTTAACAAGGTTTTATTTAACACAGGGTAGAAAATGCTTCTACCCTAAAAGTGACTTATCTAGCTCACGCGTGTTGTAAGCTGCGTCCAAAATTCACGTACCTAGGTAGTAATATCTCATCTACAGAGAGCGATGTTAATACACGAATAGCAAAGGCATGGTCGGCCACAAACAAATTATCAGTCATATGGAATCCGATCTCCCTGAGAAGCTGAAGCGACAGTTCTTCCAGGCTGTGGTTGTATCAGTGCTGCTATATGGCTGCACCACATGGACCCTAACAAAACGCCTTGAGAATAAGCTAGATGAAAGCTAACAATTAACAAGATTTTATTTAACACAGGGTAGAAATGCTTCTACCCTAAAAGTGACTTAACTAGCTCACACGTGTTGTAAGCTGCGTCCACTCAGTCCGACTCCCAATTCAAAAGTGACATGGCGGAACCCTCACTTATGGGTTCCCAACAGTCCCCTACTGATCAAGGGGAGCAACTGTATTTTCGTTAGGTCTTCTTAACACCTTCCTTCTTTTTTTTGAGTTAATAACTGTAGCGAGAATGCTTTGAGTTAATTTTGTAGGTGCTTCATTTTTTAGCGATTTCGCTTTTTTTCTCTCTCTCTCTCTCTCTCTCTCTCTCTCTCTCTCTCTCTCTCTCTCTCTCTCTCTCTCTCTCTCTCTCTCTCTCTCTCTCTCTCTCTCTCTTCTTTCTTTCTCTCTCCTCTCTCTATTTCTTTCTTCTCTCTATCTCTCCCTCTCTCTACTTCTTCCCTTTCTCTCTCTCTCTCTCCTTCTTTCCTCCTTCTTTCTTTCTTTCTCTCTCTCCCTCTCTCTACTTCTTCTTTCTCTCTTTCTCTCCCTCTCTCTACTTCTTCCTCTCTCTCTCTCTCTCTCTCTCTCTCTACTTCTTCCTCCTTCTTCTTTCTTTCTCTCTCTACTTCTTCCTTATCTCCCTCTCTCTACTTCTTCCGCCTCTCTCCCCCTCTCTCTCTCTTTTTCCTCTTCTCTCTCTCTCTCTCTCTACTTCTCCCCCCTCCTACTTTCTATTTCAATGTCAGAAAATTTAGCTGTCATTCTTATGCTCATTGATTTTTTGTGTGTGGAGACTAAAAAAGTTCCTTTTGTTTAGGGTTAATGGATTCATTATTAAACATTTATATGATGAAGCACAAGGTCAATTTTTAGGTGAGTAATTCTGGTTTGTTTTTGTTATGTTTTTACAAATACATACAAATAAAATACGGAAGACTGAAATGATAATTCAACACCAGGCTGTTGGAAATTAACAAGGTTTTATTTAACACAGGGTGTAGTGTAATTATTATGGGGAATTTGGAGATTGAAAATAAAATGATATTCGGATTTCTGGAGAAAGAGAAGAAAAATAAATAGGAACAAAGGTTAAAGTTTGGAAGGGTAAATACTCAACGGGGTGGGGGCAGCAATTGACCGACGAATCACCCCGGAACTAGATTTAAAAATAAAAACGGAAGTTCCAGGTTTTGAAGCGGATGTGACCTTTCCCCACCCCCGGGACGAGAAACGGAAGAAGAAAAAAATCTTTTTTTTTTTCGGCTGGGCCATCGTGAGAGGCAGACAGAGCTACCCGGGTTCCTCCGTGAGGTGTTTCGCATAGTAATACCGAACATGTTTTACGATAGAATAATTTGACCTTAACCTCTCCCTCTCCTCTCTGAAAAAGAACCCACGAATCTAGAAAGGAATAAACAATCCCCTTTGTGACTATACGACTTGCGTATGTTTTTTCTGAACTAACGATGACTAATACTACTAACGACTACTACTACGACCTGACTATCCCTATGCAACAAGGGTAGAGAAATGCTTCTTCTCTAAAACTTAAACTCAACCGTGTCGTGCATGTGTCATATAATCTAGGGCTATTTTATGTTTTGTTTGAATTATAAAATTATTTCAAAACAATTTTCAAAAAAATAATATAAGACAATCGGTGGAGGACAGACAGTCGCGATTAACATGGCAAACAGCAAATGAAATTAGTGGTAGGAAAAGTACCTCTAAATCGAAGCTAAAAGCAACCAGCCAAAAAGATATACTCCAGAAATGGAAAGACAACTTCCAGAAACTTCTGGGGAACCCACCTAAAATCATAGAAAATTATACCCAAAAGATTGTAGATAAACAACTAGATATCAACCTGGTGGATTTCACAACAGATTAAATCAACCAAGTTTTAAAGAAGCTAAAAGGTAGAAAAGCGGCTGGACTTGACGGAATGCCCCTGGAGGTATAGAAGATAGGAAAGTTCAATGATATACTGCTTAGGCTATGCAATGCAGTATATAGACAAAATAGAATAGATAAATGGACGAAAAGCTGCATCCTCCCATTCCCCAAAAAGGGAGATCTCGGAAATGCTAAAAACTACAGAGACATAACTCTTACTGCTATTGCAGCCAAGATATATAACGCCCTTCTTCTTAATCGCATCCGACCCGAAATAGAGAAAATCCTTGGGAGAAACTAAAACGGATTCTGACTATTCAACGGATCATAGAAGGGGTACGAGCAAAAAATCTAGAGGCAACGCTACTATTCGTAGATTTCTCCAAAGCATTTGATTCCATACATAGAGGGAAAATGGAACAAATACTACTAGCATATGGTGTCCCCAAAGAACCTGTTGCAGCTATAATGATGCTATACGAAAACACTAAAGCGATGGTACGCTCACCTGATGGCGACACAGATTTCTTTGATATCGCTGCTGGAGTCCTACAAGGAGATACATTGGCACCATATATATTTATAATGTGCCTAGACTACGTACTTCGAACATCATTAGATACATAAAAGAAAAGAGTTTCACACTAAAAAAAAGGCAAGAAGCAGGCGATATCCCGCACAAAGTCACAGATGCGGACTATGCAGATGACCTTGCACTTCTTGCAGATACACCGGCACAGGCTGAGTCACTGCTACATAGTTTGGAGGAGGCAGCAAAAAATATCGGCCTCTATGTGAACTCGGGTAAAACGAAGTTCATGAGTTTCAAAAAGAAAGGAAATATCTCCACACTAGACGGTAAGCCTCTTAAGCCAGTAGAACAATTCACGTACCTAGATAGTAATATCTCATCCACAGAGAGCGATGTTAATACACGAATAGCAAAGGCATGGTCGGCCACAAACAAATTATCAGTCATATGGAGGTCCGATCTCCCTGACAAGCTGAAGCGACAGTTCTTCCAGGCTGTTGTTGTATCGTGCTGCTATATGGCTGCACCACATGGACCCTAACGAAGCATCTTGAGAATAAGCTAGACGGGAGCTGCACAAGAATGCTGCGTGCAGTCTTGAACAAGTCGTGGAAACAGCACCCCATGAGGAGGCAGCTGTACGGTCACTTACCCCCCATCTCACAAACTATCCGAGTGAGACGGACAAGGCATACAGGACACTGCTGGAGAAGCAAGGATGAGCTCATAAGCGACGTTCTCCTGCGGAAGCCAACACATGGAAATGCAGGTGTGGAGTGCCTGGCAAGGACCTACATTGACCAGCTATGCGAGGATGCTGGTTTCTCCGCAGATGACCTCCCAGGTGCAATGAATGATAGGGAAGGTTGGCGAAAGATTGTCATGGATATGTTAAAAAGTCCAGTCTGCCCTACTATTTACTCATAGCTGGAGGGAGAATTTGATTCATACCTTTCCCAAGGGTATTATATTTATCATATATGTGCTAGAAGGCAATGTCTGATGGTCTTAATATCCTGGATATGACGTTAAACTCTATCGGATGGTGATGTTCCGATTCTGGAGCTCTGGAGAATGTGAAGTAACCCTTCATCACCATTGCTTCCAGGTCTACTCTGAACCGGAGTGGTAGTACCTGTTAGGGTTCCATCTATGGGTTAAATAGAAAAAATGTGTTTAAAAACTGTTGAAAAAAAATGAGTACCCATCGAGAATAAATAAAACAAATATTTTCATCCGTTTGATGTTTGATATCTTCAACCAAATATCATATAGGTGCTAGGACTTTACTTGACCAAATGATTGGTCAGAGTGGGCCACTCCAACCAAGTATCTAGCCTAAGTAAGGGCTAAAATGAAGTGTTTTCATGTCATGGACTACTCAGACACCAAGTTGGTTGTGATATATAACACAAGCCTAGAGTAGCAAAAGAAAATAGACAAGACATGTTTTGTTTATTGTGTTTGAAGCTACTGTCGGGTCAACATCCGTTTGATGTTACATTTGTTCAATCAAATATTTTTGGTTGAACAAATGTAACATCAGACTAACGCACTCCTATTGTTACATTCGCTTATCGTTTTCAAACGTTTACACGCTGTTCCATCAGAGACCAAAGAAAAGTAAAAGGTGCACATGCAAAAATTGGCAAAGAACAATAAGACATAATATATATTTTTATTCAGGAAGTCGAGAGTTTAGAGGAAAGAAAAAAGATGGGAAAGTTCATAAGTATAATCATCTGTATATATCCGCAATAGGAATATTTATCGGGATGATTTGAATCAACATATACACATGTAAATTGAATGAATATGAAAGTGGCAATATCTATTAAAAATTCCATGACGGAATGTGGCACTTATCTTCGTTTTAGTTGACACGTTTCCATTCAGCTCATATCTGCGTGGATGACCACTCAGGGTCTAATTACTTCTGTCCACATGAAGGTGATATCGGGATTACAACTGGCCGTAGTAATAAACTTATTCTTTAGGTTGCATGAAGATTATCATCACCTATCCTCAACGAGGTGACTAGCCCTACTGTGTTCGCCAAAAGGGTCCGGAGTGAACTAAACTAATGATAGAGATCTCTTCCCTTCCCCAAAAAAGAGGTGGTGGTGTACTTCTGTTCATCTCTTTGCCTTCTTTTTCATCAGAGACCGGCCTACGTGACAATACTGGTCAAAGAAATTCTGCTCCAGATTGGGGTCATTTAGTGGGACACGTACCTCAGCTCTGACGTCACAGAGTTTCAAGAATGTTCTGGGGTGTTCCCTTTTAACTTTCGAGTTTCGTTCTATAATCAATTTCGAGTTACTCGTAATACGTAACACTATATACTCAAACAAGAACAACCACAATGTGAAACATGTCAAACACCTTTGACTGTTAAACACTTATTCATGGAATGAAGGGGGTTTTTTGCTCAGATTAGAAACCGTTATTTTAATGCAAACAAAATGAAAGATCTATTTGAAAATGTCAACATGGAGGACATTCTGTCCTTTTTTAGGGAAATAAAATTATACCATAGAATATGGACATGATCCCTAATGGGCTAACACATTGTTAAAACCAATTACTAAAAAGTATAAATATAAATACACAACATATATTACTTCCTAACCATTAGGCATGACATAACCCCAGACGGGTTGATATGCCAACCAAATATATTTGTTAGATTCTGTTCCGGAGTGTTTTAATTTGTTTTGTTGGTGAGTGGGTGTATTGAGTTATTGAATCAATAGTCCGAATAACGCAGATAATGGTAAATACTTAGTTGCAATATCTATTTTCTAAGAGGCATTGTATGAGGTATAAAACATTTGAAACCTTACCTTAAATAGATCTATTCAATGCAACAAAATAAATGAGTTTTCTTTGCAAATGTACAAAAAAAAAACATTTAAGATCCTCAAAAAAGGTTAAATATTATTTTTCTTAATCCCAGAGGCTTGTGAAAATGTTAATGTTTAATTCTCCTTTTCAAATTAAATTTAAAATGCCAAGGATGTTCTTGTTAGTCTCTGATTGTGCCTAGGAAATTTGAAATCACAGAACAAGAAAGATTCTTTTAAAAAAACTTAACCTGATCATTTGATCAATTTAAATTCTTGTCTTATAAAATCTCCATATAACACTATTCATAGCATCACACACATATAGATATAATAATGTTTATCTTTAAAACTCTGATAGTGTAAAGAAACATAGACAATGCAATTTGTAAATAAAGAAATAAAATACAAATTGATGCCTGAAGAAAAATATCTATAAAAGAAAGAAAGGACCAAGACATCCGCATTGCCTGAGAATAATCAACCAGTGTTGTAATAAAATGCTCAAAAAAAAAAAAAAGAAAAAAAAACACCAAATGAATTTCCTAAAATAAATATTTATTTCTGTCATATAACACTTATATAAAACTCTATTTCATGTCAATGACTTGTTTTTGTAAAACACTTAAAACTTTTTTTTATATTTATAAACAACTCTGTAATAAAAATTGAACTGGGTTAAAACAATTTATAAAATTTGATAGGAATATAGGAATACTAATTCTAATTAAGATTGAATAATGATTATCTAATAATAATTAATAACATGAACAACTTAGGGAATTGTGATGTCGGTAGACATACAGACACATAATCTCCATTACAATAAGATAAGGTTGACATGCCATTAAAAAATAAATAAATAAGATGCTAATTAAGGTTAGATAGTGATTATATAATAATCATTGAAAATATAACATAAATAACTAAGGGAATTGTGACATCGGTGGTGACATAGTTTCAGTTAGTTTTGTTGGTGTGTGGGTGTATTGAGTTATTGAATTTGTGAATCAGGAGAGATATTTATTTCTGTTGTATAATACCCTTGGGTAAGGTATGAACCCTTAACTCCTAAGATGCGAGTTGAATAGTACCCCTACTGTTCTTTTACAATGATTACTTTAACCTGTTGTGTTATGGTCATGGTCGTAGATGGACTCGTTGACCAGAGTTCAAATCATGGACGAGGCTGTTTGCATTTCACATAATGCTGGGAAAATATGGATCCAACTATTCTCCTTCCAGCTATTGGTAAATAGTAGGGTGGACTGAGCTCTTTAATCTTGATTCGGTAAGCAGTCTAGGAGAAGGAAAATTCTGAATTCAAACCTGTTAAATTCCACTTAAGAAATTGACCTTGTGTTACATCCTGCTCGTTTGGGTGTTCATATACAAGGATGGCTATGTTAAACGTGTTCATTATACGTTCATATCTACATTTTTTGCGTAGCCATTTCTTCCACACGATCCTAATACATACATATTTACCAACCCCTCCGCAAGAGCAGGATGTGACACAAGGTCAATTTCTTAAGCGGAGTTCAACAGGTTTGAATTCAGAGTTTTCCTTCTCCTAGACCGGTTGCCTAGCCCAGGTTAAAGAGCCCAGTCTGCCCTACTATTTATCCATAGCTGGACGCAGAGTAGGATTCATACCTTTCCCAAGGGTATTAGCGCAAAGTGAAATGCAATTACCACATCCAGGATTTGAACTCGGGGCGACGAGTCCATTTCCCTTGACTTTAGCCATTACACAACACGCTTTCTCACACGATCCTAATGAATACAAATAACAGGTTTATTTGACCCATGGATGGGTCCCTAACATGTATTACGATTTCAGGTCAGAGTGTGTTAAAATTTATATCGCCATGGAAGGGTTTCAGTTGGTAAACCCCAGTCCGAAGGTTCCTACTGAGATATGTATCAGTCCCAATCTGTAGTGTTTCCTTGTAAATCCCAGTCTGTTGTGTTTCATCATAATACTCGCAGTGTCCTTGCAATCCTAGTATGTAGTGTTCCCTTGCAATCCCAGTATGTAGCGTTCCCTTGCAATCCAAAATATAGGTCTTGCTGGCAGATGGATCAATTAGAAATTGATTTGATGACAGTTACCAATGATCTTAAATGCTTTCTGTGTTAGTCTCTAATTGGCCAATTTTTACCGGAAGTTCCTGCTGCTATTTGGAAAGTTCATAAATAGGAGTGGTGATTTGGCGTACATCTTATACCAAGAGAAAGTCCAACAGAGTGGACCAGGGAGTATTCCTCAGTTCTTCAAAACTGGAGTCTTACAACATTGAAAAAAAAACAATTTTATTATATAACAAGAACCCGGCTAGGAATCAATAAACCGTTGGATCAGGAGGCGTTCTAGCGTAACGGTTATCGTCGTTGGAAATTGGTATCGGAGACATTAGATTCAAGTTCTAATGCGACAACTGTTGAAGTGAGTTAGTGTACTGTTGGTTTGAACAACAGCAACTAGCTAAGCAACTGAACCAGTGCCCAAGACAGTTGGTATTTATGGAAATCAAGAATAGTCCATTCATGTATTTGGGTGATTCCATTCCTTGAGTCCTGATTGGCTGCTTGGTTTCTATGATGTTATGAGATTCGTATTCAGTTACGATTACTTGTTGCCTTGTCTTACCAATTCGACGGTAATTGGAACTAATGATTATTCTACAATTACGTTTCCTGTCGGATTTCCCGAAAATAATAGGGCGGACTGTTTTTTTAGCTTTAATTAGACAGCATGTCTAGAAAGAAAATCAGATGTGCTCCGCATAAAAATTGACCTTGTGTCATATCCTGTCCGTGCCTGAGAGGTTGGATCTATGGCACGCTTTGTGTAACGGTTATCGTCGTATGAAACGGAATCAGCAACCCGAGTTCAAATCCTGTTTGCGTTCCCAGTCGGGCTGATGCCTTTGTGAAAGGCATGAATCCATCTTTTCCCCCAGCTATGTGTAAATCGTAGGTTGATTAATTGGTTGTTTTGTTTTATGGCATATCAACCCTTTGGGGGTCATTTAATGCTAAATCAAGTCATTTTGATAAACAAAGGACTCAGGTTGGTTGGTTGTTTTGTTTTATAGCATATCAACACTTTTTGGGTCATTTAATGCCGAATCAAGTCATTTTGATAAACAAAGGACTCGGGTTGGTTGGTTGTTTTGTTTTATGGCATATCAACCCTTTTTGGGTCATTTAATGCCAAATCAAATCATTTTGATAAACAAAGGACTCAGGCTGGTTGGTTGTTTTGTTTTATAGCATATCAACACTTTTTGGGTCATTTAATGCCGAATCAAGTCATTTTGATAAACAAAGGACTCGGGTTGGTTGGTTGATTTGTTTTATGGCATATCAACCCTTTTTGGGTCATTTAATGCCAAAATCAAGTCATTTTGATAAACAAAGGACTTGGGTTGGTTGGTTGTTTTGTTTTATGGCATATCAACCCTTTTTGGGTCATTTAATGCCAAATCAAATCATTTTGATAAACAAAGGACTCAGGTTGGTTGGTTGTTTTGTTTTATGGCATATCAACCCTTTTTGGGTCATTTAATGCCAAATCAAGTCATTTTGATAAACAAAGGACTCAGGTTGGTTGGTTGTTTTGTTTTATGGCATATCAACCCTTTTTGGGTCATTTAATGCCAAATCAAGTCATTTTGATAAACAAAGGACTTGGGTTGGTTGGTTGTTTTGTTTTATGGCATATCAACCCTTTTTGGGTCATTTAATGCCAAATCAAATCATTTTGATAAACAAAGGACTCAGGTTGGTTGGTTGTTTTGTTTTATGGCATATCAACCCTTTTTGGGTCATTTAATGCCAAATCAAGTCATTTTGATAAACAAAGGACTCAGGTTGGTTGGTTGTTTTGTTTTATGGCATATCAACCCTTTTTGGGTCATTTAATGCTGAATCAAGTCATTTTGATAAACAAAGGACTCAGATTGGTTGGTTGTTTTGTTTTATGGCACATCAACCCTTTTTGGGTCATTCAATGCCGAATCAAGTCATTTTGATAAACAAAAGACTCAGGTTGGTTGGTTGTTTTGTTTTATGGCATATCAACCCTTTTTGGGTCATTTAATGCTGAATCAAGTCATTTTCATAAACTAAGGACTGTTACTTAAGTGGTTACCCAAAGTATTAAACCGGATCAACGCTGCTTAACTTCGTGGATCATGCAGGAACCGGTGCTTTCAGTATCATTTGATCGTTAATGTAAATTGTAGTGTAAAAAATAAAGTCGTCAGGGTGGCCTAAAGTCGGTATCAGCCAACCAACGAAGGAGTCTATCCCCTTTTCCCTAGCGGTAGACCAAGGAGATTTTTTGTGTCTGGTGTGTAGCGCCACACCTACCATCAGCTCACTACTTTATCGCACAGATCCCTATGCTACTCATACGCTGAGTTGGCGAGGGCCGGTATCGAACTAGAAACAAAAAAATGTTTCAACAAAGAAGAAAAAAATTACAAAAAAATACAAAAAATAATTAAAAATAACAAAAAAAAGAAAAAAAAGTTTCAACAAAGAAGAAAAAAATTACAAAAAAAAATAAAAAATAACAAAAAAAAACAAAAATACGTTTCAACAAAAAATAAGAAACAACAAAAACAAATCTCCCCCCACCAAAAAAATAACAACAACAACAAATTTTTTAACAAATAAACTGAAAACTATAACTAGCTATGTATAAAACTATAACCATCAGCTCACTACTTTATCGCACAGATCCCTGTGCTACTCATACGCTGAGTTGGCGAGGGCCGGTATCGAACTAGAAACCTTGTGGTTTCTAGCCAAACGCTCTACCGACTGAGCTAACCCGGCCCTTTTTGTAGTGCAGACTGGGTTATTTAGCTTTGATTTGGCAACCAGTCTAGGAGAAGGAAAACCTGTTGGATGTCTACTTTACCATCTTTGTTGTCAATTGTTTACGATTTTTGTTACATTAAAAGATAAATCCACACAAAGGACAAGAGGGTATAATTCTAAATTTCAGGAAGAACGAAAAGTAAGAAAAGAGAAAAGAAAGAAAAGAAATAATGAAAAGAGAAAGTAAAGGAAAAAACGAAAAGAACGAAAGAAAAAAAAGAGAAAAAGAAAGAACGAAAGAAAAAAGAGATAAAGAAAGAAAGAAAAGAGAAAAAGAAAGAAAGAAAAAAAAGAGAAAAAGAAAGAAAGAAAGAAAAAGAGAAAAAGAAAGAAAGAAAGAGAAAAAGAAAGAAAGAAAGAAAAAAGAGAAAAAGAAAGAAAAAAGAGAAAAAGAAAGAAAGAAAGAAAAAGAGAAAAAGAAAAGAAAAAAAGAAAAAAGAAAGAAAGAAAGAAAAAAGAGAAAAAGAAAGAGAAAAAGAAAGAAAGAGAAAAAGAAAGAAAGAGAAAAAGAGAAAAAGAAAGAAAGAAAAAAGAGAAAAAGAAAGGAATGAACGAAAAGAGAAAAAGAAAGAAAGAAAGAACGAAAAGAGAAAAAGTCGGCTGCTAGACGTTAATGTAATTATGGGCGTACCGTCGGGTTTGCACGGTTAGTGCAGAAAATAGATTTGAATTCAAATGTTATTTGAATTCAAATCTGGACCGTTAGATAGATTGACATTCAATAACCTTAGTTTGACCCTGGCTTCCTGTTGCGATGCAACTGCGAGAAAGGCTTTTAGTTAGTCGACTGCTAAACATCATAATGTAAGGACGTGCCCAGCAGGGCTCAGCCACGTGTGGTTAATGTGATTCACAAAATAGATGTCTTGAGTTTGTCACAGAAAACAACAACAACCATGGCATCTCTTAAGACACCAGTTAAGAAGTCAGAGTCAGAAGTTAGAATTGCTCCAATGATAGAGACCAGACCAGGCCCTGAAGAACTTTGAAGAAATACCAGCCAAGCTACAGATGAAGTATAAAATACAGACTAATAATAAGAAAGTGCTACTCAAGAGTAAGAAAATGCTACTCACAAGTAAAAGTAAGTACAGAAGTAAAAGATTACATATGAGAGACTCGACCACAAAATAGATGTCTTGAGTTAGTCACTAAAAACAAGGACAACCATGGCATCTCTTAAGACACCCATAAAGAAGTCAAAAACAGAAGTTAAAAGAAACCGCCCGAAACAAGAGACCAGACTGGGCTACTCACAACTAAGAAAGAAACTACAGACTCACAAGTGGGAAGTAAGTGATTACGGTCCAGTGTTTAAGATTAAATTAAAAAAATGTAATTCACAAAATAGATGTCTTGAGCTTGTCACAAAAAAACAACAACAACCATGGCATCTCTTAAGACACCAGTTAGTCAGAACAAGTAGTTAGAAGAAACCGCCCGGAACAAGAGACCGAACCCTGAAAAACTAAGAAATACCAGCCATCTCACAGATGAAGATAGCTACTTATAAACTCACAAGTAATAAGTAAGAAAGTGCTATTCACAAGTAAAAGTAAGTACAGAAGAAGATAAGATTGAATATGAGAGACACAACCACGGCTATCTCGCATAATATAACAATATAGATACGTATATGTAATAAGACGGTTCTGGAATGTCTCGACACCTCCCGATCTTTAGAGATTGGGAAACCCCAAACTACGAACTGGTATCGTGACAGGGGAGCATCTCGATATGGGCCGACATCGATGCCCCTGCGGAAGTCAATTTCAGAGATAAGGATCAATTGATAGAATAGGGTGGGCTGGATACACATCCTCATGGAAAGACAGGCCGATGGTAGCTGTAAGAAGTTTGAGGTAAGGTGACTCGAGCCCTCCATCCTGAAGCGACACATGACGGACGCCATGGAAACATTTCCTACATTTAAGTCTGACCAGTGTGGCAGGGCCTGTGTGTCAAGGGTTTCATATGTGTGACAGGGTACACAAAAACAAGCTGGATCCGTGGGCCATCTGCGTGCTCACAACTGGTCTACTTGTAGAAATGGCCTTATTCTGTGAAGAAGTGGCAATCACCATATAACATTTGTATCTTCTATCGTGGTTTGTATTTGTTATGGTAATTTTTTTGGTGTCACC
Organism: Doryteuthis pealeii; assembly: GCA_023376005.1. Classification (NCBI taxonomy): domain Eukaryota; kingdom Metazoa; phylum Mollusca; class Cephalopoda; order Myopsida; family Loliginidae; genus Doryteuthis; species Doryteuthis pealeii. The sequence continues at coordinate 22,968,276 of CM042176.1, read as the reverse complement.
CTGACGCAACACCATGAAGCTAAGAGGTCTAGAAAAAAACAGCGGCAACAAAGCACCGGCACATCAACATCTTCAGGGACAGCCTTCAAATGCGACATCTGTGGTCGAGAATGTTTTTCAAACATCGGACTTCACAGTCACAGGAGGCGCTGTAACTTCAGGGACACAAAAAACTTTATTATAGTCTTCCGAGACTGAAATGCCAATATATAACATTTGTAACTTCTATCGTGTTTTGTATTTGTTACGGTAATTTACCACGCACGCATAAACTCTTCCAACTATAAATAGCAGCAGGTTCTGCACTTAAGCGAGTGTTAATATTTCAGCGGAGAACTGATAAGACAGTCACGCGAGTAACCTTTCATTTGTATATTTTTGTATTACTGTTCTTTGTTAATATATTTGTTTAACTCATTTCCTCTCTTGTGTTTTTATCCTGGCCCCTAACCAGGCCACAACAATAATGTTTTTGAAAAAACAAAACTTATACTAAGGCTCACAAGCTTTTGCTTGTTTTATATTAATTTCTTTTCACATGATTTATAATTATTAACCATGTTAAGCCCCGTTGATGGTTTGATTAAAACCGAAACGCTTAAGCGTCGGCTTTCTGTAAGTCAATTTTTGACTTTTTTTTTTTTTTAAAAAAAAAAAATTTATAATTAATTACACTGTCGAATTTTATATCCATTTTTCTTTTCATCAAATTCGAAAACGGATAATTTTTTCTTTTTTAATATCCAAACAGAAATATTCCACCCCAGAATCTCCCCCAAAAGCTCTGCTAATAGACCCTGATGACCTACCTACATCACTACTCAATGACCTACTTCTCCTCACACTTACTATCAAATTTCCTCTGATACACATCAACACATTTGACCCACACTCCAAATATCAAATTTCCTCTATTCTCAACCACATTTTGTCGGATTTATTCAAATCCTTCACTCCTCATAAAAATTTCTAATCAGTGGGGGTGGGGTCACAGTCAAGTCTGACGCAATGTCTTTCCACTCGACAGTCTTCAGTCTAAACACTCACCCAACTGTATCACACCCGTCTCACCAACAATATCCAAATGTATTTCTCTATCCCGTTCATCTCGACAACAAAATGCTACTGCAGTTGTTCTCTCTCGTCTCAGAGGGCAAGTCCTTAAAATATACCTCAATCTCACCACATCCGGGCTCCTCACTCAGAATTGTCCGTGCAGCACGTGCGACACTCGTCAGCACTGCAAGTACGCGTCAGTTCTTACGGTGCGACCGCATTCATCCTGGCCACTCTGCTATTTCCTATTTCACTGCTCGTCCACAGCGCTCTCACATTCTGAAGGACGAGGTTTCGACTCTAGGTCAGTCCTACACGCCAGGCAAAGCCTAGCCCGCTTCCTTCGAGAATACGACAAGTCCTCACGCCCGCTACTCTCTCTGTCACACCGTGTTGTACGAGGTAGGTCTCCTCTCTCACTACAAAATTTATATAAAAAAATATAATAAACCTTTTTTTCTCGTCCTGCTAGTAATTGTATAATTCCTTCAGATGTTTTTTTTTTTGTTTTTCTTTGCCCTATTAAAAAAGATTAACATATTAGCCTTCATTTTGTGGTAATCTTTTCCAGCTTTATGTAATTTTATCCTTTCCCCCTTACTTTGCCAGATATTTTCCCTTCACTCCTTGTGAGTTGGAAATACCAATGAAAGGTCACCAGTTAGTGGTCTTTCAAACTCTCTTCTGAATGTTCTAGCCAATTTTGCCAATGCTGTGGTCTGTATGATCTTGATTCTTCTTCTCATTTCCAATTTCTTCTATCTCTCTTCCACAACTTTGTGGATCATTCCAAGTGCAAAAACTAAAATTTGTATCACTGTCCACCTTCTGTTTCCAAAGCATTTGCAGCTCTCTGGCAAGTTTAGATTATCAGTTTTTTAGATTAATTTTGGTGAAAATCCAAACAGTATATAATGCGTTACAATGTCTTTGTACTTTGATTTATAACAAAAAGTTTAATTCATACATCAGTGTGTCCAAGTGATTGCAGCTACAGATGATGATGATGTGACTATGTCCGAGAGTCGGACAATGCCTCCTATAAGTAATGGGAGTTCTTGCCAGAGTTCCGTGGAGGGACCTATGGATGTTTCAAGCTAAGTGGGGAGGGATGTGGTATACTAAGAACCGGAAGCACCGGTTATACCATTGTGTGTATGAAACGGAAGTACTGTTTCAGCCATCTTGTATTATTGTAAATAAAAGGCGGAAGTGGGTTCTTCTCGCAGTTAACGTCAACTGGGCTACACGTCTTATTATTCGCTAAGCGCGTTATAACAGTAGGTCTCCTTGTTATATACTGGCGTTTTCACGTTACCAAATCAGCATATATTGTTATATACCCTTCTTTACTTCTTTACTCTGGTCGTATCTTCTTCTGGCCGGCTTTGGTTCTATCTTCTAACATCTTGGTCTGGTATATCTTCTAAGGTCTGTTCTAGCGTCTGGTGTTGACTTTCTTGGGGACTTCGGGTCTGGTTTCTGTTGGGGATCACTCCTTATCAGAAACCCTATGTTATTGTTAGTTTTTAGGTAATAAACACAAGACTTCGATTTACGTTGATATTACTTTATTTGTAAATCCCCAAACCAGACAATCTGCGCAGATGACAGGATGCGCATAGAAATGCGACTTACACCTTAGAGCTCCTAACTGCTAACTGACTTAAACTGACTATATCCTTAAACCGGAAGGGCCTTCTATCGGGGTTCCTGTTCTCACGATTTATCCCCGGAAAGCAAGGTCAGAGTGAGGTCAAGCGCTGTCACTCACTCTCAATGCCATCAGCTGTACTAATCGCCATAATGATTTCTACAATACCTTATAAAAGCATTAGGGATCCAATAATTATGTAACATCCTCTCTTACTACAAAATTTATATCAAAAAATTATAATAAACCTTTTTTTCTGGAAAAGTATAGTCATAGATTAATTTTGATGAAAATCCAAACAGTATATAATGCGTTACGATGTCTTTGTACTTTGATTTATAACAAAAAGTTTAATTCATACATCAGTGTGTCCAAGTGATTGCAACTAAAACAATGTCGATATCAGTCAAACCAGGAAATGAAAAGACAATAGCTAAATAAAAATAAACAAGAGATTTTTATTTTTCAAACCCAGAATAATCATTTTCAATTTTTTTTTAAATCTATCTATTTCATTGTACTTTATCCTATTTTTATTTTTATTTTTGTATAATGAATGAAATATTTATGATTTGCCCAACGACAGAATACATTTACTTCGGACTCGTCGAATATGTATGGAGTCACATAGGTGTCATAAATGAAGATTACAAGTAAATAAAATAAGAAAATTAAAATGAACAACATGAAAAGAATAGAACATATATTTGACGGTTATCAGAAGACGAGATGGAAATCTGACACGAACACTTGAGATATTAAGATTGAAGTTTGCTAAAGCACAATTATGGAAATAGCTAGATATTCTTTTCTTTTGTATTTCGTTGTCTTTTTTTTTTAATAATAAAAAAAATGGCGGGCGGTAAATAAAGCAAAAAGGACTGAGATGCAGTGCGCATGCGTTGAAGGCAAAATAAAAAGAGAAAAATTAATGAAACAGCAAAACACGTGGGATACAAAGGTGAAAGAAGAGGACTAATATAATAGAAAAATATACAGAAGAAGAAGAAGGTAAGGAGAAGGAAAAGAAGGAGGAGAAGAGGTAATGAGGAGGAGGAGGGGAGTAAAGAAGGGAACAATGTGAGGAGGAGGAGGAGGAGGAGAAAAGGGAAGAAGAAGGTAAGGAGGAGGAGGAGAAGATGGTGAGGAAGAGAAAAAAAAGAAGGTAAGGAGCAGGAGGAGGAGGAGAAGAAGATGGTAAGGAGGAAGGGAAAAAAAAGAAGGTAAGGAGGAGAAGGAGGTAAGGAGGAGGAGGAGAAGGTAAGGAGGCGGAGGAGAAGAAGGTAAGGAGGAAGAGAAAAAGAAGGTAAGTAGGAGGAGGAGAAGAAGAAGGTAATGAGAAGAAGAAGAAGAATATAATAGAGAAATAGGGAGGAGGAGGGAGAGGGGTGAAGAGGAGTAATAGATATAGAGAAGAAGAAAATAATAAAGAAAAAGGGGAAAAAAAGAAAGAAAAGAAAAAAGAAAAAGAAAGAGAAAAGAAAAGAATGAAAGAGAAGAGGAAAGAAAGAGAAAAGGAAAGAAAGAAAGAAAAAGAAAAAAAAAAGAAAGAAAGAAAACGAAAGAAAGAAAAAGAAAGAAAGAAAAAAAGAAAGAAAGAAAAAGAAAGAAAGAAGAGAAAAGAAGTAAAAGAAAAAGACAAAGAAAAAGAAGCATAATCAAGAGAAACTATCAAATGAGATATCCTTCCAGTCTATCAAATGAGATATCCTTCCTGTCTATCATATCTGATGTCCGTTATAATCTTTAAAAAACAAAATCAATATCACATTTAAAAAAAAACCAATTTAAAAACAAAGAAAAGAAAAGAGAAATACCAAATTACTAAATATTTTATTTTATTTTATTAAATTTTAAAATGTGGCGTTTTATTGTCGGGTCATCGGTAGCTTGTTTATCTCCTGTGCCACACTGGCCTTCTTAAATTGTGATTGTGAAGTCATAATACAAATGTTGTATATCTATTAATAATGGAGATTCGCTTCCGGTTTTTGTCTGTAACAAAAATTGCGCCACTGTTTACGTCACATTACCCAAAAAAACCTTTGACAAGTTCTTTCTCTTTTGTTAATCAACACTAGATCTGGTCTTTTTGCTCGGATAAGGTGATCCGATTTTATCTTAAAGTCCCAGAGAATTTTATGCGTTTCGTTCTCAAGAACAGATTCTGGTTTATGCATATACCATTTTGTTGTATGGTCAAAATTTTTTGCATAATTCCCAGTGGATCACCTTTCCAACCCAGTCGTGCCTAGTTTTGTACTAGTTGTGTGCTAGTTTGTTACATTCGCATAGTACATGGTTTACAGTCCCATCTCTTTCACCGCACAGTCTACATTTACTATTTCGTTGGGTCTTATCAATTTTTGCTTTGATATAGTTTGTCCTAATGGCATTATTCTGTGCAGCAATTATTAGTGATTCAGTTTCTCTGTAGAGGTTTCCTTATCTTAACCATGTCCAGTTTTTTCATGTGCAACCTCTCCGATTTGTCGTTTGAAGTGTCCATATAATTGTTTTTCTTACCATTTTTGTTTTCTAGTCTTTGTTGTTTTTCTGTTTGTCCATATGTCACATCTACTTTTGTTGGCTGCCATAAGTAATCTGTCGTTTCTCTTTCTTGTGTAGTCTTCGAGTTGTTGGATTTTGGCCTCTACGCAGTCCTCTATGTTGGCAAGACCTCTTCCCCTTCTTTTCTTGATACATATAGTCTATCTCTATCGTCTCTAGGGTGAAGAGCCTTGTGCATGGTCATTAATCTTTTAGTCCTTTGGTCAATCTGTCTGAGTTCTTCCTTTGTCCATTTTAAGAATGGTCCAGAGTATCTTAGAATGGGGACAGCCCAGGTATTAATTCCTTTGATCAGATTTCTGCTGTTGAGTTTGGTTTCTAGGAGTTTTCTTGTTCTCCTGAGGTATTCTTTTTTAACTTTTACTTTCATTTCTGTTTGTTTGATATTGTCCACTTCTACAATTCCTAAGTATTTATAACTTTCATTTTCATCAAGTGATTTTATAGTGTACTGATTTGGCAGTTGTATTCCGTCCATTAATTTTCTTTCACCACGTTTTATTACTAGCATAGCACATTTTTCAATTCCGAATTCCATCCCGATATCCTGGCTATATATTCTAATAGTTTGTACTAGGGTTTCCAATTCTTTTTCATTTTTTTCAAAAATCTTAATGTCATCCATGTACATTAGGTGGTTTATCTTTTCTTGTGAGTAAGTGAATTTATACCCCCCTGTACATTTTTTAAGTATATGATTTAGTGGCATTATTATTATTTTTATTATTATTATTATTATTATTTCCTGCTATTGAGAGGTCTTGTGTATGCTTATTGCTTGTCTGTACTGCCAAATTGCTTTTATACATCTATGTTTCTGCTTGTGTAATGTACAGCTAGACTGTTTTCAACAATATATGCTTAAATATACTAAAGTCTTTTTTCCTGAAGCTGCCCTGCTGAAATGGGGGTGCGTCTTATATGTCCGTGAGTCTTATATGCCGTCAAATACGGTAAATTAATTAAAACTTAGTTTAATTCTAACAATTTATTAACGAGCAAATAAACAATGAGTAAAGATATAAAGTCCTTCCTGTGTACAAAGTTGAGTTTGAGGGACTTACCGGCATGCTGGAGAAGATATCTGGTATCTTAGGGTGATTTCTTGAAGAGGTTTTAAAGTCACTGCCTTGTGGGAACTGGTCCAGGATCTGTCTGTGAGGATTTTGGTATTTTGCGCCAAAACTTCCTGGCTCATCACGTGATTGGCATATCCAATCACAGAAAGCCTCTCCCTCACTTAAATCTATACACAGGAATTACCATTTTACTGACCCAACAATGGAATTGAATTTTTTGACTCCGTTTTTAAACACATTTTCAAACACATTTTTAATTTTTTTTTCTATTTAATCCATGGGACCCTAACATGTACTCCCACTCTGGATCATAGTAGAGCTGGGAGTAATGGCGATGAAGAGGTACTCCACTCTCCCTAGAGTGTGGGGTACCTGGGTATGACACCAAGCTGCATCTGGTGGTAAGGCTACAATTCTGGAGATCTGGGGTATATATATATATATATATATATATATATATATATATATATATACTAATATTCATAATATAGTGTGTTATATTTATAAATAAATAATATCGCGAATAGAGCAGTGTATATCTAAGTTATGGTAGCGTTGACATGAAGTCAACGGCGCTTGTTTACTAATAGTTTACTTAACTATGTGATTCTCAAACCAAGTATTTATATATATATATATATATATATATATATATATATATATATATATATATATATATAAAGTAAGTAGAGTCATCGGGGCGGCCTAAAGTCGGTATAAGCCAATCAGCGAGGGAGTCTATCCCCTTTTCACTAGCACTGGACCAAGGCGATTGTTTTTGCGTCTGAGATGGAGCGTCACACCTACCATCAGCTCCTTATTTTTACCGCACAGGTCCCTGTGCTACTCATACGCTGAGTTGATAGACAGTTTCTCACCTATGAGATTCTCAAACCAAGTGGAAATATATATATATATATATATATATATATATAATATATATATATATATATATATATATATAAGATTTTTGGATGTTTGTTTATTCAGAAGCATTGTTGAATAAAGTATATATTAAATTTTTTACTTGAAGGCACTTACAATGCATGTATCGCATAACATTCGATACTTTTTCTTATAGAAAATGAACTTGACAAGTGTAATCCCGGCAAAGCATCGTAGAATATCGTAGAGACTGTTTCGACTTTATCGCTGATGAGACTTAATAAAGTCGAAACAGTCTGTACGATATTCTACAAACTGAGCGATCCTTTGCCGGGATTACACTTGTCAAGTTCATTTTCTATGAGAAAAAGTATCGAATTTTATGCGATACATGCATTGTAAGTGCCTTCAAGTAAAAAGTTTAATATATATATATATATATATATATATATATATATATATATATATATATACTAGCAAATATATGCACCCTCCGGGTGCAAGTATTTAAGTTTTAATGTAATAAAATATTGTATTAAATTAGAAAGGCTAATGAAACTATATATAATTGGAACAACTGAAACTTACTCTTCCATCACTCTCGTCTTTCATTGTTATTTTTTCTAATTTAAGTATTTAGTTAAAAGAGGAAGTAAAGAATAAAATGATAGTTATTTTTTCTTGTTAATGGATTTCATTTAAGATTCATTGTAGAGATTTTTGCTTATATTCATTAAAATAAAACCAAACAGTTAGAAATCAATAATACTAAGCACATATTTATTAAATTCGATTTTTTAATATTAATATGCAAATTAGCCTTCCCGTTTAGACTGTAAACCGCTATTTTGTTGTATATATAAATATAATTGCATGTTGTCAGTATGTGGACATAGTTAACAGTATTAACAATGTAAGACAATTTTATTAATAATTGAGGTTTAGATAAAAATAAAATCATGGAGAATGTGATGTCAATAACTAAGAGAATTGTGACTTGAGTAGGAATATAGTTTCGGTTACAGACAGAAAAACACACAATCTCCATTATAATAAGATATATAGTGCGTGTGTTCGTATATATTTGCCATACTTTTGTATTTCAGATTTGAACTTATAAATGTTTTACAGTGAATGGAAAGAGACGCTAAAAAAATAAAAGTTTAAAAAATCTTTTAAAAAATAAATATCTTTAAAAATTAGAGAAAAAATTTTTTAACGAAAATAATGAATCCGTCTTTATTTCTTAATATTAAATTATTTTCCGTTTTTCCTTTTTATTCGTTTATTTCTATTTTTTTCGTTAGATTTCAAAGAAAGATAAGTTATCATGGCCGACGGCTTTTGATCGAAACAAAAGCAGAAAAAAGTCGAAAGGCCTGATTTTTAATTGGGAATTTCTTGTTAAGTCGTTTACCACAAATGTTAAAAAGAAGACGAAAAGAGTTCAAACTAAAAAAAAAAAAAAAAAAAGATGAACTCCTGTCAACTATATTTAAAAAGAAAAATATTATATTTGCCATAAATATTTTGACACCTTATTTACATCCTATGAAACTTTTTTGTTTTTGTTTTTCGAGACATGGTTGAATATTAACAATATTTTCGATATGATGTTTACTTATTTTAGATAGCCATCAGCTAAATCTGTTTTATCACTGACTCTGAAGCCTACTTCATTTTTTAGTCAGTAAGTTTTTACTGCTAGTTTAAACCCATTATATCGTTGAATGAAGCTAATTGAAATCGTCCTTTTGCACATAAAACCTGAAAAAGTCGTAAGGTCTGATTTTTAATTGAAATTTCTTGTTGAGTTCAACTCCTTTATCAACTACATTTTCAAAAGAAAAACTATTATATTTGCTATAAACATTTTACAAATTATTTCCATCCTATAAAAGTTTTTTTAGAGACATGGTTGAATATTAACAATATTTCCGATACGATATTTACTTATTTTAGATAGCCATCTGCTAAATCTATCGATACATGCCTATCCCAATGGCATTAGTGCGATATGAAAGTGAAAATAGGATTTGAACTAGTCCATGGCGTAACCATTTCATAATGCGCCTCCAATTTATATTGAATGCTAGCTCGTCTTATATATATATTATTATTATATAATAATTAATAATAATTATATATATATATATTATTATAATAATAATATATATATATATATATTATTATATAATAATAATAATATATATATATTATATTATAATAATATATATATATATATTATTATAATATATAATATATATTATTATTATTAATAATATATATATAATATATAATAATAATAATAATTAATAATAATATATATAATTATTATTAATAATAATATAATATATAATTATTATTATAATATATATATATAATAATTATTATTATAATAATATATATATATATAATTATTAATATATAAATAATATATATATAATATTATATAATATATAATAATAATATATATTATAATATTAATTTATTAATAATAATAATAATATATAATATTATTATTAATAATAATAATATATAAATAATTATTATAATAATAATAATATATATAATTATTATAATAATAATAATAAATATAATAATATAATAATAATATATAATAATAATTAATAATAATAATAATAATATAATATAATATATATTATTATTAATAATATATAATATATAATAATAATAATAATAATATATAATTATTATATAATAATAATAATATATATAATTATATTAATATAATAATAATATATATATAATTATTATTATAATAATATATATATAATTATTATTAATAATTAATATAATATATTATTAATAATAATATATATATTATTATAATATATTATATATATTATTAATAATATATATATATATAATATTATTATTAATAATATATATATATATATATATATATATATTATATATATTAAAAAAACAAAGGATGTTTACAAATGCATGGCTCATCGGGAAGAATGTGCAAACCGTTTCGGGGCTTTCTCTCTTTGCACATTCTCTCCTGATGAGCCCATGCATTTGTAAACATCCTTTGTTTTTTTCAATATATCATATTTACACTGTCGGATTAAGTTCCAATTTTATTTCACACACACACACACACACACACACACACACATATATATATATATATATATTATTAATAATAATAATAAATAGATATCTATTATTATGCTAAAGCTGAGATTTGGAGCGTTCAATCCCTAAAGGCTTTTTTGTTTGTGACCTTGATCACACGAAATTTGTCTCTAATTATTCCTTAGTTTTAGCTCAACCTATTGTTTGAAGAAAAAACAACACTTTAATTGGTTTAATTTGTCGGAATTTTCAATTAAGTAAAATCTTGACTCATCCCTGTCTTTACATCCTACGTACCTCCCCTTTTTATTCCCTATACGCCAAGGAAGGGGTGATGAAATTGATCACAAGTAATATTACTACAAAGGCCGCACTCAGCCCCCCGCCCAACATCCTATAACTCTAGAGTCGCCTGTCGTACATTCAAAAGGGTAGACGAAAAACACCCCTCGCAATAAAAATTATGATGTCTATTTCAATTGTCTAGGTCAATTCATTGAAAAATCCATGTTTTTTTTTAATACAATATTAACCCTTACGTTTGTACCAAAACTCAGGGAAGTTTTCGATTTTAATTAAATTTTCAGTGTTGATTTAGCAATGAATTAATTTTTATTCTATTTTAAAACTTTCTGATTTTTTTGCAAGTCACTTAACCTTGTCTTCCCCTGTTTTTCGGGTACAAAATAACGGTGTGTATATATGTGATTGATACTATTTTCTACATAAATAAAAAGACTAGACAGAACGTGTGAATAGAAGAAAAACAAATGTTTTCGTACTCTTTGCGGAGAACCGTCCCGGCCCCCTGCCTCAAAAAATGCTTGCCGGTGGCTGCTGTAAAATAAAATGTTTTTTTAAAAAAACACCAACTACGATTGAAGTCCGTAGCCGAAGCGGTGTTACTTGAATAATAATAAAAAAACTCGGGTTTGGGTTTGAGGTTGGGGTTGGGGTTTAGGATTAGTTTAATGGGAAAATAAATAATTTGGGCTCTGTTTTTTATAACCCAGAAAAAACAGAACCCAGACATTTTGTAATAAAACTGTTAATTTTAAGTAGGGTGGGGTTAGAGCTTAGGGTTGGGGTTGGGTTTTCGGGAAAAACGCCCTAAGTTGGTTGGGGTTTTTTTGGGGGTTTTTTGGGGGTTTTTTGCAAGTGACACCGCTTCGTCTACGGACTTCAATCGTAGCTGGTTTTTGTTTTCAGCAGCCATCGGCTAGCGTTTTTGAGGCAGGTTCTCCGCGAAGAGTACCTTTTTTTTTTTAAGAATCTGTTCGAGTAGTAAATAAGTACCGAAAATCGAAAAATAAAATGAAAACTAAAAAAATAATTTTGGAGTATCATTTGGGTAATATTTGCGGAGTTCTGTCCTGGAATCCTGCCTCAAAAAATCGTAGCCAGTGACTGCTGAAAAAAAAAAAAAAAAAAAAAACACCAGCTACGATTAAAAACCGTAGCTGAAGCGGTGTAAAAAATAGAGTTAGGGTTTAAGGTTAGGGTTTTGGTTGGTGTTAGGGTTAGTTTAATGGAAAATAAATAAATAACTTGGGTGACCCAGGAAAAACAGAACCACAAATTTTGTAATAAAGCTTAATTTTAACTAGAGGGGGTTGGGGTGGGTTTTCAGGAAAAACGCCCTAAATTGTTTTCTTTTTTCTTTTTTTTTAAGTGATACCGCTTCGGCTACGGACTTCAATCATAGCTGGTGTTGTTTTTTCAGCAGTCTGCGGCTAGCAGTTTTTGAGGCAGGAGGCCAGGACGGAACTCTGCAAAGATTACCATTATTTGTATTATTCAGTCTATTGTCCTCATCTTCGTTGTTATCTGTACAGCGTTTCGGTCGATGTGCCCTCCGGCCTTCTTCAGGTATTTCTTGTTGGACACAGGAAGCTTCTTGTAATAGGGAGCCATCACAGAACTTTGAACCTAACTCTTTATTCAGCCCACAGGGATATCATGTTCTCATTCCACTAACCATAACTGGGGTACAGGTGTTAAGCTATGTTAATTATTATTCTATGTTACTGCTGCCCCTGACCAGGATTGAACCTGCAGTCTAGAGATAACTGTCATTTAGAACTGTCTTAACCTAATTCCTTTATCTACTAGGTTATGTGTCTAATTGGACAATCCAGTGTGAATTTTTTTCAAGCGCAAAGGTTAGAATTTATTTTGTAAAAACGAATTTTAAGTAGCATCTTGGCAGATCAAGATGATCGAAATTGACCGAAAACATCGTTTTAAATGTATCAAAAATAAATTAAATGTGTAATATTATTTTGCTTTTTTGCTTATGCTCATTATGTTACTTTTTCGACTTAAAACTTGACCTTAAATCGTTTAAATGAATTTTAATTCATTTTTAAAATGAAAAGCAGATGATATTTTGGCAGATCCTACTCTTTTTCCTAATCCCAATCATCTAGCGAGAGCTTAACAGGTGACCCAACGGGTCACTTTTTGTCTAGTATATATATATATAGATATATACAGAGAGATAGGGGGGACATACATGCATACATACAGACATATATATATATATATATATATATATATATATATATAATAACATATAATATATAATAACTATATATATATACCAAACTTGTTGGTAAACCCTTGCGGTAAGAGAAAACCCGGCAAATAGTTTGATTGTAAAAATATACTACCAAACATCACCTGGGGGAAAAAAATTTGAAAAAAAAGACCAAGATAGTCGTACCAACCGAAAATAATCGGTTGATACCATAATACTTGGCCAAAAGAAAAAAAATTATATATATATGAAAAATATATATATATATCTACATGAACATACATTTTGGATGTACAGTGTATATTGATGATCCCAAATAGAATCATCCCCTACATACCAGTCAGTTGGATTATTTTACCTATAATAATCTTCATACAATGACTACTATTTACACAGTAGCATTGCAACCAACAAAGCCTTCATCAGATGATGACTCTGGGTTCAGGCATGGTTTCGGGGCCGAAGCATCATTACCACTAACCCAGAGCGCCCCAGCAGTATCTCACGATACCACCAGACTTTGTCGGTTTGATGTCACAATATAGGACTGCCATATCAGTATATATATATATATATATATATATATATATATATATATGTATATATATATATAATATATATATATATATATATATATTAATTTCCATATTTACTCCCATATATATATGTGTGTGTGTGTGTGTGTGCGCGTGTGTGTGTGTGTGCGTGTGTTGTGTGTGTGCGTAGTGTGTGTGTTCTTTTATCGTGGCATTTAATGTACCATTTGTCAAATTCCTGAAATTCTTTCATCTTTTCAGTTGTGAACGAAAAATGTGTCAATATCTTTTCTGATGATTCAACATTTTATTATATGCCTTCAAGAAACTTTAAACATATCAACCTGGCCACTATTCTATTAGCTGAGCTTAATTTGATTATAGAAGAGAGTAGAACATGATTTGTGCCTTTCATCCCCCTCTAAGACAAAACTGTTATCTTTACGTCCTTATCCAAACTCTCCTTATCTCACCTTATTCTAATAGCCAGAACTCAATTGAAAGAAGTCAATGGCTTTGACAAACTCAAAGGTCTTCACTTAATTCCTGATTTGAAGTGGGACACATATATTACGTACACCAATTAGAATGGGTGCAACCACGGCCCACTAATATATACGGCCTCATATGTTACATAAACAGGCAGAATTCTAACAGGCCTATTCATTTTATAGTCAATTTATGACTGATTGAAAAAAATGTTAAAATATACAAACTTGTCTTTTTTTCTTCAGAAATGTAATAATAAAAGATTGTTTGGTTTGTTTTGTTTTGTTTTAGCATATCAACCTCTAGTGGGTCATTTAATGCCGATAAAGTTTTGAAATAAATCAATTTTTAATGGATAATACAATTTTTTTATAAATACATTTTTCTATTTAACCCATAGATGGGACCCTGACAGGTACTACCACTCCTGGTCAGAGGACCAGGGAGCAATGGTGATGAAGGGGTGCTCCACATTCCCCAAACCTCCAAAACTGGAACCTCACCATCAGATAGAGTTTAACGTCATTCCCAGGACATGTAGACCCGCAGCCACCGCCTTCTAGCACCCATATGATAAAAAGGGGTTGGGGCTTGCCATAAGGGCAATAGGGTTGGGAAAATCATATAGGTGCTAGGGCTTGACGTGACTAGCCGATTGATCGGAGGGAGCCTCTCCGACTGCCCGTCTAGCGCAAGATAGGGCCAAAGTGGAGTATTGCATGTCATGAACTGCTCATCCACCTGGGCTCTATCCTTAAGCATCACGGGTCGCCACCCACTGCCAACAGGTGGCCCCATTGGGGGAGTCTTACCCCTCTGCAGAGGTGCAGTTGGTGCATTCTAACGCCCCAGTCGACAGGGCGGAATAAAAGATTGTAAACAAACAAACACACAAAAAAGATAAGAAAATGATGCAATTATACAAAACAAAGGTAAAAAAAATAAATATCAATTCAGACAAAAGTTTCCTTTTTTTCTTCATTTTTTTTTTTTTTTTTTTGATAAAAGCAAAAATATACATCAAGTTTATGAAATTTGGGCCGGGTTAGCTCAGTCGGTAGAGCGTTCGGCTAGAAATCACAAGGTTCCTAGTTCGATACCGGTCCTCGCCAAATCAGCGTATGAGTAGCACAGGGATCTGTGCGGTAAAGTAAGAGATGATGGTAGGTGTGGCGCTCCACCTCAGATGCTAAAACAATCTCCTTAGTCTAGCGCTATTGAAAATGGGATAGACTCCCTCGCTGACTGGCTGATACCGACTTAAGGCCGCCCCGTCGACTTTACTTTAACATGCTTGAATTCAGAGTTTTCCTTCTCCTAGACTGGTTACCATACCGAAGAATACTATTTACCCATAGCTGTAGAGGGAATTGTTGATGAATACCTTTCCTAAGGGTATTAGTACTATATGAAAATGTCTTGTTCAGAATTTGAACTCAGGCCGGCCAGTCCATTTCCTACGACGATAATCGTTACACAACACGCCTTCAAATGATACAGAACACCGGGTCACCTTTCTGGAGCCCTCAGAGAGGATTGAACTCGGTCATAACTTACGAAATCACGCTAGCCACCGTACTATCACGTAGGTAAAAGATACTGAGAGATATTAAGATTAGCTAATTAAAAAAATAGAAGAAAAAAATAGATACAAAAATATGAATAAAAATTCAAACAGAAAAAAAGTTTCCTTTTTTTTTTAATAAAAGCGAAAATATACATCAGATTTATTAAATCTATTTGAGATACGATTCACACAACAAAGCTTAGTCTCTGGAGTTCTAAAGTTTCGAACAGTTTGCCTCGTGAATTTTCCATTCAGATGTTCTAACCACTAAGCTGTACACGCCGAACAAGAATAATAAATCAGTTTTATAAAAAGAGGAATAAATAAAATCTCAAGCGAAGATATCGGATAAGAAAGAAAAGACATTGGCGCGAAATAAAGAAAAAAGCGGGAATTTTTTTTAATGGCGGTAATTTGCAACAGGTGTAACTTTTCGACTCCGGGGAATTCACTGATAAGGAAAATTACAGGGACAGGGTTTGGGGTTGGAAAAAAGCATCGTGGAAGGCAAGCAAGGGGCTTTGCAGGAGAGTGACAGGGCGACACCTAGCGGATTGGGAAAGAAAATGAAAAGGTTAAAGTACTCACAGCCAAGATTTTTCACCGACGATACAGCCACCTTATATATGCATGCATTATTATTTTTTTTCTTTTAATCTTGTAAGTTTTCTGAGATTTTCAAATTTTTTGCTCTCACCTACAATCGAAAAATTACGCGGGAACCAATGCGAAAAATGGCGGGAATTCTTTTTTTTTAATATATATATATATATATATACTACACGTGGCTAAAATGTACATAAATTCGTATAGATTCAGTTACGTGACGGCGTGTCGATATTCATAGAGACGAAATGAGATGCCTCATTAAAATCCCTACTTAAAAAAAAAACCTTGCGTTGATCCAGACACCCAGAAAAGAAAAATGAATGTCTTCTATTTAAAATATTAAATGCAACAAAAAAAATCCATGCCGTTATTATTTAAATTCTATTTTTTAATTATCTTCACGAATATAAGTCAAATCTTGCTCAAAAAACGAGATCTGGTAGTAGTGAATGTATATATATTTACTTTATCGTTAATTGTTTTATTTTTGTAGTTTTCTCCGGACATACATACATACATATTAACTACCCTTTATATATGTATTAGCATCGGCTACTCGGCGTCGCTTGGGTAGAGGGGGATTTTTTAAGTTGGTGCCGCAGATCCATTATTACTGAATCGGCGTTGAATCCTTGGGGGAAGCCCATTTAAATCCCCATGTAAAAAAAATAGACCTTGCATTGATCCAACTACTCTGAAAAGAAATGTTAATGTCTACTATCTAAAATATTAAATGAAAACAAAATCCATGCTGTTATCATTTAAATTTTATTTTTTAATTATTTACACAATTATAAAACAAATCTCTATTATTTTTGCTCAGAAATCAAGCCCTGGTGATATTTAATGTGTAAATATATCTACTTTGTCGTTAATTGTTTTATTTACGAAGTTTCCTCCGGACATACATATACACACAACTACCCTTTATATATGTATAGATTACATTCGGACATACATACACACAACTGCCCTTTATATATGTATAGATTACATTCGGACATACATACACACAACTGCCCTTTATATATGTATGGATATATAGATTAATAAAAATTATTTTTCTATATATTTCTTTTATTATCTTTTATTCTTTATATATTCTTATTTTTATCATTTTTATTTGTATTTTTTCTTCTATTTGACTTTTATTTGATTTTTATTATGTTTTATTTTTTATTAATTTATTCTATAATAAATGCTTATGGATACAGTACGTACAATGACTTATCGGTAAGTAACTAAAACTTTTTTTTTTTTTGAAAGATCAATCGGCTGGTCACATCAACCCCTAGCACCTATATAATTTTCCCGGCATGGTTGCACTTATAGCAAACCCCTTACCCTTTTTATCGTATATGTGCTAGAAAGCGGTGGTTGAGGGTCTTCGTATCCTCGATATGACAAACTGGATCCATGACCCGTGATGCTTAAGGATGGAATCCTGGTGGATGAGCAGTCCATGACATGCAACACTCCACTTTAGCTCTTACTTGGGCTAGACAGGTGGTCGGGGAGACACCCTCTGATCATTCGGCTGGTCACATCAAGCCCTAGCACCTATATGATTGTCCAGACATGATTGCACTTATAACAAACCCCTTACCGTTTTTATCATATATGTGCTAGAAAGCTGTGGTTGAGGGTCTTAGCATCCTGTGTATGATGTTAAATCACATCTAGTGGTGCAGTTCAAATTCTGAAGCTCTGGGGAGTGTGGAGTACCTCTTCATCACCATTACTCCCAGGTCAATCCTGGCCTGAAGTGGTAGTATCTTTTAAGGTCCCACCAATGGGGCCACCTGTTGGCTATGGCTGGTGACTTGTGATGGTTAAGTTTTTTTATTAATGTCTTCCGCCCTGTCGGCTAGGGCGTTAGAATGCACCGACTGCACCTCTGCAGAGGGGTAAGACTCCCCCAATGGGGCCACCTGTTGGCCGGGAGTGGCGACCCGTGATGCTTAAGGATAGAGCCCAGGTAGATGAGCAGTTCATGACTTGCAATACTCCACTTTGGCCCTATCTTGGGCTAGACGGGCAGTCGGAGAGGCCCCTTCCGATCAATCGGCTGGTCACGTCAAACCCTAGCACCTATATGATTTTCCCAACCCTATTGCCCTTATGGCAAGCCCCAACCCCTTTTTATCATATGGGTGGTAGAAGGTGGTGGCTGAGGGTCTATATGTCCTGGGAATTACGTTAAACTCTATCTGATGGTGAGGTTCCAGTTTTGGGGGTTTGAGGAATGTGGAGCACCCCTTCATCACCATTGCTCCCTGGTCCACTCTGACCCGGAGTTGTAGTACCTGTTAGGCTCCCATCTATGGGTTAAATAGAAAAATGTATTAATAAAAAAATTGTATTATCCATTAAGAATTGATTTATTTCAAAACTTTATCGGCATTAAATGACCCACTGAGGTTGATATGCCGTAAAACAAAACCAAACAAACCAAATTATTAATGTCTTTATATATGATTTGTATCTCGTGGTGGTGTAATAGTTAACAAGTTAGTCTCGCATTACTGAAAAGTGAGCTCAATCCTTGCTGGATGCCCAATTCTTGTGACCTTGTGTCAAATCCTACTGTTGTGAACGGGTTGGGTAAATATTTTTTAATTTTATTTAGTGTGATAATAAAAGACGTGATTACCTCCCTTTGGAGTGGTTGGGTTATCTTCCCTTGATCGGGACTATATAAATTCAACAGATAGTGGCCATTCTGGTTGCGTCTTTGCTGAGCTGTATTCAGTTGATTAAAGTTAAGTTGTTTTGTTACATTGTCTTTGTCTCATTTCATTTAGTTTTTCTTATAAAAAGTGAGGGGTAAAAAATCATATCTTTCTAGGACAAAAATAGGATGTGGATTATATGAACAATTTTCCTTTATAAAAAAGGATGTGCTCTCAGTAGTTCTACAAACAAACATACAGACAGACAGACAGACAGACAGACATATAGAATCTTATATATATTAGCAAATATATGCACCCTCCTGGTGCAAGTACTTAAGTTTTAATGTAATGAAATATTATATTAAATTACAAAGGCTAATGAAACTAAATAAGAATGCAGATAAAAGATTTGAAACAGAGGGGGGTATAATCGAAAAATAGAACAACTGAAACTTACTATTCCTTCACTCCTGCCTTTCATTGCTAAATTTTCCTAATTTAACTATTTAGCTAAAATAGGAAGTAAAGAATAAAATTAGTTATTTTTTCTTGTAATGGATTTCTTTTAAAATTTATCCCCAAGATTTTTGCTCATATTCATTAAGTTAAAAGCAAACAATTAAAAATCAATAATACTAAGCACATATTTATTAAAATCAAACGTTTAAGACCAATATGCAAATTAGCCTTCCCGTTCACATTGTAAACCGCTATTTTGTTGTATATATAAATAAAAGTGCATGTTATTAGCATGTAGATATGGCCAACAACATTAATAATGTAAAACAATTTTATTAATAATTGAGGTTTAAATTTAAAAAAATAAAATCATGGGGAATGTAACGAAAATAGCAAAGGGATTTGTGACTTGTATAGTGATATAGTTTCTGTTACAGACACACAATCTCCATTATAATAACTAGCAAATATATGCACCCTCCGGGTGCAAGTATTTAAGTTTTAATGTAATAAAATATTATATTAAATTAGAAAGGCTAATAAAACTAAATAAGAATACAGAAAAAAAGATTTGAAACAGAGGGAGTATAATAAAAGATTTGAAACAGAGGGAGTATAATAAAAAATGGAACAACTCTTCCATTACTCTCGTCTTTCATTGTTATTTTTTCTAATTTAAGTATTTAGTTATAAGAGGAAGTAAAGAACAAAATGACAGTTATTTTTTCTTGTTAATGGATTTCATTTAAGATTAATTGAAGAGATTTTTGCTTATATTCATTAAAATAAAACCAAACAGTTAGAAATCAATAATACTAAGCACATATTTAATAAAATCACATTTTTAATATCAATATGCAAATTAGCCTTCCCGTTCACACTGTAAACCGCTATTTTGTTGTATATATAAATATAATTGCATGTTGTAAGTATGTAGACATAGTTAACAGTATTAATATTGCAAGACAATTTTATTAATAATTGAGGTTTAGATAAAAATAAAATCATGGAGAATGTAATGTAAATAACAAAGGGAATTGTGACTTGTATAGTAATATAGTTTCGGTTACAGACAGACAAACATACAATCTCCATTATAATAAGAAGATTAGCTAGTGTAAAAATTAATTGTCTGGGGGTGTGAGAAAAATTCAATGTCAGAGGGCTTGTACGTAATAAGTAAGTAAAATCATTAAATCTATTAAAGGAGTTAAAAATAAGACAATTTGAATTTGTCTCCCTCAAATAAAATGTTGCGCATATCTATTAATTATTTATTAAATGATTATTTTGAATATTTTACACACAAATTTCACACAAAATCATAAGTATTTATCTATTTCTAAACTTTTAGTTAACTTCTTATTACTGAAAGAGTGGCGAGTGTAAAAAATAATTTTTTTAAATTGATTACAAATTTCGCAAATAATTTTTCCATTTAAAGTAATACAATTTCTTATATTAATTTCAGATTTTATATAGTTTATTTATTTAAATAATATAAAGTCTATTTATTACAAGGGAAAGGATTCAAACGATGAATTATAAGGAATCACTTTTATTTATTTTAATAGTAATAATTGTTCTTTATTCTATGTTTTGATGATTTTGGTAATGTGACGTAAGCAGCGAGGTAGTTTTTGTTACAGACAAATAAAGATCTAATATATCTTATTATAATGGAGATTGTGTGTTTTTCTGTCTGTAACCGAAACTATATTACTACTCAAGTCACAATTACCTAAATACTAATAACATGCAATTGTATTATATACAACAAAATACCAGTTTTCAGTGTAAACGTAAAGCTAATTTGCATATTGATATTAAAAAAAAACTGATTTTAATAAAAATGTGCTTGGTATTATTGATTTCTAATTGTTTGGTTTTATCTTAATGAATATGAGTAAAAATCTCTTCAATAAATCCTAAAAGAAATTCATTAACAAGAAGAAATAATTGTAATTTTATTCTTTACTTCCTATTTTAACTAAATAGTTAAATTAGGAAAATTTAGCAATGAAAGATGTGAGTGATGAAAGAGTAAGTTTTAGTTGTTCTATTTTCCGATTATACCCCCTCTGTTTCAAATCTTTTTATCTGAATTCTTAATTAGTTTTATTAGCCTTTCCGATTTAATCTAATATTTTATTACATTTAAACTTAAATACTTGCACCCGGAGGGTGCATATATTTGCTAGTATTATTAATAGAAGATAATAATAATAATAATGATAATAATAATAATAATATATATATATATATATATATATATATATATATATATATATATATATACGTTAAAACAAAGGAAATGAATCCGACGGTATATATATATATATATATATATATATATATATATATATATATATATATATATCGATTTATATCCTTATTTTTTGAAAACTGCTGGAGAACCAAGGACGAACTTATAAGCGACGTTCTCCCATGGAAGCCAACACATAGACATACTAATGTTGGCCGTCCAGCAAGAACCCACATTGACCAGTTCTGTGCGGATACTGGATGCTGTGCTGATAGCGCGACATGAGGATGATGACATCCTTATTATATATTAATTCAGCTTTTCTTAATTCAAAATGAGGGGTAAAACAACTTTTAACCCCCCCCCCTCGGACAAAAATAGTACGTGGAAATTTTATTGAACTTTGTTCTTCGCTGGAATCCACCAGTTTTCCTTCATAATTGGCGAAATAGTAAATCACTAAATTAAAAGGCGAATGTCAACGCACCGGCAACCCCAGGTAAGTAAGTGAAACTCAACTTACTTTACTTTTTGTAAATTTGAAACAATACCTTCTGTCGACCTTGATAAGCCGGTACAATGTGAAATAACCTATTAGGTCTTGTAATATTAGTGTCAGGAAATCAAGCTGTAATTAAAGGAGTACTTTTTTCGTTGACGACCGACCTGACCAACAACGAATAATCAAAAGAAATTAGCAGACAATGTGGTATTTGTAATCTATTCAACCAATCAAAAACGAGAATTAAATGTTAATATCAACAACAATAAATATAAAACATTATTAAGTCACAATTCGAGCTTTTCCTTACCCCGAAGGTTGCAGGTAAGTAAATATTTTCTGAGCATTTTCCCTGACATATAAAACGTTTTACAAACAAACATGCAGAATCTTATATATATATATATATATTATATATATATATATTATATATATATCAACTTAGATTTATAAAGGCCACAATTTTGGTCGAAATAAATTTATTATGGAATTACGGTGTTGAGTTTTTCCTTCCTTTCTAAGATAAATATTGCTCTGTATATAATCTAAAAAGTTTATTATACATTGAGCTCTCTGTAGTGATTTAAAGATTCACTGTATTTATACATACTAGATCATACAATAATAATACAGTGTGTCTTAGAAATCATATATAGAATCATCCCTTACTACCAAGTTTTGGATACCTCTCATATATATATATATATATATATTATATATGTGTGTGTGTGTGTGTGTGTGTGTGTGTGTGTGTGTGTGTGAGGTAATCCAAATGACTGGTTGTAAGGGATGATTCTATTTGGGATCTTAAAATTCTCACAGTATAACCATACTGTAGGATCTTGTAGATGCAAACATATATTTATACAAGGATTTGTATAAATCCCTAAAGAGAGCTCAATATATAATAATTAATATATTAGATTATATACAGAGCAATATTTAACTTCAAAGAAAGAAAAAACTTAACAAAGCGTCATTTCCTTATAATTTATTTCAACCAGAAACTCAAAAAGATTTTTTAAAATTATTTTGAGCTATAGTTTTATCTGACGGGTTTTACAAAAACACCAGCAGTATATATATAAAAAAAAACTCCTGGCTTTATATTCTGTAATTACACAATACAAACTTTTGCCTCGAGAATAAATATTCATTTTAAAAACAAGAAAAGACCAAATCATATGCACCTCCTGAAAATAATCAGTTGATACTTTTAAAATGGCCAAAGAAAAATACTGCAAGAGTTGCTTAAGTTAAATATACTAAAGTGCTCAATACAATAAGTAGAGCCTATTAATTATAAAGTAAGCCTAATGAGTCAGAAAATATCTAAACTGATCATCAGAATTATTCTGATGATCCGTTAGGAGAAACCTATGTAGATATTCTAACTCATTAGGCTTACGTTATATATATATATATATATATATATATATATATATATATATATATATAGACTAGAAGCAGCTACCCGGCGAAGCCTGGGTAGAGGGAAAAACAGAAAAATGTTGGTGTAATGGTTAGCAAGATAATCTTGCAGATTTATTACTGAATAGCGAGAAGTTCGATCCCCATAAAAATCCCCACGAAAAGATCTTGTGTTAATACAGTCTGGTGGGAGACCAGGAAAAATATTAGTCAGGATATAGAAAATGACATCACATATAACGATATAGCAAAATATTTTAATTCAATAATTAACAATATTTTTTTTTTTAAAGATATAGATGAGGCGATTTGTTAAATTGATACTTCAAAGTAAAAAATAAAAAATAAAACAAAAAAATAAATAAATAAGAATCGAATTAAAGCAAAACGTCTTATAGAATTTGATAATTTGCTTGAAGCATTGTTAAGTATATTATTGTTTATTTATATTACGAAGGCAATTACAATGCGTATTAGAAAAATAAAATAATGTCCAATGTCTAATCAATTTCGAAAAAACTTCATCTTCAAAGACTATTTTTGAAATGGATGCGGTCTTGTGTGTTTTTTGTTTTTGACGTTATAAACATATTAAAAAAATAATAAAATAAAAAAATAAATAAAAATAAGTAAATAAATAAATAAATAAAAGGAATGAAATTGAAATTGATTGAACAACGGATATAACGGTTCTTCCGTGTGGCGTTATAACAACCCACGAGACGCGTGTTTATAACGTCCAAAACAAAAAACACACAAGACCGCGTCCATTTCAAAAACAGCCTCTGATGATGAAGTTTCTTCGAAATTGATTAGACACTGGACATTATTCTATTCATTTTTATATGCATTGTAAAAACGTCTTAGTTTTAAAATAATCCTTCTTTCTTTTCTTTCTTTTTTTTTTTTTGTAATATGTATAATTCAATAAATGTTTTAACAATAATATTAGTACAAAATGTAGTCGATCGAATATCAAAATATTATAATATATGATTTTTAAATAAAAAAGTGTACTAAAGTGAAACCACTCTGAAAAGAAAAATGAATGTCTATTTAAATACTAAATGGAAAAAAAGGAATCATACTTTAAAAAAAAAAGAATTTTGAATGTGTTTAAAAGTTAAATATCAATTATTTTTTTTTTTAAATCGAAACTGTCGCGAGATAAGAGACTTACTTCGTGAAGTGAAGTGGGCGCGAAAGTGTCTTGCTTGAAAAAAAAAATATGGCTGCCTTGGCACCGTATTTTGAAAAAACGAAATCTCGAAGCCACAAGATTTATAGAGAACGAATTTGCGCATATGCAATTTTTTCTAGATTGAGCTGGTATTTAGTTTTACGGCGACAACCGTTATGATATTGTGTGAGCGACTTTGGGCACCTCACATGGTGTAAGGGCTAGATTAGCAGTGAGTTCGATTTTCACTGGGTGCTCTATATTTCTGACCTTGTGTCACATCTAAGCTAAGATTAGTAAATAACTATTGTGTGAGTGACTTTGGGCACCTCACATGGTGTAATGATTAGTAAGCTAGATTAGCAGACCATTGTAAGTGAGTTCGATTCTCACTGGGTGCCCCATATTTCTGGCCTTCGCCAGATCAAAATGTTTGGTGTTTTACTCTGACGAAGGCCGTTATTCTTTGTATACTTAAAGATTTTGTAGTTTTCTATCATTATTATTTTATTTTATATCTATAATAAATAGAATACATGTGTACATGAATAAACACCTGGCCGAAACACGAGTGAGTAAAATAAAATCTATTTTATCCATTCAGCATTTTCTTTCCTTTGTTTATTTTTCCTTTGAACATAAATGAAGGTTTGTTACATTTGTCCTATAAGTAAGTCGTCGGATTGGCCTAAAGTCGGTAGCAGCCAGACAGCGAGGGAGTGTATCCCCTTTTCACTTGCACTAGACCAACGAGATTGTTTTTAGTGTCTGAGGTGGAGCGCCACACCTACCATCAGCTCCTCACTTAACCGTACAGGCCCTTGTGCTACTCATACGCTGAGCTGACGAGAATCAATATCGAACCAGCAACCTTGCGATTCCTAGTCAAGTACTCTACCGAATAAGCTAAACCGGATAAATCATTTGTTTTTTATTTTATTTTATTTTTTTTTTAGTGAATACAAACACAGTCAATGCGTATTATACAATAGAGTTTGTTTTTTTTTTTTGTTTTTTTTTTGGGGGGTTCAGAATTTCGTAACCAAAAATTAGGAAAGCGTATTATACAGAAAATGCGTATTATAGACAAAAGTTTTTATTTTATTTTTTTTTTTGGGGGGGGGGTGCAGAATATCGTAACAGAAAATTAGGAATGCATATTATAAGCGATTGCGTATTATATACAAGAGATTTTTTTTGGTGGGGGGGGGGGGGGGGTACCAGAATTTTGTAACCGAAAATTAAGGGTGCGTATTATAAATAGGCACTGTCAATTGTTACGTTACAGACGTATTTTACAAAATGAATTTAGCCCACCTGATTGAAAAATGCTGATTGCGTATTATACACAAGAGTTTGTTGGGACTTCTCCTTTTTTGGGGGGGGGGCGTAACCGAAAATTTGGGGTGCGTATTATACGCGAAAGCGACAAATTATTCTCTTGTGTATGTACGCGTTTATACACAGAGACAGCACATCCTGCACAGCACAGCGACTTAAAAATAGACACAATGATAACAGATAATAAAAACTGATAGCCAAATAAATCAGCAGGTAAACCAGGCAGCCCTCATAGCTCAGTCGGTAGAGCATCAGACTTTTAAGCACAGATGTTATCTGAGGGTCTGGGGTTCGAGTCCCCATGCGGGCTGAGAATTTTTTTTTCTTAAATTGTTTTAAAAAAAAAAAATTAGGGGTACGTATTATACACGAATGCGTATTATACACAAAATATTTTTTTTAGTGGTGGTTGGCAATTCCCAGAATTTCGTAACCGAAAATTAGGGGTACGTATTATACATGAATGCGTGTTATACACGATAAATTATTGTTATTTATGTGCGCTCTTATACACAGAGACTGCATACCCATACATCCTGTTCAACAACCACTTAAAAATAGACACAATGTTAACAGCTGCTAAAAGAGACCAGTAAATAAATCAGCAGGCAAGTCAAGCAGCCCTCATAGCTCAGTCGGTAGAGCATCAGACTTTTAAGCACAGATGTTATCTGAGGGTCTGGGGTTCGAGTCCCCATGCGGGCTGAGAGCTTTTTTTCTTAAATTGTTTCTTTGATTTGTACCTGTTACAAAACATTTGCTCGGTATGTTCCAGAAGCTATACCTTCTTCTTTAATCACTATTTATCAAACCCAAATTATAGCAGACCATTTCATTGGGGGGGGGGGGTTGTTTTTTTGTTTTTTTTAATTTTTGATTCTTAATTTTTTTTTTTTTTTTTTTTGGGGGGGGGGGCTTTTTCTTTGTTTTTTTTCATTTGCGATGGACTGAACGATTCTAACTAGCAGGACCTGTTGATTACAATGTTTGATATGTTTACTTAAGAGATATTGCGAAATAATCCAATATGTAAAAGTATAATAATATTGATTTAACTCTCTCTCTCTCTCTCTCTCTCTCTCTCTCTCTCTCTCTCTCTCTCTCTCTCTCTCTCTCTCTCTCTCTCTCTTTTCATCCCTTCTTTTCATCTCTTCCTTTTGATTGATTGAAACATATTAGCGTTATCGCTTTCGCGCGCCCATCTCCTCTCTCTATGTTTCCCTGCTCTCTTTCTTTATTTAGTTGAGGTGACGACTCTCATAAGAAATAAGAATTCGGCGGACAAGCAACACCAGATAATCAGGGTTTATATTTTTGCATTTCATTTGGACTGTCTTACCAAAGGGTGTTGCAAGATGATAACAGTCGGATATTCAACGGTCCATAATGATATTAATGCTTCTATTTAGTGAACTATTCAAATTAGCATTGTTGTCCATGATGATATTGATGCTTCTGTTTAGGAAGCGGTGAACGATTTTAATTACCATTTCATGGTTAACAGCTGTCCATGATGATATTGATGCTGCTATTTAAGGAGGAGGGATCTATTCTAATTAGAATTTCATAGTTAACAGCTGTCCATGATGATATTGATGCTGCTATTTAAGGAGGAGGGATCTATTCTAATTAGAATTTCGTAGTTAACAGCTGTCCATGATGATATTGAAGCTTCTATTTAGGAAGGAGTGAAGTGTTCTACTTAGTATTTCATAGTTAATCGCTTCTTTAAGCGACTTAAAAATTAGTGGTGCGTATTATACACGAATAAGTGCTATATACAAGAGTTTTTTTTGGGGGGAGGGCTTTTTTTGATTTAGCTCAGTCGGTTTAGCGTTCGGCTAGGAACCACAAGGCTCCTGGTTTGATACCGGCCCTCGCCAACTCAGCGTATGAGTAGCACAGGGATCTGTGCGGTAAAGTGAGGAGCTGATGGTAGGTGTGGCGCTCCACCTCAGATGCTAAAATAATCTCCTTGGTCTAGCGCTAATGAAAAGGGATAGACTCCCTCGCTGTATGGCTGATACCGACATTAGGCTGCCCCGACCACTTATTATACACGAATGCGTACTATACAAAAGAATTTTTTTGCGGGGGTGGGGGAGTCCCAGAATTTCGTAACCGAAAATTAGGGGTGCATATTATACACGAATGCGTATTATACACGACAAATTATTGCTATTTATGTCCGCGCTTATACACAGCGACTGCATACCCATACATCCTGTTCAACAGCCACTTAAAAATAGACACAATGATAGCAGATAAAATGATAAAAGTGACAAGTAAATAAATCAGCAGTGTGACCAAGCAGCCCTCATAGCTCAGTCGGTAGAGCATCAGACTTTTAAGCACAGATGTTATCTGAGGGTCTGGGGTTCGAGTCCCCATGCGGGCTGATAATTTTATTTTCTTAAATTGTTTTTAAGAAAAAAAATTAGGGGTGCGTATTATACACGAATGCATATTATACACAAAATATATTTTTTTAGCGTGGTTGGGGATCCCCAGAATTTCGTAACCGAAAAGTAGGGGTAGTATTATACACGAATGCGTGTTATACAACGATAATACGAAATCTAGGGAATTCCCCCAGCAGAATAAAAAAAAAGAAGAAAAAAATCTTGTGTATAGTAAGCATTCGTGTATAATACGCACCCCTAATTTTGGGTTACGAAATTCTGCCCTCCACCAAAAAACAAAAAAACAAAACAAACTTGCGTATATATTCGTGTATAATACGCACCACTAATTTTTCAATCACTAAATGAAGCGTGATTATATATGAAATGCAAAGTAGAACGCTACACTCTTTCCTAAAGAAAGCTTCAATGTCATCATGGACAGCGCTTAACTATGAAATGCTAGTTAGAAATGACCCCCCTCCCTAAATAGCAGCATCAAATACATCATGGACAGCTCGTAATTATGAAATACTAAATAATATCGTTCACCACTCCTAAACAAAAAAACGTCTGCTATAATTGGGTTGTTAAATAGTGATTAAAAGGAAGGTAATAGATTCAGGAACATAAAGAGGCAAATGTTTAGTTAACTGGTACAAATCAAAGAAAAATTTAAGAAAAAAAAAAAAAATTCTCAGCCCGCATGGGACTCGAACCCCAGACCCTCAGATAACATCTGTGCTTAAAAGTCTGATGCTCTAACCGACTGAGCTATGAGGGCTGCTTGAATTGCCTGCTGATTTAGCAGCTGTTATCATTGTGTCTATTTTTAAGTGGCTGTTGAACAGGATGTATGGGTATGCAGGTCTCTGTGTATAAGAGCGCACATAAATATCAATAATTTATCGTGTATAACACGCATTCGTGTATAATACGTACCACTAATTTTTCGGTTACGAAATTCTGGGGATCCCCAACCACGCCTAAAAAAAATATTTTATGTATAATACGCATTCGTGTATAATACGCGCCCCTAATTTTTTTTCTTAAAAACAATTTAAGAAGAAAAAAAAAATTCGCAGCTCGCTATGGGGACTCGAACCCCAGACCCTCAGATAACATCTGTGCTTTAAAAGTCTGATGCTCTACGACTGAGCTATGAGGGCTGCTGGAAAGCCTTCTGATTTATTTACTTGTCACTTTTATCATTTTATCTGCTAACATTGTGTCTATTTTAAGTGGCTGTTGGAACAGGATGTATGGATATGCAGACTCTATGTATAAGAGCGCACATAAATAACAATAATTTGTCGTGTATAATACGCATTCATGTATATATACGCACCCCTAATTTTCAGTTACGAAATTCTGGGAATCCCCCGCCTGCAAAAAGAATTCTTGTGTTATAGTACGCATAAAATTCGTCGGGGCAGCCTAATGTAGGTATCAGCCATACAGCGAGGGAGTCTATCACCTTTTCATTAGCGCTAGACCAAGGAGATTATTTTAGCGTCTGAGGCGTCTACCATCAGCTACTCTCTTTTACCGCACAGATCCCTGTGCTACTCATACGCTGAGTTGGCGAGGGCCGGTATCAAACAGGAGCCTTGTGGTTCCTAGCCGAACGCTCTACCGACTGAGCTAAATCAAAAAAAAAAACAAACAAACTCTTGTATATAGCACGTATTCGTGTATAATACGCACCACTAATTTTTAAGTCGATTAAAGAAGCGATTAACTATGAAATACAAAGTAGAACACTTCACTCCTTCCTAAATAGAAGCTTCAATATCATCATGGACAAGCTGTTAATTACGAAATACTAATTAGAATAGTTTCCTCCTCCTTAAATAGCAGCAATCAGTATCATCATGGACAGCTGTTAACTATGAAATTCTAATTAGAATAGATCCCTCCTCCTTAAATAGCAGCATCAATATCATCATGGACAGCTGTTAACCATGAAATGGTAATTAAAATCGTTCACCGCTTCCTAAACAGAAGCATCAATATCATCATGGACAACAATGCTAAATAGAATAGTTCACTAAATAGAAGCATTAATATCATTATGGACCGTTGAATATCCGACTGTTATCATCTTGCAACACCCTCTGGTAAGACAGTCCAAATAAATGCAAAAATGTAAACTCTGATTATCTGGTGTTGCTTGTCCGCCGAATTCTTATTTCTAATGAGGATACGTTACCTCAACTAAATAAAGAAAGAGAGCAGGGGAAAGATAGAGAGAGGGGATGGGCGTGCGAAAGCGATAACGCTAATATGTTTCAACAGTCAAAAGGAAAAGATGAAAAGAAGAGAGAGAGAGAGAGGAGAGAGAGAGAGAGAGAGAGAGAGAGAGAAGAGAGAGAGAGAGAGTTAAATCAATATTATTATACTTTTTACATATTGAATTATTTCGATACCTCTTAAGTAAACATATCAAACATTGTAATCAACAGGTCCTGCTAGTTAGAATCGTTCAGTCCTTAGCAAATGAAAACAACAAAGAAAAAAGCCCCCGCCCCAAAAAAAAAGATAAATAAAAAAACAAAACAACAACCCCCCCCACAATGAAATGGTCTGCTATAATATGGGTTTTGATAAATAGGGATTAAAGAAGAAGGTAAGCTTCTGGAACATACCGAGCAAATGTTTTGTAACAGGTACAAATCAAAGAAACAATTTAAGAAAAAAAGCTCTCAGCCCGCTTGGGACTCGAACCCCAGACCCTCAGATAACACCTGTGCTTAAAAGTCTGATGCTCTACCGACTGAGCTATGAGGGCTTGCTGATATGCCAGCTGATTTATTTACTGGTATCTTTTAGCAGCTGTTTACATTGTGTCTATTTTTAAGTGGCCGTTGAACGGGATGTATGGGTATGCAGTCTCTTGTGTATAAGACAGCACATAAATAACAATAATTTATCGTGTATAACACGCACTTCGTGTATAATACGTACACCTACTTTTCGGTTACGAAATTCTGGGATCCCCAACCACGCTAAAAAAAAATATATTTTGTGTATAATATGCATTCGTGTATTAATACGCACCCGTAATTTTTTTTTCTTAAAAACAATTTAAGAAAGAAAAAATTCTCAGCCCGCATGGGGACTCGAACCCCAGACCCTCAGATAACATCTGTGCTTAAAAGTCTGATGCTCTACCGACTGAGCTATGAGGCTGCTTGCTTGGCACCACTGCTGATTATTTATATCTTGTCACTTTTTATCATTTTATCGCTATCTTGTGTCTATTTTTAAGTGGCTGTTGAACAGGATGTATGGGTATGGCAGTCGCTGTGTAAAGCGCGGACATATAATAGCAATAATTTGTCGTGTATAATACGCATTCGTGTATAATATGCACCCCAAATTTTCGGTACAAATTCTGGGACTCCCCCACCCCGCAGCAAAAAAATTCTTTTGTATAGTACGCATTCGTGTATAATAAGTGGGGGGCAGCCTAATGTCGGTATCAGCCATACAGCGAGGGAGTATATCCCCTTTCATTAGCGCTAGACCACGGAGATTATTTAGCATCTGAGTGGAGCGCCACACTACCATCAGCTCCTCACTTTACCGCACAGATCCCTGTGCTACTCATACGCTGAGTTGGCGAGGCCGGTATCGAACCAGAGGCCAGTGGTTCCTGGCCGAACGCTCTTACCGACTGAGCTAAATACGCAACCCCTAATTTTGGTTACAAAATTTTGGAATAGCCCTCCCCCCAAAAAAAAACCCTCTTAATATAGCACGTCTTCGTGTATAATACCACCACTAATTTTTAAGTCGCTTAAAGAAAGCGATTAACTATGAAATACTAAGTAGAACGCTTCACTCCTTCCTAATAGAATAGCTTCAATGTCATCATGGACAGCTGTTAATTACGAAATACTAATTAGAATAGTTTCCTCCTCCTTAAATAGCAGCATCAGTATCATCATGGACAGCTGTTAACTCTGAAATTCTAATTAGAATAGTTTCCCTCCTCCTTAAATAGCAGCATCCAATATCATCATGGACAGCTGTTAACTCTGAAATTCTAATTAGAATAGATCCCTCCTCCTTAAATAGCAGCATCAATATCATCATGGAACAGCTGTTAACCATTGAAATGGTAATTAAAATCGTTCACCGCTTCCTAAACAGAAGCATCAATATCATCATGGACAACAATGCTAAATAGAATAGTTCACTAAATAGAAGCGATTAATATCATTATGGACCGTTGAATATCCGACTGTTATCATCTTGAACACCCTCTGGTAAGACAGTCCAAAATGAAATGCAAAAATGTAAACTCTGATTATCTGGTGTTGCTTGTCCGCCGAATTCTTATTTCTAATGAGAGTCGTTACACTCAACTAAATAAAGAAGAAGCAGGGGAAAGATAGAGAGAGGGGATGGGCGTGCGAAAGCGATAACGCTAATATGTTTCAATCAGTCAAAAGGAAAAGATGAAAAGAAGAGAGAGAGAGAGAGAAGAGAGAGAGAGAGAGAGAAAAGAGAGAGAGAAGAGAGAGAGAGAGAGAGAGAGGAGAGAGAGAGAGAGAGAGAGTTAAATCAATATTATTATACTTTTTACAATTGAATTATTTCGCAATATCTCTTAAGTAAACATATCAAACATATGTAATCAAACAGGTCCTGCTAGTTAGAATCGTTCAGTCCATCGCAAATAAAAAAAAAAAAACAAAGAAAAAGGACCGCCCCCCCCCCAAAAAAAAACAACCAAATAAAAATTAAACAACCCCCCCCAAAAAAAATGAATGGTCTGCCTATGCGTTTGATAAATAGTGATTAAAGAACGAAGTATAGCTTCTGGAACATACCGCAGCAAATGTTTTGTAAACAGTACAAATCAAAGAACACTAATTTAAGAAAAAAAAAGGAAAAGCTCTCAGCCCGCATGGGGACTCGCAACCCACGGACCTCAGATAACACTGTGCCCTTAAAAGTCTTGATGCTCTACCGACTGAGCTAATGAGGGCTGCTGATATGCCTGCCTGATGTTATTTACTGGTCTCTTTAGCAGCTGTAACATTGTGTCTATTGTAACAGTGCTGTTTGAACGGGATTGATGGGTATGCAGAACCCTGTGTTATAAGAGCGGACATAAATAATCAATAATTTATTCGTGTTTATANAGAGAGAAGAGTCATTGCGAAATAATTCAATTGTAAAAGTATCATAATATTTGAATTACTCTTCTCTCTCTTCTCTCTCTCTCTCTCCATCTCTCTCTCTCCTCGTCTCTCATAACCTATCTCTCTTCTTTAAACTCTTCTTCATCTAGATATCAGAGCATATGACATCAAACTAATATTAGCGTTATCGCTTCGCACGCCCATCCCTCTCCTCTAGTCTCTCCCCTGACTCTCTTTCTTTATTTAGTTGCGGTAACGACTCTATTAAGACAATTACATCATCATTACTACCTAAGCATTATTACCGGCAACAACCACAGACACACAAATAAATAACAGCAGGAGCCTACTCTATCATTATATCTGCATTCTATCACATTTGACGACCATGTTCTATCCACAAAATAACCGCTTCAGCAACGCGAGCTATGCAACTAAAGAATCATCGGCTTATATTTAATCCTTAGCCTGGTTATATTCACTACGAGTCCATAAAAGATATTAATAGCTATTCTATTTAGTGAACTATTTCTATTTAGCATTGTTGTCCATGATGATGATTGGATCTTCTGTTTAGGAAGCGGTGAACGATTTTAATTACCATTTCATGGTTAACAGCTGTCCATGATGATATTGATGCTGCTATTTAAGGAGGAGGGATCTATTCTAATTAGAATTTCATAGTTAACAGCTGTCCATGATGATACTGATGCTGCTATTTAAGGAGGAGGAAACTATTCTAATTAGTATTTCGTAATTAACAGCTGTCCATGATGATATTGAAGCTTCTATTTAGGAAGGAGTGAAGTGTTCTACTTTGTATTTCATAGTTAATCGCTTCTTTAATCGACTTAAAAATTAGTGGTGCGTATTATACACGAATACGTGCTATATACAAGAGTTTGTTTGTTTTTGTTTTTTGATTTAGCTCAGTCGGTAGAGCGTTCGGCTAGGAACCACAAGGCTCCTGGTTTGATACCGGCCCTCGCCAACTCAGCGTATGAGTAGCACAGGGATCTGTGCGGTAAAGAGAGTAGCTGATGGTAGACGCCTCAGACGCTAAAATAATCTCCTTGGTCTAGCGCTAATGAAAAGGTGATAGACTCCCTCGCTGTATGGCTGATACCTACATTAGGCTGCCCCGACGAATTATTATGCGTACTATACACAAGAATTCTTTTTGCAGGCGGGGGATTCCCAGAATTTCGTAACTGAAAATTAGGGGTGCGTATTATACATGAATGCGTATTATACACGACAAATTATTGTTATTTATGTGCGCTCTTATACATAGAGTCTGCATATCCATACATCCTGTTCAACAGCCACTTAAAAATAGACACAATGTTAGCAGATAAAATGATAAAAGTGACAAGTAAATAAATCAGAAGGCTTTCCAAGCAGCCCTCATAGCTCAGTCGGTAGAGCATCAGACTTTTAAGCACAGATGTTATCTGAGGGTCTGGGGTTCGAGTCCCCATGCGAGCTGCGAATTTTTTTTTTCTCTTAAATTGTTTTAAGAAAAAAAATTAGGGGCGCGTATTATACACGAATGCGTATTATACATAAAATATTTTTTTTAGCGTGGTTGGGGATCCCCAGAATTTCGTAACCGAAAATTAGTGGTACGTATTATACACGAATGCGTGTTATACACGATAAATTATTGATATTTATGTGCGCTCTTATACACAGAGACTGCATACCCATACATCCTGTTCAACAGCCACTTAAAAATAGACACAATGATAACAGCTGCTAAATCAGCAGGCAATTCAAGCAGCCCTCATAGCTCAGTCGGTAGAGCATCAGACTTTTAAGCACAGATGTTATCTGAGGGTCTGGGGTTCGAGTCCCCATGCGGGCTGAGAATTTTTTTTTTTTTTTCTTAAATTTTTCTTTGATTTGTACCAGTTAACTAAACATTTGCCCTTTATGTTCCTGAATCTATACCTTCCCTTTTTAATCACTATTTAACAACCCCAAATTATAGCAGACGTTTTTTGTTTAGGAAGTGGTGAACGATATTATTTAGTATTTCATAATTACGAGCTGTCCATGATGATATTGATGCTGCTATTTAGGGAGGAGGGGTCATTTCTAACTAGCATTTCATAGTTAAGCGCTGTCCATGATGACATTGAAGCTTCTATTTAGGAAAGAGTGTAGCGTTCTACTTTGCATTTCATAATTAATCACGCTTCATTAAGTGATTGAAAAATTAGTGGTGCGTATTATACACGAATATATACGCAAGTTTGTTTTGTTTTTTGTTTTTTGGTGGAGGGCAGAATTTCGTAACCCAAAATTAGGGGTGCGTATTATACACGAATGCTTACTATACACAAGATTTTTTTCTTCTTTTTTTTTTTGCTGGGCAGATTCCCAGAATTTCGTAACCGAAAATTAGGGGTGCTTATTATACACGAATGCGTATTATACACAAGTCTTTTGTGGAAGGAGTGTGGATTCCCAGAACTTCCTAACCGAAAATTAGGAGCTACGTATTATACACGAATGCGTATAATACACAAGCGTTTGTTTAAGGGGGGGGGGGTCCCAGAATTTCGTAACCAAAAATTAGGAATGCGTATTATACATGAATGCGTATTATACACGATAAATTATTGTGTTTTGTGTTTGTGTGTGCGTGCGCGTTAATACATAGAGACTGCAGACACATACAATATACATACACCCTGTTCAATACCGACTTAAAAGGTAGACACAATAATAACAGATAATAAAAAGCCATTATTAAATATATTAGTATGGAATTCAAGCAGCCCTCATAGCTCAGTCGGTAGAGCATCAGACTTTTAAGCACATATGTTATCTGAGGGTCTGGTGTTCGAGTCCCCATGCGGGCTGATAATTTTTTTTAATTTATTGATTCTCTAGTTTATATATAACTGATAGGAATATTTGAAACAATATAATTACGGTAATCTTTTCTTTTTAAATCTTATTAAGAATAGTTTACCCAGAATTATTATTATTATTATTATTATTATTATTATTATTATTTGTGTGTGTGTAATTGTAAATTATCAATTTTAGATTGTTGAAACGATGTAAGTCATAAACATACTTATGAATATATTATATTTCTACTTAATCCATGAATAATGGAGATTCAGTCTCTTTTGATCTGTAACCGAAACTACGCCACTGCTTATATCACAGTCATTTTTTAAAAATTCTATGAAAAATCAATTAAGAGCCAAATCTTTACGAAAATGTTGATACTTATTCACCTTTAAATGAATTTATGTTTAAAATAGTTTTTACCTAAAATATATTAGGGAAACTATCATTTTTACTAGGTCGATCCCCCCTCCCCCCATCTTATTTCATTTTATGAAATCCGAACAAAATATATGTTACTTGTACCTTTTTTTTAAAATTTTTCTATAAATATAAGAGTCTGAATGATTAAATCAAATTTTAAAAAAAAACGTTTTGGAGGTCCTTACTGTCGTAAAACAAAACAAATATCTCAGTAGAGTGGAGTGGATAATGTGGTTTTCAAATAATATTTTTTTTTTATATATATTAAACGTTTTATTTATTTAATTTCCCCTCATGCAATATCTTTCAAAAACGTATTGTTATACCACCCGGAGGGTGTTTTTTTTGTGCTTTTTTTGCTAATACATTTAAATACTAGAGCTAAACTTGAATAAAAGTTTAAATAACCCACAATCATAGATTGAAATGCCTTTAAACTGACAAACCAAAC
The DNA here is from genome assembly GCA_023376005.1 of Doryteuthis pealeii. NCBI lineage: Eukaryota > Metazoa > Mollusca > Cephalopoda > Myopsida > Loliginidae > Doryteuthis > Doryteuthis pealeii. The sequence goes on along the minus strand of CM042176.1, from coordinate 22,931,029 downwards.
AATATCAAATAAAGTCGATAAACAGCCACGCAACAGCAGGCAGCCCTCATAGCTCAGTCGGTAGAGCATCAGATTTTTAAGCACGGATGTTATCTGAGGGTCTGGGGTTCGAGTCCCCATGCGGGCTGAAATTTTTTTTTTTTTTTCTTAAATTGTTTCTTTTTGTACCAGTTAATAAAACATTTGCTCGGTATGTTCCAGCAGTGCGCGTTTTTACACAGAGACTGCATACCCATACATCCTGTTCAACACCGACTTAAAAATAGACACAATGTTAGCAGATGATAAAACAGACAAGTAAATAAATCAGCAGGCTGACTAAGCAGCCCTCATAGCTCAGTCGGTACAGCATCAGACTTTTAAGCACAGATTTTATCTGAGGGTCTGGGGGTTCGAGTCCCCATGCGGACTGAAATTTTTTTTTAATTTATTGATTCTCTAGTTTATATATAACTGATAGGAATACTTGAAATAATATAATTACGGAACTCTTTTTTTTTTATCTTATTAAGAATAGTTTACCGAGGATTATTATTATTTTATTATTATTATTATTATTATTATTATTATTATTATTATTATTATTATTATTATTATTATTATTATCTGTGTGTAATTGTAAATTATCAATTTTAGATTGTTGAAACGATTTAAGTCACAAACATAATCATGAATATATTATACTTCTACCTAATCTATGAATAATGGAGATCCAGTCTCTTTTTGTCTGTAACTGAAAGTACGTCACTGCAGTAATTTTTTTTATTCTATGAAAAACCAATTAAGAGTCAAATCTTCAGGAAAATGTTGATACTTATTCACCTTTAAATGAATTTATGTTTAAAATAGTTTTTACCTAAAATATATTAGGGAAAATATTATTCTTTGTAGGTCGACCCCCTTTATTTCATTTCATGAAATCCGAACAAAATATATTATACTTGTACCATTTTTAAATTTTTCTATAAAGATAAGAGTCGAAATGATTAAATCAATTTTTTTACTGTCGTAAAACAAAACAAATATCTCAGTAGAGTGGAGTGAATAATGTGCTTTTTATTTTTAAAAAATTAATATTAAACGTTTTATTGATTCAATTCCACCTCAGCCAATATCTTTCAAAAAATTATTTTTACACCACCCGGAGGGTGTTTTTCTTTTTCTTTCTTTCTTTTTTTTATACCTAATACATTTAAATACTAGAGTTAAACTTGAATAAAAGTTTCAGCGTTAAATAACCCACATGCAATTGAAATGCCTCTAAACAGAAACACCAAACAAAATCAAATATAAGTTGATAAACAGCGATGCAACAACAGGCAGCCCTCATAGCTCAGTCGGTAGAGCATCAGACTTTTAAGCACAGATGTTATCTGAGGGTCTGGGGTTCGAGTCCCCATGCGGGCTGATAGATTTTTATTCTTAAATTGTTTCTTTGATTTGGACCAACAAAACATTTACTCGATACACGTTATTACACAGAAACTGAATACCCATACATCCTGTTCAACACCGACTTATAGACACAACGATAGCAGATCATAAAAGAGACAAGAGATAGGCTGTTCAGGCGGCCCTCATAGCTCAGTCGGTAAGCAAAGCTGTTATTTGAGGGTCTGGGGTTCGAGTCCCCATGCGGGCTGATAATTTTTTTTTTAATTTGTTGATTCTCTAGTTTATATAACTGATAGGAATACTTGAAATAATATAATTACGGTAATCTTTTTTTATCTTATTAAGAATAGTTTACCGAGGATTATTATTATTATTATTATTATTATTATTATTATTATTATTATTATTATTATTATTATCTGTGTGTAATTGTAAATTATTAATTTAAGATTGTTGAAACGATCTAAGTCACAAACATACTTATAAATATATTATATTTCTACCTAATCTATGAATAATGGAGATTCAGTCTCTTTTCGTCTGTAACCGAAACTACGTCACTGCCTACGCCACAGTCATTTTTTTTTAATTCTATGAAAAATCAATTAAGAATCAAATCTTCACGAAAATTTGTATACTTATTCACCTTTAAATGAATTTATAGACATACCAAACAAAATCAAATATAACTCGATAAACAGCCACGCACAGATAAGCAGCCCTCATAGCTCAGTCGGTAGAGCATCAGACTTTTAAGCACGGATGTTATCTGAGGGTCTGGGGTTCGAGTCCCCATGCGGGCTGATATTTTTAACTATATATAATCATATATCACAGATAAGAACCATATGTAACCATATATAACAGATAAAAGTCATATATAATCACATATATCATATTAGAAACATATATAATAACTTATATAAGAATCGGAGCAGCTGATTGTGTTGCGCTCCACCTCAGACGCTAAAATTATCTCCTTGTTTGGCGCTATTGAAAAGGGGATAGACTTCCTCACTGTCTGGCTGATACCGACATTAGGCCGCCCCGATGACTTTACTTTATATAAAAATCGTGTGTAAAAAACTTGAATATACTAAAAACGAAATATAGGTCAATAAACAGATGCGCAACGATAAGCAGCCCTCATAGCTCAGTCGGTAGAGCATCAGACTTTTAAGTATGAATGTTATCTGAGGGTCTGGGGTTCGAGTCCCCATGCGGGCTGAAAGCTTTTTTTTTTTTTAATTCATTAATTGATTGTAGGACAGAGTGTGTTATTTATCTGTGGTTTAGCAACCGGTTAGGAAGAAGGAAAACTCTGAATTCAAACCCGTTAGACTCCGCTTAAAATGTTAATCCGGTGTTGCATCACACACACACACACACACACACACACACACACATATATATATATATATATATATATATATATATATATATGAAGAAAAGTGGAAGTAAATCCGACGATATGTAATATTATAAAAATCCGACGATATGTAATATTATAAAAATTGAAAAAACACAAGTTTCATTAACGAATGATGTTTAATAAGCCAACGCTACAGTGTTTCGTTTTGTTTAACAAACCTTCCTCAGGGCTTTCGTTGGTTTAAGGAAAAATAAATTATTACGTCACGTAGTTTTGAAACTAAAACGCCGACGTTAGTCAGTCTTTTCTTTCCTCATATTTAAATATCAACAAAAGCAGCCACAAACCAAAAGCAGAGGCTCGCAGACTTTTGTTTTCATTAATAATTTATATTTCCTTAAACCACCGAAAGCCTTGAGGAAGGTTTGTTAAACAAACCGAAACACTGCAGCGTCGGCTTATTAAACATCATTCGTTAATGAAACTTGTTTTTTTTTTCAATTTTCATAATATTACATATATATATATATATATATATATATATATATATGTGTGTGTGTGTGTGTGTGTGTGTGTGTGAGTGGTGTGTGTGGCGCGTTGGAGACACCCGTGGTGTAATGGTTACTGAACGGACACGACGAAACAAGTTCAAATCCTGATCGAGGCTGTTTGCATTTCACATAGCGCTAATACCCTTAGGAAAGGGATGAACTATTCTCACCCCTACCCCACCGGTAATGAGTAAATAGTAGGACAGAGTTGGTTCTTTAATTTTGGTAATTCAACCGGTCTAAGTGATGTATTGTAGCACAACTTATCAAAAAATTAGGAAGCGCGTGGTGTAATGGTTAAAGTCATGGGAAATGGACTCGTCGCCCCGAGTTCAAATCCTGGACGTGGTAATTGCATTTCACTTAACGCTAATACCCCTGGGAAAGGTATAAATCTTACTCTCCCTCCAGCTATGGGTAAATAGTAGGACAGACTGGGATCTTTAACCTTGGTTCAGACAACCGGTCTAGGAGAAGGAAAACTCTGAATTCAAACCTGTTGAACTCCGCTTAAGAAATTGACCTTGTGTCACATCCTGATCTGGGCAGACTGGGCTCTTTAACCTTAGTTAGGCAACCGGTCTAGGAGAAGGAAAAACTCTGAATTCAAACCTGTTAAACTCCGCTTTAAGAAATTGACCTTGTGTCACATCCTGATCTGGGCAGACTGGGCTCTTTAACCTTAGTTAGGCAACCGGTCTAGGAGAAGGAAAACTCTGAATTCAAACCTGTTAAACTCCGCTTTAAGAAATTGACCCTGTGTCACATCCTGATCTGGGCAGACTGGGCTCTTTAACCTTAGTTAGGCAACCGGTCTAGGAGAAGGAAAACTCTGAATTCAAACCTGTTAAACTCCGCTTTAAGAAATTGACCCTGTGTCGCACCCTGCTCGTGCGGAGGTAATGCCATTATTAGGCCTATATTGGCCTTGTTTGTTTCTTTGAATAACACAAAGACCAAAACTCTTTAAGAGCATTTCGTCGTTTTGTTCACGAAGCCTTTAACTAATTAAAGCTCATGTGGAACGGTTAGGTAAATACATTCAGTACGCTTTCACTTCACGCTAATGCCCTGGACGATGGTGTTTGCATTTCATCTATGATACCATAGGGAAAGGTATTAGTTAAATTGTTATGGGCCATCCTTTAGGCTTCAAGCAAGAGGGCTTGTCCAGCGGAGATCCTTTGTGTTACGGTTGTTCCTTAGGGCTTCTCAGTCTGGCAAGTCTTTCGTCAATGATTGCAAATGGATGTCTCTCAGTATCAGTGATTAAGTAGTCAACCAGCCACGCATTCGGGCTGTTGAATGGCTGAAGCTTAAACCACGTGACCTCGCTTAGTTTATAAATTAGTGGTGCACACACACACACACACACACACACACACAAGTAGTGTATTGTAGCACACCTTATATACCAAAAATTAGGAAGCGTGTGGTGTAATGGTTAAAGTCATGGGAAATGGACTCGTCGCGCCGAGTTCAAATCCTGGAAGTAGTAATTGCATTTCACTTAGCGCTAATACCCTTGGGAAAGGTATGAATCCTGCTCTCCCTCCAGTTATGGGTAAATAGTAGGACTGGCTGGGCTCTTTAACCTTGGTTCAGGCAACCGGTCTAGGAGAAGGAAAACTCTGAATTCAAACCTGTTAAACTCCGCTTAAGAAATTGACCTTGTGTCGCATCCTGCTCGTGCGGAAGGGTTGATAAATATATGTATATACCAAAAAATTCTAACAGTATGCAGCCGACTATTCTCGCTTCAGCTGTGGATAAATAGTAGAATGGGTGGGTCTCTTTAACCATGACTAGGTAATCAGTCTAGGAGAAGGAAAACTCTGAATTCAAACCTGTTAAACTCGGCTTAAGAAATTGACCTTGTGTCACATCCTGATCTGGGCAGACTGGGCTCTTTAACCTTGCTTAGGCAAACTGTCTAGGAGTAGGAAAACTCTGAAATCAAACCTGTTAAATTCCGCTTAAGAAATTGACCTTGTGTCACATCCTGATCTGGGTAGACTGGGCTCTTTAACCTTGGTTAGGCAACCGGTCTAGGGGTAGGAAAACTCTGAAATCAAACCTGTTGAACTCCGCTTAAGAAATTGACCTTGTGTTACATCCTGATCTGGGCGCAGACTAGGCTCTTTAACCTTGGTTAGGCAACCGGTCTAGGAGAAGGAAACTCTGAATTCAAACCTGTTAAACTCCGCTTTAAAAAGAATTGACCTGTGTCGCATCCTGCAATTGTAGAGGTGATGCCATTACTGGGCCTATTGGCCTTGCTCGCTTTTTTTGGATAACACAAAGACAGAAAAAAAACCTTTAAGAGCATTTCATCGTTACTCCCCGTCGCCTTAAACTAATTCGTGTAAATTCGTTAATACTGAACACCGTGAAGCGCCAATGAGAAAACAGTATTCCGAGAAATAAATGCGGGAAAAAAAATTAGACAAAACCGATTACTCTGTCACTTCTGTCATCGAAGTGTGAAGAGGACACATTTATTATTATTATTATTACTATTATTATTATTATTATTATTATTATTATTATTATTATTATTAAGTCATTCATCAGTGTGACTGAAAGAGAAATGGATATCAAGAATTAAACAAATTGAATTTTTTTTTTCAAATCGTCAAGGGATTTGCTTTTTAATTGAAACGGGAGGGGATGTTTCCCTATGGAAGCCCAAAGGAGACATATTCTATGTTTTAATCGGAATAAACTAATCTGCTTCATGTTTTGTTTTGTTTTGTTTTTTTTGTTGTTGTTGATGTTTTTGTTGTTTTTTTTTTTTTGTTTGTTTATTTATTTTTCATTTATTTATTTTATTTATTTTTTTTCTTTTTATTTTTTTTATTTTCTATTGATCTATTTATTTATTTATTCATTTTTTTTATTCTTTTTTTTTCCCTTTTCCCTCTTGGAAACTTAGATTTACTTAACTTATGAATTAATTTTAATTAACTAATTTTAACACATTTAAATAACTATGCTTGCAAAAACAAATACTTAACTGACTTCTCTCATAAGATAAAGCGAGAATACTTCCAGGCTGTAGCCGCGTCAGTGCTAATGTACGGCTGCACTAAAGTAAGTAAAGTCGTCAGGGTGGCCTAAAGACAGGAAGAAAGGGTGCGGAATGAAGAACGATGGCTTGGAAGAATGTCTGGTAGAAAAAGACCCAGAAAATAAAGAAAGAAAAATAGAATATATATATATATTCTAAGGAATGGAGCACTTTGTGACGGCCTTTACACACAAAGCGATGTGTGTATTTAAACAGTTAAAATCCCCTTCCCATTCTGTAAGTGAAGACAGCCTAATGGTTTAGGTGCCGGACTGACACCCAACCGATCAGATTTCAATTCCGGCTGTAGGTAGCTTACAAAATGTCTAGCCACACTGAGGAGACTTGATAAGTCGAAACACGTGTCTGTGGATGACCCTATATATATATATATATATATATATATATATATATCAGGTTCGCGGTGCTTGCTACTCGCATGGATCCCCAAATGGGTTAAAAGAGGCTCTTTAGCCTTGAATGGCAACCCAACAAAGCCAAGGAAAGTCCGACCCAAAACCTCAAGGAAAGGCTAACGGAGTAAACCCCGAAAATAAATCAGGAGCCGGAGCCCCTAAAGGTGGTGTGATGCTGGAATCCAATGCTACCCATCAACTCCTGCGACACTACCGTTGCCAAACCGCATTGGTTCCTTACCTTTCCTTTGGATCACAGCGGCAGTGTAGAGAGGGGGATTTCCTACATGGGAAACAGCTTATCCTCCAAACAAACCCACCCAGGCTATGTAGTTCAAAGAAGAGAGAGACAAAAAACTTTGACATTACTCCATCGTCTCTCGTAGACAGAAGATCACTGGAACTGAAGACGACTTCAGTTCCAGTGATCTTCTGAAAAAGAGATTTTATCTCGAAAATTCAAGAATAAATTACAGGTTAACACATAACACCATTGTTACCTTATTATTTTTTCTTTACACCTGCATTGTGATAGCCTTCAAAATCAACCTCCAAACCAATATATATATATATATATATATATATATATATATATATATATATATATATATATATATATATGTGTGTGTGTGTGTGTGTGTGTGAAGCAGACAAACAATATGTTTGAGATGGCGACAGCCGAAAATTTTTAGGAGATTATGTGCTTAATTGAAGTCATACCTAATTTGTAAATTAATTAGTTATAATTAAATGAATTAGGCGTGCATATCGGTTTAAATGTAAGGCGTAAACAAATCGAGAAAAAGTCAATCTCTGTGAGGCCTAATAGGCTGAAATGTACATACGGAGATTGACTTTTTCTCGATTTGTTTACGCCTTACATTTAAACCGATATGCACGCCTAATTCATTTAATCATAACTAATTAATTTACAAATTAGGTATAACTTCAATTAAGCACATAATCTCCTAAATATATATATATATATATAAACAAATATCTTTGTTGGGGGGAAAAAGAAAGAAAGGAAATCACGTGATGAGGGGGGGTCAAACCTAAAGTACAAAACATAAGGCGGGAAAAAAAAATAAAACAAAACGTTTAGACAAACAAAATACGGAAGAAAAGAAAGAAAGAAAAAATCAGAAATGATTGGTTCGCTGTCGTCTGTTCATTTTGATTGAAGCTGACGCTAATGCTCTCACTAACATGTACCAATTTCAACATGGCGATTGAGGAGTTCGGTCAGCCCTGAGCGTTTCACTCTCCTTTCACCGACAGACGACATAAATCAACTCTCAGTTCAATCCTTGCTTTTTCTTATTCTTCTCGCCTCTCTAATAAATAAAAGTAGCCTGATTACTTATTCAGTTTTCTATTAAAAGTAATACCCAAACGAAGTCATCAGATTTAAGTTGTCATTACTTACATAAATAGCTTTTTTCATTTCATTTTCGCATGACACGACTGTTTGTCTGGTTTTGTCTATATACACAACGCTTCTCTCAGCTGAGATGCGTCTGACACGTGATATTAAACTGAGGCTGATTGGTTGGTTGGTTTGTTGGTTGGTTGGTTGGTTAGTGTTTATCGTAGGGACTGGCAGAAAAAATCGGATACTACGAGTTTTAAAAGCGAATTAAGAATAATTAAATCTATTATTTAAAGTTAAACTTTGTCTAAATCGATAAGTAGTAGCATAAGAACCATCATTAAAAAAAGAAAAATATAATTACATATGCAGTTTATTTTTAAAAGATTTAAAACTATTTGTTTTGGTCAATTTCGACGCGATCCGCCATTTTGGCTGTTTTTCCAATGGTTTGAAAAAACATCGATGTATAATTTTTTCTTTTATAAGATAATAGCCAATTAAATAATTATCGAAATGAGTAAAAAAGAAATCTCCAAAAAATTAATTATTTATTATTTTTTTACATTTTATTTTTCGATTTTTGGTACTTAGAAGCGCAACCGTAAAAATTTTTTTTTTGTTTCTATTCATAACTTTGTTTATACTGTAATTAGTACAACATATTACCAACTCGAAAAAATGTTACGCCCTCAGCATAAGGGGGTTCAAAATTAAGTGACCTGAAAAAAATTAGAAAGTTTTGAAATAAAATAAATAATGCATTATAAAGATCATTCATTGATACATAAACACTGAAAATTTCATTAAAATCCGATAATTCCCTGATTTTTGGTAAATTATTTTCTGTAGGGGGCTAAAGTCATTTTGTCAAAAACGTATTTTAGGCTCCGTTTGTCAGTCCCTAGTTTATCGGCATATCAACCCCTGTAGGGTTATTTAATGGCAAATCTTGTTTCTTATATTTGTTTTATTATCATTTTATCTAACGTCATAACATTACATCACGTGAACATGATCCACGTCACATAAACGTTAAACAAGCCACAGTTTTTTAAAAAAAACAATTTTTAGCATTATATCATACCATCGCGTTAAAACGCTTCACGTTTATATAAACGCTAAAAAAACTACTGGTTTTTAAGATCTCAACCATTTGACTCATCTGAGGGTTGCATAAGCATGAAACTTTAAGTTATGAGTCCAAATCATCCATAATATCATTACTATTGATTATTTATATATATATATATATGGAAAAGGTGACTTACCGGTGAAATTGATCAAAATGGTTAGTTGATGCAAGTTTCACAATGATAAGACAGCCATATAACAAATATAAAGTGCTCAATACGTGAGTAGAGCAAATTTATATATATATATATATATATATGTGTGTGTGTGTGTGTGTGTGTGTGTGTATGTGTGTGTGTGTGTGTGTGTGAGAGAGAGAGAGAGAGAGAGAGAGAGAGGGGTATCCAAAACTTGGTAGTAAGGGATGATTCTATATGTGATTTCTGAGACACACTGTATTATTATTGTATGATCCAGTATGTATAAATACAGTGGATCTTTAAATCACTACAGAGAGCTCAATGTATAATAATCTTTTTAGATTATATACAGAGCAATATTTATCTTTAAAAGGAAAGAAAAACTCAACACCGTTATTCCATAATAAATTTATTTCGACCAAAATTGGGGCCTTTATAAATCTAAGTTGATTTAACAAAGCTCCTCAAATCAAGTCTCATCAGATGGATAATCATCAATAATACGGTCGAAATAAATTTCGGTCGAAATAAATTTATTATGGAGTAACGGTGTTGAGTTTATATATATATATATATATATATATATATATATATATATATATACCAAATAACAAATGGACGTCATTAATTCAATTTTGAATAATATTAATTCAATTCCTTTCGGTTTTTTCCTTAATGTGATTCAAACCTCCTAATTTTGTTCCCTTTTCTCTGAATTTTCACAGCTAGCGTTTCAGTATCCATGGATCGCGTACAAGTAATGTCCGCATTTCGGTTGTTCCAAGTAACATAGTATCTATTGTCTTTTTGTATTCATTCAATTATCGACTTATGTAGGAAGAAATAAACACATGAACATTGGTAGGTACATTTTTTATAAATGTATTAATCCGACCTGGAGATGTTTATTTCAAGACCGATATATATATATATATATATATATATATATATATATATATATATATATATATATGTGTGTGTGTGTGTGTGTGTGTGTGTGTGTGTGTGTGTGAAAGTTGAAAATGGAAACGAATCCGACGGTTTGTTGAAATGAAAAGTAAAGGAAAGAAAATGTTGAATGGATAAAATAGGATTTATTTTATTTTATTTTACTGACATGTGTTTCGGCCAGGAGTTTATCTATGTATACATATATTCTATCTATAATTATTTTAAATACAAAATGACAATAACAATAACAACAATAGAAAAACTACAAAAATAAACACTAAGGATTTACTCTGACGAAGTATACTAATATAGTATAGTATTTCCTTGTATACTAAAAAATATATGTATACTAAAAATATATGTATACTAAAAAAATATATTCTTTGGTGAGGTACCAAGTCATTTGGTATTAGGATGATTCTAAGCTGGTTCTTTCTTCCAACTGCACGGTGTTGCAAAGTCCAGGCCCGTTTTGAGAGCTCAATGTTTAATTTTTATAAACAGAGCAAAGTAATTTGTAAAGAAAAAGGCTTGAAAATCGGGTTTTAATCGATTAAATGTTTTGGGTTTTTTTCTGATGAAACTCGGGGGGTTCTCTGATACCCACGGGTGAAAATGGACCATAATCGATTAAAGCCGGATTTTCAAGCCTTTTTCTTTACAAATATATATATATATATATATATATATATATATATATATATATAGATGAGAGGTATCCAAAACTTGGTAGTAAGGGATGATTCTATATGTGATTTCTAAGACACACTGTATTATTATTGTATGATCCAGTATGTATAAATACAGTGAATCTTTAAATCACTACAGAGAGCTCAATGTATAATAAACTTTTTAGATTATATACAGAGCAATATTTATCTTTGAAAGAAGGAAAAACCCAACACCGTAATTCCATGACCCCAATATTGGTCGAAATAGATTTATTATGGAATTACGGTGTTGAGTTTTTCTTTCCTATCTAACATATATATATATATATATATATATATATATATATATATATATGTGTGTGGTGTGTGTGTGTGTGTGTGTGTATGTGTACATGATCTTTGGATACGTCTTGTATTTTTTACCAACATTTGGATGTTTCGTTGTGTTTTTTTCCTTCTGACATTAGAGGAGAAACATCGGGTGGGGGGGGGGGGTCTTTCTTTTCGGTTCAAGAACACTCGAACTTATTTATTAACAACTTAACTTCTGTTCTCTCATTTTTCGTGATTTTTTTTCTCAAACTGATTTTGACACATAAAATATATAATATTTTCATTTTCGTTATTAAAAAAAAAGACAAAAAAATCAAACTTTTAATAGCCGTGAAGAAGGTTGGGGATGGAGAGAGAAGGGGAGAAGGAGGGAAAGAGAGAGGGGGGGATAAAGGAGGCTGGGATGTTAAAGAGTGAGGAGAGAGAGGGACCAAGAGACTGAGATTGAGAGAGAGAGTGAGGGAGAATGTGTGCATGTGTTTGTATGTAATAGAGAGAGAGAGAGAGAAAGAGAGAGAGAGAGTGAGAGAGAGGGGGAATAATAAATATTGGCAAGGAGAAGGAAAATAAAGGAGGTTGGAGATTGGAGAGTGAGGACAGAGAGATACCGAGAGACCGAGATTGAGAGAGAGAGAGACAGAGAGAGAGAGAGAAAGAGAGAGAGTGTGTGTGTGTGAGAGAGAGAGAGAGAGAGAGAGGAAGAATATTGGTAAGGAGAGGAAAAATAAAGGAGGTTGGAGATTGGAGAGTGAGGATAGAGAGAGACCGAGAGACTGAGATTGAGAGAGAGAGAGAGAGAGAGAGAGAAAGAGAGAGAGACTGTGTGTGTGTTGTGAGAGAGAGAGGGGGGAATAAAGAATATTGGTAAGGAGAGGGAAAATAAAGGAGGTTGGAGATTGGAGAGTGAGGATAGAGAGAGACCGAGAGACTGAGATTGAGAGAGAGAGAGAGAGAGAGTGTGTGTGTGTGTGTGTGTGAGAGAGAGAGAGAGAGAGAGAAAGAGAGGGGGGATAATAAATATTGGTAAGGAGAGGGAAAATAAGGGAAGTTGGAGGTTGGAGATTGGAGAGTGGGGACAGACAGAGAGACAGAGAGACAGAGACAGAGACTGAGAGAGTAAAAAAAAAAAAATTAATCGGCACCTTTGGGGAGGGACTCTAATGCAAATGGTTACGTATTTACGTATTGAGGCCCTACCACTATCCCGTAGAGGACTCGTCGGATAAAACCAAAATCTAATCATTCCCCAATTCCCGCCTCTTTTATTCGATTGTCTGACTTCTCCCAGAGTTACTGACATTTCCAAATCATTTCCAAATCATGGTTCCTGATCTTTTTAACAAACCAATCATACAACACGGAGATTAAAAAGGTAGAGAAAAAAAATAAAGAAAAGAAAAAAAAACAAAAGCTGCAGAAGAAGAGAAGGTATTTATTGGCACCTTAAATAATGAATTCTCCCCCTCCCTCCTCCCCTCGAAAATAAGAGACTTATTCCCCAAACAATAACTTTGATTGGACTCTGTGTGAAATATTGCGACTCTTTCAAGAAATCTGTGGCGCAATCAAATCTTATTAAATACAATTGAGATTAATGATATTAAATGATATCTGGGGGATAGGAAGAGGCGCGAATGGGGTTAGATGAAGAGGGTGAGGATGACTAATTGATTTTAACGGCATGTCAACCCGCACAGGGTTATTTAATGCCTAGAAGTTTGCGAATTGTATTAATTATACAGACATTATAAGATACTCTAGACCATTCCTAAAATAGACAACCGCCCTGTCGGCTGGGGCGTTAGAATGCACCGACTGCACCTCTGTAGAGGGTATGACTCCCCCAATAGGGCCACCTGTTTGCCGTGGGTGGCGACCCGTGATGCTTAAGGATAGAGCCCAGGTGGATGAGCAGTTCATGACTTGCAATACTCCATTTTGGCCCTATCTTTGGGCTAGACGGGCATCGGAGAGGCCGCCTCCGATCAATCGGCTGGTCACGTCAAGCCCTAGCATCTATATGATTTTCCCAACCCTATTGCCCTTATGGCAAGCCCCAACCCCTTTTATCACATGGGTGCTAGAAAGCGGTGGCTGCGGATCTAGATGTCCTGCGAATGACGTTAAACTCTATCTGATGGTGAGGTTACAGTTCTGGAGGTTTGGGGAATGTGGAGCACCCCTTCATCACCATTGCTCCCTGGTCCACTCTGACCAGGAGTGGTAGTACCTGTTAGGGTCCCATCTATGGGTTAAATAGAAAAATGTATTTATAAAAGAATTATATTATCCATTAAGAATTGGTTTATTTCAAAACTTTATCGGCATTAAATGGCCCACTGAGGTTGATATGCCGTAAAACAAAATAAACAAACAAACAATCAACCCGAACAGGGTTATTTAATGCCTAGATGTTTGCGAATCGTATTAATTATACAGACATTATAAAGATACTCTAGACCATTCCTAAAATGGACAAAAGAGTGGCTCACACAGGTTTACCAAAAGACAAAGAAATTATGACTAAGCACAAGGCATTACACCTGTGAGATGATAGAGACAGGTTATATGTATGATGAAAGAAAAGTGGAAGAGGTTTCGCCAACATAAAGGATTGCGTAGATTCATCAATCAAAGGACTTAGAGAATACACAAAAAAGAGCAAGGAAAGATGTTAAGTGGAAGCGTGCTGGGCCCATAACCTGTTAAGTTTCTGACCGCCATCCTTGGCCAGTTGAAAAGGACTTAAAGTAAGTAAGTCCTGAGCTATGAAATCATTTGGTAAATGAATAAGTCCTGAGTTATGGAATCCTACGTAGTGTCAAAGGTCCAGTGATATAATCCTATGTTCCGTTGTCCACGAAGGTTCAAAGTAGTTTTGAGTAGTTATGACTAGTATGATCTGCTTAAGTACTGTAATAACAGCAGAATACTGCCAGTGATTGGCCAAGAGAATGGTCACATAGTTTTCGGCGAGTCTATAAGTAGAAGTGGGCTTCAGGTATACACCTTATATAAAGAAAACGTCAACAAAAGATTAATTATGGCAGACAATAACAAATAAAGTCTTTTTCACGTATTTTTGCATTAAGTAAAGTTGGTTGTTTGAGCTTTGCGGCATGTCAACCCATTTGGGTCCTTTTATGCCGAGGTTATTTAATATCTAGGGGCCGGGTTAGCTCAGTCGGTAGAGCGTTCGGCTAGAAACCACAAGGTTCCTAGTTCGATACCGGTCCTCGCCAACTCAGCATATGAGTAGCACAGGGATCTGTGCGGTAAAGTAAGGAGCTGGTATAGAGAGTAAGATTCATACCTTTCCCAAGGGTATTAGCGTTAAGTGAAATTTAGTTACCACGTCCGAGATTTGAACTCGGGGCGACGAGTCCATTTTCCATGACTTTAACCATTGCACCTCGCGCTTCCTAATAATACACACACGCACACACACACACACACACACACATATATATATATATATATAGAGAGAGAGAGGGGGGGAGAGAGAGAGTGTGTGTGTGTGTGTATTTAAACGCTGACCTTTTTTTTCATAACTATATGTGAAAATTGTTTTCTTACATTGTTAATTTCGTTAAATCCACAGGAAACATTAACTCTATGCCTACCAAATTTCCTCTACGACTGTACTAAATTTTCTTGGTATCTTTTTCTTTTTCTTTTTTTTTTAAATTTGTATGGTGGTATATTGCACAAGGATCAAGTTCCAATACTCCGGGTTGGTTCACAGACAAAACAAAATTATGGCAGGGGTGTTCACGCAGTGATTTTTACAGTGAAAACAAGTGACACGTGTGAGAGCCGCTGTTAGCGGTTTACAGTAGGATCGCAGTGATTGGAGAGCAACTGTGAGCGGCTAAAAAAGTTGGCAAAGATTTAACTTTCAACAATAAATCAATGGGCTGGTTGCGTCAAAAGCTCCTTGCACCTATATGATTATCCCGACTTTGAAAATAGGCAAAGATTTATGGAAATTTAGTGCGTCCACTCGCACAATACGTCCACTCGGCACAATACGTCCACTCGGCACAAACCCCAATCCAAAAGTGTTGTTGGGATCATCTTCCTTTTGACTGGAAGAGTTATCTTCCCGCTGGGTTTCCGAACCGACCACCAGGGGACCTCTGTTATTAAAGCGCGGGTTTTAAAACTCTCTGCCTCTTTTAGCTACATCTTCTGGAACGACCACATGGGTTAGACCATTGTCACACCCTTCTCGGTGGGGGCTTCTGTCCCCTACGCTATGTAACTCTCCTGGGATCTTCTTTATTCTACATTTACGACGATAAAGTAAATTGCACTGAATATATTACTATTGATATTGAATATATTACTAGTAATCATAATTAGTAATATTGCGTTTATTATCATCATAATTGATACATTTTTCATTGGTGGTGTTTCTTTTTGTTATCATCATTGGCAAAAAAGATAGTTTTAATTTTTTTTCCTTAGGGGTGTTGGGATTATCTTCCCTTTGACTCGAAGAGTTATCTTCCCGCTGGGTTTCCTAACCGGCCACCAGTGAGGTCTGGTATCTAAGCGCGGGTTTTGAAGCTCCCTGTCTCTTTTAGCTACATCTTCTGGAACGACCACATGGGTTAGACCATTGTCACCTCTTCTGTCCCCAACGCTATGTAACTCTTCTGGGGTCTTCGCCCTCCCCCCCCCCCATCACTAGTAAGTGATTTTGTATGTACGGACTCTCCAGTCCCTTTTATCTTTACTGTTGTATGTTTATGTACATGTATTTTATTGTTTCTGTATCTTGTCTTATAAATGTGCTGTTTATTATATAAAATGTTGTGTCCAACAAACGTGTCGGAGTTGTATGTTCATATATTAACCATGAATCTTACAGTGTCATGGTGGAAATCCCACTTCCGGGTTCTCATCAGCCCCCTTTGGAAATTTGCCTATTAAATTCCCCCTGTTGGATTTAAAGTTGTATGTCTATTCTGTGTAAATAGCAGTTGCAAGGTGGTCAAAGTGTCTGAGTTCACACACAACAGCCGCTATAGCCACTTCCTCGCAGAGTCTGTTTAACACTTGTCAACTACCACTGCTGCTGCTATGCCTTCTTTCCTTCCTCTTTCTTTCTTTCCTTCTTCAAACAGAACGCCGTGTCACAAAAGCACGCAAAAATCGCTACACCCTCTCTGCCCAAAATGGGCCACTTTTATAGTGAAAACAGGAGTTGCAATGCACTATGGGCCATTACCCATAGTGCCTTTCAATACCAATAAAAGTGTCTTCTCTGCCCCCCTTCCAACTTTTCGACATTTCTCACTCCGACCGGACACCACGACACACCGCCCCGACCACATTCCTTTCTTCTTCGCTACATCTCTCTTTGCAAGCCATGCACCGGAACCGTTTCGAGTCAGGTAAGTTTGCCTCGTCATTACAAGTTGTTATATTTAGTTGGAAGGCTTAGTGATCTTCCACGTGGGTACATATAAGTAGAAGTAATATTCTGACAAAGGAGTTAGGCGGTGTAACAAACATAGACTTTAATGATGAGCACACAGCAATACATTTAACAGGAATACATATACACATTAAAAGGTATACACAAAAGAGATACATAATGTATTAGAGGTGTATAAAGAAGATATATAAATGTATTATAAAGAAAGTAGGACGTAGGCTTTCGTCCTAAAGAAGTGATGGAGAGTCCATGAAGTAATGTCAATGTACATACAGAGACTGATTTTTCTCGATTTGTTTAGCCTTAAAATTTAATAGGTAATCCCGCCTAATTAATTAATTATTAATTAATTAACTTTCATAAAATTAGGTTCGACTTCAATTAAGCACATATTCTCCCAAATATATATATATATCAAAATTCTCCCCCTACTCTACCACAAAACTGACCCAGTGACCTAATGTCACTCAACTCTCCCCTCCTCCTCATCTTCCCTGGCATCACACACTCCACTACTATGAACTTTACCCTCCTCCCTCGACCTACCCCTTTGCCCATCTAGCTCCTAGCCTCCACCCTGCTTCCTGTAAACTTTCCCTACACTTCATTCAGGTTATCCTCATCCCTTATTCCGCCCCTAACCTCCCTACCCTTCATTTCCGCTACTAACTCACTCCCTCATTGAATCACATGTACGTAATTTTTGCTTTGAATAAAATCATTTGACTGAGGATGTCCTTATGAATAGGACGAAATATTTCAACTCTTAGACTTGTTTTGAGTTATTATTTTTTGTTCACTATCCTTTTACCTACCTTATACAGTCGGATTTTACTCCAACCATCATATCTTCATATATATATATACATATATATATATATATATATATATATATATATATATATAAGGTCCCTAGTTCGATACCGACCCTCGCCCACTCAGTGTATGAGTAGCACAGTGATCTGTGCGGTAAAGTAAGGAGCTGATGGTAGGTGTGGCGCTCCACCTCAGACGCTAAAACAATCTCCTTAGTCTAGCGCTAGTGAAAAGGGGATAGACTCCCTCGCTGATTGGCTGATACCTTTAGGCCACCTAAACTTTACCTTTTTTACTATATATATATATATATATACTCATATGAGATCGCACATACACACCTACATCTAAAGACAAAGGTCCATAATTTTATAAATATAAATATGTACGTATGTGTACATAAATATACACAAGTTGGTAGATAGGCTACTAGATACGAATAGGATGCATTATATATATATATATATATATATATATATATATATATGTGTGTGTGTGTTGTGTGTGTGTGTGTGCGTGTGTGTGTGTGTGTGTGTATATATATTATATATATATATGAAGAGAGAGAGAGAGAGAGAGAGAGAGTCTGTAGCTATGCATACTTAATAAGTGTGGTTGTTCGCACTGACTTGTGGTTGTGTCGCTCTTATCTTCATCCCAATCTTAGGAGACGAAAAAAAAAATGATGATAAACTTATTTCTTATCTCCACGCTGATTCGTTAACTAATGGACCGCCATTTTTATTTTTTTCATTCTAGCGATGCGTTATCAAGGAGAAAAGAAAAAGAACAATGTCAACAGGCTACGACTTAATTATTTTATCCATCTTATTTGCTATTCCGTTTATGACTTTTAAACAAACATGTGGCTTTTTATTTATTTATTTGTCTATTTATTTACTTATTTATTTTTTTATCCTTTATTTATTATTTATTTATTTATTTATTATTCCTTTTTTTCTTTTTTTTTTTTTTTTTTGGTTACTTTTATTTTTTTCGTCGTTGTTGCTAGAGTCATTAATTATCTTTTTCTGTGGTGTAATTTGTTAGTATAGTTGTGGGCAATACGTAGATTTTTGATAACGCGGTTACCTGCCCCTGTCTCTGCTCTCCCTTCTCCCTTCTCCCTACCTTTGTCGAGGGATTCCGCTTAGGCTAGGATGTCGTCAGGTGATTTTTCGTTGAGTTATTGAACGAATTAATATTTCATGATTTTCAACAGAACGACTTACGGGCAAACAAGCGTCAAAAGAAACTTCGAAGCTCAGAAATTATTTGAAGAAGAAGAAAAACAATCTTTTAAAAAACAAACATTCTGTCTTACTGTGACGTTTCACAAGATGGCTACCGTTTCAAAATGGAAGGCCCTACTAAAAAGAATCTCAGATATCAGTGTCTTCAATAAAGCCACTCCGAATAAGGCATTGTTCAATAGTCTTTTCATATAGTTATTTACTAAAGCTTAGGTGTGGCATAAGGCCAGAAGTATGGGGGCGCCCAATGAGAATCGAACTAACAATGGTCTGAGACTCTAGCTTGCTAACCGTTACAGCACGTGAGCTGTCCGTAGTCTTTTCATATAACTGACTGATTAATTGCATTTAACGGCATGTCAACCCGCCAAGGGTTATTTTATGCCAAGATGTTCAAAATAGAAGGCCTTACTAGAAAAATGAGGTTAATTAAAATTATTTCCACTAATTTATCAATAC